>OX608080.1:87082743-88282743 GCA_951509765.1 Sphenella marginata | reverse complement strand
GTTTCCCCGCAAAACTTATACGGCTTTGCAAAATGACATTGAGCAACACCACCAGCTCAGTCAGAATTGGGAAGGACCTCTCCGAGCCGTTTGAAACTAAACGAGGTTTCAGACAAGGTGACCCCCTATCGTGCGATTTCTTTAATTTGATGTTGGAGAAAATAATACAATCTGCAGAACTCAACCGCGCTGGAACAATATTCTATAAAAGCGTGCAACTGTTAGCATATGCTGACGACATTGACATTATCGGCCTTAACAACCGTGCCGTAACCTCTGCGTACTCCAAACTAGAAAAAGAAGCGGAAAAAATGGGTTTGGTGGTGAACGAAGGCAAAACGAAGTACATGCTGTCATCAAGCAAAGAGTCAGCGCATTCGCGCCTTGGCACCCACGCCACTGCTGGCACCAAAAAGTTCGAAATAGTGAAGGACTTCGTTTACCTTGGATCCAGCATAAACTCCAACAATAATGCCAGCCTAGAAATCCAACGAAGAATTGCTCTTGCAAATAAATGCTACTTTGGACTGAGTAGGCAATTGAAAAGTAAAGTCCTCTCTCGACGCACGAAAATCACACTCTACAAGTCACTCATCGCTCCCGTCCTGCTATATGGTGCAGAGGCGTGGACACTAACAACATCTGACGAGGCTGCATTGGGAGTATTCGAGAGAAAAGTTCTGCGAAAGATTTATGGGCCTCTACGCGTTGGCGACGGCGAGTACCGAAGAAGATTTAATGATGAGTTGTATGAGCTTTACGCAGACGTCGACATAGTACAGCGCATTAAAACACAGCGGCTTCGCTGGCTAGGCCACGTCGTGCGAATGAACGAAGACGCTCCAGCCCAGAAGGTATACTTATCGGCACCCGCCGGTGGAAGCAGAGGAAGAGGAAGACCACCACTCCGATGGAAGGACCAAGTGGAGACCGACCTGCGATCTCGTGGGGTCTCCAATTGGCGCAAAGAAGAAATGACTGGCGAGCTATGTTGGACGGTCAAAATCGCTCAGGCGGTTAGATGGCCATTTAAAGAAGAAGATAAGTTGTTAGAACTGCTTTATATATAATAATTTGGGAGTTTTTTGTCTCACGTTCAATATTTCAGCATTAAAATCCGATTGCTTTATTATTGCTTACAACGTACCCTGTGTGGTTTGTGTGTGTGTACTGATTCGGAGTAAGTCAGCTGTTAGTTACGCTACTAGTAGAGATATACTATGCCCAAGAGACTACAGCTTCTAAAAAAAATATTGCAAACAAAAACGCTATCCGTAGCTCGATTCTGTAAAAGCTCGGCGAAACGATCCAGCATGAGTGACATGTACTTTATATGTGTGCGTTTCTTGTGCATGACATTTACCCGCAAACATTCATGCAAATGAATGTCATGCGCCATTTGAATTGAGTGTTCGTAGCGTCCGCACGTAATATGTCGTCGTCGGAAGATGATTTTTTGTTGCTTGCAACTGCAGCCGTTTTACATGACAAAAAGAAAAAGATTGTGGATGAAAAGTATGTACGAGAAACGTAAAAAGTTTACTCACGAAAATTTATTTCTAAGCATTGGTACGTTTCAATAAATCTTAGTATAAATTGATTTTCTTCTGCACACTTGTTCTTCTAGAATGTTAACACACAACTGAGGCACTATTTCATGTCATACAGACTGCAAAACGTTCATGCAAAATGCAAAAATCAAAAATTTTTGATTTTCAGCATGCAAGAACCGACAACAAGTACGTGTGACACGAAGCAAGTGTCACGAGAAACGCACACATATAAAGTGCATGTCATTCATGTTGGATCGTTTCGCCGAGCTTTAGCTTTTTTAACGCCAAGTGTTAGCGTTAACTTCCCTTAACACCATTTTAAACACTTTTCGCGATTCTGTAACTTTTAACCACACGAAAAGTGTTAGGTAACACCTTCTACTGAGGTTAGTTAAAGCGAAAAAATTTTGTGGAGTTAAAAGTTATAGAAAATAAGTTCTCCGAAAACCTGAAACCGAACTCGCGAAGCGCACGTTGTAGTCCGAACGCTTATCACCTGCGCTACTGCAGTCAAATGCTGTACTTAATATGAGTGCAGTTTTCCCCTCAATTTGAACTGATATACATACATAAAACAGTTGACACTAAAAAGTGTTAAGGAACGTTACAGAAACGCACTTTCGTTAAGAGCAAACGCCAAAACTCGGCGACAAGCTTAACACTCGGCGAGGTGTTAAAAGTTACAGAATCGCGCTACAGGTAGCTGGAATGCTCTATTGCTAGGCCTGCCAATCCGTCAGTAAAAGTTTCGATGACTTTCTTAATACATATATATTTAACGAATTGCCAAAACTACCTGTATTTGGAACCTTTTATCTCCTTTTTTTTCTGTTTCTCACCCACATTTTTTTTATTTTTTTTTAAGATGAGTATGTTGTGCTTTAACTAGATCTTTTTTCGGTCCATCGCTGCATCAGGTAGCTACCCGCAGCCCTATATCGACCGAAATATCGCGAAAGGACCTACATTAGCCTAGTGGAAAAACGCAAAAATTTCAAATCGGTAGAACTTCTACAAAACCAAATATTTTTGATTCGTAATTCCTTTTTTTTTAAGGAATTGAACATATAAATTTTTTTGTTGACCTGCGTAATCCGACGCGGAAAACAAATATTTTGTTTCAGTGAAAAGTTATTGCGAATATCTTTCAACCCTATGGGACAGTCATGATGCACACCAACACATGCAGACATTTGAGGTCTCAGTAACAACTCAGCTGATATTCAGCGGTCGAATTACATATTCCGTGATCGACACGGCAACCCTGTAAAAAACGTTGGAGTATGGGAGTACTCCAACATTTATCCTCATTCATACAAAAAGGTGGTCCAATTTATAAGCCCATGTCCGGTGATTGGATCACCTAATCCATATCGGAGCACCCTGCTGAATAGTCTATGGAACACCTACGTGAGAGTACTTTGAAAATGCTGGCAAAATATTACTCTATAGAGTACTTTGCAGTAAAGCGAGAGAGGGAGTATGTGTTCTTTTTGAGGACCACCTACTCCCTCTCTCGCTTTGCTGTTGAATAGTCCATAGAGTAATCCAATAGGAGTATTTTGGGAGTATTCTCATGTAGGTGGTCTATGGAGTATTCAAAAGCAAAGAAATGGAGTACTCCGAGTCGGATTAGGTGATCCAATTACCGGCCATCGCCATGTAAATTGGACCTCCTTTTTTATATGAGCGAGGATAAGTGTTGGAGTACTCCGATACTCCTTAAGGAGTACTCTATGGAGTATGGAACGGAGTATTTCGGTTTTTTGCAGGGAATTGTACGAGAAAAGATTACGTTACTAATCGTACGAACCCCAACATTAGTATTATAAAGTACGTTCAGTGTCGTATCGTAATTCATGACAAACAGTAATAGATTGAATGAAGTTTTGTAAGAGACTAAGTGTCATTTTCTATTTGTAAACAAAGAAAATATTTACCATCGTAGGTGAAATTTATTGGACGGTAATTGAAAATTCTTTAAATCGTTAATACACCTTTCAAATCCACCATTTAATGTAATTTAATAAAAAGTTTTTTCTAGAGTGA
The DNA here is from genome assembly GCA_951509765.1 of Sphenella marginata. Lineage (NCBI taxonomy): Eukaryota > Metazoa > Arthropoda > Insecta > Diptera > Tephritidae > Sphenella > Sphenella marginata. The sequence continues at coordinate 88,279,141 of OX608080.1, read as the reverse complement.
ATTATGTACTTACGTGCAAGTGAACAAGAATTTAGTGCAAAGAAATTTCGAGCAGTTGGCGTTTACGGTGGACTACATTGTTTCCGCAATGCACAAAGAATTTATTAAAGTGAGTTTTATCTAAATATTTTGATTGTAATACATATACAAATAATTGTTTATATCATTTAGGGTAATTCTTTACGACCGTACGTAACTGATAATACAAGTCCAAAATTATCGGGAGAGGCGTTTTGACCTCTGACCGAGTCCTTCAGTTAGCAGTAACACTATCGTTTCTTGGAAGTGGTAGTTTCCAGCGGTCGGTAGGTTATGACTATTTATTTGGAATGAGTCAAAGCCTGGTTTCCAAGTTGACGACAAAGATTGCTACCGAAATAGAATCTAAGTTATGTCCCAAACATATTCGCTTTGCACCGGAAAGCCTAACTAATTGTATGCAATGGTTTTATGAGAAATATAAGATACCACCAGGTTTGAACATGAAAAAAGTCTAAATTAAATTTATGAAATATAGGTATTTTACTTTTTCAGTGCTTGGATGTATTGACGGTTTCCATATTGGCCTGCAGAAACCCACCGAAAATGAACACACTTTCTTTAATCGTAACGGATTTCACAGCTTAAGTGTAATGATTGTAAGTTGAATTTTTTTGATACCATTAAAGTTGATAATCTACTATATATTTTGATCAAAAAATTATTGTATAGTAAACTAACCCCTCACTTTAATCCCTTGCAACAGATTCACCAAATGTAACTTTTTCGTTCTGAATTTACAAAGGCCGGTGGAAAATACTCGGAGTCGAAAAGAGGGCAAGGTATACCACAGAAAAGGTGGAAATGTTTTGTAACGTTTGCGCAGCACTGCATAATATTTGTATGGATTTTAAAGTTCCCTTTATAAAGCAAATGAACTCTCAAAAAATTAGGAGATTTCGCTAATTTGCGATTCTGAAACGCAAGTCGCCTAGCTAAAATGTAGTACGGTTATCTTTTCGCTTGATGGCGCTGGGATAGCACCGTCATCTGTCAATTTAGTTGTGATTCCTTACATGCCATAAATCACCAAAAATAGCCCGAAATAGACAAGTGCTACTAGATGTAAACCCCATACTTTGGGCGCCGAGAACACTGAAAAATTTAATTACAGACAATTTCAGAAATGTTTCTTAGCATCTCCAAGCCACGAGTGTCCTAAAAGTTATATATATAAGAGGTGAAAACGCTTCTTTGATACTCCTTTCCACATTTTTGGGACGTGGTTTAGCAGTTGTTTCCTAAAGGAAACAATTACCAATTTCTATTTTTCTTATAAATGGCATATATTTTATGTCAATGAGTGTTTTTTTGACATAAAAAAACTTAATTCTAACATTTTATCATATATTTTGTATTTTAGCAACAGATTTTTTTGGTTGCCAAAATAAGCATGCTTTAGGAGAAAAATAGAGATTTTACGAGATGGCTGAAATTGCAAAATCGCAAACTTAGCTAAATTAGTCGCCAAAAACAGCTGATGACGTTATCTGGTTCATTCGTGTTCATCGCTTAAATGTGCCAAAAAAATGAATCAAAATGAACCAAAAATGGAGATTTTAGGAGATTGTCATTCACTGGAATCGCAAAAGTCGCCAAAAGTTGCCAAAATGTATTAAGAGATTTTTGGCGATCGAGATTAAGCTTTAGCGATGACGGGAATCCGGCTGCTGAAGTAATAATTTTCATAAGTGCACAGTGCAGTTATAGCAAAAACTTGTGAAAAATGTCCAAAAATGTGGTACCAAGCTGCGTGTTTCTATCTGGTCATAAATTAAAATGGTATCTGTGCCAGAAGATATATGCAAATTTTTGCAAAAGTATCTTTTGAAAGAAATTAATATTTCAATTTGCGTCTTCGATATATTAATCAAGAGGTAGAAACACGACGCTTGGAACCTCTGCCGAAAATTTTGGATTACAAAATGTGAATTACAAAATGTGTTTCATTTTTTATGGCTAACGACACTTACATATACGTTTACTAGGTTTGGCTGGACTACAAGCTGAAGCTCAAAAGAAAGGTCAGCACAAACCGCCGCGAAACCGTTGCCACAGGAGGAGGACCGTATGCTCAGCAAAGCTTAAGCCCGCTAGAGCAAGCTGTGGATGAACTGCTCCATCTTCAAGAAGCTGCGAACCCTACAGGCTCCCCTTTCGGCACCAGCATTGTGGAAGATACACCGACCACTATGTCCGAAGAGCAAGCAAGCGAGGTGAGAACGGAAGGAATGGATCCGGAACCGCGTTCATCTACTTCACGATCCAGAATCACCATAGATGAAAGGGAAGGTAAAAGGCTGAAAGCGCTGGAGAAACAGGGTGAAGTCCAAGATACCCTCTGCGAAGTAGTCTCAAAAATGGAAAAAAAAATTGAAGAAATCGCAAGGTATGCTCGAAAATCCCACGAGCTGAAAAAAGAAGAGGTGGAATTGTTGAGGCGCAAAGAGGAAAGGCGTAAGGAGGAAAATTTCGAAAAGAAAAAGCAGCATAAAGAAAAGGTGGAATTAAAACTAAAGGAACTGGAATTAAAAGCATTGAAATACAAGCTAAAGTAAGTAAAGCTGCTTTATCCTGTATCCTGTTGTGATGTGAAGAACTGAATTTTTTTTTTGATTTGTGATATGAAGAACTGATTTTTTTTTAATTTTCTTATTAGTTTTAAGTTTTATATTTTTGAAATGAATTAATTTAATGTGATACATATATCGATACCTGAATTACAGATATATATGAAAAAATATACATTTTATATATACATTTTAGTCTTTAACTTCATTTGTGTTTTGGTTATTTCCCTTCTACAACAAAGCATTAGCTATTTGCCTTCTACGACGCTCCCCTGGTGTATCATTGCCATCTTCATTACTTGGGTCCGAAGATACAACGATGTCAATAAACGTTTCTGCTTCTTCCGGATCACTTACTCTAAATTGCTTGCAAACGTTGTGCAAAGCGCAACAAATGTTTATGATTTTCTTCACTTTATCCGGATTGTATCGCAGTTTTCCAAGAAGGCATCTGAAACGGCATTTTAGAACTCCAATCCAAAATTTGTATTTTGCCTGCTGCTTTTCTACTTCTGACATTTCTGTTTTTATCGCCGCCCTACATATTTTTCGCTCTAAAATAGGGATTATCTCTTTTAAAATGAGGGAAACTGTGGGTTGAGCTAGTCCCAAATGATATTCGTTCCCTATAGCCTGCTGGTAACTGCCATGTGCAAAAAAACGAAGAGCGCAACATAACTTTAGCATTGGCGTTACCGATGAAGACAGGCTGCAGTGAAAATTGTCCTTAATATTGTCCAGCACGTACATAAATGCATCCTTAGTGAGCCGAAAATTTGCTACGAACCTATAAACACAATTTTAATGCACATAAACCTTGCATCTTTCATTGGTAATTGTATAGTTTAGATACCAACTACTTAACACGTCCAAAAATATCGGGGGTAAATGTACAGGTACGGTAATTGTTTACACGCCGGGCTGACTCCTAAAACATACATATCTGTAATCCGGAGACAACCACATTGGTACCACATTTAACACATTTGGTGAAAATTTGGACGTGTTTCAGCAGTCGGAATGCACTGAACTTACATGGCAGGCGGAAGTTCCATGGGATTGGAGTGATCCCTTAAAAAACGACGTTGACGCAGAAGACTAACTTGGTGTTCCTCATTATAGTTGTCTTCGAAAAAAAGATCAATTGTTCCAAACATTTTAATTTAACTAATTTCAAATTTTTGCACTCGCGCTCTTAAATAAATGTTTGTTTGTACACAAATAAATATACATGACACATATGACAGAAACTTCAAATTTGGATGAACTAATTGATTTTGTTTGGTTGGCAACGCAGTATGGTAGTCGAAAGAGTTCATTCGCCACTGACAATGCAAACTTTGGGTTTGTTCGCCAATTGGTTCGCCTCGCCAAATTCATTCGACTCGCAAGTGACAATATGCGTATTAACCAACCCAATGTTGGCAGTATTATATTTAATGATATTGATATTTGTGAGCAGACACAAATTTCAAGAGTAGGACAAAACATTCGAGAGCAAATAAAGCAATCTTTTGTAAATTAATAGACAGTGTTAAAGCAGACGAGCATTAGTTATGTAAAGAAATATTATTCTTACCTACATAGGAGAGAGTGGGGTACCTTCGGCACTTTTTTTTGAACCTCCATGTCTCAGAAAATATCCAAAGAATCGCAACTAATTTATATGAAAAAAGTAAAATTTTACTGAATGTGCCCCATGCCGGGGTAGCTCCGGCAATCGCCGGAGCACCTTCGTTGTCCATGTTGTGTGGTATAGCTATCAAGTAAAAAGTCGTTTTTAAATGGTATTAGGTTCTATTTCATATAAAGGCATAAACAAAAAACGTATTTCATGGTATTGTTGTTAAAAATGCTGCCTCCTTGGCTTGAAATGTTACAAAGTTATTTGATATTGATACCACCTAGATCGTTTTCAAATATATATTTTGTGCGACAACGTGATGTTGAAGCAGGGATCACAGGGCTCGGAAGTTTAAATAAAATTTCGCTTTTTAAAACCAATGATATGTCCTTGTTCTCGGGCTTGACAAATATAGGTTGTAGAACATCAAGTTTCCTAAGAAAGCTTACAGTGAATGTACATTCACTTAAAGTCTCAATGATTTCAGCAACATAATACATTTTTTTTACAGGTTTGAGCAGGAAGGGTAAGAACGAAATCTCCGACATTCAGTTCGAAGTCTTCAATCAATTCATGACTTGAAACATTTTCCACTTCAGACGTTTCTTTGTCTTCAACAAAGGTCCAACATAGAATCTGCGTATTCAACATTAATATTACTTTCGTCTATTTGCATTCTCACCAATCCTTTATGTTTTCTAATCTTCTGCTGTACTTTTTTCGTTTTATTTTTTTTTACTTTTATTCCTTCGCATATTCTCTTTACCTGAAAACTGAATGTTTCTTTTTGATGTCTGAGTGTTTATTCCAGCCGCTTTTTCTCGCAAAAACTAGTCAAAATTCGAGAGCATCCAGTTTTAGCAGTAGTTTTAAAAGCATTCAAACGCGAAATCTGACGAATTTGTTCTGGTGTTAGGGAATATACCTACATTGATGCTATTATTAAGCTCAAGTGGGTCGGTAATACTCGTGTTCACAATATTATCAGCCTGAAGTGGAAGAGGTGCAGTCAAAGCATCCTCATTAGCTTCAGCTGCCGGACAGAACTCATCTTCACCAAAATTTTGGTTGAAGACGGTGCGAGGTATGTGGGTGGAACGACAAAAGATGTATTCCATTCTCCCTTGAATAATTAATGCTGTCAATGCTGCAGTGAGATGAATGGTTGTCAAGAAGCAAAAGAATCGGATGCTCTTTAGAACATTTTGTGTTATTTTGAATGTGTTTAAGAACGTCTATAAACAATTCTGACATCATCCAACCACTTTTACTGACTAACCCTAGGGATCCCGGAACACATCCATTCAAAAAAATGGGCTGATTATTCCTACAAGGGTTTCTCATAAAGATTTCTTAAATTTGAATAAAACTCATCGACAGCTTTTTTCGAAAACCTGTTAGTCTTGCTAAACTAGTTTTCTCTGGCTTACGAAGAGAGAGGCTCGGATTCCGTTTCATAAAACTATATAACCAGTTTTTCTCAGCTTCGTTATTTACTTTCCAGTTTTCAGGAAATTCCTTGCCGTTAGCCACAGCGTATTGGTATGCCAACTTCTGAAATTTTTTATATGATAACCCATACTGATAGTAGCAACACTTTTTAACATAATCTACTATCTCAACTCCTTCTGTTATAGTAAAAACTTGTCTGCACGTAAACTTTGACTGGTACGTAGCATCAACATTCTTGTGACCATGTTTTTTTTACTCGGGACTCGATGGTTTGTCGTTTTAAATTATACTTTTTACCGGCAGACGTCGGGGTTTCTACACCGTTTACAACATCAGCAATTGCCTATTTCATCTTGCTTTCGTCAACGTTCGATTGTGTTTTATGTTTATAATTTCGAACCATTTTTAAATATCTAGATTAATATATAAACAAGAAAAAATTTTTTTAAAACTATGCGGGGTACATTCGGCATGAATATACATATGTTCGCCGAATGTGCCCCAATACAAATTGCTTATTCTACCCCGAACCGTCACTTTTCACTTTTCCCAATTTTTTTTCAACGGTTGTCGTTTTTCATAACTAAATAACACTTTTTCTTAAAACTAACATTCCTATCATTCCGTTGTATTGAATTTTGTAAAAAAAAGGCACAACAAAAGCCTCAATGTTTCTTCACTTAACATGTGTAAAGCAGCCATTATGCATACTTATAGTGCAGTTAGCGAACGACGAGTTGCCGTAGCTGACGAGTTACAGTGTCAGCTGATCGAACCTATCTTATGAGATTCAATGTAAGCGATTACCGAAACCCGTGGCTGACGCAATACCGTACGTAAAAATCTGATTTGATTTGATTTTTTACGTAAAACCGTGTCAGCTGATTGCTCTCTCAAGCAACAGAGTTGCCTATTAATATGTTTGTATGCTGAGTATAGCCCGTTTGCAGTTATTACAAAAAATCCCTAAAACATTTTTCTAATATTATCAAAATAGCACGGAATTAATATTAAAAGAGGTAAATAATGAAAAAATTAACTAGCCATACATATTTAATATTAGTTGCGACCTTTTAAAAAGTGAAAAACTGTGAATTGATAAGTGGATACTTGCATGAAAACTGATCGATGGCAACATTATACAAAAAGTAAACAAATGGAAATAAATGAAAACAGCTGATTTCTACGTTGCCACTGCGGGTTACAATAATCGCTCATACGTAGATGTGAGTGACCGCAATGACGACCGGCAACTGGTTTTTTGGCTAACTGCGCTATTAGCATAGACTTGACTTGACTTGGGAACTGCCACTTAGGCCCGGTTTTTCAGTGCAAGTTTAACTCAATTTGTCAGTTAAACTAAGCTTTAACTTGTTATGCAGTTTTTCAGTCAACTTTGAACGAAGTTTAAACGTAGTTTAAGCGGCCAATCTGCCAGGGTTAAACTCTAGTTAACCTGTCAGCTGTTTGCATAGTTGATTGTTTTAATTGTGAAATATTTGGTGAGAAATTCTTGCTTCTGGACTTTTTAAATTTATTTATGTTTACATATTTTATTTATCTTGTACACGGCGTATCTTTATCTTTGTTCACAGCGATTTTTCATTTAGCAATTGCGTTGAATATGTAAACGAATGTCATCTGTTGCCGATCTAGATAAAAAAAAACCAATGTTGCCGTATAAAAAGCAGATCAAAAAAGCGGCCTTAAATTTATGCCCCCCTCTCCCCTACTTACCTTGTATAACTTAATACTTACATCGTACATACCTTTGAGTCATTAAATAAAATTTGCATAGTTACAGTTTATACATTTATAGCACCACCCTAAAGTAAGTAAGAATAAGTTTAAGTGTAGATTATTGTGATGTAATTTTGCCTATGTTGATATGTATATATTGTACACACAAAATTATCTATAATACCATTTGAAATTCAATATTTTGTATTATATACATACTATCTGAATTTATAAAAAACTAATGAAATTTAAGTTTAATTCAACATTTTATTGAAATTCAAATATCTTAACACTAACTATTAATTAAATTTGTATACAAATTATCACTAAAAATTAAAAATGGCACTGAATATTCACTTAAATTGATTTTTAATTCTATTTCAGAACACTACTCAGAATCATATAAGGCTTCGAACTCACATCTTTTGATTCTCATTTCTGCGTCGTTCAATGCACAAAAACGTTTGTGTTCCTATTTCTTAATTCTTAACTTTCGCTCCTGTATTTCCAACATGCGCTCTTATATTTGAACGAGCTTTCCAAGCTTGTCGTTCAAATGAAGCTTAGCCTCATTCGAAGCCTTTAAATTTTGCTCCAACAAAGGCAGTTTTGGATCCTCAACTTTCCCCTTTCTCTTCGAGGTTGATGGAATAAAATCGGCTTCGTCGCCCATATTTTTCCTTGATATTCTATTGCGCCCTCAGAAGCTTCATCGTTTGGAGATGGAGCCTTAGTTAAGGCATTACCCCAGGTTTGTACCGTTTTCAGGCCCTCAACAGAAGCGCTTAACCCAATTGGCTCTATAATATTCTCTTCCGCTGGAGTTATAACCTTTTCTTCGTACGGCTCTCCGCCAGTCCTAGACTTTGAGCTCCTGTTAAACGTAAATTTTTTTTCGCTTGGTACTTCTGGTCAGCGTATACCTATAACCAAACGGTAAAAGTTTAAACATTTATCACATACCAGCAGACTTTCGTTGTCATTCTTTCCCTTGTCGTTGTTGTTATTAACATTGGTTTGCCCTGCCTAATGGTATGATCCAAGTCCAAGAAAGAAAACGTGCAGTTTCAACAGTGTAGGACCAGGGTAATATTGATGTTGAAAAGAGTAGGATCGATTGAACAGGAAAAGAGAGTATTTAGTGGCATAAGGGGATAAGGAAGAGTTTAACCTATTGCAATAGCCAAAGCAAACTTGTGCTAGCACGACTCTAGCCCCCCTCGGAAGTTCACGCCCTTCTTCAGCTAATTCTTTATCTGGCGTGAGGGCTATACACATAACGGTAGAGATTTCTGTTTTCGAGCCCAGGGCACTAGAAGGTGGTAGTCCTAGGAGTGTTAAGCGGCCTTGCGAGATGGAAAGGCTGGTGGGCGTGAGCGGCAGTAGCGGGTAGATTAGACAGGCTTACACTGAAATAACAGTCTTTGGGCGAATAAAAATAACCCGGGCCATTCCTTATTGAATATCAGCATCAAATGCTGAAATGCACCAATGGTTGGCTTACGGATAGAATGCCTAATGTTTGGCTAGAATTTGTTATGTCATGCCATAAAACCAACCATCTGTTCACCCTCGAGGGAGCAGACTCTTCTAACGCAAGCTTCTTTTTGTCCCTGTTGCACCTGTGTTTCCTTGGACTACCGTTGGAAGAGATTGACTGGGTAAAGATACTGACTACCTAGGTAGGGCTAAGTAGCGCTATAACAACAACAAAAACAATCGCATTACACAAACATATCAATCCATAGTTTCTTTTATCCATACCTTTCTCCACATTTTGGCTTCCTTCATTGGTGGGCCTACAGCATTTAGCTTCCCTGAAAGGTCTTCCCATAAACGCAGCGCTGTCGAATTTCCTTGCGCTCAATTTGGTAAAATATTTTTAGCTAGGTTGGGGTGATCCCTTATAAATTCGCCTGTAATTATTTCTTGCCGGTAATTTAATTTATTTAGGTGTGTCCTTTGATGAAACTGAGAATTAGTTAATATGCATATATTTTATGCTAACTTATATTTGCTTACTTACATTGTTACTGCTACACTTTCGTTTTTGTTTTCGCTTTGTTTTTTTTTTTATTTTAAATTTAAACTTTTAAATTAATTGGAAACCATTGTTTAAAAAACGTCAAAAAGTTCAAAACCGTCAATTTCAAGGGCACTCGAACGAGCTTTTGCTATCGAATAAAATTTTTTGACGTTTACGATTTTTGCCGTACGTTCACTGAACTCGTAATACCAAATGACGATAACTTCTATACGTTCACGGATCACGTAATACCAAATAAGCATTTTTAAGTGATGGCAAGCTGCACACATAGACAAACGGGTACGAAAGTTTTGATAAGATTTTTGCCAAAGCCATGCTGTCTCTCATTATACCCTTCAGGTGTGGGATGATTTTCTCCCCGTGTTGTAAGAAGGCGGGGCATATCTCATCCGCCGGCGACTTGAGCTGCTCAAAGGATACTATTGCTCATTTGACTGCACTCTTGCTGAAGAAAGCCTTCGCAACGTGCCAGTCCTCGGTCTTGTCTGACGGACATCGACTTCTGCAAGGTCTGTCGATGCATCCGGAAAATGAGTAGCCGGTAATGTCATTGCTCTTTCTTCCTCTATGCTATTGAGGTTCCCGTATGGAAGTTTCAGCGCCATTCTTGTTTCCTTCTGCTCCATGGCCAAAGCTTTCTGAAACCCAGCTGCTTCCGGAATGGAGCTTATCTTTTGACAGAAGGTCCTGAAGCTTGCTTTTTCTGACCTTCTGTTTTCTTTATTTTACTCGGTGAGGAGAGTTGTGTACTCCTCCCAATGGCCGGTGCGCCTCGCCGAACTCTCCAAGCTCGCTAGATTCAGGACTAAGGTGCTTCTGAAGTCAATTTTCCTGGGGCTTCTTTGCAAAATTGTCTCCTTTATTTCAGCATTTACATCGAACTGTATGATGCGATCATCCGAAAGGGTGGGTTTAGGCGAAACTCTCCAGTTCAAGATTAGGGCACCAGCCAGGTTGTTGCCAATAGTGATGTCTAGGATTTCCTCCCGTACTCTCGTTACAAAAGTGCTTGAATTACGCACATCATACACACTAAGGTCGCTAAGTATTAAAAACTCTAGAAGGTACTCACTCCTCAGGTTTGTGTCTGAGCTTCCCCATAGCTCACTGTGAGCGTTTGCGTCGCATCCAATGATGAGTGGAAGTTTTTCCTCTTGCAGTGGTTTGCTAAGCTTTTGATGTCCTCTGGCGGAAAATTTCTGTCGTCGCTCGCCAAGTATGCCGCAGCAAAGGCTATGCTCGCCTTGCGGCCCTCGACCTCCAGCGTCGTTTCATATCCGGCAAAGGACTGTCTTTACTTTGACTGGATTTACAATCGAAGACTCATCGAATTCGCCACAAGTGGTATTGTAAAATAAATGTCAGCCATTGCAGGGATAACTAGGACTTGACGAAGTTAAATGAACTAAAGATTCAGCAATTAAAAACTGAGTCAGAACAACGTGGACGGGCAACAAATCCAAACTACAGGCATGACTGCGAGAGGGTATGCAGTCGGAAGGAATCAACGTGGACGATCATGTTTTACATCTTGGAGATGAAACGTCGACAAAAGTAGAAGAGAAGAGTCTACAAATCCAGTTGCAAGTGTGAACACGAAAATGATATTGGCTGTACTGACTCAGATGTCGACTAAAATGGAAACTTGCTTGGCATCTCAGCCGGAAGAACAGAAAACTTGCTTGGCATCTCAGTTGGAAGAATAGAAAACTTGCTTGGCATCTCAGCTGGAAAAGCAGAAAACTTCCTTGGCATCTCAGCTTGAAGAACAGAAAACTTCCTTGGCATCTCGGCTTGAAAGAACAGGATACACGTATTACATCCCAACTAGAAGAAACGAAGGCATACATCAGATCTCAAATGGAAGAACAGAAGGCATATATGTATCTAATCAGAGTGGGAGGGGCAGGAAGCTCGAATGTCATCTAAGCTAGAGGTACGCATGGAAGAGAAAATAATGCAGTGCGAAGAAAAGATTGAGGCTGACGTGGATGCTTTGAGAGGTCGTAACCGGGAATTGCAACTAAATCGTTCATATTTTTCAGCAAATACCCCCAATATAAAATCACCTTCCTTTGATGGTTCTGTTCCGTTCCAGGTATTTAATTTGCAATTTGACGGCAGCGGTGAACAATTGGGGCATAGAAGGCAAAGTTTCTGCATTATTCCTGGAATTGAAGAGGCCTGCAGCCGAAATCTTACAGAAACCGATTGAGACTTTGCAGAAATTCGCATCGGAAATCAAGAGGTTAAAATTCAAAGCTTTATAAATGGAATACGTTATGTGGAGACGAAGCGAGCTAAGCATGCAAATCCAAAGAGTTCCTTCGCTGAGACGGTATCACATGCTCTGACGCAATAAACAGCCTTGCTTTTGAGTAAATCAGCATACAAGGCTCATCGCGTAGAAGTAGAAACTCCGGCTGGGATAAACAAAATTTTTGTTGCGTTGAACTGAGTACACAAGAAAAGTGATAGTGCCATCAAATGCTTCAAGTGCGAAAAATTAGGTCAAATAGCACGTTATTGCGGCACTGGCTCCAGTAATTCCAGCAGTTCAGGTGGACGGAAACGCAAATCTGAAGGAGATGAACAAATCTCCCAACCAAGTCAGTCATTAAACTAAATCGAGTCAGCCGAAAAGGGGCGTGGACTGGCTCCCGCAATTGAATGCCTCATAATCTCTGTATCATAAATCGGAAGGAAGGCTATTATTGTTGCTGTTATTGTTGTTGCATGTGTGGATGGGAAGGAGCACCTACTAACTGTGGATACAGGCGCATCGCATTGGAAAACATGTTAAGTGTAACTGGACGACATCATCGTGCTGGGAAAAAGCTTAAAGGGGCACCTGGTCTGAGATTAAGTCCATGTTGTGTTAAGTGTTCATTGTTGAAGCCAGAAGTCAGTTATTTGGTTACAAGGTAACGGCGGAGGGTATCTGCACTGCCAAGGAAACGATCGAAGCCGTAAAGGCTAAGACCTAGCTATTTGCATGAGTTACGGAGCTTTCTTGGGCTGTGCACATATTTGTACCCGATTTCGCCAGCGTAACCAGTAGTCTTCATGAGCTTACCAGGAAAAATGCGTGTTTTGAATGGAAGAAGAAGCAAGAAATGGCTTTTCAAAAATTTAAGTAACGACTATGCACTACTCCGATGCTAGCATATCCAATCCCAAGTGCAATGGTTATTTATGTTATGATATAGGAGGTGTTTGGTCCCAGATTGTGGATGCACATGAAAAGGTAGCTGCATACTACAGCCCAACAATTGGGTAGCCTGAAAGGAACTATGGCGTAAGACGGAGAACACTGTTGACTTTGCTAGAGTGCGTCAAACATTTCCACAAGTACCTCTATGGGCAGTAATTCCATGTCAGGACACCATGCAACGTAGAAATGGCTCTTACAGTTCCGTAATCTGGAAGCTCAGTTGGCAAGGTGGATAGAACGTCTGCAAAGCTACGACTTTTCCATAAAGCATCGCAAATTTAGCAGCTATGGAAATGCAGATGCATTGTCGCGCGGGCCATGCAAACTGGAATGCAAGCAGTTTTCGAAAGCTGAGGCCAAAGAAGACATTGTAGATATGCGCCTTATGACCATAATATCAACAGACGAATGGGACAGGAATCAAACACGGAGCTGTCAGCAGGAAGATGCCGATCCTACATGTGTGATGCAAGGAATCGAGTGACCATAAAAGAAGATGTCAGCAGAAAGTCCTGTTGCCAAATAATATTGGACACAGTAGAACAGTTTACAATTGGTTTCCGGTTGTTTGCATCGAATATGGGAGAGTAAGGATGGGCAATGTATTCGCAAGCTGATTATCGTCCCAAGGAGGAAAGTCCCTGATGTCCTCAACGAGTTACATAACGGTTCAAGAGGAGGTCCTCTTGGAGTCACTAAGACCTTGGTTCTCCAGAGATTCTATGGGGTTGGTTCTCGATAATCGGTTGCGGAATGGATTTCCAACTGTGAGGTTTGCATTAAAGTTAAAGGGACGAATTCGAGGAGTTATGGTCAAATGAAACAGTATAACTGAGAAAAGTAGTGGATAAGTTCCAGAAGGATTGGGATGCTCGCATCGCCTTGTTCCTGATGGCATATCGCTCTGCAGTACATGAGATAACGGGCCAAACTCCTGCAAAGGTAGTATTTGCAAATGATCTTGGTTGATGTTCGTGCTGAAGGTAAAATGCAGCATTTTGCATTTTCGGACATTGGTTTCGAAAAAGCCTTCATGGTGGCGCATTTAGCAAATGCACATTTAGCATTTAGCTCACAAACAGTTTTTTGAGGTTATGGTACGTCAGAAAAAATGTACACCTTCTTATTTATTTTATTTGAATCCGTTCAAAAACATAAATTACATATCGAAAATCCGAGTAAATTTGCTGAATGTTTACGAAAGACAGAGAATGCCAAGTAAAAACTATCGCGATTTTCTTCGAAGGTAACAGGGGATTTTCTCCGAGTTTAACAGGGTGGATTTCTGCATTTATATTGCTATATAAGGCACTGGCCAGACAAGGCCGGCAGATCAGTTTATTTTCAAGTGTTGTACAGTAAACTACTACCCAAACCTTAGGGCCGCTTTCATAAAAGCCGGTAACCACTAACTGGAGTTTAATTGCCGCTTTTATGAAAGCGGCCCTTAGGCCCGTTTACTCAATGTCTGATTAAGATAAACTTTATCATATGATAACCTAATCATTACTTGGCTCAGAATAACATATTCGTTTACACAAAAGTCTGATTAAGTTGTCATTATTAATTAGTCATTGTGAACGTTTGTGAGAAAAAATTCAGAAAGTTCCATTGCCAACTTACAAAAAGTGGCATTTTGATGTAAACACGTCGATTTTGATATATTTTATGTGATTATAATTCCATTTTTAAACTTTATTACACGCAGAGTTTGTTGGAAGAACTATTTATCACCAAACCCCATTTTTACATTCCGCTGTCACTTTGTGAGGACCCCGATCCTGAGGCTCTGGAGACCTCACAACATTTACATACATATACATATACATATACATACATATATACACATATACCTATACTTTTATGAATTATCTATAAATAAAAAAAGGATTTTCTACTTTTGAACATATGCCGTTGTGCACAAAAGCAACGTACATGTTTTCGCAAGGAATATCAAGTTTTCACATTTTGCACATACGCCATGCTGCAAAATCGCCGACATAGGCTGTTTTACACATGAACTACATATCTATACTTTATAGATATTCAGCTATATGAAGTGTGCCGAAATTTGACATTTTCGCACATACGCCCTTTTACCCCGCAAGCACACCTACGTTTGCCCAAAACATATAATATATACCCATGTACATATGTACATACATATTTCCGAATATATTCATCTTCTACTTTTTACAATATTAGGCACACCCTAATGCACGTTTTACAGAATATCAACAGCGACGCTAAGAGGCCACCAACCTAACTACGCCCGGCAATAGAAAATATGCAGTGCACAAACAAAAAAACAACCACGAGCATTCCAATAAGCAAAAGGGTCGGCCAACCAACTTAAGCAGCGGTGATTTGCTACACCCGCGCGCACGCATACATATTTTGGCAACCCAATGTTAGCGGACATAGCATAAAGAGGAGAAGAAAAATGCATTACTAGCATTGACGGCAGGTACAAATGGGATCGCAGGAAAATAACCAGCATATGTACATATGTATACAAATAATATTAATGTTGAGGGAATGTCCAGCTGTTCGATGGAGTGCGAGAAAGCAGCTGACCACAGGCAATGGGGCGTTCCGAGTGGAAGCGGCACCGCGGCAAAAACAGCTAAGATGCATGAAATACATGTAAATAGCATATATGAGTATATAAACTCAGTGGAAGATGCGCCGTTAGGTTAAGATTTAGTTTTAAGAATTATTATTGTAATTTTGCGGTTTGCCGTCCGCAAAATTTGTATAAAAGGGCGATGATTTTTATGAAATGAGGAAGTCGTTTTGCGACAGCAGCTAGGAATAGTAGTTGGGGTTCTCACCTCAGCGAATGTAAACCTGGGGTTCTCACCTCACGATTGCAAGTTTTATATTCAGTGGTGGTTTTCACTTCCGCTGACGGTCGGGCCAAGCAGGGGTTTTCACCTCAGCCGCCTTTAATATAGCTAGCCATATTCAATAAGAAAAGAAGGATTAGTACCCAAGTAAAATTAAGATTGTAGATTTGCGAAAAGAGGATAAAATCCCACAAATAAATAATACATTTTGAATTGAAGACAAATAACAGGGTTTTATCAATTGAGAGGACCTTTAGGGAATTTCTAATTTCAGAACCCTGGCAATTAAGGAAAAGTCCGTCACAAATGGCGCCCGAGCAGGGACTTTAAGTCAATATTAAGTCACAACGAGGATTACCAATTACAGGATTAAAATTCTGCTGAAACAAAACAAAGTTACAACCCACAGAGTGAATCAAGGATCTAGGAACACACGAGGATTAATAATCTGCTGGGTAAACTAAAGGCAACACATCAGAGGATTACGAGGGTCGCCGGATAAATAAAACATCACGATGGTCAGGGTATCATGGATATACCACCTCAACCGTGAGGAGCTGGTGGCATACTGTGCGGAATTCGAAGTGGAATATGCAGGAACGGTGGATGAAATGTGAAAGCTGCTATCAACGTTTATCCAGGCAAACTGCGACAACGAGGGATTGAGGAAACGTTTTGCTGCATTAGAACAGCATCATGCTCGACCACCTACACCAAAAGATGGCGGGCCAACTATAACGATCAATCCCCCGACACCAATGAATGGCAGCGAACAAGGCTTCACCTACTCCGGTACAGCGGGCACAAGCAAGGCGCCAACACCAACACACGGTATCATGGAAGGTAGACACGACGCAGGAATACAAGCCGCGCCGTATTCCTATCACCAGGCGGAATCAAGTGGCAGCGTGATGGATCGAGTGCGCAAGTGGGGTTTGCGATACGATGGCGACAAGGACCCGCTTGGTTTTATAGAGCGAGTCGAAGAGTTGGCCGACAGTTACGAGATCAACAGAAACTCCATACCACGGGCGCTACCAGAACTACTTAAGGATAAGGCGCTGGTATGGTTTAGGAACAACAACCGTCACTGGCAGCAATGGGACGAATTCAAGCGAGATTTCTTGAAGTTCTTCCTGAGCTCAAGGTATTTCGAGCGCCTAGATGACGAAATACGGCAAAGAATGCAGAGACCAGGCGAAAAATTCAAGGACTTCGTGCTGACGCTGCAGAGTCTGATGAGACACTCCGACTACACCAGCGAGCAAAAGCTGAATCGCATATACCGTAACTCGAGGAGGGAATACCAGTTGTATGTAAAACGGAGTGAATTTAACTGCCTAGAGGATTTGGTAAGCCTAGTGGAAGATTACGAGAACATAACGCCAGAGAGGGAACCACTTAGGCCAGCAGCGAGACCGTTCGTACCCAGGCGACAAGACGAGAGGTTCCACTATTTACAAGCGGAAAACAGCAGCGTACAATAGGTGAGCGAAAATCCACCACCATTGGCAAACACGGCGAGTAGTGCTCGACAAGGGTACATAGACCCACGGACAGCATGCAGACGGTGTGGAGAGTGCGGACACTTCGCTTATGGGTGCCGTAACTCTCGACGCAACTTTTGCTGGGTGTGCGGGAAAGATGGCACGTTAACTCGAGATTGCTGTCGTAGGCAACAGGGAAACGACAGGAGACCCCATTAGCTGCGAGGAGTGGGGTCTCACGCAACTCAACCTCGCCTCCAAAGAAGACATTCACACAGACACAAGGGCGAATCTTGGCGGCGGTACAAGTAGATGGTAGAGAGGTCACAGCGGCGATAGACACGGGAGCGACGCGAAGCTTCGTGAGCGAAGAAATGATGACAGAGCTAGATGCGCGTAGACTGAAAGAGGTACGTACACGAGTCGTAATGGGGGATGGTACGGTGAAACACGTGGTAGAGGCAGTAGAGGCGGAGGTAACGTTGGGTGACCAAGTACACCAGAGCGAGTTACTCGTTCTACCAGGGTTGTCAGAGAAGGTGGTGATCGGAACGGACTACATGGCCAAGGCAAATATGGAGCTGAGGTGTGGCGAAAGCGTAATAATATTCAAAGCAGAGAATCAAGGACAGGAGAAAGCAAGGTGTACCAGCCTCGTTGAAATGAGTCTAGATATTAAAGAGCAAGCGATGCACGAGCCGAATATAGTTACACAAAACTCCACAGACGACGCGGTGAGTACATTCCTTAAGCAAGAACTAAAATTTTTTGAAAATATGTCGGGGGTATCTAACATTGCCAAACACAAAATTGTCATGAGGGATGACCGACCTATAAAACAGCGATATTTCCCCAAAAACCCTAAAATGCAAGAAATCATTAATAAAGAGATCGACGAACTAATAGAGAAGGGTTGTATTGAGCCATCGCGTAGCCCCCATAGTGCCCCGATAGTCCTAGCAAAGAAGAAGAATGGCAAATGGCGACTTTGTGTCGATTACAGGCAGCTTAACTCCCGATCAGTCCCCGACGCATACCCACTACCGCGTATACAACATATTCTAGATAGACTTAGAAGCGCACGATTTATAAGCAGCCTAGATTTAAAGAACGGCTATTGGCAGATACCCATGGAGGAAGGTAGTAAACAGTACACCGCATTCACGATACCTGGGCGAGGGCTATATCAGTGGAAAGTGATGCCATTCGGGCTACACTCTGCCCCAGCAACTTTTCAAAGAGCGCTCGATCGCGTTATTGGTCCAGAGTTGGAGCCACATGCGTTCGCCTATCTGGACGACATTATCATAACGAGTGAAACTCTAGAAGATCACGTAGGGCACCTCACGGAAGTTTTTCGGCGTCTCAGGCAAGCCAACCTTAAGATAAACCCTGAGAAGTGCGAATTCTTCAAGAAAAGTCTGAAGTACTTAGGCCATGTAGTTAGCGAAGAGGGAATTCACACAGACCCAGACAAAGTAGCCGCTATAAAAGAGCTTACACCCCCCAATAATGTGAAAGAATTACGGCGCTTCCTAGGAATAGTGTCCTGGTATAGAAGATTCGTCCCCGACTTCTCCAAAGTGGCAAACCCGTTAACCTCCATGTTGAAGAAGGGTTGTAAATGGAAATGGGCCGAAGAGCAGCAGGTAGCGTTTGATGCATTAAGGAATGCGCTTATACAAGCACCCGTCTTAGCCTGCCCAGATTTCACCCAGAGATTTAGATTACAAACAGATGCAAGCGATTTTGGCCTCGGTGCTGTCTTAACACAAGGGTTAGACGACGAAGAGCGGGTGATAGCTTATGCGAGCCGAAGACTAAATAAGGCGGAGATCAATTATTCACCAACAGAAAAGGAATGTTTGGCAATAGTTTGGGCAATAAGGAAAATGAGGCCATACCTAGAAGGATATAACTTTACCGTAATCACAGACCATTTAGCGCTGAAGTGGCTCAACGCAATCGAAAGTCCATCAGGACGAATTGCTAGATGGGCGTTAGAATTACAACAGTATTCGTTTGACGTGCAATATAGGAAGGGAAAGTTGAACGTCGTGGCAGACGCACTATCACGCCAACCGCTGGAAGAACAACTTGGAAGCATGACCGCGCCACCAGAAGACAGCAGCTGCAATTGGTATTCCGCAAAAGTAGCAGAAATAACGAAGACTCCCGAGAAATTCCCAGATTACGTGATCCAAGAGGGAAAGCTGTATAGACGAATAGTTGGTCAAATGGATGGAGAAGATCACGTTCCATGGAAGTTGTGCGTACCCACACCACAGCGGAAAAGAGTACTAGCCGAAATCCACGACACACCAAGCGCAGGACACATGGGAATCCGTAAGACGATCGCACGGGCAATGACACGGTATTATTGGCCAGGCATGTTCAGAGACGTTAGGAAGTATGTTCAGCAGTGTCACGAATGCCAAATCTATAAACCAAGCCAACAACAAGCGGCTGGTAAGATGCTGACAAGAATCCCGGAGGAACCATGGGCAACAGTATGCGCGGATTTTGTAGGACCACTCCCGCGCTCGAAGCATGGCAACACAATGGCGCTAGTTTTTGTAGACAGATTTTCGAAGTGGGTAGAAGTTGTGGCTATGCGAAAAGCAACAACAGACAACTTAATCAAAGGTCTAAGAGAAAGGATTTTAGCGAGGTTTGGAGCGCCAAAGGTGTTAATAACCGACAACGGGGCGCAGTTTATTAGTAGAAGTTTTAAGCGGTTTTTACAGGAGCTTGGCATAAAACACCAGCTGACTGCACCATATACTCCGCAGGAGAACCCGACAGAGAGAGCAAACAGAAACGTGAAGAGAATGGTATCACAGTTTACCGGCAAGGACCAGAGAAATTGGGATGAGTTTTTACCAGAGATTTCGTTGGCATTAAACACAAGTGTATGCGAATCAACAGGGTATAGTCCCGCGTATGTAGTACAAGGTAGAGAGCCGAGGATTCCGGGCTCCCTCTACGACGAACAGACGTTTGGTACTGGCGAGGAGAAGATTGTTTTAAGCGAAAAGGCATCAAGGATGAAGGAGGTGTACAGCATGGTACGGCGTAAACAACAGAGCGCATCGACGGAGCAGGCGAGGTACTATAACTTGCGCAGGAGGCAATGGCAACCGGCTATAGGCGACCTAGTATTGGTGAAAGAGCATCAATCGTCCAAAGCAGTAGACAATTTTGCGGCAAAACTAGCACCCAAATACAGTGGCCCACACCGAGTGATGAATTTTGTATCACCGGTAATAGTAGAGCTGGACAAGATACACAAGGGAAAGAGAAGGACAGCACACGTGAGTGAACTGAAGGCTTATTACGAGGCCGAGGTACAGAGAGAGGCAACCGAGGAGCAGGGTGCGAGACAGATTGAAACACGTGGGTCAAAGCCCACTAGCAAAGACGAAGAAAGCACGCGCCAGCGAAGAGTACGGTTTGAAGAAACAACAACCGCCGAAGAACCCAGAGAGCAAAATACGCCACACGAGCCAGACCAACCAACGACATCCAAAGTAGCAATGCAAATGCTAAGAGCACGACAGCAGAGGGACCGTAACACGGCAGAGAAATGCGGAGCGTTATCCCTAGAAGGCTTACGGGACAATATCCCGAAGATAAAATCCCCACCGGAAAACGAACGAACGATCGTCGAAGAAATACAGGGTCAAGCATCAAGCATGGAGATAGGAATGCAGATGGCAGCGGATTTCGCCAACAACATGGCCAACAAAAACCACAATAACATAATAGAATATTCTGTAACTTTCAGCTTCACGACGAGAGAGGGGAATCCGAGAACACCTATCGAGGCGAATGATAATCACGGCACACGTACGAGGGCTAGGCGAAAGGAAATAGCGTACCACGTAGTTCCCGAAGCACAAAGGTTTTAGACGGATAACGGATCACGGTGGTAATATGAACCAATTTTACACAATCATTTCATGTATCATCAACATTCGCCATAAAATATATATATCCAATAAGCGGACAAAATATTCAAAGAAATTTAGCAACACCCTACCGTGGTAACGTCGCACACACGCGCAGCAGCAGCAACGATCACCTGACATACTGAACCAATAAGCGCACGCAGCGGCAAAGACGTTACGAAAGGATGCAAGTTATTGGAAATGTCCTGTTACCATCAACCAAAGAAGCAAAATACACAATAACAATAGAATAGCCAAACAGCAAAAGCTCCACAGCTGAGTTCTGCCTAGGGAAACCACCGTTGATCGCGTCACGAAAAACTAGTATAAATACCGGCCGCAATGCCCAGGATAATCAAATCGTAAACAAATATGGATACAAGTAACATGGAGCGCTACACCAGCGAGAAGGCAGCAGATGGCTCACTCCGCCTTAAAATTCGGCGATCGACCCAACAGCCACAACCAGAGGAGGCGGTGACTAACCTCATCACCAGCGAGAGCGAGGACGGTAGTGAGAGCGGAGGCGAAAGCGAGAGCGGCAACGACAGCGCCTGTACAGAGCCATTCGGCCATATCGAAAGCGAGGGCGAAGACGACGACGGGATCCGCAGCCCGAGCCCCAGTGGCGACGATGAGTACCGGAGCGGGCCGATGGTGCGGGAGTCCACACCGATTTCAATATCGTCGGAGAGCGAGGCCGAAGAGGAGGATAACAACCGGCGGCGAGGCGAACTGTCCATCCGACAAGAAGACGAGGAGCAGTACGGCAGAGGCTACGTCGACTACACCCGACGAGTCAACCTGCGCATGCGGCTGTACTACGGAGACGTAATGGCAGAAGAGAGGGCCCCGCGCGCAACCCAATACGAACAGGTCTGCGACGTACCAGCCGAAAGCGACACACCTGCCAGCGGAAGCGACGTGCTCAGCCTGACGGCCAGCGACGAGCTGACACCCGAGGCTGGCGGCATAGCCAACGAGATTGAGCGGTGGCTGGGTGAGGCCGTAAGCGCAACCCAAGGAGCGTGGGACAACCAGTCCGGCACGGAGCCACTCCCGGAAGCGCTAGTCCGGGACATAGAGGCGCACCTGCAACAAGGGCAGGACCGCAGGAGGAAGAGGACGTTCCGTCGGGACATAGACGGCCAAGCGTTCCGAGTCCGCATCACGAGGACGGGCCTCGTTACGGTGAGCCTCGTTGCGGCAGGTGAGGGGAGAGTGTGAGGACCCCGATCCTGAGGCTCTGGAGACCTCACAACATTTACATACATATACATATACATATACATACATATATACACATATACCTATACTTTTATGAATTATCTATAAATAAAAAAAGGATTTTATACTTTTGAACATATGCCGTTGTGCACAAAAGCAACGTACATGTTTTCGCAAGGAATATCAAGTTTTCACATTTTGCACATACGCCATGCTGCAAAATCGCCGACATAGGCTGTTTTACACATGAACTACATATCTATACTTTATAGATATTCAGCTATATGAAGTATGCCGAAATTTGACATTTTCGCACATACGCCCTTTTACCCCGCAAGCACACCTACGTTTGCCCAAAACATATAATATATACCCATGTACATATGTACATACATATTTCCGAATATATTCATCTTCTACTTTTTACAATATTAGGCACACCCTAATGCACGTTTTACAGAATATCAACAGCGACGCTAAGAGGCCACCAACCTAACTACGCCCGGCAATAGAAAATATGCAGTGCACAAACAAAAAAAACAACCACGAGCATTCCAATAAGCAAAAGGGTCGGCCAACCAACTTAAGCAGCGGTGATTTGCTACACCCGCGCGCACGCATACATATTTTGGCAACCCAATGTTAGCGGACATAGCATAAAGAGGAGAAGAAAAATGCATTACTAGCATTGACGGCAGGTACAAATGGGATCGCAGGAAAATAACCAGCATATGTACATATGTATACAAATAATATTAATGTTGAGGGAATGTCCAGCTGTTCGATGGAGTGCGAGAAAGCAGCTGACCACAGGCAATGGGGCGTTCCGAGTGGAAGCGGCACCGCGGCAAAAACAGCTAAGATGCATGAAATACATGTAAATAGCATATATGAGTATATAAACTCAGTGGAAGATGCGCCGTTAGGTTAAGATTTAGTTTTAAGAATTATTATTGTAATTTTGCGGTTTGCCGTCCGCAAAATTTGTATAAAAGGGCGATGATTTTTATGAAATGAGGAAGTCGTTTTGCGACAGCAGCTAGGAATAGTAGTTGGGGTTCTCACCTCAGCGAATGTAAACCTGGGGTTCTCACCTCACGATTGCAAGTTTTATATTCAGTGGTGGTTTTCACTTCCGCTGACGGTCGGGCCAAGCAGGGGTTTTCACCTCAGCCGCCTTTAATATAGCTAGCCATATTCAATAAGAAAAGAAGGATTAGTACCCAAGTAAAATTAAGATTGTAGATTTGCGAAAAGAGGATAAAATCCCACAAATAAATAATACATTTTGAATTGAAGACAAATAACAGGGTTTTATCAATTGAGAGGACCTTTAGGGAATTTCTAATTTCAGAACCCTGGACGGACTGAGCGTACTCCGGCAATTAAGGAAAAGTCCGTCACAACTTTTTGTTTTGATCAACACATAATAAGCGGTTCATCCCTTGAAAACTTTTATCAGCGCGTCGATGATAATCAGACATTGAGTAAACGGATTTTGGGCCAACCTTTGATAAAGTCTTGGGTTCTGGTGCAGTTTATGGGGCCCACCCAAAACTAGACCAAAAAAGTCGAGTGGGGTGTCAAAAGACGCGTTTCACGTCTAGATTTAGAATCTGAAATGAGATTTTTGTTTTTTTCAACCGTTCATAAGTTATTTGCAGTAATTGTAATTTTCATGTGGTTGTTGTAATGGCACATTAGGCTGAGCCAAAAAAGTGAAAAAGTGTGGGAAGCGTGGCACGCGGAAAGACATCACCGTGGCTGTAGCCACGGCCATGGCACACACCCGGAGTTGAAATGGCGTAGCCCAGGGTTATTTTTTGAAGGGCGGCCAAAGGCCGCCTACGCGGAAAGGTGTTCTGCTCATAAAAAACATGGATCACGCCCCGAGTTGGAAAGTTTTACCC
Organism: Sphenella marginata; assembly: GCA_951509765.1. Taxonomy (NCBI): domain Eukaryota; kingdom Metazoa; phylum Arthropoda; class Insecta; order Diptera; family Tephritidae; genus Sphenella; species Sphenella marginata. Next base: position 88,255,032 of record OX608080.1, on the reverse strand, counting down.
TCATAACTTTTGAACATTCGAAAAAAACAAAACTCTCATTGCAGATCCTAAATCTAGACGTGAGTACGTGTCTGTTTACACCCCACTCGACTTTTTTGGTCTAGTTTTGGGTGGGCCCCATAAACTGCACCATTACCAAGTCTTGATAAAGCAGTGAATCACACATTGAGTAAACGGTCCTTAAACCTTATTCCTAGTAAATAAAACTAGCTATCTATTACAGTTATTGCGTGTGTGTTTAGGTAACTATACAGTGATCGAACCCAGGCGTTACAATCGAGCACTCATCGAACTCGTCACACTCATGCATACAATCTATCGAGAGCGTCGTTTATCGACAATTTCATGAATTCTCTGTTAAAATTGTGTGTTGTCACAACACAATAATTGATTTGGAACTTAAAACACATCCTTAAACTTCTCATTCTGCGAAATGCTGGAGCGAAAGTACAGTGACTTAGTGCAGAAAATCGAACTGGAAGAGTTGACTGTAAGTATTTAACGATACGGGTTTGAAAAAGTAAGAAAGGAATAGTTTTGGTGTAAAGCCGGTATAGAATTTGATTTTTTCTTTTGTCTCTGAAAATGTATGTGGAATCGCGATATTGAGACAAATTTGTATATATAGTCGAGCTGTGCTTAATTTTGATTGCGGAAAGTCGGTAAATTTATACAACCATACGTAGGTGCTAATATACGTCCAAAAATACCGGTAGAGGTATGAAAAGACGTGTTTCGGTCCAAGCATCGCGAATCCGTCTTCGGAGATCAATTAGGGGGTCGGCTTAACTTAAGTGCCCTTTTTTTCTTTTTATGCCCTTTGTAGGCAATCCACTGGGAATTATTTAATGAAACTTGGCTCAAATGTTCAGGAAGGCGAAATTTCCCTATATTTGTTAATTTGGTATTTGTTTCCTTTATCACTCAACTACTAATAAATTAGCTAAAAATATGATAGGGGTGTCAAAAGACGCGTTTTGACCTCCGTATCAATGATCCGAAGTCGAAATTTCATTTTTTTGTTTTAGTGAAAAGTTATTAACAAAAAACCAAAAAATGACCCAGGTCATTCATTCATTTATTGTAGTATTTATTTAAGTATATTATTTCAGTAGTTGTTGTTAAAATATATAAAACTGAAAAAGTATGCGTACCGTTCCACGATTCAGGCAACCACCCGGAGTTGGCATGGCGTAGCCCAGGGTTTTTTTAAGCGCGGCCGAAAGCCGCCAATGCGAAAGGTGTTCTGATCTTTAACAAACAATCACTAATAAACTATTGACTTCCTAGACAAACAGGGACCAATTTTCCCTCTGCACTGCCGAGAGGCGCACTTAGGCTGACTAGCCCATTGTGATACCAATACCCCTGCGGGATGGGGCTTAGAATATGCGCGGTAGGCATACCGGTCGTAAGAGGCGACCAATATGCACAAAGGTAATGATGTGCAACTCGATGGTTGATCTACGGATATGATGCCTCCCACCTCTCATTACCCATCTTCTCTTTCCTTTCGGAAGGAGGGATGCCATGACCTAGAAGGTTGCACTGGTCATACCAAATCGCTCCCACGACAGTCGGGCAGTACCGCAAGGGAGTACCGGAGCGTACCGGATTCATATCCGGCCAAGGACTGTTATTTCGACAACACTCCCCAAAACCTTCGGGGAGTGATTTTGTTGTTAAAACAACAACAACAACAACATTGTGATACCAATGAGCTGGTTTGAGTCCCTTCTACCTTTAAGTGTAAGTATTCATTGATAGAACCATTGATGAAGCGTAGGATGTATTCAATTTCGGCAGAGGAATAGGCATCTGCTTAGACACTCCAGCCGGGTTCTGGGTGGTGCGGGGAAGCTGCAGAGGAAGTGCTCGACACTCAATTTCCTCCTCGTCAGCTGCGACTGGAGTCATTTGAAGGAAGCCCCATGCTAAGCAAGTACACTAGGGTCGATGTGTGGGGAGGCAAAAAAATCATTTGTAGTCAATGCAATGTCACTCATACGCCATGGCCCTCGACCCAAATTGGGGGACATCAGAATTCGTTTTAGCGGTATGGTTCCTTCGGCAAAGTTTCTTATTTTGATCCCTAGAATACGATTTTCACAAAGCAATGAGCCATTTTTAAAGATTAGGCCCATGAGCATCCCAACTATCACTATTTTGGAAAATATTTGCAAAAAACCAAAAAATGGCCTAGATCAAATTCCAAAGTGGTTTGATCCATGTTTTTTTTGTGCAGATCTGCTTTCTTCAAAACATAACACTCAGCCGGTTCAACACCGGCTACGCGATCCCCAGTATTTCTGCGTCGAACACAATTTTTCACTTTTTCGGACGGCCTAATTTGTGATTACAACAACCACATAAAAATGACAGAAAATTGGAAACTTTGATTGCAAATAGCTCTCAAAATGCTAAAAATAATTGTTCTCCGCAGGCATATTCTTGTTACTGAAACGCGTCTTTTGATATCCTCCCTACATTTTTGGATACATATAAGCACGGCACAGGGCGAAAACAATTACCATCTATTATTTTTAGTAGATTGCGAACCATTTTAAATCAAAGATCACAATTTCCATGTGGTTGTCACATTTGATATCAAAGTTGAGATATTTGAAATCAAAGTTGACAATTTTCATGTGGTTGTTGTAATCACAGATTAGGGCGTGCGAAAAAAGTGTGTTCCGCCCAGAAATATGTGGGTTCACGTAGCCGGTGTTCAACCGGCTGAGGGGTTTTGAAGCGCGAGCGAAGGCCGCCTACGCGGACAGGTGTTCTGCACATAAATATCACACCGGATTTGACCAAGGTTAAAATATTGAAAATATTGGATCTCCGGAGACGGATTCACATTGTTGGGGTGAAAATGCGTCTTCTGATACATTGATTTTGGACGTGGACGTGAACAATTGCCATTTGGGGTACCATTCTAGAAGACGGTTCAATGACTAATAGTTATCAGATTTTGGTTAACAGGGTGCAAAAGAGGCGTCTAGACCTAGATATCACTAATCCGAAGTTGCAAGTCTTCTAAAATACCGCCATAAGAACTGCCACTGGATGTCTGCTTATGCCATCTCAGTCACATCCGTCGAGATATTAAATTGCTCAATGATCGAGAGCACGCGAAACTCCAAGTGGACATATTTTTAGACGTTTGTTAGCGGTTAAGTGCAAATGTACAGAATTACCAAAAAAAAAAACCCTTTGGTGGTCCAACAAGGGGTACGCGATCCCCAGTATTTCTGCGCAGAGCACACTTCTGCACTTTTTTGTACACCCTGAATCTGTGTCTGAAAAAATATATTGAAAACTACCTTACTTTTTCTCCAAATCGGGATTATCTCTCCAGTCGTAAATCATTACTGTAACCACTATGCCTTTTCTAATTTAATGTACTATATCTAAATAATAGTTTAATTTTATTTACCAGACGCACATCGATGTAGAATCTTACACTAAACTGTTGGCGATTTATCTCTATCAAGATAAAATGTAGTTATGGTTATTTTTATATAGATCATAACTTTAAATAAGTTTATGTTTCTAGTGCTGATGCCAAGTTCTTATGGAAACGCATTCCAAGTGCATTAAAAAAGGATAATAACGAATTGGAACGATTAAACTTAGTTATGTGTACGCTTATAGTAAATAACGCAACCGAATTTTTCAAGCAAATGAACTATCCATGGTCAAGTAATATCAAGCAAATAATGGATGATATGTTTGGTAGCATTTTATTTTTAAAAACGAAACTAGGGTTTTATGCAATTTTTTAATTTTCAGAGCGCGTGAGGCAGGACATATTTATTTTGGTAGGTCAAGCATATATATCGATTTTCGAAGAAGAGCTGATGCAACTCACTCAATTACCACGAGAGGAATTAAAGCAGGCTTGTGTTGCACTCGATTGGAAATATGAAATGGATGCAGGTCAGAAGGCAGTTATTATACCGAGAAGACCTAAACCTGCTACCGAAGTGAACGCTAGCTCAGAAGATTTGCTTTTGAAATTAACCGACTTTGTATCATTTCTTGAGAACTAAATGAAGTAAATATATATTTTGTTTAATGTAATACAATAACTATCTTATATATTAAGTCACGGATATTTATGCATGGTAGAAATTCTGATTTACCTGTTGAAATAGACAATCAATATAGGTATCATATAAATATTATATATATATGTATATATTTTATCATTTAGCACAAAATGCAGCATTTATTCTTGAATTATCATACAAATTTTTAAACCGAAATTGTAAAATTACTTTTGCATTAGCATTATAAATGCTGACATTCTATAATTATCTGTCTTTCGTAAACATTCAGAAAGTTAATTCTGATATTTATAAAAGTTTGAACGTGCTGTAAATGTTTATAACCTCAAAAACAGGTTTGTAAACAGAAAACAAAGTCATAGATCAATAGATTTGGGACCCTTCGACCCTACTTTTGCCATTGGTGCCATAAAATTGAATTGGATGACATAAAATTGAATATGGATATTTTTATCAGACATTTTGATTATTTTAATGGTTTTGTATTTAACTAGACTTAGGTAGGGACAAAAATTAATGTATCTCCACACGTAAATAGAGAACGATCTATGTACATATGTATAAATCAAGTTTAGAAGTATCGTAGAACACTGTCATGAGTTGATAATTATAATGAGTTTATGAAGAAATATGGATGGGTCGGATTTGGTGGATTTCGGCTGGTCATCCACTTCAAATATCTGAATTTCTATCAAAATCACGAAAGTCCATGTGATAAAGTTAGTTAAAATTTTTGTTGATAATTTTTGACTGGTTTATAGTATTGACCTTCCGCCTCTAATTATAATGAATCACATTATTATTCCTAGTTTATTACATCAGCACCTAACCATAGACTTATCTTATCTCTAAACATTCCAATAGTTCTCACATGTTTAATACCATCAGGTACAGCATTATATATTGCTAGTCCATTATTAAATATCGATTTTAAGTCCTTACTTGTACGTACAGATTCCAGGTGAAATTGATTTGCCTGTTGTTGTTGTCGAGAGTGGGGACTGACGATCGGCGTTGTTCGCAACTTGCCTATTCCGAAGGGGATAGGGGTGTTGGATGGCCGTGCGAGGTGGAAGCGCTGGTGAGCGTGAGCGGCAGTCGGGGATAGGTGAGGCGGGAGCAGCAGAGCTGGTAGTCGTGGAGACTGGGCTACTGTTGTGGCCATTTGATGATGGTAGGTGCGGTGTATGTACGTCGGAGCGACGAGAACTGCGAGACGGACTTGTGCGTGAACAACATGGTGCCTCATAAGTACTGAAAAAAGTACGGGTTTTGGGGATGGAAGGCTTAAGTCCTGAGCATCCAGATCTGTAAAGCCATCTCTTGAATTTACTGCATTGAACAGAATGTGAACGTTCGACATATATTTTCTGCCAGCAGACGCAGCAGATCCAGTCTCTAGGTCCGGGGTTGGATTCCATACCAGCCCGTAACAAGAGACACTGGAGCAACCCTGCTGCAAGGGATTGCTCCGGGGGATGACAATTTAGGAGTGGGACTGGACAAATTGGACAGGGTTACACTGAAATAACAGCCCTTGGCCGGATAAAACCCGGGTCATTCCGGTACGTAGAACTGGCTGTTGTGGGTATCTTGATTTGCCTGTCTAGTAAAGTACTGATGTACGTGTAAGTTTCTTCTTTCTAATGTTTCTAAATACTCTGGAAGCAAATAATTTTTCACTCTATAAATAAACTCTCTTAACATGCTATGCACATTTTCACTACGCCTTTTGTTCAATATTGCTCTCATTCCTTTATTAAAATTTTTTGCCACTTAGATAGTATATCGTTTTTATTAGCCATTGAGTGTACTGTAGAACAGTACTTTACATGAGGCGCCAGAATCATTTTGAAAAGAGTAATTTTCCCTGCTTTGGAAATAGTTTTCCGTAGTCTATACAACAAGTTAACCTTGCTTTGCTATTTTACCATTTACATACATATGCAACATGGTCTGTAAAACTCAAGCTGCTATCTATAATGATCGCTAGGTATTTATATTGCGAACCCATTTCAAAAGTGATTCCATAAGCATTACCGATCCAACTTCGGTATCTTTTCCAAAAATCCGCTTTCCTAGAAGTCCAGGCTACCGGGATTTAATGCGGAAGTGACGCGGACCATATTTTTTTTTGGGTAATCTAACTTTGCTACTAGTGAACATGAAAGGGTAAACAATAATCCAAAAATATGCAAATATATACATATACTTTTCTGCAGCCAATTAAAGTTCATTTTTTATTCTTTTTTCAATTATTTATTTATCCGAGTATCTTCATATTTTTTTTTTTTGTGAATGCTATAGTTTCGCCGCTAAAATTACTTTTCCCAGTGCATTGTTACAAAAAACATGCAAACAAATAGTTCTTGCGATGTACTAGATATGTTGTATGGAACAAAATAATTTTGGAAAAATTGAATTTTTTTTTTTCGGATTCCATTAGAATGTTAATCTGCCATTTAGTTTTTTGAACATTAACGACCATTGATTCATTCAAAGCCAATCATACACCGTAGCTAAAACCTCCTTTATCTTTCCACTCACCTCTTGTACGTCTTTTCCACTTAAATAAATCAATGTATCATCTGCAAACATATGTACATACATCGGAACTATGCACCACTTCTAGTTAATCATTTATATACAATGGCCCTAATTTTTACTTCTAACTAATCTGAGACTTTATTATTAAATCGGACAGTTTAAAATCTCTCACTTAGGAGTCCTCTCACCAATCATAAACACACCAAGTGATGTTATACATTTCCCTTAACTTTTTAAGCAAACAATTTCTATTGATAGTTTCAAAAGATATTTCTATCTATTTTCTCAAATGTACTTTAGTAAAGTTTCATGTACCGCAGTTTCAATCACTTTTCTATCACAGGAAGGGTATTAATTGGCCTGAGATCATTTCAGTTTCTTAAAACTCTCTTCGTGGTATATTTCCTTTGCATTTCTCCAAATATAACTAAACTTATTTCTACTATGCTTATATTGATTCTACGATTTAGAATGCCCATAACCCGTTTCCTTTAACACTAAAAATTTGTTATATGCTACATCCCTTTCAACCATATTCTGCTTCATTTCTGCTGAGTACAATGGACACGGTACACTTTTAATACAAATGTTTGGTCTCCTTCCTTGCTCTATACTTTCAATAATTATTTGCTTCAAGGCTGCTTCATATTTGGTTCCACAATCCACACTTAGACAATCTAGATTTCTCAATTTATTCTGAGCTACTTTAGATATACCCTCGCAATCTATATTCCCTTTCATAAGAAACTTTGTTTACCTATAGAATAGTTAAGTAGGCCTCCAATATCAATGTCAAGTATATAGTGGTCCGAAATCCTTGGCGTGTGTAATACTTTACATCCAATGTACCTATTATCAGTATGACCAAGTCTATTAGAGTTTCACTATCTCTGATCACCCTAGTAGGAACAATTTGGGTAATCGTTTACGTGGACTACCGAGTGCTAATACGCGTCCAAGAATGTCGGAAGGGGTATCAGGAGACGCGTTTCAGTCCTAGGAGCATGAATATAACTCCGCTGAACCAATATTTTCATTTTTTTTTGGAAAATATTCGCAAAAAACTAAAAAATGAACCATGTCAAATCCTGATTTAGGGGCCCGATCCATGTCAAAACGAGAGGTCAAAACGCGTCTTTTGATACCTCTCTCGATATTTTTGGAGGTGTATTATCAGTTACGTACGGTCGTAAAGAATTACCCGAATATCCCTTAATATCTACCAGTGCATTAGAATCAACATCAGTTATGTGTGATTCAACAACTATTGCAATAATTAGCCCGCTTTCAAATAGTAATAGCAACACCATTTCTCTTTTCGCAATCAAATCATTAACATTTAAGACTATTAGACGCCTAACAAATTCAGTGCAATTTTGCTTTGGTTGCTATATGCTTGCGCTACCTTGTCTAACTGTTAGAGGGTCCTTCTTTCAGCAGGCATATGAATATTTTACAACTTATTGAATTTGATCACAAATTCAATTCATTAATGCAAAGCTAAAATTTATTTTATTTTTTGAAAGTAAAAAAATAATTTGGTATTTTATTTGAGTTCGGGTTGACAGCTTTTTGAGTTTACAAATTTTTACTAGTAAGCAATTTACTTGTAAAAATTGGTAAGATTTTCAAAGGCTTACGCTCTCGATTTGTTTTTCCTTTACAATTTTTCTACAATGAACAGTTTTTTGTTATTGAACAGACCTAATATTTCATACTTTTTTTTAACAACAATCAACATCAATATAAAAAGTTTTTTTTTTAAATATGCCAGGGCTGCACAACGATATAAACGAAAAAATTTCGCTTTGTTAATTATCAAAAAAAAGTATCAAAAATATATTTCGTTTTGATAAATATCAAAAAAAAAAATTTTTGTTGAATATCAAAATCAAAAAATATTCAAAAAAAAGTTTTTCGTTGAATATCAAATCAAAAAATAACAAAAAAATTTTTTTCGTTATCGTTTATTCATTTTGCAAATTAGGCTGGGTCGGAAATCCACGTTATTTGAATTTATTTGTCAAGGACAAAAATTAATAAATCAAGGAACACAACAAAAAAACATAGTTACTAAGTACCAAATGGGCGCATCTACATTAGGCTCCATCGAAAAGTCATGTTTTTAATTTTTTTTTTTTTCAACCACCTCTTCGGCTTTTGGTGGATTCTGTTCTGAGAGCGCAAGAAATGGTTTTCATGCTTTAGCAACAAATGGCTTTTTTTTGTGGTCTTTTGCAATTACAAAATTAAAGCACGACCGCACTGATTTCCTCTTTCGTTTGCGACCCATCTTAACCAATATTATTTTGAAATATTGAAATATTTTTTGTGAATTGTTTTGATAAAAACCGAAACGAAATTTATTTTGATAATTATTTTTTGATTTTCAACGCAACGATATATTTTTTTGTTGAGCTTGTAACGTTATTATTATTGAAAAACAAAACGAAATAAAAAGTTTTTTTCGTTTATTAATAAAAATAACGTTATTTTTCAGCCCTGAAATATACATAATTCAGTAAATGTTTGATAATTACATATCCCTTAATTCACAAAGGCCCTAATTGACACATTTTTCGAGAATAACTTTGGACCGATGCGCTCCTCCACATTGAGTTGCCACCATGTTTTAAGACCTTTGCCAATAACCACCCAATTGCTTATTATACCCAGCGTACTAGTACTAGTACAAGGGTATTATAACTTTGTTGGGATAACGGTTGGTTGTACAGGTATAAAGGAATCGAGATAGATATAGACTTCCATATATCAATATGATCAGGATCGAAAAAAAATTTGATTGAGCCATGTCCGTCCGTCTGCCCGTCTGTCCGTTAACACGATAACTTGAGCAAATAATGAGATATCTTCACCAAATTCGGCATGCGTACTTATTTGGGTTCAGAATAGATTGGTATGTATTGAAAATGGGTAAAATCGGACCATAGCCACGCCCCTTTTTCGATATCGAAAATTTCGAAAAACGTATAAAACGGGTTAATTCAATATCAGAAGCAGCTACAATGATACAATTTGTAATATGTATTGATTTATATGTTCTAAGGTCGATTTTATGCAATTTTTTTAAAAGGGGCGTGGCACCGCCCACATATATTTGAAGAAATTTTCAAATTTTGACTCTTAATAACTTCAGAACAGTTTATGCTAGTATAACGAAATTTTGTAGAGGGCATACTATTGTTCTGTTAAATTCAGATATACAAAATAAACGAAATCGCTTCGCGACCACGCCTACTTTTTCATACAAGTTGTATTGAAAGGAGGTGGAAATATTGAAAAGTCCATATCTAATTAACTGATACCGCTATAATAATATAATTTGGTACATACATCAATTTTCATATTCTTTACACAATTTTTGCAAAATTTTGGAAAGTGGGCGTGGCACTTCAGAACGGTGTGAGATAGGTTTATGACCCTAGTTACCAGGCATGTTATGTTTATGTAGAGTACTACCACAGAAAATAAGAAAAATCGGTGAACGAGCACTCCCCTTTTTGGACTAAAGTTCTCTAAACGAGAGTTAGGAAACCGGAATATGCAATATCTGTTTAACTGATACAGATATAATGCTAAAATTTAGTACACTCATTCACCTGATGATGTTATTAGTGATGTTTAAAGGTTTTTTGGTAATATTTTGGAAAATGGGCGTGGCACCGCCCACAAGTGAATAAACAAAATATCAACATTTCACTATTAACAAGCCACTGTGAAAGTATCATAAAGATCTGCAATGAAAACTGATCTTCAAATAGGGACAAACAACATAACAATATAAAAAAAATCCCACTTTTATAACATTATGTAAATATTGATTAATGGACACATAGGTATATCCGTATACAAAAAATTTCACAAAATACGTAAAAAGTTATGGGCATGGCACGCCTTCTTTTCCAAAGTTATATATAGGACATGGTATAACCCTTGAAAAGATCGATTAAGTACTTTTGGCTCATGTAAGCGGTTAAAGCTTCATAAGCAAGGGGCGTGGCTGCGCCCACCAAATTCGCTATTGTTTAGGCTCGGAATAGATTGGTTTTTAAAATGGGCGAAATCGGATGAAAAGCACGCCCCCTTTTTCTGAAAACTAACGCTGGGTATTTAATGTTCGGTTCACCCGAACTTAGACTTCCTTACTTGTTTCTTATTGAATGAATTTATTATCGAATGACAGGGGATTGAAATCCATTTCAAACAATAGTATTCAAGCCAGAGTTGCCACCTATTTTTTGGTTTTTTATTTAGTTTTTTGGCAGAAATTGGATCCACTTCAATATTTATTTACTTTAGGAGACAGCTGCTAAACGGCGTCTAAAAAAATCAGAAGAGGTATCAAAAGACCCATTTTGACCTCAGTGTTATTGTGTGTTTATTTCAAGAGATATTTGCAACTGAAGTGGAACATTTTCATGTGGCTGTTGTAATCACAGTACTAGGGCGTGTCATTAAGTGCAAAAGTGTGTTCGGCGCGGAAATACTGGGGATCGCTTAGTCGGTGTTAGACCGGCTAAAGGATTTTTTTTTTCGAAGCGCCCGAGGGCCGCTAATTCAGAAAGCTGATCTTGTCCAAATTATTTGGACCTTTGACCTGGATAATTTGTTGGCTTTTTGCTAATAACTTTTCACTGAAACAAAAAATTGAAATTTCGCTTTCGGATTATTTACACCGAGGGGTCTTTGGGTACCTTTCTGGACAATTTTTGACGTGGTGTAGCAGTTGTCTCCTAAAGGAAACAAATACCCTCACTTCATATACATATGGGTAACAAAATAGATACTTACTTGGATAATAAAAAATACCTAGGTAAGTACGTACATGTATGCATATGTATATCATCTATTGTACTGTTTATTATTATTGCTGCTAAAGTAAATAGTATATATCATATTTATATCTTTCATGAGCATGATATGGTACTATAACATGAGTCCGATGCAGACCTTTAAAAAAATGATTAATCTAACTAATCGTAATGATTACCGGTTTGATTGATTACACTGGTCGACAGCCCAAATTTACCAAAGACGCCGTTATGAAATTCGTATATACGAGTTCATTTTTGATTCTATGGTACCGTTTTCGAGATATTTGCAATTTACCGTTGTTCGAAAAAAACCAAAAAGACGGCTCCCTTTAATTACGTATATCTCACGAACGGGTCAAGCAATGCAAAAAGGTTTACAGAATCAAAATCACAATAAAATTTGGTACAAATGCATCATACATTGTTTTTTGCTCCACCAGATAGTTTTCGTAATATTAGCTTATCATTTCAGATTTTTGTTTTTTTTTTATGAAAAAATATGAAAAAAATTACTCTTTGCGAGGGCAGCATTCCAAAACCACAAGTTTTTTTTCCAGATAAGCTATCCTCGAAGAAAATCGATGCAAAACTACGTAAGTTATAAATGATCAACTACAAATACCCAGGTTGCGCAACTTCAATGTATGTACATATGTATGTATGTATACATATGTACATATATTAAAGGTATAAAGTGCAAATGGGATATTATCCGGATAAACGAATAACACCATAGCAATAATACTTTTTCTTTAAATAAATCAAATAGTACATTTAATACTCGAATTGTTTTATAGTAGGTAGAGTGGTAGCATCGAAAGGAAGAGTGGTTGGGTTCGAAACCTACTGTAGGCATGTAGTTATAAACATGTATTTCCGTCACTTATTGGTAAGTGTGCAGGTATAAAATTATAAGACACAGAAAATTTTTAAAGCCTACATCTAAAGCAGGTAGTATTTTCTTTTCCCGGCTTCGTATAAAAAGGAACCTTCCTGTCTAGGTAAGGATTGATTTTTTCAATTTTATTCTTTTTCCGAGTATAAATATGAGTTAATGCGCGATAACATATGCAAGGCTCGCTGGAGATAGTTCAGTTCATAAGTCAAATTTCAAAACCGTGATTTATTAAAAAAAAATAAAATGACTAAAAAGACGCAAGAATTATGTAATAACAATCCAGATATGTTTCATGTGTGGCAAATATACTATCATAAGCCGACGATGAGTGTTCTCAGATCGTATCAAAACTTTATACTCCAATTATTATGGCATTGAGCCTAAAAATGCTGAAAAACCATGGACACCGAACACTTTGTGTACATCGTGTCGAGTAGAATTGTTTCAGTCGGAATCAGGACAACAAATAAAATATGATAAACCATTGATATGGAGAGGTCCTACTTAACGTTCAATAGAGTGTACGAAAGTACTTGGCGTTGGAAGATCAAGAAGAGTAACCTATGCCAACATACCGACAGTGACATTACCAGTACTACATTCAACGGCAGTTGCGGATCCAGTTCCATTGTCAACAGTAATATCTGAGTGGGGCATCAAGTTGTACTGAATTTCGCATGGGAAACGAGAGCAACGTTCTGATTGGATAAGAGATTTGGAACTATCCAAGGAAAAGGCCGAGATCCACACTTCTCGTATGCAACAATTTAAATTTGTAGACCTCGTCACGAACCATTTTCCAAACACTATACCAAGAAAGACAGTATATGCTACTGCAACGACATTCCTGGTTTATTCAAAGAGTTTGGTCAAAATATGATTCAAAAGAGTGGCGATTGTTCATAGACAGCAATAAACTGAGTTTAAAGGCTGTATTATTGCATATTGGTAACAAAAAGCCTTCTATCCCGATCGCGCATGCAGTAAATACAAAGGAAATCTACGAGGAAATGCAAAAACTACTCAAATTTAAAAAATATGAAGAGCATGATTGCAAAATATGTTCTGATCTCAAAGTCGTTGCAATGATAAGCGGTCTACAAAGTGGCTACACCAAGCCACTCTGCAAGTGGGATAGCCAAGCTCGTAAGGACCACTACGCCAGAAAGGATTGGCCGGAAAGATTCGAGTTTACCGTTGGTGTGGATAACATCAAATACACCCCTCTTGTCAAGAAAGAGAAAATCATACTTCCAACCTTACACATCAAGCTCGGTCTCATTAAAAACTTTGTTAAGGCTTTGGACATAGAAGGCGAAGCATTCGACTATTTGAAGGAAGGTATTTTTGTTGGACCACAAATAAAAAAGTTGATCAACAATAATCAATTCAAAGGACTACTCTCATAGTAAAATCAAATTAAGATAAAGATTGTTAGAATGTAGTATAAACATAAATAAATTTAAAAAAAAGGAAATAATATGGATAATTTCATTCACAAATTGAACTTTTAACTCAATAGAAACCGAGCATAGCTAGATATTTCACTCTCCTTTATACCATACATATGTATGTACGTTTTGAGGTATACGTTGAAATTGCGCAACCTGGGTATTTTTATTTGATCATTTATAACGTACGTAGTTTTACATCGATTTTCTTCGATGATAGCCTATCTGTTTTCTAATTAAACAGAGCTTTAAGTAAAGAAAAAAAATCTGGAAAAAAACTTGGTTCTGGAATACTGCCCTCGCAAAGAGTAGTTTTTTTCATATTTTTTCATAAAGAAAAAAACTAAAATCTGAAATGATAAGCTAATATTGCGAAAACTATCTGGTTGAGCAAAAAACAATGTATGACGAATTTATACCAAATTATATTGCAATTGCTTGACCCGTTCGTGAGATATACGTAATTAAAGGGAGCCGTCTTTTTGGTTTTTTCGAATAACGGTAAATTGCAAATATCTCGAAAACGGTACCTTCTTCTTCTTTAAATGGGCATCTAACCGCCTGAGCGATTTTGACCGTCCAACATATCTCGCCAGACATTTCTTCTTTGCGCCAACTGGCGCCAATTGGAGACCCCACGAGATCGCAGGTCAGTCTCCACCTGGTCCTTCCATCGGAGTGGTGGTCTTCCTCTTCCTCGGCTTCCACCGGCGGGTGCCGATAAGTATACCTTCTGAGCTGGAGCGTCTTCGTTCATGCGCACGACGTGGCCTAGCCAGCGAAGCCGCTGTGTTTTAATGCGCTGTACCATGTCGACGTCTGCGTAAAGCTCATACAACTCATCATTAAATCTTCTTCGGTACTCGCCGTCGCCAACGCGTAGAGGCCCACAAATCTTTCGCAGAACTTTTCTCTCGAATACTCCCAATGCAGCCTCGTCAGATGTTTTTAGTGTCCACGCCTCTGCACCATATAGCAGGACGGGAGCGATGAGTGACTTGTAGAGTGTGATTTTCGTGCGTCGAGAGAGGACTTTACTTTTCAATTGCCTACTCAGTCCAAAGTAGCATTTATTTGCAAGAGCAATTCTTCGTTGGATTTATAGGCAGACATTATTGTTGGAGTTTATGCTGGATCCAAGGTAAACGAAGTCCTTCACTATTTCGAACTTTTCGCTGTCAGCAGTGGCGTGGGTGCCAAGGCGCGAATGCGCTGACTCTTTGCTTGATGACAGCATGTACTTCGTTTTGCCTTCGTTCACCACCAAACCCATTTTTTTTTCGCTTCTTTTTCTAGTTTGGAGTAGGCAGAGGTTACGGCGCGGTTGTTAAGGCCGATAATGTCAATGTCGTCAGCATATCCTAAAAAACGGTACCATATAATCAAAAATGAACTCGATTTTCGAAATCACATACGAATTTCATAACGGCGGTTCTGGTAAAGAGAAAAAGTTGAAATTCGTGGTCCAGTGTTATTTTCATGAGTATCCATTTAATAATTGATTATCAATTAGTTTTTTTCTAATTAAATTAAAAATAAGGTAAAATTGCATTGGTACGCTACAGGGCATCTTAGCTTAGTGGTTAGAGCTCTCTAACAGCAGCTTTGATGCAGGCACGTGGGTTCGTATCCCAATGCCCGAAAAGGGGTCTGATGATAAGTAAGTTGGACACTTTGAAACATGTCATCCCGTCCATCGCAGTACAAATCTTTATCTACTTACTAATTTTTCCCCAAGTTCAAAAACAATAATAATTGACTAAGAATTATTATAAACGGTCTTGAGCTCATTAAAATTTGCAAATTAGTAAAAATTAAGAAGACCATAAAAACCAATAACAATTAAAAATAATCAAAAGAAATCATGTTTTTTCACGATTATTAAAAACATCAAAAATAATCCAAAGTAGTCAAAAAAACTGTTTTTGATTATTTTTGATTTTTTCTTTATGTTTTTTGGTTATCTTTAATCTTAAATAGCTAGGACGTTTGTAGTATTGGAGATGGATCGAATGCAAAAAAAAAATAGCCATATCTAAAAAAAAATCTTCCAGGAGAGTGCCACCATTTTTATGATAATTCACCTTATAAAACCAAATTTGTTTTCAGTATAATAATATCTGCCTTGAAATATGAATTTTAGTTTTAATTATTTATTTATTTTACCTCAAACATGAAGTATTATCACCCCTATTCTGCATTACAATTACGTTCCCGCTCTACGCTCCGCTTGGATCGTAAATATGAATTCTGAGTTACGCTTGGATCGAAAGAAAAAGAGGAAGAGCTATAAGTTTTTCGAAGTCAGCTGTTTGCCTTGAAATTGAAACATAACAAAGCAATTTAAATTACACAAATTATTACTTTTGAAATAAAAGTAAAGCTTTATTATGATTTATAAACTTTATTGTATATTTTTGAGCATTATTGAATAAATTGAGTGAAATTTTATAGATCAATTGACTGATTGTAGCAGACAACGAAGGATCAACAAAAAGCAAGAGGACACTGTTGTTGGATGTTACCACATCGTCAGTAGGTAGCTGGTATTTTCCATAGAGTTAGTGCTAGAAGAGTGCGCTTTGTCGACCAGGTATACAGATGGTTGGCGTCGCATCGTGGGGCCACACCATACGCCGAGCAAACATTAGACATGTCAGTGTTAAGTCTGGCCGCAGGTGGTACTTTTCGCTGGAGGGACATTGGCCGCCCCGGAACTGACAAAGAAGTTTACAGAGTATGACTGGATACTGTGGAGTGGCCGCCGGTGCACGTTTGGATATATGTAATGGCAAAGTCAAATCCATTACTTTAGATTTAATTTCAGTAGAAATATTGTGAGATTGGTGTTTTGAATGCTAGTCCAATTTGTAATTGCTTACAACCGGTGCCGATGCTAATGCGCGTCCAAAAGTATTAGATCTCCGTAGGAGGATTCACATTCCCGGCATCGGGATCGCGTCTTTTGATACCCCTCCCTACATTTTTGGACAAATATTAGCACTCGGCACTGGTAGAAAACAATTACCCTGCAAACATATCAAAAAACATCATAAGAGCACAAAAACAAAATATAGCGAGCGTTTTACAACTTTTACATACGAGTTTTACTTAAATATTAAGAATTTCAACAAAAAATCGCGGAAATTAATCGTAAATTGTTTGCAAAATAAAAAACAAGCACTTATCCGCCAACAAAATTCCAACGTAGAAAAACGGAGCTACGATCGAAGTGCAGAATTAGCAGAATTGGAAGTTTCGAAGTTGAACGTAGCGGAATTGGAACTCAGAATGCCAAAGTTGCCAAACGGAGAAATTTTCGATCCAAGTCGAAATGCAGAATAGGGGTGTATATTAGTTTGTCCTCATTTTAACTTACAACAAAAAGCCCTAACTTTAATTTATTTTCAAGAAATGTAATAACAAAAAGCCTTATCTCAAAAAACTTCAATGAAATTAAAAATAATAATTAAATTATTCCAAACATGAATTTGTTACCTGTTTTGAATAAAAATTGCAATAGAAATGTTTTTTGCATCTTCATTTTTTAAGGTTTTATTCAGTTTTTTCCTTCTCCTGAAAAGTAACGAAAAGTGTAGATACGCCTTTTCTATATTAAGCCATCGAACAGGATTATACCATTAAACTTATTCATAAAAGGTAGAAAGCGTTCGGCACGGCCGAAGACAGACCACTCCTTTTTTTGTTTAATAGCGGGCTAGGTACACAAGAAAAGACTTTATTTCAAATATATGTATATGCACATATGTATGTATGTAGGTGTATACCAAGGCAAATTGATTGTTATGGTGATGGCAGAGCGAATTCGGCAATATTCGCCTCTATTCGCTTCAAGTTTTTGTAATGTAGAATGTCATAGTGATAAAAAATTTTAAATGACAACCATCGATTGTTTTTTTATATTTCATAAAAATTAAATTGAACTAATGGTGTCTTGAACAATAAATACGTGTTTCGACAACTCATGCGTGCATAAAATTTAGTTAAAACCATCATCATCGTACCCTTTTGGTAAGTTGCGATGTTTTTTTGAAAATAAATACCAAATACAATATTCAAAGTCAACAGTCAAATCTTTCTACATTACACGGCTAGTTAAAAACGTGAAGAAGAGGAAGTCAGCTGTTCACTTAACATTACCATAAGAATGAATTTGCCTTGGTGTATACTTTCTTTTTATTTTGATATACAGATTAATTTTATTATATAAAAATTTTGAAAAAAGGTGACAACTCTGGCTTGAATACTTTTGTTTGACCGGGTTTTCAATCCC
Source organism: Sphenella marginata (assembly GCA_951509765.1). Classification (NCBI taxonomy): domain Eukaryota; kingdom Metazoa; phylum Arthropoda; class Insecta; order Diptera; family Tephritidae; genus Sphenella; species Sphenella marginata. The sequence continues at coordinate 88,236,934 of OX608080.1, read as the reverse complement.
CTGTCATTTGATAATAAATTCATTCAATCAGAAATAAGCAATTGGGGGGTTACTGGCAAAGGACTTAAAAAGAAAACAATTAAAATAAGGTAGCAACCCTGGCTTAAATGTCCTAATATGAAAGTTTTATCTATCCTCTTTCATATGATACCAAATTTATTTATTTTGGACAAGCGGTTCGGAAGCTATTCGAGAGGACTTTTATTCTGTCCTTAAAAAATAAAAGGACACAGATAACTTTTATTGCTGGTGAGAAAAAGTAAAAGTACGGGTTGTGCGATTATTTTTGTCCGGATAAGAGTAAAAGTCCAGAAATAACTTTTATCTCTGGACTTTTTTTTAAAAGGAATAAGAGTCGCGGTCCCTGGCCAGAATTAATATTTTAACGTATCTTGCTAGTAAAAAATGCCATGTACACATTAATACGCTCATATATCTAACCAAAACACTAATATTAAACAAAATCGACTATGGATTCTTCTTATTTTGGAACGCACCGAAACCCGTCTTCAATATAATCACGCCTGCATATCACCAAGCAGCACGAGCAAGTATATACGCTTTTTGAACGACTCCAGTTAGAAATATCTTGGCTGAAGCAGGATTACCAACTATCGAGGAGAGATTGTATCAAGTCCATGCGAGACTCGTCCCTAAACTTCTATTTCCGACCAACTCGATCATCGATGGTGACATCCAAAACATTATTAGCGTCTGCCGGCCTCAAAGATTTGCTTCTGCGATGCATCAAATACTAAAAATCGCCATCAATCTTGAACTATATAACACAACGGAGAAACACGAAATACAAAACCCGCCATGGGAAAACAAAAAAGAGTCGTGTGATCTCGCAAGAGCACCACATCGCCAGAAACCTTCAACATAATGTTTCAGGAACGCAGAGAGTATTATGAATCCGAAAACTGGACCCTGTGGTTCACAGATGGCTCAAAATCTGAGCACGTATCGGCGAGCTTCGCAGTTGTCGACACTCTAAGGGTACAAACACTATCGGACTACACATCTGTTTTCACTGCAGAAGCAGTCGCTATTAACACCGCAATATCTACGGCTTTAGAACGCAAATCTAAAACCCTTATATGCACCGACAGTCATGCAAGCGATCCTAAACCAACTATCAAGCGCAGCTACAATTAACAGAATTAGAGACATGCTCATCAACAATACGTCTGCTTTGGATACCAGGCCATATCGGAATCCACGGAAATGAAAAGGCAGAAAACGCAGAGAAATCAGCTTCCCCAACTCCGGTAACCAAAAACGCCACATGTGAAACAAAGGACATGCGCTCAACAATTATGTGACATATTCACATCAAAATGAAGCATGAATGGCAAACCTATACCCACCACCATTACACTGCCATAAATAGAGACCCCACGTCTCCGCAATATCCCCCCGGACCCGGAAAGGGCAAACGAATGCGGGAAATGTCTTGGTAAGTAGTTTTGAAATTTGTTTCAAATAAGATACGTAAGGCAATTTTTCGTGATGGATACACGTTTTGTGTTTTTAAGCTGTTTTGTTTTTAGTAAGGAAATTTGAAATGAAATCACATTTCCCAAAACGACGAAAAATCGGCCTTAAATATGAAAATTAAATTAAAAATTGATAACAAACTGTAATATTTGATAAAATTTTTTTCTATAGATGCATTTTTACTCAGCAAGCAACGATCTGTGATCAAGTATCGGGACTACAAATAATATTTTTTTTAATATTTTATTTTGTTTGTTGATAAAAATTTGAATGTTTATTATAATTATTTATAACTAACACTAACAATAAATTTTTAATAAAATTCACAAAATTGTATTTAATTTAGCATATGGAAAAAGTAAGTAGCTAACAAAGAAAAAATTGGTAATTTACCGAGTATTTACCAGAAAATCACGAAGTAACTATTGAGGAGAATACTACGATGCTACAGGTATTCAAGGATACATATATTTACAAGTAAATTACTAATACCTATTTAGTAAAATACCTGTATATATTAATGTAAGTTACCTTTAGTTATTTATCTGTAAAATAAAAATAAACTACCAGTAACTTTACCGATATTTGGACGCATATTACAAGTAACTATCAAGTAAGATACCAGTATATATTCATGGAAACTACCCAAAATTTATCTTTTAAATTATAATCAGTATTCTGGTATAGTACCTGGAAAATATCAAAGAAATTTCTCCTATGCTCCAGTTTTATTATTTGCTATTGTACTTGATTAAATAATTCACATGTACATGAAGTATATAGGATAATTCAATCCCGAGGCCAATGCTGTTTAACTGAAAACTTATCTGGTAAATGCGGAGTTATTATCAGTAGTGTTTGCTGGGATGCGTTCAATGTGAATGTCTTGCTGAATTAAGGTAACGATATGTAAATATCTAATTTAGGGAAGAATGCCTTCCACTAGTCCCAATTGAGCAGCTAAATGTTTAAAATAACAGATTTGTATTAATGCTGTCGTCTTTCTGCCTTTTTAACTGTTCCTTTAGGATCAAATGATAAACATTAGTAGGCGTATGACAGATTAAGCAACCTTACCCTATATGCCAGGTTTCGAGGTTGTTTTGAGTTTAAAGAAGATTAAATAAAACAATGTCGTAAACTGACCAAAATTTGGATTATATAAAGGCAGACAAATCTTTTCGCCATGTTTAGATTTTTCCGTATATACATATAAATAACTTCTAAAAATGTAGCCGTTCTAAGCCTTCCCGATTGTTGTTGCATCGATGCTTCAAACTGCTCTGAATTATGTAGATTTCCAATTGTATGATGATTTGTGAAGATAGCTCTACCAGTGCAGATAAGTAATACCGCGATGGCCAGAATCATGTGTAGTAGCTTGCTAGTTTGCAGGGTTGTAAAAGAATGCATTCTTATGCGAATGCAATCAGTTGAAGTCATATTCAATGACTTGAAATTTCGAAGCACTCATTGACTCGCTTTTTGACTAAGGAATGAAAAATTGAAGTCTGAAGTCTTTTAGAAGTTACGACTTTGAAGTCATTTAGAGAAGTCACTTACTGACTTCATTTTTTGAGTGAAGTCACTAACTACAGGGTGTTTTTTATACAGGTTTGTTTTTCGAATAGAGATAAAACTGGCATTTTGTGGTCAAATCTGGCGACTCTAATGTCATTTATGTTCAGTTTGGTTTGCCATTTCATCATGAACAGGTTGACAAAAGAACAACGCTTGCAAATCGTGCAAATTTATTTCGAAAATAATGGGTCAAATTTTTTTTTCAAATGGCAAAATTTTGTTCAGTGATGAGGCTCATTTTTGGTTGAATGGCTACGTCAACAAGCAAAATTGCCGCATTTGGAGTGAAGAGAATCCACATGAGACCCTTGAAACGCCATTACATCCACAAAAACTGACTGTTTGGTGTGCTCTATGGGCTGGTGGAGTCATTGGGCAATACTTCTTCCGCAATAATGCTGGAGAGGCAGCTACCGTTAATGGAAACCGGTATAGAGCCATGATAACCGACTATTTTGTTCCCGAATTGGATGGCATGAATGTGGATGAGTTGTGGTTCCAACAAGACGGCGCTACATGCCACACAGCGCACGTCACAATCGATTTATTGAAGGAAACATTCGATGAGCGCATAATTTCGCGGAATGGACCTGTCAATTGGCCACCAAGGTCGTGTGATTTGACACCATTGGATTATTTTCTTTGGGGATATGTGAAGTCGCTCGTCTACACCAACAAACCAGAAACGTTAGGGGAATTGGAAGCCAACATTCGTGGCGTTATTGCCGACATACGGCCCCATATGCTCGAAAAAGTGGTTGAAAATTGGACCTGTAGAATTGGCTTTATTCGAGCCAGCCGCGGCGGCCACATGCCCGAAATCATATTTAAACATTAATGGCATAAAATTATCCTTCCAATAAAGCCAAATTGATGGACCTTAAAACGATTTTCTTGTGTTTTATTTCAATTCGAAGTTCTATACCCCTAAAAAAACACCCTATATTTGCAACAAAAAAAGTTTACGATCATGTCTCATATGGCACAGGTAAATTGAATTCAAATGACTCCAAATTACTTCAATTGACTTCAGTAAGACTTTTTATTCAATGAATGCAATACATAAATAACCAAAAAATTAATGAAAGAAAGAATTCGAAGTCGCAGAAAGAAGTCTGAATGGTGACTTAATTTTTTAAGTCCGAGTCAACGAATTCAAAAAATGTCTGCAATCATTTTGCGATAAATCAAATGAATAATTATTCACAAAAGAATGCATTCTTTTACATCTCTACTAGTTTGTACGTTTGCAAATTTTAGGTTTTGGTACTTAAATATGTAATTTTTATTTTGTAAACTCGTTTGGGGGTTTGATTCAATAGTAGGGATGTATCACAAGCCAGGTTATTGTCTTAAGATTGTGCACATATTTGATGTGATTAAATTAGTGGCATAGATTGTTCATTCTTTTAAAACTTAACACATGTTTCTGGCGAGGTATACGAGTATTAATTGTTTAATATCTTTTTAAAGTTCTACATATAATCAGAACGATACCAAAACATATTTGGTTAAATAAATTTTTTCCACGTGGTGATGGAAACGACATCCCACCTAGCTGCCTCTACGCGACGACATTTAAAGTTAAGTTTTAGATATACAAACGTGAAAAACCACCTTAGACTTTTCTTTTCTATTTTTTTTTTTATTATTTACTCTATTTTAAGTCGACACAAAAAAGCGGTCGACTATTGAAATGTAAAAAAGCATGGTATTACAAAACAGGGTATAATACTAAAAATTTAAGAATACAAAAATATGTCTCCAATCCACCCTCTCAGTCCATCAATATATTCATTTAAGTTGTGTGTAGAAGTCTAAAGGACTAACTGGGTGGTTGGGATAGGTAAGTGTTTAACTAACTTTACTGTCTTGAACAAAATTAGACAAATACAATGCTAAATAACCAATACAATTTTTATTGCTAATGTTAATATAGTAAGTTTTATCCAAACTATTCAAACACAAATTTTTATTACCCTCTAATTTTTACAGGTACGCAGCATCTTATACCGAATATTGGTTTTTATCTGCCAGTAGGTGATGCAGCCCCTGACTCCTTTTTTTGGAAGCATTCGGATCAGAGAAAAATTTTGGGAGCGTTGCAGAATTGTGCAATGCAGTTACAAGGACAGCAAAACTTTCTACCATGCAAACATCAATATTAAAGCATGCCACTCAGATCATAAGAAAAACAAAAACTCCATATAAAAAAACGCTCAAGAAAATTTCAAGTGGTCAATTTTCTTGAGGTAGCTCGCAGTTCTAATAAAATATAATACGAAACTTTATTAGTAATCAAATATCAAGTGGCCAAAAATATCGGAGGAGGTATTAAAAATTCTGTATCAATAATACAAAAGCGGAATGTAAATATTTTGTTGCAATGAAAAGTTTTTGGAAAACAGTGTTTACTTGGTCTTCTTCTCGCTGAAGCCATGGATTTTTAGACGTCAACTGGTACAATTTTTTACTCAAGAAATGAAGCTAAATTTTTCTTGAGTGATCTGCGTACCATGCTTAGGGCCATTTTCATAAAAGCCGGTAAGGCCTAATCGGCGATTAATTTGACAACTAACCGTACAAAATACGTCTATTAAATTCCGGTTAGTGGTTACCGCCTTTTATGAAAGCGGCCCTTAAACTACAAATCTCAAGATGAGCTTGAAGTCAATATAAGTGTTGGATACACTGGATGTTATTCAATAATAAATCATACTGGTGACGCTGTCAACAAAGCGTCACGTCTGACCGAAAATGGCATTAACGATGTTTAAGAAGACGACCATTAGCCGAAGCAGACCCAAAAACTCTTAGCTTCTCATATTAAATTGTTTAATTGTAATCGCTTCATTATTTGATTTTCATCATAAAATAAACTTAAATTTATGTATATTGCTTGCATATACTAATATGTAATATATATACATATATATACATATATATGGCGCGATTTACAACAGTTATATCATTAACCTCCTAGGAGATTTTTGCGCCGAGCTTCTCTTCCAATTTGTGGTGTGCCGCTTTTGAAATTTTTTCCTACAAATTGGCGGGACCTACGGTTTTTCGCCGACTCCGAACGGCATCTACAAAGCAGATGAATTTTTGCTGAGAAGCCTTTCATGGCCGAAATACACTCGGAGAGTTTGCCTAACCACTGCCGAGGGGCGACTCCGTTTTGAAAAAACTTTTTCAAACCACTTTTTGATGTACCCTGTATCAGGGCTCGAACCCGGACCTTCGGTGTGGTAGGCCGACAACACTACCTCCACACCACGGTAGCCGCCTCGCGTGTAATAGCATAACAATAAGTATTATGGAGAGTGCTGGTATAAGATTATAAATACAAAAATTCTTATACCAATCAACTTTGAGAATAAAAATAGAAATACATAAATTTTTTGTTGCTCCAGTGATGTTTGCTATTGTAGCAATAGGACGTGATGGACCAAAGAAGGTTATAATTATTTTGGCGGTCCTATGCTGGATAAGAATCCGGTACGCTCCGGTGACTATCACCTTATGGTATCAACCCAGATGCCGTTAGTGTCTACTCTATTGTTATATACCATTTTTTATATTTTGATATCGTGATGGAGATGTAAACGCCTACCAAAGTTCACAACACTATGATATTAAACAACTTTAAAATCGTGATCATAGTTGAATAGTATTTTTTTCAAAGTTTTCGATTTTTGACGGATATTTATTTAAGCTGCGTGAAATTTTACATATTTTTTTGTTCACTTGTGCTTGACTTTCAAGATTCTGCGAAGTATGTATGTAAGTATAAAGTAATTATTTAAATCTTAACAAAATTGGTGTCGCGCCCGTTACAAAATAAAAGGATTTAGTTTTGTGGCAAAAGGATTAGTAAGGGATTATATTGCGCCCGTTACATTTTTAATAACTTTTTTAATTTTTTGCCTTGCGACCAAGTTTTGTCCGTCCAATCAAAGAAACTCCACAAAATATGTGCGTATGTGTCATAGAGTGTTTTGAGTTCCTTCAAGAGAAAAACTTCAACGGTATAAAAATTCTCTACCATTCGATGGAAGACATCGCGGCTGAGCAAGTGTTTTTAAATCAGAGATGGGTCCACATTGCTCCTATAAAAAATTTGCAAGAGAAGCACTTCTTCATTAAGGATGAAGAATCTGACGACTGTCTATTTGCTGGTGGGATAGCAAAATCTACGCTTGAGAAATTTTTAATTATTAACTTTGTATTTTCTAAAACAATTGAATTTATGGTTGCCAACATCAATTGTCACTTCGTATCAATATCAACGTCGCGTCAATGCAATACTTTATATTTATGTATTTACTTCATCAATGTATTGACGTTGACGTTGAACTACGATCCTTATACTTTTGACAGTTGTTTTATGTTAAGATTTAAACTTTGGTTAAAGAGGTTTTTTTATGAAAGCTCAAAGTCGGAGCTCGTCCGCTACATTATAAGCCGGAAAAAGCAACGCAAATCTCAAACGTTTGTGCTGCCTTACATAATCTTTGTATTGACTTTAATGTAGAGTCATCAAGCTACAATTGATCATCCGAAACTGAAAATGTTCAAGATGGGTTTAAAGTTGATTTATCTGACGTCTTGCAAAACATGAAAGCTTCGCAAATACGGCAACAAATTAAAGAAAGCTTTTTGTAATTCGTTTTTGGTTGGTTTTATTAAAAAATATAAAATACTTCAGTATTTTCTGCATAAAACAAAAATATTTATTCTGTTTTTAAAAATTAATCTTTAAACAATGCAACTCATGCAACTTCCACTTTTGGGGACACCTTAAGCCATTCCTTTCGGGTTAATCTGCTTTCCGAAGTGAAGAAGGTTGGCAACCTGCTCCTCCAATGGGCTCAGCACCAATTGCCTGTAGCTTCCTCCTCCTGTGGCACGGCATTCCTGCTTGTTGTGCACTAGCTTTCTTTTGACCTTGCATTTCATATCCCTCCAAACCTTTAAATTCACAAAACGTAAAAAAATAAGTTGTTTTTTACCTTTTGCCAACCCTCACCATCCCTGAGTGGTGGACCGAGAGCATTGATTGCACTTGCATTATCATGCCATTGTGACTTAAAATTATTGGGAACTGTCCCTTTGGAAAGCCTTTAGCAAGCGCATTTTATTTTAATTTTTCTCTCCATTTTCCTGAATTAAATAAAAACTAAACAAATAAAGTGTGTAAAAAAGTATAATTCAGAATAATTTTACCAAACTTTTACAGCAGAATATTTAATTGAGCGCTTGTCGTCAAAAAAAAACTGTATTGACAAGTTTTATGTTGACACCCGTGATGTTGACGTATTGGTATCGCCATTGTCAATTTCGATAACTATTGACAGCTGTTGAAACTATTTTGGTATTTACGACAACAATAGTGATATTCTTTTGACGGGTGTCAGCATAAAATTTGTCAACACAGTTTTTGGTGACGACAAGCGCTCAATTAAATATTCTGCTGTAAAAATTTGGTAAAATAATTCTGAATTATACCTTTTTACACACTTCATTTGTTTAGTTCTTATTTAATTCAGGAAAATGGAGAGAAAAATTAAAATAACAAACAATAACCAATTTGCGCAGCTTATTTTAGAACTAGAAAAAAATGGTTCAAGGTGCTCTCAAAAGTGGAAGTTGCATTGTTTAATGATTAATTTTTAAAAACAGAATAAATATTTTTGTTTTATGCAGAAAATACTGAAGTATTTTATATTTTTTAATAAAAACAACCAAAAACGAATTACAAAAAGCTTTCTTTAATTTGTTGCCGTATTTGCAAGCTTCCATGTTTTGCAAGTCGTCAGATAAATCAACTTCAAACCCATCTTGAACATTTTCAGCTTCGGATGATGAATTGAAGCTTGATGACTCTACATTAAAGTCAATACAATGATTATGTAAGGCAGCGTCTTGACCTCCGTAACAATAACCTGGAGGGGGAAATCCGATATTTTATTTCAGTGAAAAGTTATTAGTGAAAAACCGACCCGGGTCAGATCCTCAATTCGGGGCGTGATCCATGGTATTTATGTGCAGAACACCTTTCCGCATTGGCGGCCTTCGGCCGCGCTTAAAAAAAAACCCTGGGCTACGCCATTCCAACTCCGGGTGGTTGCCTGAACCGTGGGAACGTGCCCCGGTACGCACACTTTTTTGGCTTAGCCTAATGTGCCATTACAACAACCACATGAAAATGACAGAAAAATTGTGAACTTTAACTGCAAATATCTCGCAAAATTCTTAAAATATCTGATTTCCCTCCAGATTATTGTTACGGAGGTGAAGACGCGTCGCTTGATACCTCTACCTAGATTTTTGGACGTGTATTAACACTTGACGTTCTATGGAAAGTATTACCGAAAGTTTTACCGCGATTTTCATTGCTTTTTCCGGCTTGTAATGTAAAAAAACATCTTTAAACAAAAGTTTAAATCGTAAGCAGAATTATATGCGCAACAAATTGTAAATAAACAACTGTCAAAAGTATAAGGATCGTAGTTTTGCTATTAAATTATCGATAACACGTCAACGTCAACACATTGATGAAGTAAATACCAGTTTTGCATTGACGCGACGTTGATATTGATGTTGATATTAATACGACGTGACATTTGATGTTGACAACCGTAATAGGGGTGAATAAATAGCTGAAATATGTAAAAAAAATAGACATGTCGCACCCGTTACAACGAGGTGTCGCGCCCGTTACACCTTAAAATGTTAATAAATCTAAATCTTTGAATGCGGAAATAATGGGAAACATTCTAAATTTAAATATGCCAAAGCATTTTTAATCAGTTTAATACAAAAACTTTACAGTTTCGTGTGAAAGTGGATTACGCGCAATTTATCAATTCTATAACGTCGCTCCCGTTACGCACTTCTTTGGCATTTTCTGCTTGGTACTGATTTATTTCTAAAATGTAGTTCATATGAGTTAATTCCTTAGTTCTGACAGCATTTTAAGCGTATAATATTTCAATGATTACTTTAATAGTTTTCTTCAAAATTAAAGAATTATGCACAAAAGTGTCGCTCCCGTTACAATGGAAACTCCCAGAAGGAAATTGCAAAGCGCAAAGAACATAAGAAACATGGCCTCTCCAAAAGCAGCTTGATAATAAAGCATGGATTGAAGACAAGACTTCTCAAACTTTATTTCACTGTAATGGAAGCCATTTTGTGAGTAAATGCCTAAGTCAAAATGGCGCGAGAAGTTGCAGATGCGGTCTCCAACTGCATTGCTTTGTAATCGACCTGACCAGATGTCTGATATCCAACTAACATAATTTATAGTGTAAGTATGCGTAACTACATATACCTACATACGTATCAGAGTTGTTAAAGAATGCATTAATTTCGGAATAATTATTCCTTCGATTGAAGAAATTGTGATTGCAGCCGTTTTTCCTTTTGTTGGGATAAAGATCGAAAGGAGTGAATTCCGCATTCCCTTGTATTCATTTACAAACTTCATATGTATTGAACAAAAAAATGTTAATACATAGTTGGCAAAGGATGCAAATTTGCATTCCTTATTCCCAAAAAAGGAATAAAGCCTGCAATCGCTTCCAAATAAAAATAACTCATTGTATACGTCACTCTTCTTAATTTATATTAATTTTTCTCTACACTAAAATGTAGCCATTGTGATAGTGTAGATTAGCGCTGACCAATGGGTCCCGGCAGGCTTTTCTACTAGCTATTACGTTTTTTGTCATGACCTTCCCTATTCTGTATATTTTTGCAAGTTTTTTACCCCTTCATGTCCACTAGTAGGAGAGTTATACCCCTATTGCGAGTGTCGAAAACGAATAGATAGTCGACTACTAAGCGGTAATCGATCATCTCTTTACTTTTCTCCTTCTTCCTTGCTTCTCCTTTCTTTTCCATTCACTTTTAACTAGTAACATTTAATTTCATTCCTTCACCTTCATTTCCTTCCTTTTCCCTTCCTCTTGTATACTTTAATGTCTCATTTTTTGTTTCTTTCCTTTTACTTCCTTATCAATTGTTTTTTATTTATTTAATTTAATTTATTTTCCCTAATCTTAATTTATTTTGTTTTCTTTTCTTTTATTTTTTTTAATTTTATTTTATATTATTTTATTTTATTTTATTTAACTTTACTTTATTTTGTTTCATTATATTTTATTTTATTTAACTTTACTTTATTTTGATTTATTTTATTGTTTTTTACTGCTTACTTTTTTATTGATGGCAACGTAGCTTCTGCAGATATCTCGATACATAAGTATGTATGTACGTATATAACCGTTCATACCTTAGAAGTATACTTTAGCCGTAAAATAACTATGTACATACGAGTAGATACCTACATACATATCTAACTTCTTTGAACACAATTTTCGCGGTTTTCTTCACGTTTTTAACTCGCCGTGTAATGTAGAATGTCATTAAAAGAAAGATTTCACTGTTGACTTTGAATATTGTACCTATTTGGTATTTATTTTCAAAAAACCATCGCAACTTACCAAAAGGGTGCGTGATGATGGTTTGAACTAAATTTTATAATTTTATGCACGCATGAATTGTCCAAACACATATTTATTGTTCCAGACACCATTAATTCAATTTAATTTTTATGAAATATAAAAAAAACAATCGATGGTTGTCATTTAAAATTTTTTATCACTATGACATTCTACATTACAAAAACTTGAAGCGAATAGGGGCGAATATTTGCCGAATTCGCTCTGCCATTACCATAACAATCAATTTGCCTTGGCCTTGGCAGTGAATAAACAAAAACGGTAGTTTACTTTAAGACCCCAACAAGGCAAATTGATTGTTATGGTAATGGCAGAGCGAATTCGGCAATATTCGCCTCTATTCGCTTCAAGTTTTTGTAATGTAGAATGTCATAGTGATAAAAAATTTGAAATGACAACCATCGATTGTTTTTTTATATTTCATTAAACTAAATTGAACTAATGGTGTCTGGAACAATAAATACGTGTTTGGACAACTCATGCGTGCATAAAATTTAGTTAAAACCATCGCGATCGTATCCTTTTGGTAAGTTGCGATAGTTTTTTGAAAATAAATACCAAATACAATATTCAAAGTCAACCGTCAAATCTTTCTTTTTATGACATTCTACATTACACGGCGGGTTAAAAACGGGAAGAAGAGGAAGTCAGCTGTTCACTTAACATTACCATAAGAATGAATTTGCCTTGGACCCCAATAAGTCAATGCTTTTGAAGTTGTTTTTTTGTTTGAAAAATGAAGCTTTATAGATATTGACATGCGGTTCCTGTTCATGCACGGGAAGAAGCATTTGAGGAAACCAGTGAGCGTAGTATAATCAAGCGCATTTTTCACAACCGCCTGGACTTACCTTGAAGAATACGAATACAAATTTAAACAAAATTGTTTTTTTTTTATAGCTGTTTTTGGCATTCCGTTTTCTATGCGTACAAGTGCTGCCATATTTAAAAACATCTCATTTAAGTTTTAATCAGGAGGCTGAGGAACTGAGGTAGAATTTATTTTGCCGACAAATTTATCCACCGTTTGGCTAATCCTGCTTTTAACAGGAAGTCGAGAAAAACGCCGATATAATGACCCAGTGAAAAAAAAACTTCCAAAGCATGCAAGCAAACATTAATTTTTGTGGATATCAATGGTATTACATTTTTAATTTATTTTGAAAATGTTAGTGAAAGAAAGAAAGTAAATTCATTTTTGAAATAAGGTAAAATACCTTGAACAAGAGTGGTGGTGAGAACAGAGATCCATTAAATTTTAAATATGCAAACGAAAATTAATAAAATTCTTGTATCACTTGTGCATATCTCTGCAAATCTGGACAATGGGATCGGTACTAAACATACAGTATTCAAAAGTTTAAAACTTATGCAGGTCATAACTCTAGATCTATTGCATATGAAAACTTGCGCGAGCAATAGTACTGTTATATAGAGGGTGTATGAATTAGCCCCCACTGAATTAACCCCCACCGGGCAAAATGACTTAAGCCCCACCAATGTCTCGGTGAATCTTTTCCCACCAAGAATGACCGAATCCCGACAAGAAAAAAATGAATTAAACCCCCCGAAAATTACTTTAATTTCGTGGTAAAATTGGTGGGGCTTAAGTCATTTTGCCCGGTGGGGGTTAATTCAGTGGGGGCTAATTCATACACCCTTATATATAGTTTGGTAAAAATGGATAAGTGATAAGAAAAAAATATGAATGTGTTGAAAATGGATTTTTTTCGCCGTTCATCGGGATATACCCTAATATATGTACGTACATATCTATCTACATATTTATGTAAGTACGCATTCATGCCTCTAAAAGACAAACGGACCGCATGATATGTAGCTCCTAACTTATGAATACACCATCACTTCTCTATGTATACCCATAGCGATTTCGTGGCTGGCAGTCAAACTGTGCGTACCCAGCACCTGCTACAGCATTTGCCACAATTCGAAAGTCGTATAAAGGTTTTTTTTTCCATGTTTGTTTATTATTATTTTCCTTTTTCCTGCAAGTTTTTTTCGTAGTCCTGCATGCTTGGTTTTGTTGTTCAGATATATCCCGAAGCATTGCTGTTGTTTTGTTATCCCACACCATTCACTAATATGTACCAAGTGATTTTTTGATTTTTTTCTCCGTCAAATAGCGCCATAACGCCGACAAAGCAGCAGTTACGTGCTTCAACTCCAACAAGTATCTAGAAACCACTGCGTCTGTGTGTACGACAAGCGGGTGTAGACGTAAGAGGTACATAAATGGAATAAACCTTCAGCAGAAAAAAAAACGAAGTAACGCAAAATGGAACAGTCCATGCATAAGCACAACGCAAATCCCAAACAGTAGTCGGTAGCCGGCAGCAGCAGTGGCAGCCATAAAAACAAGAGTAACATCAACAACAATACAGCAATAGTAATATCAACATCGACATCACCACGGTAAAAAAAGAAAAGAAAGAAAAAATAAATAGTCGTAGTTACCAACGTAGGAGTTTGTGAGTTTGGCATATAAACCTCTGGTGTTGGCAACAACTGTGGCTTGCCAAATAGCTGTTCAACTCGCGCGCCCTTAGTTGCCACCACAAAGTTTTACGTGCTGTTTATAAACTATATGTGTTGCTGTGTGTATGCACGGTCACCTGACGACCTGCTGCCGTCAAGTTATACTCACCCCAGTCCATAACCAATTTAAGCACCCACATCCACACCCAATTAGTCGCCTTCGTCGAGTGTTGTGAACACTCACAAATAACCACCGACGCGCATTCACTTAGATTTGGATATTTTCCGCACATTGCGAATCAACTACTGATTTTCGGTACCGAGTAGTTAATAGCACGTTCTGCCGGGCCCGGACAGGGATTTGGTGGGCAACGTTATATGTATATAGATCTCAGTCGTCTCTTCGCCCTGCCAACTGGAAACAGCTCGGGCAAGGGTATCTTCATTTATTCGCACAACATAGCCTGGGCAATGAAGCGCCGGATTTGAATTCGTTGAACTATGTTGGTGTCTGCATAGAGGTCGTCAATCAAAATTCTCGGTACTCACCGTCGCAATCGCATAGGAGGCCATAATAAAATAAGTTCCTGAAGTGATTTGATGATCGGAATGACTAATCTAGGAATGAATATTCGCTGCAATTCTTCCATTAGGTTTTAAGCCACCATAATAAATGTTTATACCTACATCCACATTACCAGCCCTCTGTGGTTAGAGTGGTTGGGGTTGACCGCCATTGGGGTTATTCTAAATTATTGCTTTTCAGTGTTATTTGATTTTGTTGACGATGCTAATGGAACTTAGGCCAGAATTCTGAAATACTTTTACATATTAGCTTCCCCAGCCAGCAGAGCTATGTACGTGCGTTTTACAGAGAGCACATTTTTTGGTCGGTTTTCCCATCCGAAAATCGTCAGCTTAACGTCGTGTTAGGCTGATTTTTTACCAGATTGTAGTAATTAACCAAATTTTGATTTAAACAGCAGACATGTGGCAACCATATTTAATGTGACTGAAAAAAAGTTAAATTTTTCTTTCATTTTGAAAAATAAAAACAAAAAAAATTTTGGAATTTTTTTTTCACATTCGAAATAATTTCACCAGGGACTTGCAGCTGTTAATTGTGAGTATTTGAAGATTTTGTAAAAATGTAAGAAACGGATTGCACATATTTTTTCCTTTTGAAATTTCGCAGGTTAATTGCAGTTGTCACTTACATCTTTAAGGAAACTCGCATCAAACAAACACAATCGAAATATTTATTCGGGGGGTGTCTCGAAAGTGACAGTCAGCTGGATATGATCCCGGTACTCCCTTGCGGTACATACCCGAATGTCGAAGAAGTGCCGGCATTTAAATACTCAAAATGAAATATCTGCGAAATTCACTACTTCTCCCCCATCAACTTTTAAAATGTGTGTTTTTTATGTAGAATATTGAAATATATGATTTAAATACATGCGTGTAACTACTTACGTGCACAGAAAAAAAATGTTTTCTTTTTTTTAGAAGATAATTTGGTAAGAAATCTGTTACAAAATGCATTCAAAAAGGATTTCAAAACGGATCCAAAAGTATGTGCTAGTATGCATCCGAAAACCGATCGAAAAAGTATCTCAAAAACGTATAGAAAACGCATGCTAAAATGTAAGAATAATACCCATAAAACGCATGGGAAAATGTGTAAGTTTGTTTTAAGTTTTTTCTACTTTTACACACATACGTTTGGTTCGCACACTTTAGTGGGAAAGCGGATCCAGAAAAGTACTGTAAGCGCAATATGAAAACGGATGTAAAATAAGTTTTTTATCAGCAATTCCTTCCATTTTCGGATACATTTATGGATTTTTTGCTGGCTGGGCGACATCTAAGAACTAAGAAATCTTGGTTCATTAAAAAAACCGGTTACCGTGTGCGGGCTCTCGGTTCTTTGCATCATTGGTATGAACCTCAAATGGTAGTAGGTAGTAACGACAAGGGTACTCACAATCATGCGGCCATCATCAGCCACACGATAATCTCGAATGCTGCACGCTTTGGGGTATTCGGGAGCACGTCGACGCCATCGACGACAGTTTGTCGTCGTAACAGAAGGTTGACACGTTAAATAGTGAGTCAGTCAGTCGTTTCACTGCCAACCACTTGGAGCAATCGAATGACTGAACAACAACGTAAACGGTAGCATTAATGTGACTACGATTGCTAAGGAGGAGGGTGGGTGTGTAAAGTGACAGTGGCAATACCAGAAAATGTACAGATGCTACACGCCACCGCCTCTTTGTGTTTGTTGGCATTATTTTTGCGGCTGTTTGTATTATAGCTGTTGCTGTCTGGTAATGTTGTTGTTTTTGTTATTAACAATCTTATTATGGTTGTTGCCATTGTTGTTGCATGTGGCTGGTTTTTATGTCTTTGGAACTTATACATATGTATATGTACATTTGTTTGGAGCAATTGGGCCGTAACTAGAAATTATTTTGGGGGATACGTTTTGAGTGAGTGTGTTTTAATCTTGAAGAAATTAAGACCGTCGCACCAGAGATCCAAGTTTTGGCGGTTCAATTTAAATCAATAGTGAAATTGGAATTAACGGAACAAACTCAAAAAAGTAAAAAGGATAATTTGAAACTGTAATGGATTTTCCGTCATCCATGGTCAAATTTGGTTTGGAGACAAACCCGTTTCGGCGATGTGCTATCTTTAATGACATTTTTCGTTTATAATTACAAAATAATTCTCAGCACTTCCTTTGAGTATGCCACGCTGTCTCTAGGATAAGACGAAAAAGTTTAGATTCAGCGCTTTAAAGAAAAAAGGGCAATATGGATGTCTTAGCCGAACTGCACTATCTCAATTATAATTTCTATTATATTAGTATAACTTGGCTGTGGTTAACACACCCCGACTTAGACCCTCCTGCTTTTATATTTTGTGTTCATATGCACTTAAATATGTGTATACAATACATACATTACTATTGTGAATATATGCATGTTTTTACGTTAGAAGTCATATTCGAATGGCGGTTAGGGGTTTGACGACGATGAATGCTCCTGAATTTCCATGACAGGCACGCAAGCAGTAAGCTTTCCAACTGACAAGTGTGCAGTTACAAAAGAGCCAAGAGTGATATGAGTACAATGCTGAAGAAAATATTAGTACCACCCAAGTGGAAATATTTAAAATTGCTTCATTTCCTAATATGTAGCTGTGTTCGGGTACAAAGCTTGCAAAAAGTGTAAGTAAAGTGAGAATGACGTAAAACTCTCGAGAAACGCAAAAAGTAAAAAGTTTCAACCGAACTGGAGTCAGTAAAAACTTGCAACCAAAACCGCTGTTGTCATCTTGATTGGTTAATAGCTAAATTTGTCACGATCAGCTGTTTTTCAGTTACAAGTTTCACTGAGTGAAATTCCAACAGTAAAAACTTTGGTATCAATAGATGTGCTTCGATCCCATTAGCATGAATATAACTCGGCTGAACCAATATTTTTATTATTTGGAAAATATTTTCAAAAAACCAAAAAATTACCCAGGCCAAATCCCATGGTAATTATGTGCAGAACACCTTTCCGCGTAGGCGGCCTTTAGCCGCGCTTCAAAAAAATAATCCTTAGCCGGTCCAACACCGGCTACGCGATCCCACTTTGAACTTTGATTGCAAATATCTCGCAAACTACTAAAATATTGGTTCAGCGGAATTATATTCATGCTCCTGGGACCATAGCGGATAACATTGCAGATTTGTTCTGGAATTCGATGAATTGGCTACTTTTAGCCTTTTATTTGCTTTCTTTTCCAACAAAAATCTAAAGCCACTATTTGTTTGCCGTTTGGATAGTGCTTTCACATATTCCATTGGATTCGGGTGCAAGTCCGACTGTATTGCGAACGATTTGGTGAAACTAGGTCGAGCCTTGAAGTCATCTGACACCCGTCGCAAAGAGTATGGGGTAGCCATGTGTACTTATACATAATACATATTTAGAACTGAATTGAGCATGTAGTTTGAGGATTTGCTATATAACTTACTTAAAAAATCCTTAAATCTATGCTAGCGTAAGTCGCGAATTAGTTTTAGTCTTAGTCGCTGTGGTGAAACTGGGCCTTGATTTCTATATAGTAATTGAATCGTTATTATGGCGCTATTTTATTTCACACAGCTGTGCAAGTCATGGTAAGTTTGAATGGTTTTATACAACATGAAATCATTGTACCCAGAATCGTTAATGGCAGCGCATAAGCTAAACAGCAGCAGCCACACCAAGTTACTTCCATGTGGTTAGTTAGAAGTGGTACAATTTAGATTTCCTGTAGAAATAAATCTTTAATATTAACACTGTGATGACTAAAAAATTTAATGTTCCTCAACGTTCTCCGGAATTTCTATTCCTTTTATGGAAATAATCTTAAAGCTAATTATGCCCGTGCTAACTATACGTGTGTTTAACTCACTGAGCATTACAGTTTCCCTGGACTTTTCTCTACCAAAGTCCGAATTTTTATTATTTTAAACTCTGTTTTTAAAGTTCTCCGATCCATATTACTTGAGTACTATTTTTATATCTTTTAGTCTGTAAGGATGTATTGCATTGACTTTGCAAATAAGTGAAATGGAATAAATTAGTGACACGAAAATAAATCTTTGATGGCTTCATATACCCACGTCGATAATTATACCCGAAACTTAATTATACTTGTTACTGGGTTTTGGTATTATTACGATAGCAAAAACACTTTCCGAAATATGTGGAGCAGTCATACCTTGACTAACAAAGGCCTTTTGTCGCCCAAAGAGTCAAAGTGATATGTGTTTTCAGGAAGTATGAATTTACGTGTTAATAGATATCAGCGGGCACGAACTTTTTTTTTTCTTATTTACTTCACTATACATCACTTTTGAACTCGTATTTTATCTTGTTTATATTTTTGTTGCACGAAAAAGTCCCTATTTCTCCTATAAATCGAAGCGGGTTTGAAAGGTTTTCTTGAATCACATAGCAATTTTGCAAGGCATTTGCTTCTAAAAAATCGACAAAAAATTCTTTGTGAGTCCATCTGGTAGCAAAAGCCTAACATGGCTGCCTATGTATGTCAATAAGTGAATTTACCTTTCATACTTATGCCACGGGTCAGGGAGAGGAAGATCAAAATATTTCGAATCATGTTTTCAAAATCAGATGTTCACTGATATTTGCAACAGCTTTACTTTGTGAACTTGGCCCTTGAATTTGAGAAGCAACTTTTGACGATAATTTCATACCACTTGATTTATGTAAAAATTTAATAATTGAATACAATTATAATGTATTCGCTTCACTGTTTATGGCACACGCTTCCTGTAATCAGACACTTGACTATCGCCTTGCCACACGTCCTGTTCACTTTTTGTGTGTATGGTTGGGTGTATTTACATACATACATATGTACATATGTGCACGTTTATTATCGCTTGATTCCGGCCCAACTACCGATTCCCACCATTACCGCCACCACTGTCAGAATCGTTGCTGTCAATGCTCCTTTGAGCCTTTAACGGTAGCAGCGTGAAACCAAAAACAACACCAACATGGACAACAATGACAGTCGTTTGTACACGTAGTAGCAGCAACAGTTAAGAGGCAGGGCCAGGCTTAACGACAGTAAAGCAACAAACCAGACAAGCGCATAGTCATGTAGAGAGCAAAAAGCATGCCAGAGGCGATTTCAGCATTGGCGTACCGTGACATGGTTGGTGGCGCTAGGCGTGTGCAGTCCTTTTGAAGTTTGAGCTAAGTGACATGCTGTTTATTGTTGAAGGGTGCTAAAATGCGGTGTGCGGCGCTTGGACTTTTTTTGCGTCCATTTGAAGCAAGAAATTGTAATGCCAAGGGTTTGTGACGCCACAATCAGAAGCGCTGATCAAGCAGTCAAGAAGGTGAGGGCGAGAAAGGCGGACAAATGTTTGTAAGCAAAAAGGTTGATTTAACGACAGAGAAGCGTACGAGGTGTGTGTTTATACTATTAGTATGTTTGTATGTACATATAACCATAGATGTTTGTATCAGAGAAATGCAAAAGTAGTTCCTTTTAACTTCCCAGTCAGAACTTTACTAGTCAGCCCATTTTTCGAACAAAATATGCAAGTAATGCACTGGAAGAATTGAATGCCTTGATTTTTTCTTCTAACCAGATCGACTTATTATGTAATCTAGTTCTAGTATGTAAGAAATTCTGCACTGTAGACTTAAATAAATAAATGTGTTAAAAAATTTGTTTCCCTTTAAAAACCGGTGCAACCGATCTAAAGGCGGCTTCGTGATTCACTGTTTTTCTGTCGGGAATCCCTTTGAATATAGGCGGTCTTTGGCCGCGCTTATACAAAATAAGCCTTATCCGAACCAACACTGGCTTCGCGTTTCACAGTTTTTTCACAGAATTCCTTCTGTGTGCGTGGTCTTCAGGCGCACTTATAAAAAATCAATAAGGAAATTACGCCCGCGGGCGTATTGACACATTCAATCACGCCACATTACTAAACGACCTGGATGAGACACCATTCTTGCACGAAATCTAGACCTCGAAGGTTTATAAAGGGGTTGCCTAAAAGGTGGTGCTCCCCCTTTTTTCTAATTTCTATCATTTATGAAGACTCACCCACCAAATATGTATTTACTTTTTGTCGTGCCTGGATTTCATCTAATAACTGGTGAATTTTAGAGCATTTATGGCTTCATCAGCATTTATCCCCAACTTCAAATCAGCTGGCAACCGAAACCCATTCCCAAAAATCATCCCCGCAGGAGTCTGTAATGGTATTTCATGTACTGAGGATCGATATGCCATTAAGATCAATTGAGGGTGCAGTGCAGTTGTTCGAGTTTTTTCCAAGGATGCCCAATGCCTTTCACATTTTTTTAAGCACAACAGATTCATCGGGTCACCATATGGTGTATGCCTATTGATTGGGCATTTGGTACACCTTTGGCCATTTGGTGAAAAATTCCATACTGTTTCCAAGTTTGGTAGTAGGAAATAGGCCAACTACATCCATGGCAATCCTTTCGAGTGGTGCTCCTGAGTTATACTGTTTTACTTGCCCCTGGATTTCGGTCCTTTTGCTTTGATGCACACCTCATAGTTGGTCATTCATTTTACGACCCCTCGATTATAGCCAACCCAATAGAAGTTCTGCTTAACTTTCTCTAAGGTCTTTGTGACTCCAATATAACCTTCACTTTAATCGTTTTGTAATTCCATGAGAACACCGGAGAATTCGTTCTCTTATAGCGTAGTTCCCTACAGGCTTTTCGATTGTTCGGCTATAGTATACAAATACCTTCTTCTGCGAATCGACTAACTGAGACACAGTTTGGTAGGCCTATTCATGTTAAACATTTCTTTTAAATGTTGCTGGAGCTATACATAGCTCGAAGGACATTACCGTAAGTTGTCACAGCCCTAATCCAACGCTGCAGACTGTCGTTCCTTCACTTCCGCTTGCAGTAGCTTCTTTTCGAGTGCAGTCGATGCTTGGCAATTGATAATTGTCTTTCTAAGTTGCGTAATTCAATTTATCGTAATTCATCCATGGATCACCAGAATAATTTGATGTTTTACAAAGTTTGTCTGACCTGGTATGAAATGAAAATTTAGTGGCATATCCATTTTCTGACATCTTGCAATCATGTTTTGCAAATCGATCATAATGCCTTGGTCTATATATTTCCTTCGATTTGTGGTAGGGATATTATAGGGCATTCAACTCGGAGCGCTAGCCCATGCCCCCTTCGACTGGCTCGACTTAGTTTAACAATTGACATTCTTGGAAGTTTCGCTAATCCCCTTCTCATTTGTGCTTACGTCCACTTGAATTACTGACATTTCTGGAACCAGTGAGGCAATAACGATCTACATGATCTAATTTTCCTTACTCGAAGAATTTGATGGCACCGCGATGAGCCTTTTATCCAGTTAACTTAAAAGTTAGGCTATATTCGGCATATGACACCGTTTCATCGAAAGTCCTTTTGGAGTTGGCATACATATATGCCATGTACTCTACTGACCTCTACCTCTATTTGATATATCAGCCTCATATCTTCCCTAACATAGTGTCTCTCGACTGCACGAACTAGGACGCAACAAGTCACCCAAATTGTTAAGCTACAACTAGGAAGAGAACAGAAAAAGAATCTAATAAGTCTACTTAGAAAAATACAACATTTCATAGCTTGGAGGCTTTAGGTGAATTCCTTCTACGGGCCCTTTGGTTTCCCTAAGGGATAGGTTACTGGGCATATCTTGACGTACGGGTATTAATTTCCTTTTAGAACTTCATACAACAACGACGAAGGATGGTGTCTGTGTTTTGATTTCTCACGCATGATTCAGTCCACTATCCTCATCTTTATTCTATTTATTATGAAATTAGAGGGTGGAGAAAAGCTTAACAGCTCTTAGAGCACACAACAACGCTCTGCGGTCGTACCATTCGATTAGACAGCCGGCTTGGTTTGTTGGAAGGTCTAGTTGTCGCACAGTCATTTTTTTTCTTTTGCCAATGGTTAGGTCAGATAGTCCACTGATATTTTGTCTGCTGCGTCTATGTCGACACTGCATGCTCAGCACTCACGCGAATAAGCAGTCATCCGTGCCAAAGAGCTCGTACATCCATATACACATACACCAACTTACACACACATTCACACTCTTTTAAAAGCTTACATACATACATATCTATGTATACAACAATGTGGTTCTATGCGTAGGCATTTGCCATGAGCTGTGGGAATGAGAAAATTTTCTGAACTGAATATCTGATAACAACAGCGCTTACTGCGCCAATTGTCAAAGGAATCATCGGCTTCGTTAGATGTGGCCTCGGCGGTAATTGCGGGGCATTTCATTTTCAGACACAACCTGATTGTAAGTCACGCATTTCCAACTGCGTCCTTGGTATTCCTTTTGTTGGTGCTCGAATTGTACGAGTATGTATGTATGTATGTACATATGTATGCCTGTATGTAGATGCTTGACTCCAACTGAATATATAATTTTGAACGGTACTTCCACGATACGGGTTTGGCGCGTGAACGCACGCCATTTTATCAGACATCAGGCGTTAACGCTACGAACAAGAAACAGACTGCATGAAATGAAAGCCAGAAAAAAATTGTAAATATCACACGAAAGAAGAAGACGACAAAATAAAGTTGTCGGCAAGGCAATTTAAGAGTGACTAAGTTTGTGTGTTAGCTTTGGCGTGGGTGTGTGCATTGCCAAACTTAGTGTTTTTGTGAATTGAGCACGAACATTGAAGCGAAGGCAATGCAAACGCGTATGGGCGGGTGTCAATACGAATAAAACCAAAGGCAACAAAAGCGGCGACGTTTATTGCTTTGATTGTGGATGGGGAAATGGCTCTATGGATAAATAAGAATAGCAGTAATGGCAACAGAATTACATACCAAATTGGCTAAAACAGGAACCGTAGACGTTGGTTCATTAGGCAGCACAATTTGAGACGAAACTGGGGGTGCTACATTAACATCCCTTTACAATGTACAAACAAGACACGCGTCAGTTTTATTTTGCACGACACCAACTAACCGGCTGATGACTAAAAATATCTTTTTGTTGGCATTTAGTTTGGTCGGTTTGTATGTATATATGTATGTACACACATACATATGTATGCAGCAAATGGATATCCATGATGTGGTAAGCAATTGCACGGCACATAAGGACCGTAGTGGAAGGCGTGATGCGTAGTAATTATAAAGGAATTGATTGTTAAAGGTAAGGTCATTCGTGGCTATATTCAGCTATTTTGTGGCAACCCTTGTACGGAAATTTGTTTTTAATGCTGGTACACTTGCATCTGATGGTGTGATGTGAGCGTGCCGAATTCAGTGGTGCGAAAGTATAACATTAAGTGGCGTCAGTGCACATTTACATGGGTTGTTTGCCGAAATACCCCCTCCCCTTGGGTCTTAGGTTTGCGGTTAGGACTACATTGTATTTACATACATATATATATACAGAAATACAATATACCATGCAAAAAATGCGATAAGTCTGGGATCAGTCCGGGACGAGTCGCAAAAGAGGATGCGACTAATTCCTGTTCTGACAGTTTGTATGGGTTGAACTGTTCACATTTGTTTGGGCCTGTCCTATGGAGAGACTAATTGTACCCATTTATACCCGAACGGGTACGAAGAGACTGATCCGCTTTCCACCCAAATGGGTATTTTAATTCCTATAAGTATGCTACAAAACCTAAGCTTTACTCACACCCCTATGCGCATGCTACTTGTACACGAATTGAATTCCAGCCAACTGTAGACTAAAGGGATCGATCCAGGATCGCTCTTTTTAGACATTAGTCACACGATTTTTTGCAGGGTATGTACATACATATGTACATTGATATTTTTTCATTGCGACGCTGACAATCGGTAGTGTGAATTATATGGGAGGTAATGATTATGATTGATTAATTAAATAAACAAGTGATTTTTGAAAGGTTGTTGTTTACAAAATATATTCAACTAGGTGTGACTGAATTTCAGGCTTCTTTCAATCGGAACAAAAAAATAATGTCCAGCACTAAAATATCTGAACCAATTTT
Organism: Sphenella marginata; assembly: GCA_951509765.1. Lineage (NCBI taxonomy): Eukaryota > Metazoa > Arthropoda > Insecta > Diptera > Tephritidae > Sphenella > Sphenella marginata. Next base: position 88,212,211 of record OX608080.1, on the reverse strand, counting down.
AAAACAAAATTTTCAGTTTAAACCAGGTCCAAGGTGGAATAACGGTGACAGGTAATAGTGCACTGGTAATAGTGTCAATTGACACTATTGCGCTTTTGGAAATGGAAATAGTGTCAATTGACACTATTGCTATTTTAGGCAGCGGTTGTCTGCGCACCGCGGTGTTGTAAGAGATGGAATTTTATTACATGATTATTTACAAAATTATGGTTTCTCCTTTTACGAAATGTGCACTATTAGTGATTGGGGTCTACCACAATAGTTGCGTTCCAGTTTGCTGACCTGGGTCGGGTCACGGTCATAATTTAATAGGAACGATGCGGGTCAGCTGCATGAGAGTTGTTTTTGTAAATAAGTGTGTATACATATGCATGTTTGTGCCACTAAGCAAATAAGGGTTGGCTGTCAAAAAATCTACTACAAAAAAAATCTACTACTACGGATCAGAAACTGACCCAGAAAAATATCAAGATCACAGCGTTGTTGTTGCATTTACATGCAAAATTTTATACAGGTCTGGGTTTGTGTTTAACTGGAACACGCCAAATATCCCCAAAATCAAAATCCCCAAAGGAAAACTCGGCTCAGCGAAGAAAGGCCAAACGAACTAACGCCTAATTTTTCGAAATGAAAGAATGCCTAAAAAAGAACGCCTAACAAGAAAGTGAAAGAACGTCTAACTTTAAAAATGAAGGAAAGCCTAATTTTAAAAATGAAAGAAAGTCTTAATTGTACGGGTTTCTTTCATTATGAAATAACGCCCAATGAAAGAAGGCCTAACAACCCGAATTAAAATTCTTAGAAGAAAATGATACAAGTACCACGGAAATAGTGTCAATTGACACTATTACCAGTGACACTATTACCTGTCACCGGAATAACAGGTGATGTAATTAAAAGCAGCACGGAAAACTTACGCTAAAACGATGAAACCCAAGCAAATTTTATCCGTTTTTGTAAAAAAGGAGTGAAAAATTTAATCACAGATTGGAGCAAAAGTCCTCCTGAAGGTCATCACACTGAACTACACTACTGCTATTTTTTGGGTAAAAGTTAAAACTTAAACCTTCCGTTTAAAACCTCTCAAATTTCTTGGGTTTGTTTTTTATTTTATTTATTTAAACTTATATTTTGCCAATCAATTTGTTTATGTTTCTTAAACTTTAACAGTGGTTAAGGATTTTAATACTTCGAGAGCGTTATGCATGTTCTGGTCGCAAGTTCGTTGCCATCATATTTTCATTTCTGATATAAACTTTCATGCACCAAATTTTTAGGGGATAGCCGTCCGAGACTCAATTAATAATTGCCTTACAATCAATTGATTACTAATTACTTATCTAAATAAAAATAATCACAGTAATCAAAATTTTTTTGTTATTATTTACGATAACAATCGTTAAAAATAGAAAATATTTTTCTACTACTACTCAAACAAATAAAATTTAAAAAACATATGTATGTGTAAAACAAAAAAAAAAAAAGATAAAGAAACATATACATATGTAATTATTATTGTGGCGAATATTGTCGTAAAAGATCGTCGTATGTCGTATGGGACTTCATATAACAAACGACAATCATTTATCCGGGCGACGGTATGTACCAAGTATTTACCACCCTTAACCAAATAACACTCCCACCTCCACTTTAACATAACAGAGATAGCGATGTCTACACTCATGCATATTAGGAGGAGAAAGAGAAATAGCACGACTGCTTACGAATACGAGGCAAAGATAGGATGTCAAAACATAAACATAATGACCCTTCCAGAATGCGATGAGGAAACAACCTCGAACCTTCTAGGTGCGTAAGGTAGCACCCTGTCGGACTATAACAGGCAATGCCCAAGCAAGGCGGGTTGATCAGTTTACAATGGAGATATTTAACTCGTGAATTTGTATTGTGATTATTATCAATAAATACAACTAACTATTTGCTACAGGATTTGTACGTGTATTTATTTAATTTACAGTGATTCAACCAAGGATTGATATACGAGGAATTGTCGAATTCTTCACATTCAGGTATGTATGTTCACTTTCACTCGTATTCACTTGCTTCAATGCTGGCGTAGTTCGAGTTATTATAATAAATGGTTTGGCATACTATCTAGAAATAAGAAAAATATGACTTGTGCATACTGGTGCCATGCAATATTTCATGCAAAAGAGGGACCAAGCACTGCGAACCTTTAAAACATTACATCTGAAAAGTCCATAAGTACGTTTTTATCGTGGTTTAAATTATTTTATTTGGATAAAGGACGTATTAATGGTTGTGCACAAAAAACACATCTGCGTGGCAAGCGCTAACTTCTTCCAATTCTTCTTTCTGCACTACATGGACATGATTTGACTTAACCATGCAATGATACCATAAACGTGGAATCCACGAATAGTTTTTAAAATTTTACTAAATTACTGTGAGGAACTTCATGTGTTCGTCCAGCAACTGCATTCTTTACCATTTTCCTGTGGCCCTTACGTTCCTTAACCCATGCCAATTATTATTCGAAACCACTTGTAAAAATATGTGCAAAAACTTAAAGATATCTGTTAGGTAGATAGGTAAAATGGTTGCGACCCCAGCCGTTTTGATGCTATAAACAAATCGGTTTTAACCAACTGATGTTTTATGGATATCTGTTACAACAATCCAGAGTTGTTGATTAACTCAAGGATTTTTGGAATCCCTATCACGGATATATGTATGCTTCAAGTTTATCAAATAGGGACTCCCAAAGGATTTTATTGGCGCAAATTTAACGTAAGCAACATATTTTCCGAAATTCACTGTTCTAATTCCATTAACACATCACCTGAAACAATTTGGCACCACTATTAGTCATAGTTACGGAAATAAACCACTTTTGATTTTATAGTAAGCGACATTCACTTTTTCAGGTACCACAAAAATAACACAACCAACACTGTGGATAAAACAAAAGTTTTTCATATTCATATTTCTTTGGTTGAAAAGAACATAATTACACAACATTTATTGCTAAGTCGATCAAGGAAATACTGATATTTATACCTATAAATTGATAGCAACAACTATATTTTAACCTTTAATCCGTGAATGTCTTAAGTTTTTATAGTCCTTAAAGTTTCTGTATATAACCTCTTCTTATCTTATGTATATCCAACATAAACTCATACTTTTAGCATAGAAACGCAAATAAAACATTTTCTAAAGCATAATTGGGGTATCGTTTATTGAACAAAAACTAACGTAAGAGCCAAGTGTTTGCTCAAAAACCTATTGAAGTGATCACAAAAATTGTTAATTTTTGTCTACAAATTTATTGCGAAAAACGTTTGAAGTCGTATTTTTGTAAATTTCTTATCACAGACTTCGAAAATCTTTACACCGTTATATTGGTGGTTAATTCCCTTTATTTTGATGTGAATATCTTTATAAGTTTTATAATTAACATTAAAAAAAAAAACACTTTAAAAGAGATAAACCCCAAACAAACTATATTTGCACCTATACTTTTTATCAACTATGGTCACTAACAGTTGATGACGATCGTGTGTGCCATGATTTTAAAGTGTTTATTCGCTAACAATAACATTTATTATTAAATAAATCGCATCAGACATGTATACCCATTTCGGAGTCTGTAACAAGAATGTTTGAAAAATACGACTTCAAACGTTTTTTTGTTATTTTTTTAAGTGTTTTTTCAAAAAAAAATTTATGGGAGAAGTCATAAAGGTATGTATATACAGAAGAAAGGGAATTTAAGCAGCTTTACAATGGTGTGCGACTTAAGTTTTTCATAACTTTCCAAAAAAAAAAATGTTATACCAGTCGATTGCAGACTACCCAAATTTTCGTTTTTCAACTTTGTAAACAATCCACGGAAATTACCAAACTTCGAAATCAAAAGTACTAAATTTTGGAGGCTAACTTCGAAAAACGGGGTATACACATTTTTTATTTACGTCTTCATCTATTCAAAAAAATTGGTTTGGTCCAATACCCAGTCGGGTGCTGTACAGTGTAATTTGTGAACAATTGTTCTTGACCTACATTTAATGTGTCATTTTAATATTCCATCAGAATTGCGAAAAAAATAGAAAAATGTCTTGCCCTTTTTTTTCATTTTAGCGCTTACGTTATTTCTGCGAGAGGGCTCGACATATTCTCCCCCACAGCATTTGGATGAATAAGTTTTGAAAATATCCCCAGTTGATTTTTGATTATTTTTAAGGACGAAATACTAAGTTTTAAGTAAATGGAATATGTAGTATAATCAAATATGATTCCTTCTGATGATTAAACACTTATCGTCATCTTTAAATCGGTTTTCGGAATAAATTTTAAACAATTTCGGCGATACAATTCGGAGCTACCATTTTTTTTTTGCTCAATTTCTACACATTTTTTATCATGAAATTTAGAAAAATTTAAATATGTATAAAAAATCTATTAAACATCCGTTGAAAAATTTATTCATAGAAAATGTTTCAATATAATAGCTTCCTAACCGCTTTTAAAGAATTTTCCTATTCTTCAAATAACATTTTAGATATGTTATGACCATGACCATCTATCGAACCACATTTTGTGTAATTTCCTTGAAAGGGTCGAAATTTAATCATAAATTTCAAATTACAAAATTATACCAAATAGGTATGTTTGAAAAATAACTATAATTTCTGTTTAAAAAATAATCAACTATTTTTGAAAAATCAAATTAAAAGTGATCACAAAAATATTGCCCAAAGCAGTCATGTATGATCACAAAAGGAATTGAATTCTATTTTCCAATGATATGAAATATGTATGACGACAAAATGTTTCAAAAGTGTTCAAACATATGAATCATTTAAGTGAAAAATGTTTTTAAATTTGATCGTTTTTAATCAGCTGTAAATTCATATTTGAACCCTTTTTGCCGTTTTGGGGAGTGGCATCCCTCCTTCCGAAAGGAAAGAGAAGATGGGTAATGAGAGGTGAGAGGCATCATGTCCGTAGATCAACCATCAAGTTGCACATCACCTTTATGCACCTTTGTGCATATTAGTCGCCTCTTACGACCGGTATGCCTAACCCCTGCGGGTTGGGGCTTAGAATATGCCCGCGGTAGGCATACCGGTCGTAAGAAGCGACCAATATGCACAAAGGCAATGATGTGCAACTCGATGGTTGATCTACGGATATGATGCCTCCCACCTCTCATTACCCATCTTCTCTTTCCTTTCGGAAGGAGGGATGACATGACCTAGAAGGTTGCACTGGTCATACCAAATCGCTCCCACGATAGTCGGGCAGTACCGCAAGGGAGTACCGGAGCGTACCGGATTCATATCCGGCCAAGGACTGTTATTTCGACAACACTCCCCAAAACCTTCGGGGAGTGATTTTGTTGTTAAAACAACAACAACAACAACAACCGGTATGCCTACCTCGGGCATATTCTAAACCCCAACCCGAAGGGGTGAATAGTGGTACCTCTTTACAACTTTTTGCAAAAATATCAAAACGACGTATGACAGAGAAAGATTCCTACGTATGTATATATGAGTGAAAGAGACACAACGTTGTGACTAAACAATATGTGTGAGCATTCAAATGCAGGTTTGATATTTTTAGCAGTGTCATTGGAGTTGCGTTGAAGTAAATATGGCAAAAATGTACCAAAATCGGAAGTTGCGTACCAATGTACCCGGAGAAAAAATGTGTACCAAAAATGGTACATTTCGGCCAAAACGGCAATCGTGATTCTCAACCATGGCTAAATTATATAGGTTGCAGTGATCGGGCAACAACACGAAATTACCATTTGACGTTGTTTCGTACTTACATATGTCAAAAGGAACGAGTGAGACAAACGCGCAAAAACGTTCAGACTTTTCACATACATATATTACACTCACAAATCACACATTTTCCTAAAATATTATCACGAGGAACTCATTAAATATCCATTTAAAGTGAATTTTTATTAAGGTAATACTTTCCATCGAACGTCAAGTGTTAATATACGTCCAAAAATCTCCAGAGAGATATCAAAAGACGCGTCTTGACATCCGTAACAATACTCCGAAGGGGGGAAAAGCAATATTTTGTTTAAGTGAAAAGTTGTTAGTGAAAAACCGAAAATTTACCCAGGCCAGATTCCCAATTCGGGGCGTGATCCATGGTATTTAAGTGCAGAACACCTTTCCGCATTGGCGGCCTTCAGCCGCCTTAAAAAAGAACCCTGGGCTACGCCATGCCAACTGCGAGTGGTTGCCTGAACTGTGGCAACATGCCGCGGTACGCACACTTTTTCACTTTTTTGGCTCAGCCTAATGTGCCATTACAACAACCAGAAATCATTTGTCCGATCGTTAGTTAGGTTTCGATCTTAAGCAGGTTTGATATGAGCCCATCAAGGTACCGATGTCGAACCGATCCTGTCTGCCAATGAAATACTATATTTGAGCAATAAGACAAAAATTTTTTTTTCCCCGAGTGGTAATAAAGCAAACCTCGATTATTACCGTTGGGTTATTTCACCCCCCCGTTTTTTAAATTTAGCGTTATGCGTTTTCAATTAATTTTTAATACTTTTTAAATAAAGGATTATACCCTTTTTACCTTTTGTTCAATTAATCTGTGTAAATCTTGACTCGCCGTCATTCTGGGCTCACTTGCGTCCATGATCCAATAATACAGGTCGTGTTGATAAGCCAGCTGATTTTTATTTTTTTCTCGAATTTTGACAATCAAACCATTTTTCAGTACGATTTTGACTATAAACTCACAATTTACAAAAACAAAATACATGAAAATTTTTTGTGCGTTTGTATGTTTGTCGAGCTGCTACGACCTGCTATAGTTGGATCATGCTTGCGTCATTGAATTGTGAATAGTTTTCATTGCAGAAGGTACTTCGATGAATTCAAGTAAATATTTTGTATCTTCCTCCATATCGAACTTATTGGCACACATTTTTGAAACTAAAATATATTCCTTCTTTTCGTTATTTATTTTTAAACAAAATATCAAACTCATTTTGATTTCTTTGAGTCATGCCAGAGTCATGTCGGTGTAGCTGCTACATCCCTGCAAAAAACGGAAATACTCCGTTTTATACTCCATAGAATATTCCTTAAGAAGTATCGGAGTACTCTACACTTATCCTCATTCATATCAAAACGGTGGTCCAATTTACATGGCGATGGCCGGTAATTGGATCACCTAATCCAACTCGGAGTACTCCATTTGTTTGCTTTTGAATACTCTATAGACCACCTACATGAGAGTACTCTCAAAATACTCCCATTGGATTACTCTATAGAGTATTCAGCAGCAAAGCGAGAGTGGGAGTAGGTGATCCCCAAAAAGAACACATACTCCCTCTCTCGCTTTACTGCAGAGTACTCTATAGAGTAATCTTTTGGCATCATTTTCAAAGTACTCTCACGTAGGTGCTCCATAGACTATTCAACAGGGTGCTCCGACATGGATTAGGTGATCCAATCACCGGACATGGCCTTGTAAATTGGACCATCTTTTTGTATGAATGAGGATAAGTGTTGGAGTACTCCGATGCTCCAACGTTTTTTACAGGGATACACATTTTCACTAATACACCTTTATTAACTCTTGACTCACACGCATCGTATATATACATAAATGTAGACCCTATAAGAATATATTTGGGATTTGGAGACTTAGTTTCTCTGCATGTAAAAGATTTGATAATGGAAGGCTCATATGTAATTATATCGTTTCATTCATTTTCATTTCCTGGTTTTGCCTATTTTTTACTACAGAGAATTTCGCCACGTAATAATTTGCTGGTTAGATCTTTTATGTTTAACAGAATACAAACAGTCCAATGATCACCGTGCAGGAAATTGAACTAGCTTAGAACTATCCATGAGTCTCCAAAACGGACAGTCCTAAGTTATCCACTTCGTGACGCATTTCGTGGAACCAGTTCAGAAATAGCCAAAAGCCAAATTATCTTATGACTGCTCGAATGAGAACCAGTTCAATACGGGTTGCCAAGTAATGCACTGGTTACAATTGCCACCGCCAATGGCAACGCCATGTTGAAGTAGGCATTGCTTGGTGGTGTCTCCAATCGGTATAGCTCATGAATAGTTCCAATTTTCTGCAGGGTATGTATCCCAGCAGATGCGATGTTCGTTGTTTTTTAACCTATGCAAAAGACAAATCGTCATTATTTATCACACATGTTTGATCAGATAAAATCAGCCTTACAGCACCTGTGAATTGTTTGTTGGGTTTTTGAATACAATACTTAATCGGTGTTTGTGCTTTGGTCTATTTTGCTTTAGAAAACGCGCGTGCTTTTTCGCCATACTTGACTCTGATATCCACCAACAAGACTAAAACCCAAAGCTCAGCGCAATTTCATGCGCCCTCCTTCGCCCATCTTAACGACACTACTTACAAATAGCAGAAAAAAACGACAAACGTTGGTTGACTGCCTGTCACCTACTACTTTTGCCACTTGTTTTTGCTTTTTGGCGTTATTGTTGTTAACGTTGTTGTTTTGTTGGTGTCCTTACAAAAGTCGTACGAGTCTACATTGCCGCAATCGTCTTGCGATGAAGCTGCCTCTTGTTTTATGTTATTTGTATGTGTTTCTTTTTTTTCGCCTCGTTGGCCTGTTTGTTCATTCATCCGGGGTTTCGTCTGCAGTTGAAGAGCGCAGTTGTTGAACGGAGCAGCCAGCAATCGTTGACAGTTTAAACGTGTGAACGACCCACCTCAACACAGCCCATAACCAAAGAATGGACCGTTTTTATGCGACCAAACAAATGATTCGAATCACAATGGTCGAAAATGCAGACAGAACGCCTTAAAAACACATTCGCATAACATCCAAAAGCTGTTGGACTTTGTTTCTTACTTTATCACAATAGGTATGATAAGAGATTTATAGATACAACTTAGTCAAATTTACCACTTGTGGCAAGATTGACAGTACTTTCAATTTATCGGCTGATATTATTTTCTGTGATAATGCTGGTTCCCAAATAGACTAACGCATTTAGGCCCGTTTACTCAATGTCTGATTATGATAAACTTTATCACGTGATAACCCAATCATGGCTTGGGTCAGAATGACACTTTCGTTTACACAAAAGTCTGATTATGTTATCATGATTAAGTTAGTCATTGTGAAAGATTGTACGAAAAAATTTACAAAAGTTAAATTGTGAACTTACAAAAAGTGGCATTCGAAAAATTTGTTAGAAGAACCATTTATCACAAAATCCCATATTTACTTCCAGCTGTCACTTTTTATTTTGATCAACACATAATCAGCGGTTCATCCTTTGATAACTTTTATCAGCGCGTCGTCGATAATCAGACATTGAGTAAACGGATTGAGTCTTGGTCAAGCAGTTAATCAAACATTGAGCTAACGGCCCTTACAGTTTCAAACAAGAAGCGGCCAAGAGAGACATAGTTGCCACGATCCAACAAGCCAACCCCTGCTTTGATGCCAGTAGGTACATTATTTAGTCCTCGTTCACCGCAGGAGTGAAACCAATCAGTTCTAAAGCTGTCTAATAGGTATGTATACCAAGTCCAACTATTGAACCAAACATCTTTTTTACATACATACAATTATTACAATTGGTATTTTCAACATGGTTGTCTTAAACTAGTTCATAATATATGTACAAAAAAAATATAAGAAACATTATTTTCAAAAGGCCTAATTTAAAAAAAAAGTACTTCTCCAATCTCAATAACGCCTACCAAACTACTGTGCGCAATTGTAACTGCCGTAACATGGCATCCTCTAGCCACCTTTTTCCACTGTTCTGATCAGCAAAGCAGTCAACCAACGAACCATTCATTTGACAGACTATCAGTTCGCCTGTTTCTCATACCAGTTCAACCACACGCCCATCCACCCTCAGTTAACGCTTCAAATGTAGCTTTGTATGTACACACTACCTACAAGCAATTCATTCAATTGCCTCGCCGACATTTTCCGTCACGCGGCAATGTTGCCTTATGGCTTGAGTGTCGGCAGCCAACATTCGACAGTCGACACAACATTAGCATTGAAGTGCGCCAGTAGTTCGCCCACACTTGATAATATACGCACACATAAACCAGTTTATTTCAAAGCACAGACACATTCACAAATAACGGCATGTTAAAGGCAAACAGAGAAGCGCGCACAACCACATGAACATACACATGCACATCAACTAACACCCACTTGTCCATCAAGTACACACATCTATACCAACCCTCACATAAAAACGAAATGCCACGCACAGACGTCAGCTACACAATTTCACATTTTTTTTCACACCCCATTCTTCACCCTTCATCGCATACCGAACTCCGACCGCACTTCCTTTGATTTAGTCATTTTTCTCTCTGGCACTCTGGTAGCATTTGGCGCACTCAATGCTCGGTCGTTGCGGCAATATCTGCCACCCCATGTTTTTCCTGTGGGGATCTTTTATTCGATTTTGTAGCTTTATTTTTTTTTTTTCTTCTTTGCTTGCCACATATTTCTACAGTCGTTGCCATACCCCCTATCGCATAACTTTCTTTTTGCCCTTACAAATGTTTCAAGCTTTTTTCTGTTTGCTTTTATTTTTTGCTGATACTTACTTTTTCTGTGTTTTGTTGGTTGGCACTTTTTTGTTGTTCATACAAAGCGACTTTTTTCATTTTTGCACTCACAGCCATACACACTTTTGAGCTACATCAAAATATTCGATATTCTCTGTTTAACAATAATTTCCAAGTTCTATGTGACTATGTGCCTCTAAGGTCATCTTCTCAGTTACGTAAACACATATTTAGGAACCCTGATTTCTTTACAGCTTATGTTCCTTGGAGCCTATGGCTGCTAACTTTACGGTAAGAATTTCATGATAAAGAGGGTCAAAAATAGGTTGAATCGATTTATTGAAGACACGTTTCATCAAAGTTTTGGGCAAAGGTCGTTATTAAGTCAATATAAGCAAAATCAACCGTTTTTAGAATTTTTGTCTGTCCGACTGAGTGGAATTGACTGGGAATTTTGCCGTTATATTATCAGACGTTCAACTTGAAATCTTAGATGCCACTTGTTCCGTGGCTTGACCAGTTTCGGAAATATGGACCGGTATGTGGGCCAATGTAACAAAAAATGTGTTTAGTGAAATATGGGTTCAAATGAATAACGTAATAAGCGATGTAATTAAGTTCTTATCTGGTATGGGATATAATGATTAAAATGGAACTCAGTCTATTATTATTAGTTCTGATACGCAGCGAAGCGAGCGAGATTTACTACACAATTTCCAGTTGTATTTTAGAAAGGGCAAAGTGGATTTAAGAAAGCGTAAATTTTATTTTAGAATAGTTAATTCAATTTTAGAAAGCGTCAATGGATTTTAGAAAACTTAAGTTGGACGCTTTCCAAAGTCCAACTAAACAATTTTCAGTTTTCTAAAATCCAATTAACGTTTTCGAAACTTCAATTGACGTTTTCTTAAATCCAATTGGCAATTCTAAAATCCAACTTACGCTTTCTAAAATACAACTGGAAATGGTGTAGTTTTAAATAAATTGTTTACACAGAATTTTATTAGAATAGAACTTCTTATTTTCTTCAGTGACAAAATCATTCGAAAGTTAAATGTAAATGGGCAAAATAAGTAGTCAGGATATTTTTAAAGATGCCATTACTTTCCATTAGCTTCATCTGTGTTGCCAATATTACCGAATGTACCGCATAGCTAACTGTTGGCAGCAACGGTGCTAAACTTTTGCTTTATTTGTTGCGGTACTTTGGTTGTTATCGTAGCGTGTGCCTCGATGCCTGACATTGCGGCACATGGCTCATGGTAAATGGTAGTCAAGTTGAGTTGAGACGAGTCGTTTGCTAAAGCTTAACATCATAGTCGCGATAGTCGTTCGGTGGTCGGTGTTTGGCGGTTGTTGCTTACCTACTTTTTGGCTGCGTGCACAGTTGGTTGAATGGTTAGATGGTTGTATGGTTGGATGATTCGCTTGGCAGTCTAGTGAGCTGTTGGCTGCTGTTTTCACTAGCTTTATTTTTGTTGGTGCTTTCATTGTTGGCATTATTGCCGTTGGCAGTATTGGTGGGAATGGTGTTGAATTTGCTGTTTGCATCCCAGAACGCCACTTTCAGATGTGAAGTCGTTCAAGTCGGTAAATTGAAGGCGGAACAACAAGGAGCGCGCACCAACGGAAAGAGGTTAAGACCGGGGAGGCCAAAGTGCGCGCGGGTTCTAAATTATACGCTATGATTGTGGCAAGGGATGTACAATTTGTGTGTGTGCCATTCAATGGTTTTACATGAGTTTGATTGTATATTGTTTGTAAAGTTTTTTGTGCATGAGTTTATGTGTGTTGTATAAGCTCGACTAAGCAGCACTTGGCAGGCAAGCAGTCAGCTTGCGCATCCGTTTGCCGTTTTTGCTGTTCTAGACTTCATGCCATGTGCTTTTACATATTTTACCCCTCGCTACTGTGTTTACCACTTGGTTAAGCGTGGGTAGTGCTGATGGATCGAGTTTTGTGGGCCCAGAGACGGGAAAAGCTGATGGCGGATTGTTTAGGTACTTGGCTCGTGCGACACCGTCTGTGCACTCGACTCTACAGTCATACATATGGATGAGCTTTGTGTGTGCACAAAGTTCGAGTTTGTGAGCAAGTGTATACATATGTACATACATATATGTATGTTATGCATAAGCGAATGTCTGTGTTTAATGCGGACGGCATGTCGGCTGGCCTCTGTAGTATCTCTGTATCAATGAAATATATATGATTGTGTATATGTGTTGCGGTATAGGTCGTAGCCACTGGCAGTGTGCGCCAGTTACTTACCATTTACACCGACCCGTCCTCTGAAATGACTAACCCGACTTTTGGTCGACCGTCGCCTCAACAGCAATGATGATGGCAGCTAGCTTGGGTTTTGGGATGTATTGGCGTGCACATCATGCATCAAGGGGAGCATTTTTACTAGCAAGGGTAGTTAAACAAGACTATGGTTAGAGAGATGTATGTCTGTACATTTGTGTGTAGGCTAAGTTGAGTTTGACTCACCCGTTGTACAGTCAGACAATGAAACAGTGCGACAGTGAGAAGGTCATTTGAATGGGTTTTGTTGATTTCGTTTGGATACACGTCAGTTGGTTTGGTCAGGTTGGCACGTTGATTTCTTTCGGTATGGGCGAGCTTGGTTTTATAAGTGTGTACACGTTATACGGATGGATGACTGGTAGGCGCGACGATAGTAGCTGAAAGTAAAGAATGTCAGGCGTTGAAGGGAAAGCAATGAAACACATTTGAGTACACACGCCAAGGGAATTCCACCCTAACACCAAGAACTCAACAAGCAGCGGCGGCAGAAAATAAAGTAAGCGGCAATTTTAGTAAGGGGGGAACCGGTGGCAGGAGAGACAAGTAAAACGTAAACGGAGACGAAATTTCAGTGGCTATTGTAAAAGCTACTAGGCTATAATATGTTTATATGTATGTATGTATTTACACATGTTTGAATGTATGTATGTATGAATCGCATGTCCGCAATGTTGACGTTATTATTTTTTTTGTAAACTTCGCTGCGTGATGTGATAAATTTGAACGGATGTTCTATGTGGCCAAGCACAAAGGTATGAGAATAGTCACTTGTCAAGGCACACATTAGCCCCCACAATCGTCGCTACATTGTATTATTTGTGTTTAAAGTCAGTTGATATTCGTAGTAGATGCTGCTCGTCAAGGCATTGGGATAGTTTAGCAAACAATGTTCGAGTTGTTGCAATTCCATAGGGGACCGTAAGTGTCTTAAATGTTTATCGTATATGAAAATATGTATATACATATATGTACATATGTATGTATGTATGCAGATGTAGATCCGATATAGATATGTAAGTCAGCTTCTTCTCGCTACTTTTTTAAATTACCTAGCTAACCTTTGTGGTCCTTTGGATGACATAAAACCAAACCCTAATTATCTTACACACGAATGAGCTTTGTTGTTGTATTCCTTATTATCATCATTCTTCTTATCGTCACAGTTACCCTTATTGTTGGTGTCGGGTCGTATGTCTATGTCTCGTGATCGTTGTGTTGTCATGGTTTTGTATGAGTTTTAAGTACCAACTGTTACCGACCTAACGCCCTCAACGGCATAGACGGGTGCACACAAGTTGCCACAATCAGTAAACCAACAAACTTGGCGTTGGCGCATGTTGCTACTGCTACTGGTGTTAGCAATGTGGGTTTCATTTTTATGTTTTTGTTGTTGTTGCTATGTACTTTCATTTCTGTTGTTTTGCTGATGGTTAGCTGACTCCAATCTGCTGCGCTTGCCTCAGCTAAACTCAACTCAACTGAACTGAGCTGAACTCGAGTCGACTCTGCATGCGACATGCGGCATAGCATGCCAGTGTTGTGATTCGATTTTACACACATGTACGTTTGTTTGTATATATGTGAGTAGGTATGTGTTCACGAATTGCGTCGTTATTGTCGTCGTCGTCGTTGCCGTTGTCATCGTCATAGTCGTCAGTGCGGCCAGGATATTTAGAAAAGCACCAAGGATAATGATTCAGTTTTGATTTAAATTCTGTTAGTTCGTCGTGCGACGTCTTGCCGTGTGGACGTTTCAGTGCTTTTGCCTTTCGTTCCAATTCAAATTCGGTCAACATATTTAACGTGGTTTACGCTGTTTCGCGTGATTTCTCGTTTGATTGCATTGTGGTTTAAAAGCAATTTAACTTAAGACACAATGTTAGCGTCACCAGAACCGCCACCTTTGTTGTTAGTTAATGGGTACTTAGTACATTTGTAACTTTCAACGTCTAGCCTTAATAAGGCTGTATTGTGTTAGCTAACCAAGTGTTTTTAATTGTAGCCAACCATCTGATTTAAACCGTATAATTCGGCGTGCTTACAATTTCTTTTTATCTGACTTGCGACGGTTGCTTCACGATTGTGTGGGTTTTAGTGCAGTGCGAGGTGCGGCCGGGAAAAGCAAAGTGTTTCTACGATTCTCGAAAGCCTCTTAGTCCCAAAGCGGAAAATAGGACAGTGATCATGAATAACTTTGACCTAAGTGCAACATTTCGTTTCTCTGTTTAGTTACGGATACGCGGGAGCTTTCGGTAAAGATGACAACATGACAGCAAAACGCGACAAAGATTATGCGAAAAGTAAAACTTCAACTGGTAAATAGAGCTCTTTACTTCATACGATTTTTGTTTTTATTCCAATTGCATACACTGTATTTTGGTGCTTTTATAAATAAGCTTTAACTAAATCGACTTAATCAAAGCGTTTGCCTCCGCGAATGTGCAATCTAGTACTAGAATGCAGTTAAATACTTCCCCACAAGACAGCTAACTTACATCTGAACCGTCATTTGTAAGGAAGCGCTGAAGGGGTCATCAGCGCCTAGAACAAATCGGCCATCAGTTTTGCAGTAGCAATATGAAAATTCTGATGCATCCATCAGCACCGTCTTGTAGGGTTATGTTTGTGCCAGGCTAATCGACACTAAATAGTGGCGCCAATTAGTAACCGTTTCCATAACATTGAGTTAAGAGCCGACGGCAAAACAAATATAGTGAGAAATCTTATCGACGTTCTTGTTCTAAATTATAGGTAGTTTGAGACTTCATTATAAGTAAGTTAGTAAGAATGTCACACTGCTGAACTTGTACTCGTATCGTATTTTCAAAGAACGAAAAAAACAGGCAAACATGACGAAAGTTCGTTCCCACCACACGGTGTTCCAAGGGGAACGACTCTGGCAACACTCTGCAGAACCTGCGAGGAATAGTTTCGTTACAAGAATGGAGTTGACACGTGCGAGTTAGCGGTTTAGAATATGCCCGAGATAGGCAAACCGGTAGTGCATCTCGATAGTTGATCTAAGGACATGAAGCCTTTCACCCCTCATTACCTATCTCCTCCTTAGTTACGGAAGGTGTGCTCACATGGCCTGGAAGGTACCACTGGTCATATCAAATCGCTACCACGACAGTCGGATAGTACCTCAAGGGAGTGCTGAAACGTACCGGGTTTATATCCGGCCAAGAGCTGTCAATTCGACCACACAGCCCAAACTCTCGGTGAGTGTTTTTGTCGTTAAAACAATAACAACAGTGACCACCGATAAAATTTCTCTATCTTAGTCTGGCTAAACCAGATTATTTAATTTGTTAATTTGCTTTGTTTTAATTTTTAATCGAGCTCCTGTCCGTTTAGAACAGCTTTCGGTAAGAGCTGGGTCTCATTTAGATTAAACTCTCTCTCTCTGTTCCTTTATAAGCGTAATCATTTCTCTTGGAACTTCGTTGTAGGAACTTCTATGTAATGGAACGACTCGTTGTGTACTCATCGAGCTTGGAACTTATTCAATAACCCAACTTGTTCTCTTAAAAGTAAGCAATTTGCAGTGGCAAAAGGAAGTTTTAAAGTGCGAAACTCGGATTTGCACTTTAACAGCTTTAATCGGTTACCTTTTTAATGGATACCTCTGCGACCACTGCAAAAAATTATAAAATAAAGAAACTTAAAGCTGTTTTCACCATCTCCGGTAAATGCTGATCTATGTCTTAACTGTTGTTTTTGAAAACCTCGGACAATCATCAAGACCCTTATCTTACCAGACAAGCAAGCGATTTCTCGATTCAGCATGTTATCTCAATTGCAGTGACCCAAAGGGCAAAGTTCTTCGTCCCCTGTGCTGCACTTAATGCACGTACAGTGAATAATATTATTAATTTTCATAGAAAAGATCGAAATGCGCCACTCTTATCTCTCCCCTTCGTACCAGCGCTCGAGGGATATGTTGCAAATACTAGTATGCCTCCTGCTAGATATCCAAGTGGCACTCTGCTATTGACTGCGATATACCCACAAAATTATGGCCTTCTTTCGGTAGTATTCTCAATTTTTCTAGCACAAGGAAATTTTGGTAGGATAACAAAAAGGCACCCAATTCTTTAGCTTATTCCTGGAATATCTTGGTGACAACCCATTAATAATACGAGAATATACTCTTACAAGCTGATCCTGGGCCTAATCGGTAGTTTTGAACCTGAAATATTATCTAATCGAACCGTCGGTAGTGCACTTCGCGTTACCGAGATTTCGGAGAACATGGGAACGTTGCCAAACCCCAAAAATTCACAATATAGGATGAAATAGTAGTACGACGGTCCTAGGCTCGTTGTTGATTAATAACAAGGAAACTTGGGAACTTATTTCATTTATTACTACGGTGTTAAGCATCTCAGGAATACATATATGTGTCCTACAAATTGGGTGTTACAAAATGTAGGTCCGACTACCATAAGTTGTTAAAATAACGTCGTCAAAATATTTCATAATGCCAGGCTAGTTTTTTACTGTTAATTACCAAGGATGGGTAGAATTTAATAGCGTAATAGTCTCACAAACCCAGTTGTTCATTCAGCTTGTCACAGCACCAAAGTCGTCAATTTGACGTATGCTATACAAGCATATGTGCTCTTGTATGCACGTAAATATATACATGTGTTATAAAATCATAGAAAATGAACATCTCCTTTTCTGCTTAATGTATTTATTTGAGTATCTAATCAGCTGCGTCGCCCAAGGAAACCGCTACATTGAACTTTACACAGTCTCTTCACATTAAAAGCTAAAATTGCATCTAACCTATGCCTATGTAACCTCAACTAAACCAGCCCGTGTTCACAAAAAAGTTTTAGCTAAATAAAATGAGAAATCTATAATAACCCTGTAGGATTTCGGAGTAGACTTAGTCCACACCACAAACTACACTGTAGAGGTTTGTAAGTAGTCCAATGTTTGGTCCAAGCACATATAAAATTCTATTTACGTTTAACATTGTTTGGCCTAGGCACGGACCAATTGCCCCCTACTGCATTACATTGTAACCAAAATTAGGTCAAATGACACTTTGTGCATTACAATCGGAGTATACTTTATCTACTTAAAAACCATAAACACGAGAAAAAAATCACAATTTGTGCATTACATTTGGGATACTTTTGGTACAATTCATCTCCGTTGCATTACATTCGGATTACTTTTTGGTCAATCAACCTACATTTAATTACATTGCATATATTTTTTGGACAATCCTTGGTATAGATACAAAGCTACTATACCTATGATAGTCGGTTTTGGGCGATTGGACCAATCTTTCCTTCAGGGAAGCAACTTACTGTTTGCGCAAATATTGTTTCAGCACCATTTTAATACCATAAAGCGAAATATTGTAAAATGCTCTGCCTCTATATTTCAATACTCGGTTATATACATATGTACATATATATTCGAAAAGCTACCCTGAAGTCATCAGGTAAAGTAGTCAGCAAACATTCTAGTTCATCAACTAGATTTTTATAGGCTTATTCATACCAATCTGCACGATTGCAACGTTTCAATTATCATAACTATAAAAAACTCACTCAACGTGCCCACGTTTGCCCCTACATCGTTATTTTTTAAAGAAATATTGACTATGGAAAAACTTCCCATCAATATCCATTTTATCAAATATTTTCCAAACCAAAATAAAACTTTTTTTTCTAAAAGTTAAAATAGTTTCAGTTTCTTTCAACCTTGATCTTGACTAAAATGCTTTTTTTAAGTTTTTTAGTTGGCAGGATGAGCTGAATTTTCCGCAAGTGTGACATTACCACGTAACTCACTTCTAAATACGGTAACATTAAAGACCACTTAAAACTGGATGTATCTTGAAAACAACAAAGAATTGAAGAAAAGTGTATAAATATAAAATATAGGTCTTGGGGTTAGTTGTTAGAATAAGTAAAAAATATTAAGCTTTTGTTGAATACTTCAGAAATATGAACAGAAATAAACGTATTTCTGTAACATTAAAGACTAAAATATTGACCATATATGTACATCGTAACTACCAACCAATACCATATATTTTTGTCATGCCTATCTTGATGTAGAAAATGGTATCGGTGAAGTGCAGCTGATTGTAATTGATATCGTGAAGAAAACGGAACGCGTCGCTAGTCGGTAGTTGCATACTTTTAGGCGCCGAGCTCCACATTGCCGTAGTAGTACAAAAGTGTTTCTCTTTATGTTTCGCTGATCACTTAAAAACGTTATAGTACAATATGCGTATTAAGCGAAAGATGATAATAAGTACTGCATTGAGCGATGTAAAGTAGATCCATATCTTAGCTGGTGTGCAGGCCCGACGAGAGGGGGGGGTCGGTGGTATTTTCCCCCGGGCCCGGAGTTTTCGAAGGGGCCCGTATTTTTCAAGAAATTAAGTGAATAGTTAAATTAGAATTCTTATGAAAGTCGATTAATTTAAACATTTATTTGAAAGTTGTAATAACCGATAAAGCACGTTCATGAGTGCGTGTACAAAAAAAAGTTAGGTACATTTGCAAAAACTGGCAAAGCAATGTAATAAGAGCAATATCGATAAACAGAATATTTCTTATAACATTAATGAAGGATAAAATTACCGAGTCGACTGTAGATGCTAAAGGCGGCGACACCTGTTTGTCACATTCAATAACCAGCTACACTTACTTATTACGTCCGAATAATTACATCGCTGATTAGTCGATTACGCAACCCTACGAAGGTAACCTGTCAAATTCAAATTGTATCGGTTTGAAACTCGCACCGGGAGTCGCGAATATTAACAGGCAAATTCTGTAAGCTGTCTCTAGTCACTAATAGAGACAATTTGTGGTCAATTTCAATTTTGAGACAATTTGGTATTCTGTAAGCTGTCTCACATCTCATGTCTCAAAAAAGAGTCACTAATTTGTCAGCTGGTTGTAGGCAGGTCACAAACAAGAAAATATAGGGATAAAAATTAAATAAATTGAAAAAATAAAATTTTAAGTTTGAAATCATTTATAAATGTTTAAAAAAATAATAATTAACTAAGAAAAAAAAAAGAAAAAACAGACAAAAAATGTGTCCTCGATCCCGGGTTCGAACCTGTTTCTCACACGTTGTACCTTGAGACACGTACTACCTCCGCTATTGCAATATTTATATGCGCGCTGCCAAATGCTGTACTTAAGATTTATGCATATCTGTTTCCACCACATACCAATGGTGAAATTTTTGTGATTTCCTCTTACAGAATACCGAAATCATCGAAAGTCACAAAAATTGTCTCTAATGAAAAATCTCAAATTTAGTGACTTGAGATGAGACAGACTTACAGAATACAGCTATAAATGCAAAGAAATTTTCGGGCACTATAACAACATTTGTTTAGTATTTATTATCAGAAATCGTGGAAAAATATTTTTAAAGTGTAAATTGCTTAACCCCAAGAGCTCATAAGTACTTGGTAATCACGCCTTTTATTTGCAGCCAAGAAAATGTATCACCATAAATCCTGTAAAAATTTTCCAAAAACTGTTTTCATAGATAATAAATAAATATTTTTTCTTAAAATTTATGAAGTCGTCCTTAGTTTTCCAAAAAGGAGTTCATGGATTTCAAGAAGACATATTTATGTTCTAAGTAATATTCTGAAATTTTTATGAAACCGGTTTTTGGAGAGGTTTTTATGAAACTTTTCTTAGAGCGCATGTACTTTTTTTGGTTCAGTGTATATTCGCAAATTCTGATATAATCTGGATAAATATTTCTGACCAAAAGTCTATATGTATGTATATTATTAGCTAGGGAAATTGATGCAGTATTCGAAACTTTTATGTAGAATAGGGGCCCCACCCTTTTTACCCTGGGCCCGTATTTCCTCTCGGCGGCCCTGCTGGTGTGGAAGATATAATGATAAGAAATAACTCAGTGTATTATTAGTTCTGGGCCGTAGCGAAGTGGCGGGTTACTAGTCAAAAATATTTTTCCGGTTGCACCACTATAAAACGACAAAGAGATAACGAAAACGCCTAGCATAGACACAGATTCATGACCGTTGCGAATTCGTACAGTTGAAAAGTCCTTGCCAATTCCTGTCAAAAACTGTGACAGTGGAACTATAAGTCCGCCCAACAAAGTTGTATTGAATGACATAAGAATGTTAGCATTTCACTACGCGAACAATTAGATAATAAAGGAGATTCGGAGTTGAAATTTACATTCTAAATGAGTTAATTTCATTTAAGTTTATTTGAATTTAGAACATTGAAATGACTTTAAATGTATGCCTAATGATAAAATATGCTGTAGTATATTTTAAAAGGTGTTCTTCAATACATTCAATACAACGGCTGGAAATTTAACAAAACTAAGCAAACAGAACTTCCTCAGCTCTGCGCAAAATATTATGATCAAATGTCAATCATTCCTTAAGTTCAGTTAGGAAGTTATTTCGGAACAAATAAAAAGTTTTTATATAAATGTTTAATTCTAGTTGCAATGATTGTGTATTATTAACCTCAAAAATTTAGTTTTATGTAAAAAGATTACTTCCAAAGTCTGCTTTATTTTATATTTCACCGAAATTTTTTATGATATAGTGGGACATTCGTAAGAATTGATTAATTTAATGATATTAAATTATCAAGTTCACAATTCGTTCGTAGAAGAATCAGTTTAGCCTTTTTGAGGTTACATTTAACCTTTTTTTTTGTCCATACCAGAACCTGCAATTAAGAACTTGCAATACAACTTCTATGAATATATGAAATCAAAGTATTTTATCATCAGTATTTTTAGTGCCATGAACATTTTAAAAACTAAGTTAAGGAAAATTTAAAATGTAACGCGCTGCTTAATATTAGATCTTCGCTAAAACGCTTATCCAAATGTTGAACTAATTTTGAAATTACCGATGATCTATATACATAATTATACAATTATAATAATTATAACTAGTTAGATTGTAGTGTTTTTTACTTTTTGTACTTTTTTAAAAAAAATTCCTAGTTTTTTGCCGATCTAGTCTCTTTTTTTCCTATGACCTGGCCACACTGCTTCTGATATAGGCTTACATGTGCTTCTCCGGCAGCCATTTCAACCAAAACAAACACCCCTATTACGAGTGCCGATTTGCAGTAGAATAGAAATTTTTCGATTGAGTCGATCGTATTTTATTTTGGTATTGTGTAACTTGATAGAACAAAAACCGCACTTTTTAATATATTTTAAACTTTTTGCCAATAATTTACTTTTTGTTTATTTTATTAGCACTTTTCAAATCAGTCGACATGCCAACGACCGCAAAAATGCGGTAGAAAGATGGTCGGCTCGACACTCGCAATCGCTCGATGATCGCTAACCGCTTAGTAGTCGATTATCTATTCGTGTTCGACACTCGCAATAGGGCTGAAAATATAAATCGAAGTGAATTCATATTTAATATGGAAAAAGTTTCATTATAACTTAGGAAACTAGTACACAGGTATGTTTGACTGCAGGCTAGTTTTGAAGAAATAGTCATTCTACACGACTAAGTAGCCGTTGTTGACAAACTTTCAAAGTAATAACGTGAAATAAGAAAACCATACCAATGTTTAAGACTTAATTACTTTGGAACGGCCCGTCTGGCAAACATTTTTATTCCAATTGTTTTTTGTGCGGAATCCAATTTCTAACAAAACTAATAAATTCTCTAGAAATTACCATTAAAAGCTTTAACTTTTGCATTATTTTGTACAGCGGTAGAAAGATGGTCGGCTCGACACTCGCAATCGCTCGATGATCGCTAACCGCTTAGTAGTCGATTATCTATTCGTGTTCGACACTCGCAATAGGGCTGAAAATATAAATCGAAGTGAATTCATATTTAATATGGAAAAAGTTTCATTATAACTTAGGAAACTAGTAAACAGGTATGTTTGACTGCAGGCTAGTTTTGAAGAAATAGTCATTCTACACGACTAAGTAGCCGTTGTTGACAAACTTTCAAAGTAATAACGTGAAATAAGAAAACCATACCAATGTTTAAGACTTAATTACTTTGGAACGGCCCGTCTGGCAAACATTTTTATTCCAATTTGTTTTTTGTGCGGAATCCAATTTCTAACAAAACTAATAAATTCTCTAGAAATTACCATTAAAAGCTTTCCGAACGAACTTTCTTTCTTTTGATTATTTTGTCAGTTCTTTGTTTTTAGGCTTCACTGTTACGCAGTGCCAAAATTTCGAAAAGGCAAAGAAATGCATTTAAGAAGCAGTTAGGTTTGAAGGATCTAAGTAGACGATGCTCTGGCAACTCGAATTGTTCAAAAGCTCGAGAGTTTACAGAAAACAACTGGCAGTTGGGCAGCGATCAAGTATCAAGCTAATCCCAGCTAAAGCCTAGCGACTATATTGCCTTAGCCATGTGATGCGAATGATAGAAGATGCCCCTGCCTGGAAGGTTTCTTCTCAAAGCCGATCTATGAAAGCAGAAAGGGACCAATTTGTCTCTCCATAAGACATTTTTAGTTCAGAAATATAAAAAATTTCAATACCAAACGTTACTTACATAATAATTGCCTTTGCTTTATTTTAGTAACCGTACTTACTACAGTTGTAATATTTTGCGAGATGGTTTAAAACAAACAAAATTATCGATATCTATTAAAAAACCGATTTTCAAAATTTTGTTGGTTACACCAAAATTGTGGTTAGGGCTCGATATGTATGAGGCTGTAGATTATAAGGGGATGGCATGGCGTATGAGTAATCAAAATTTTTAACTAAGTACTATGGGAGTTGAATAAAATGCAACCAAAGCAACAAGAACACTTGTTTGGCGCGAACCATAAAATTTTATTGAAAGATATCACACTTGATATGGTACACAATGCTCATATCTTCTCTTCTTATGCACTTCCTCTACCAAATCCTCTTACTTTTCCTCTTGTTCTTCTCCCTGAATAGGTGTAGGTTGGTTGGAGTGGCGAGTCCCATATGACTCCAATTAGCGCTAATGCGTCGTTTTGATACCACATCTCGTGAGTTAACCAATGGAAGCTGTTACGGAAAGCTGGCGTGGTGAGACTCCCAACCCTTTATATTTATGCCGTCGAGTTCAAAAATTCTTGAAGCTTCCCGGGCTTCGTATGCACTGAAAGGCTCCCTAACAGGGGTTTCCTTAGACATTTTATTCTACTCCGGCAGTGCGCTGGACAAACGCACAGAAGGTGCTCCAACGCCTATTCCGACCCCGGAAGGTTGCAGCTGCGGCATGGGCGATTGTGCGCCGGCCCATCCGTGCCTCGTGCGCCCTGATAGTCTAATTCCCAGTGAACACCGCAACTAATATGGAAAAGTCCCTTTTATTCGCACTCAGAAGGGTCGAAGACAGGTGTAATAACCATACCAATGTCGAAAATTTTAAAAACGCATTAAGGTGGATGTTTAAGTAGCTTAGTAAGCTAAACATAATGAGTGTGATACTGCTCACATAATTGTAGCAAAACATTTGAATTTCCCAGCAGGCAGGCCATCGCACCTCAATATAGTCGTGTTGGGGGTCGTCAATTCCTCATCTTCGATTGTGGGGTCGGATTCGAAATCTTCTCTGGGTTCTTGTTCAATTTCTCCATTTAAAAGGCCAGATAAGGGGGGGCATCGGCCCCCAGGTCGTCGTTCTCATTTTTAGGGACTTAAAGAATTTTGTTATTCGCCGAAATTTTTGATGGAATGTATCCTTGTCCATGTTGTCGTTTTTTTCTGTTTAGGTGTGTGTGCAGATAAGTGAAGAAGAATTCTAGTTTATGCGGATTACAGCCAGACATTCATGCGTTCAAAATCATTATCATATTAAAATGAGCGTGTGCTAACTCACATATAAAGCAAAAATTCTCACCAGAGCTGAAGGACAATTTTTCTTATTTGAAAATCAGGTAGCTCTTCCATATTTTAGTTAAATTCTAGTTTGGTAAAAGCCAAAGTAATCAATATTGAAATCACCGTTAAAATCAATCTCCAAAAATCTGCGCCTTTTTCAGTTTAAGTTCAGAAAGTTACAATTGTAGATCAGAAGAAGAAAAACAAGTTAAGACGATCAGGTCTCCTTGTACATGAGCGTAGAGGCAGCGTCCGAGAAATGTCTGCCACATCCTCAACACATATACATATGTACATCCGTATAAGAAATTGTTGAGCAGTACTGAGTGCCACTATGTTCTCAATATCTGTTTATAAATACAATTTATATATTTTCAGGAACGGGAATTTCCGCAGCAGCATCAGCAGGAGCAGTAAAATCAGTAGGTCTAGTCACATCATCACAAAATGTAACATCATCCCAGGATATTACAAAACGAACAAACAAGCCACTTATGGAAAAGCGACGACGGGCACGTATCAATCAAAGTTTGGCCATACTCAAGGCCCTCATATTAGAATCGACAAAGAATCAGTCAAAAACAACTGATGGACAAACCAAACATACAAAATTGGAAAAAGCAGATATACTCGAGCTAACTGTGCGCCATTTCCAAAGGCATCGAAATATCGATGATCCAAGTAACTATGTTCATTCGTAGTTATATATATTCTTATTAACTGTAAATCAAATTTTCCTCTCATGAACATAGCCATCAACAAATACAGAGCGGGATATACGGATTGTGCCAGAGAGGTTGCGAGATACTTAGCCACACCTGAACCTCCGCCACTAGGGAATATGCCTGCGCTATCGGAACCAGGCTCTAAAGCCCGTCTCCTAAGACATTTAGATCAATGTATTGCTGAAATAGATATTGAAATATGTCCTCACTCGAAAGCAACTTATGCGGATAGTCCATCGAGCAGTTGTTACGATGTTAATCCAGCTACAAAGAAACCGTAATTTTTCTTATAAAAATTTTAAATTTTGTGCATCCTCTTCAAGTAGTTAAAATTATTTATTTATGTATTTTTAGTTTGTTGAAACCACTCCCACTTTTTCAATCACTCACAAGCAAAGCTGAGTATTCAATTTCTCTGCCGACTCCGAATGGCATAAGCCCTAGCAAATGGTTTTTTGCAAACAAGATTTTCATTGAATCTTATTCGGTATTTGCCGTCACCGACATTTCATTTTCTGTTTTCATATATCAGCACTGATAGGATAAGATAAACAGGCTCACTTATTTCTTAAGATAGAAATTTTCAAATGCCCGGTTAAGCACTAACCTCCCAAATTCATTTTCAATATGAATTCTCGATAAGAGTTATCCATACCTTGTATGGTGAAGTCTTTGACTAGACACTAGCTTAGCGAATACGAGAAAAAATGTTTTACTTTAACTTGAATTTTCGAATTAATTTCAGTCAAGCAGACGAGAATTCGCTGGACTACAGCAGCCAAGATTCTAATCCTTTAGACTTCAGCAAGGCCTCCTCGAATGTTTTAAAGTCGAAGACAACGTTTGCAAGTCCCGCAGGTACACCCGTTGCACATTCGACAAATTCGCCCTGTTCAGAACGTTTAAGTTCACAGGTACGATTAATGAAAAACGTTACTATTCAACATGTGAAATAATAATTTTAAATGCCATTCTTAGGATGAAAACAACAACCCCGATGGACCACAAGGCAGTTCTGGATCCAGCAGAAGCGAAGGAAGTATGCGGCAATTGATTTCTAGTAGCGAAGTATCTAATGCCATGGACACAGTTCAAAGCTTTGATGAACGTAGTAAAGTGAGAAAATAAATCACACAGTTCAATCAGACCATTGACAATTATTCGCTGACTTTTTTTCTACTTTCTACAGCTCTGCGCAAACGTATTGGATACATACAAACATCTCAAAGTGAACGACCCATCTGGTATTCTTGTGCTTCCACCTCACTATGTTCAATTAGCGGCTGCTTTAGGTTTAAACACCCACCCAGTAATGGATGCTATTACGACGCGCACTGACTTTGAGAGACTCATAGAAATGAATCATGTGCCACCACTGCCAGCTCAAATCGCCGGCAAACTTAATACTTACGGCGCTCTACCAGGTGCTTTAGAGGCTGCACATGCTGCAGCGGCCTACGCAGCTACAACCTTGGCAGCTAAAGAGAAGGGCATGAATGGCATATCGACAGCAGGGTCGTCAGCATCAATTACTGGAAATCTTTCCATGGAACGTCCTGATTCTGTGTTATCGAATGCAACATCCGCTGCGTCAACATCGATGAGTTCAATAAATTCAGCTGATTCTCACAAAACTCCACAGCAGCATCTGAACACGCAATCACTTGGGGCATCACCGACTGTAGAACTAAGTGTGGTTCACAATCCCTTGGCGGCAAACCTTGCTGCAGCAGCCGCAGCAGCACAGCACCAATTACATCTCTTACGGCCCAATGAAGCTCTTGTGCGGCAAGAACAACAACCCCAGGACGAAAATATGTGGCGTCCGTGGTAAAGGGCGTAAAGAACGATTTGTTGAATGTTTGATAGCTAAAAGCACTAAAAATTGTAAATACCAAAGATTTATTGATATACTCAGGGCCCGAATCGTGACAGACGTGAACGAGCAACTCGCTACGTAAAAATGTCAATATCGGATTATGACAGCCGTGAACGTACAAATTTATCGAAATTTCGGATGATGACAAACGTGAACGAGTAGATGGACGTACTCGTTCGTTCGAATTGCCGCTCGTACACAAATTGTTGATCGAAGGCGGAACGAATAGAAGCAAATATTTGAAAATTAATGCGTATTGAGTTTAAATTTGTATATATTTATTATTTTAACTATACTTTTGATAAGGGACAAACTATAATTAACTTAATTTAACGAAAAAGGACATAATTGTGAAATTTATTAGCGAACATCCCGATTTGGGCAAAACTTTGATACCAAACTGGGAGTAAGAAAAAACGGCTGAAAAACATATTTGGGAGGAGCTTTGAGCCATCCAATAACTGAAAATGACAAAATATCAAATTTCACCCAAAGACTTGTGCTTATTTAAATCAGCCTCGAAGAGTTCTATGTTTTTCCACAAACCACTTTTTGCTGCTCTGCGAATCATCCGTTTCGAAACGTACAAACTCCGGACAATTCTTTCTCAGATTTGAAGGAATACTGTGGACGGATATGGTGCTTCTACACATTTCAATCAAATAATCACTGCCAATAGCGTATTGATCTCCGCCACTCACAAGGGCTGAAAAAGTTGCAGGTAGTTGCGGGACTGAAGGAACCGACTACTTGTCATGACACGTAAGACATAAGATTAGTTTTAGTGAGGACATGATTGGACACCTCTTGTCCATCCCACATCGTTTAATAAAGCTGCAAAATATAAACAAGTACAGAGGTTGATTGCCAAATGTGTGCATATGCATATGCCGCACTTACGCATTATTTAAAAGCGGCAGAGGGTCACTTTGGTCTTTAAAGTGTTTGCGCACCTCCCTTTCGTCGTTTTCACCCTCATTAAAGCTTATAACTAAGCTAATAACTCATAAAATTAGGTTCCGTTGTCTCTTTGCACAAATTTTATATTTTGACAACCTTATTTTGACGTTTAAAACCCTATTGTAACCTTGAAAACTGAAGAAGAAGGAGAAAACAATCGATAGCAAAACTGACAATTACGATACGTTCACTTTCTTCTGTAAGAATCCGATATTATTCACTCGCTCTTCGACTGACGTAATTTTTGATCGTACGATAGTGCACTCGTTCACGTCTGTCACGATTCGGGCCCTGATTCTTAAATGTATAAGTATACTCGTATGTAATATGATAAGGTATTTAAAAATTGTTATTGCTTGTATTTTTTTTTATCCAGCTATACCTTTTAAGACATATTTGTTAAATTCGCTTAAATTTGTTAACTGGTTGAAGATACTTTTTTTAGAAAATACCTTTTTTAATTTTACGGTTCCTATATGTATGTAAAACATTTCAATTATAAAAAATTGACACCGTGTGGAATAAACGAGCACACGGCTATTAAGAATCCATTAATCCAAATTTGTGTTATTGCTTAAACCATGGCGAATCGTTTAAACTTTGGTTTCCGCGGAAAGCGGTGCCGCAGTGTAAGGTTAGCTATATTGCGACCGCTATGCTTGCCGTTATCAGCGGCAACGCTTTTGTGTAAAGTTAGATTTCGATTTGGCCAATTTTGTTTCCAGTCTTTTCCTACGTTTCTGAATATTTTATGCTTGTGCTGTATTATATTACGGTACGTTGTTACGGTGAACTTCACCGTATTGTTAGTTTACACGTAATTACTTTTATATAGCAATGTTTTTGACAACCTACTCTACCGCTATGTGGCGACCGTTATATTGCGGCACCGCATTCGAGCAAAACACGCCTTTACAAGTGATATCATCAGAACAGATGAGCAGTGGCTTCTTCTGTCAAAATAAAAAAAATTTTATGCAATCTGAAAGGAGAAGCCGCAAAAGCAAAAACAAAACACATGAAGCTTGTGTGTGTGTACAGCCACGAATTCGACATGATATCACCTGTGCTAAACTCAATGTGAAATAGTACAAATTTGGATTATTTAATTAATTTGGAATTGCTAGCTGAAATATGGCGGAAAGTCTTAATACAGCTGACTAATTATTTCAGTTCCAAAACATGGAAATTTTTACCAATTTTTTAAACTCTTGAGAGATAACCAAATTACGATAAGTAAAATTTAGAACTTAATTCTCTATTACGAAACTTGTAGTGGAATTCTCTAACTTCGATTACGAAATTCGCAATCGACATTTTGTCATACCGATATTTATCACGTTATTTGGTATTCACTATTTTTTCTCGATTTTCGCTTATTCGCAATCAGCTGTTTCGCAAACTAAACGACACACAAATTGCAAATGTTTTCTATGTCGTTAAATAAAATGCACATAATTTGAATTTTTTATTAAAAATTGGAATAATAATACTATATCCATATTATTATCATTAAAAAATGGCATTTGAGAACATAGAGTATTTTATATAGCGAGATGAGAAATCCTTTGCCCGCATCGTTATAGATAAGTTAGTGAATCGCATATTCGATAGTGCAACCGACCGAATCGCTATTGAAAATCTCGAAAAATCGAACCGAA
This sequence comes from Sphenella marginata, assembly GCA_951509765.1. Taxonomy (NCBI): domain Eukaryota; kingdom Metazoa; phylum Arthropoda; class Insecta; order Diptera; family Tephritidae; genus Sphenella; species Sphenella marginata. Next base: position 88,182,224 of record OX608080.1, on the reverse strand, counting down.
TCGAATCGCTATAAGTTAGTGAATTCCACTACCGAAATAGCTATAAATCAGTGGTGGCCAAACGACCACATGCTCAAGTCGACAGCAAAAGGTAGCCTAGCTATTCTGGCCACCACTGCTATAAATGCATCCATTTTAATGCATTTTTCACTAATTTCTTCTTCAGAAAAACTATTTCAACTAATTTTTTATAAATGATGTGAATTATTTTTTAAAAGTGTATGCAAAATTCGCAAAAATTCGATAAATTTTTATAAAAATTTCAAATGTTTTTCTGAGAATTTTTAGATATTTTTTAAGTATATGGCTTTGTATCGGATTAAATTTTAGTACAATAAGGTGCTAATCTTATGTGCGGGAAAATTGCGAGTATTGAAAAATCTTGCAAAAAAAAACAAAACGGATAACAACTTTAAATTAAAAACGTATTGCATTCTCAATTATACCACTTCAGGAATAATATTAGCTGGTGAAAACTATAATGAATGCTATTGTTCCTTTAGACTTTGGAAGACAAAAAAAGAAGAGAATTTAGAAGTTAATTTGATGTCTGTATGACATTCGCAACTATTAATCCAGAAAATAATAATGATCTATGTAAAAGATTTAATGCAATATTTGGAAAAAACAGATTCGGACTGGTATAAGAATAAATTTATTTACAAGCGCAATACACACTGATTCTTATAAATTATCTGATGCAGAAGATAGCAATAGTGATTTGGATTATTAAAAATATTGTATAAAATGAAAATAATTTGTTCTTTAGCAAAAAAAAGCCTTATTATATATGTATGTATCTTTGCTTTAAATTCTTGGTATTGTTAACGATAAGCGTATTTCTTTAGACCCTGACCCAATTCTTGGTCTTTTATAGAAATAAGTACCCGTGAACGACATATTAGTTCAATATCATTTCGACGCCATTTAGTTTTCCGTATAGCTCCATAATGCTTTTAGGTATGTAAATATGTGTACTATGTTATATAATAGAAGTCCGCTTGGAATAAAAAATTATTAATATTTACAGAATACACGTTTTTATGAAGTTAAAACAAGATGCATCCTTCGCTTTCCTGGTTATATGCAAAAAGGGCACATTTATCACCGATTTATTTCGTCGTTTTTGGCTAACGATGTAAAACGTCCAAGTTAAAAGATAATACACTAAATAACAATAATATCAATATCTTTTTCTAGATACTACAACAACAAAAAATTACAATGCTTCAAAAGTTTAAAACACGAATATCTCAAAACATACTTTTCATAGAAGGGCCCTTTTTGCACGCAACTCCTCAATTGCAAAGAATTAAACCATTTTTCTTTTTACGTTATAGTAGGTAATTAATATTTATTATCAAAAGAAAACTTGTTTCAACGCAATTGCCGTAAAAAATATACATACTCGTATTGTGGTATACTTCTTCATTTTTAAATAATATTCAATATATAAGTATATTTCATAAAGTATATCTTTATTTTACAATATCTATTTTTCAACTAAAACTTATTTTTTCATATTTTGAAGTTTCGTTTCGAATAATGTTTCTTGAATACCTAATTTTCACAATAGGTGTTAAAGTGTTACAGTTACAGTGCTACAGTTCGGCCATCCTGATTTGCAATCGCCCCGATTGATTCTTTATCTTTATTTTCCAACCACGCTTTTAAGTTCGCCACTTCCCACACACCCTCGTATGGGATCTGACTAACCTGAAATCCTTCAGCATCTGTTACCAAGTATCGGTCATTAGGTAAAACTTTAGATATGCGATAAGGTCCTTTAAATTTTGGAATGTTTTTTTTACACACTCCTGAACTACTAACAAAATTTTTTACGACCATGAAATCTCCTTCTCTATATATTTTCGAAACCCTATTACAATCTTTCTGATTTTTATTATAATCTTGACATTTTTTAATATTCCGTTCTGCCTCAGAACGTATCTTTTCCACATCCCGCTCTTCCCAATCGGTTGCCAAATGACCCAAGGAGTTACAATTGAAACATCTAATTGATTGTTGAAGTACATTGTTGTACGGCTTTTCTTTCCTCAATTTGACGCCTTCGAATGCTTCAAGTAAAATTTGTTTGTTTTTGAACCTCTGCATTTTGGCTTGTGAACGTAAAACGTAATCGGGAATGCCTTCAATAATACATATGTTCAATTAAGTCCATATCGCTCATCAAAATTTTATTTGACAAAATTACTTTCTCGTTAAAATATTCTTGAAAAGTTTCATTAGTTTGCCATTTTCTCGCTTCAAAATCTTTAATAAGCACCAAACGACTTGAGCGATCTTCAAACAACAATTGCATTTCTGCTAACAAATTTGTAACGCTAAGTGACATTGCATCTGCTCGGGAATGAAACCACCGTAAAGCCCGACTCTTCAATTTTGTTGAAATAAGTGCCTTCATGATATTATCATTTAAGTTGTAAGTATTTTTGATACTATATAATTGTGTTGCCCAATGGTGAAAAGATTCACCATTACCCGTAAAATCTGCCAAAATTTCTTTTGCAAGCATAAAACTGTCATTTTCAGTTTCTTTCGTATTTCGCTCCTTAGTACATTTCATTAGTTCATTTTCTCTCTTCAGAACTTCATTCTCGCGTTTAATTAGGTCCAACTCCATTTTCACCAAATTCAACTCTCTCATTTGACTAACAACTTCTTGACGAGTCTCCTGTTCATTTACATCATATACTTGTACATCAACTGTATCAGTTTCAGTTGCTGATCCTGTCTCTACATTCAGAGATTCTGTATGTTCCTCAAGCGTCTCATTTTGCGTATTACTACTATCTGCAGTAAATGGAAATTCAAAAGAATAATCCAAGTTTACTAATCGTAGCACTAATTCATTCTTCGTGCCACTGGTTGGTTCGCCAAGCTTCTCTAAACACGATTTTAAGTTTGCCAAGGTATAGTTTTTAAAAATTTTTAAAATTTTCTCGTTATTTGAGCTCGCGACCACTTCTGAATTTGTGGTATACTTCTTCATTTTTAAATAATATTCAATATATAAGTATATTTCATAAAGTACATATATCTTTATTTTACAATATCTATTTTTCAACTAAAACTTATTTTTTCATATTTTGAAGTTTCGTTTCGAATAATGTTTCTTGAATACCTAATTTTCACAATAGGTGTTAAAGTGTTACAGTTACAGTGCTACAATATGTACATATGCACCAAAGTAATAATGAAAAAATGGCACATTCACGGAAATAAACATATGTGACGCTAACGGGGCAATTCTAGAGTGGTAACAACATTTGTTTTACCGGCAAATAAATAACTTGGAAACTATTACACCCTTTTGGTATTCTGCCGGCTTAAGTTGCGGCTCAATTAAGTAACCACCGAAAGAGGTGGTAACGTCACGTAACCGCGAAAAATTGGAAGTGTGTTGTTAATATTTTTTTGGACAGAAAATACCACAAATTTTATACACACACTAGTTCACAAGAAATAATAAACAATATAAGCACTTTTTTACGCGCAGTTTCGTGCGCGTTTGCATTTTATTATGTTTTGAGTATTGTTTGATTTTGACAGCCTTACCATGCACGCTAGAATCGCGGGTACATGAACCGCATTGCCAACGGTTACGATTTTCGGTTAGATAATCTTCTAGGTACACAATTTCCGGTTACGCTCAGAATCGACCCGTAAGGGGTATCATAGCTGGGTTGTTATGGTATTAGTTCTAACAGCAAGTTTTGTGCAAGGGGAGGGGTCTGATGAGAAGTTTGTGACTTCGAAACATGTCATCCAAAAACATTATTGTAATTTATCTCTTTTATCAATTAACAAATAAAAATTAAAAACATTCCTCCAACAATTATTTTTTGTGATCCGCGAGCTTTACATAAACAAATCTCAAGTGTGTTTGAAGAACTTCATCATACATCATTCAATGACGTAAGTTTCGAAAAAACGTATGTTCAAGTCAGGGGTCTTCCTTTTATAAAATCAAGTAGGGCAGTTCACGATCAGTGAAATTCACTAACTTAAAACGATATGATTTTTCTGGATTTTAACTAACGATTTTCTAGCCTGTATTATAGATTGTGCTATTCACTAATTTATCTATAACGATTCAGGCTAAAGATTCCTCATACCACGACAAAATGTACGCAAAATGATCAAATGTCATGTATGTATTTAAAAAGAATAGGTATCAATATAATACAAATTCGTTTAATTTTTTGCTATCAACCTCAAATTATGTGTTGTTTACTCAGCGACACATCGCACGAATGTTGATGTAAAATGGTTAGTGAATGTCCAAATCGTTACAGTCATCGTTAAGATAAAATGTCGATTGCAAATTTATAATTTATTGCCCTATTGTATTTTATTTTGTCGTTTGATGCCCAATAAGCCCTAATATATATTTATCTACTTATAGATATGCACGAATATAGATTTAAAAGTCAATGTGCCAAAGAGACTACTAGTATATAAAACACATATATGTAAATATTTAATATAAAGCAAGGTATGTATGTGTATGCGCGGACACTAACCGATCTGATAAATTATGTATGATATATGTGTATCTATGTCCATGTAATATTATATTAAACTGAATAAACCACCAAATGTGTAAATATTTTGCTTTTTCAATAGTTTGACATGGTAGCATGTGATCAATAGCCTTAATTATGTGCGACGAAAATCTCGGGGGTTCAAACCCCCCCCCGAAATTTCCGAAAATTAAAAAATATACGTCTGTACTAGAATAATTACTCTATTTACCTTTAAAACCCCTGTTAAGAAATTATCAAAAATTACTAAGCTGTACACAACGCAGTCGTATTGAATTATCAGAGAAAGTAACAATTAAATTGTACTTATACTTGTGAGGTGATACTAAAAGGTGACGCTAACTAATTTGGCAAAAAAAGATTGAAAACGTTTAAAAGAAAGCCCGGTATGCTGTTGAAAAGAAAATGATTAAGAAATATTTTCAAGTATTTCTTGACTATGAAATTGTCATGAATAGCCAACAAATGTTGACGTTCCGTTTTGCATGTTGAATAATTGCAATTTTCCGCTTTTTATATGAATTTCAATGTTATTTCATTTTTTGTTTTTATTTTTCCGAAGTTTCAGTTAGCTGAGCTACGGCGCACTCATGAATTTTGTGCGAAAAGTTCAGTGTTTGTTTATCCCGGTTAAGTTTTAAATCTAAACCGCAAAAAATTGAGAGAGGTTTGGAATTTATTATCTACCAAAAAGTTTTAAAAATTGTGTAAACCAATGAATGGTTTAAAATTTAGGCTCAAATTTTTAGCCGTGTAGAAAGAGGAAAATTTCAAATAAATAAAAGTATAAATATGTAATATGTGAAAATATAAATATATGTGTAGTTATAGGTAATTCTTATTTACTGACACTTTGGCCAAAACCCCCCCCCCGAAATTTTTTTCTGGCTACGCGCCTGGCCGACACACTAAATCACTTTTACCAAATCACTCATTTTTTTAAACAAAATTCTCAGACATTGATAATCTGCACATTCTCAACTATTTATTTCGTAAATGTGAACTATTTAACACGAAAGCTAACGCTACAGCTTCAATTGTCAAATGGAATGACCGTCTACAATGCCCCAATTTATTTTCACTGAGTATTGAAAGGCCAAAATCGCATAGGTGGCTAGATGGCTATTTTAAGAAGGTAAGTAAGTAAGAGTATTGGTGTAGTATATCTCCACAATGATTTTCAGCGCCCAACCACCAACCCTTTTACATATATTTATTATTTAGGTGCAACGGCCCCATTTTCGTATAACTCCATTTTTTTCCATTACTAATGAATCGACATCACACCAATTTCCAGGGCATGAAAAATTACGTTTGTTTGGAGGTGCCACGTCCCTTTTCTCAAACCCCCACTTTTCTACATGAGAAGGATTTTGCGTTTAATTTTTATATAATAGATTACTTTTGTTTTTTCAAAATGGTCAAAACTACATAATAAAGTCTACCCTTCACTTTTTTAGTCAAAACTTAAGAGCTTTTTTAAGTCTTAGGTAATAAGGATCTCAATGCTTTTAAAATCTCTCTAATCATAAGTATTAACGTGGGAACAGAAAATCCGTACTCATGAATTCGATTATTTTAAAAGATTGAATAACAGCCGATTTCACGAAAAATGTTTCCAGTCGCAATAGATTTTTTTTGTGGAAGTTTTCTGGACTAAGCGAGCCTTTTGTTCTACTTTACTAATAAGAATAAAGTCTTGAAGAAACTGCTGAATAATGATGTCTTCGGGCTCTGAACACAGACTCCCATAAGGAACTGTGTTAACCAAAGCGTGGCCTCCCTGCATATGCATGGATAACCACGGGAACTGATCACAGCGATTACATACTACAAAATGCGAAGATTAGCGAATCGGGTACTAGGCAGATCTGAAGCTTTCGAAAGGGCGGAAGCATACAAGGGGCGAAGAAAGCTCTGGAAATCGCTCTTTGATGAAGTAAGTATACTTGCATTCGTTAAAATCAAAACGAAATATTTGATAAAGAAAGTGCAATCATTTTTTGATCCCTAAAATGATCAATTTCTGTTTGCACTTCATATTTTCAAAAAATAATTTTTTAACCATATGTAAGAATCGTTTTCTAGTCTTCTTTTAATCGTGTAAGTGGTTGATCAGTTTCCAATCACCCAAAGTGGTCGAGGAAAACTCAGTAAGGTGATTTATGTTAAAACAATCTTCAAAATGCTATTCGGGTAAGGACCCTTGGGGACAATTTTTCAGAATGGATGAGAAGGCGAAGATAGCAAGCCGCCAAGCAAGACCGATAGTACTATTGGCCACTTTGAACGTTAAAACTGCCTTGAACCCCGACTTTGAAATGCTGCGTATGACGGTTTTCTTCGCTTGCAGATGCCAGAAAGTACTTTCCCTGTCGCTTCCATAGATGATCTGGCGGCAGTGATCACAGCACGATGGCACGAATTCCCGATACCATAAACATGACTGTTGCGGATCAACAAATATATATTTATTTATTTATTTCGTAAAATATTTTATAAATCATTTTATAAAATATTCAAAGGTGCAGGACAACTAGGTCATAGCGCACCTTAGTAAATTAATATAATATAATAAAAATGTGATATTAAAGAAATATAATATGATGCATAAGTAGTGAATGAATTAAGTGGTAGGTTAAATGTCGTGTATGATCCTGATCTGTTAATGCTTTTTTGATTGCTGTGATGTTTTCGCGTTTGCTGCAGTCCAGTGCATTAGGTTGTAGAGATTTAGATATAGGGCGGTGAAATATTACATGCTCGATGTTCATTTCTGTCGAACAAGTGCTGATGTGGGTGGGTCCGTTTTAGTGTATAAATGGCTGCTACTGAAAAGTGTTGTGCCAAGTCTCATTCCTGCAAGTATTATGCATTCCAGGCGGGAGAAGGCTGGGTTATATATGGGCCGGCTCAATGTAGGGTTGTGTTTTTTCGGAGGAAGGTGTGAGAGTTGCACCATGCAGTTGTTCTAATTTCTTGTTGGACTGCTTTGGAGTATGTGGAAATTTTTTCTTTCAGGGTTTGTTGGTAAACTGCTGTATTAGTCTTGTTCTTTGTATGGGTGCTGAGTGGGATGTCGATGTTTACTTGTTGTGTTGTTGTGTGCTCACAATTTTGTGTAGGCTTTGGAGGTATGGGTACTTTGTAGGTGTGAAGTAAATTTGATATGTTTTTGATGCCGCAGCTTTTGTTTTTAGATGTTTTCTTTTCAGATTCTTTAAGTGTTTTCCAAAGGGATTCATGTGAGCTTGCGCCGACGGTTGTTAGAGATTTTGCAGCGGAGTTCTTCAAAGTTGTGGTATTTGCCTTCCACTCTTAGGGACACCAAAGGAGTGGAGGGCAGGACACCCAATGCGGTTCTGAAACATTTGTTGTTTGCGGTGTTGATTTTCCTGATGTTGGCAGCAGTTGTCCATCCATAGGTTGATACGCACTGCTGTATTATGCCGGAAGTTAGTGATCGACATATTTTTAAGGCAGTTTCTATATGTGGACCTTTTTTAGTTTAGTTTAAACGCAATATATTTGCGGTGTTCATTCTATCGTAATGTTTTAGTGGACTTAAGCACTCTCATATCGTTTTTAAGATGTATTCGGTCATCTCTTAAAAGTATAGCGGTTGCATTGCATTTATGCTTTCTGCATACATGCAGAACTTCAGTTCTATTTACCGGTACTTTAGCACCTCTCTCGTTGGCCCATTGGCTGACTTTGAGGTCGAATAATTTAAGGTTTTTCGCTGCTACTTCTAGATCGCCTGATCCAACCGCTAGAATGTTGTCAGCGTACATTCTATAATAGTCTATACCTACAGAGTTATTCAATGCTTCCATGAGGGAGTTGGCGTATACATTATAGAGGATTACTGAAAGTGGTGATCCTTGGGGGATTCCATTGTCTAAGGTGTCTTTTTGTGAGTAGTGGCCATCTATTCTAACTGTCACCTGTCTATTGGACAAAAAGGAATGGATGATTTTTAACAGGATTTTGGGAACATTCCAATTGTGAAGAGTTTTAATGATGAAAGGTGATGTAACGCTGTCAAATGCTTTTTCCAGATCTTCTGACAATACGACGCAGTGTTTCCTCTTTTCAAGGTTCTCGATTAACTTAGTTTCAAGTTGGTGGCATAGTGTGTGTACTCCTTTATGAGATAGAAAGGCGTGCTGTTCAGGATGTAATTTGGTTTTCACAACTGGCAGCAGTGATATGGTCTGTATCCGTCTAGTTTGTTTTGAGCTTTTCCCGGCTTGGGAATAGGAGCTAATACTGCATGTTTCCAATCATGAGAGAATGTGCCTCTTCCTAGGATGTTCGATATTTCAGGCCCTGCGATGCGTTTTTTAACATAGAGTAGGTGATTTTGTCCAAACACGGGCTTGAATTACTCTGTTTTTTAATAACGTTTCCTAGCTCTGCGATTGTAATGGCTTGTGTACTCTCAAAAGAGATGGCTATTTCTTCAAGGGCGTGTATATTTAGTTGTTCTTTTTCCGCGATTATTTCAGTGGCGAATCAGTTGTTGGAGCTGACGGTCGTCCAGTGTTTAGAGAAGAGATCTGAAATTCGTTCCGGGTGAGTTATGATAGGTGAATGATAGGTGGAAAGCTGTTAATTTTTGGTGATCGTATGTTCAGAACTTTTTGCCAAAGTAGCTTGGTATCTAAATTTGGGTTTAGGGAGTTGAGGAAGTTGTTCCAGCAGTTCTTTTTGGCTTCTTTACGCACAAACTTGTCGGTAGTTGGATCCATTTATGTCATTTCTTTTACGTTTAAAACGTTTCCACGCGAGATTTTTTTGATTAATAAGTGTGGCGATTTCGGAGTTGAACCATATGGGACTGTTACGCTGTGGTGGTTCATGAGTATGCGGTATAGATTCATTTGCCGCTCTTCTTAAAATTCTCTTAATTTGCGCTGCTTCTCTGTTGATATTGTTTGTCTCTTGCAGGTCGTTAGATAGCATTCGCGTTTTTGAGCACAATTTAGTCCAATCCGCCTTCTTTTCGACAAACCTAGACACGAAGCGTTTATTGGATGTTTCCACGTGATTTCATATAAATATTGGAAAATGATCGCCAGCTTCCGGTTGAGAAAGACAGGCCCATGTAAGAGTGGATGCGATATCAGCAGTGGCCATGGATACGTCTACTGCAGTTAGGGCATTTCTAGTACTAAGGAGGGTAGGGGAGCCATCGTTAATGATGACTAAGTTGTGTAACAGCTCAACCTAATATAAACGCACAGCGTTTGCGGACGCACAGAAGTCTATACGCAATTATTTGAGTAACCTAAATTAAAGACCGTGCGTTGCTTTTATTGGTCTAAATATGAATAGTTTTATTGCATATAGAAGGTCAAATTTGTGTTTACAACATTAGGTTGGCGTTTTAAATTCAGATATTTGTCTGAAACAGTTCTCTAAAACAACGAAAATGATCAAACAATAATTTGTAAAATTACCATAACCTCAATTCAAAACGTCACGCACAAAAATCTTGGATTTTGAGTTAGCTTTTAGCGCACGCAATTCTATTTCGGTTACTCTCATACAAGTTGTATGGGCATGAGACAAGTTTGACAGAAAACTCACGCTGTGCGTTTATATTAGGTTGAGCTGTAAGTCGGAGAAGTTTTCCCATATAATACCACTGCGTGAAGTGTTTTGCGAGTTTAGGTCGCCAATAAAGATATGATGGCTAGATGTGAATATAGGAATGTCGCCTGTGAGTTGGGGAGTTAGGTATACTTCACCTTCCTTGTAAATGTTTGTTATATGGAGATCGGTATTCCCCTGTATTGTCACGGTGTGAAATAATAAGTTGTTTGTAGAAGTGAGGTGCTGTGACACATACAATTTTCTTTTAACGAGGATAACTACGCCCGATTTGGTGTATGTGTAGTCCTTGTTGTGAAAAAATATTATAGTTAGGTAGGTATAACATGTTCAAGTTTTTCTTGACTATGTGTGTTTCCTGGTAGGGCTATTACATATGTCAGGATTATCTTTTGCGACTAAGTTTTCGAGCGCGAATTTGTTGTTGGTGAAACCTTGCATATTCCATTGAAGTATTTTAATACTCAATAGAAAATTTGTATTATTAGAATTCATGTTTTTAATTTTTTTTTTTTATTAGTATAGATACATATAGATAAAAATAGATAAAAATGTTGTAACGTCGAAGGTTTTTGTTTGCTGAGTTGAAGTAGGTGTGGCGATGTCCATCGCCTCTGCGGAGTTGTTGTTAGGGGAATAGATATTTGCGTTTTCTAGTTGGTGGTTGTGTGTAAGAGATGTTGATGCAGTTTGATATTCGCTCATAGTATCTGTCTCCATTGTGTTTGTTTCCATTGTATTTGTTTTTTGTTTAATATTACAAAGTTGTTCTTTTTCCCTTATTGTTTTCTGGTTTTTTTGCGGTGGTAGAAGTACTTTTTGATCGTTCGCTGTTTTTGTAGAAATAACGTTGTTTTCATTGTTGTTTTCGGTATTTGTGTTTGCCGATTTTACTATATCTGCTGTTGTTGGTTTTTTTGCGGATTTTTTGAAAGGTTTTATTTTATACGCTAACGGGTTGCTGTTATATATTGTCCAGGCTTCCTTTGCTGGACACCGTCTTTCTATTTTGATTTTGTTTACCGCCTTATGTTGGGCAACTAGAATCGTATGATGTGTGCTGGTCGTTTTCACAGTTTATGCTTTTGTACATTCTTTGCATAGTGGTGATTTCAGGTTGCACTTTTTTTTGGTATGTCCGAGTTTTTGGCAAGTGGCGCACTTAATCGGATTAGGGATGTATTCCTCGACGCGTACTCGTTCCCAGCCAAGTTTGAGTGTTTCGGGTCTACGAATGAGATCAAAGGTGACTACGGCTGCCCCTGCTGGAATAAAGGTGTATTTTTCTTTTTTCATCATTTTTCTGACTTCCACCACTTTCTGATAGGATAGAGATGCTACCAAATCTTCCTCAGAAATGTCAATGATGTTTCTGGAGTAGATTCTGCCTTGGGTGGTGTTGAGGGTATTATGTGAGCTTACTTTGACTGCGACGCAGTCAACTCGTGATGCTTGGAGGGATTTTTTCGCTGAGGCTAGGGCTTTTGTTTTTATAAGCAGGTCGCCTGATCGCAGCTTCAGTGTAGTCCTTGGATATGTGGTTGAGGCCTTTTTCAATTTGAAAGACATTGTAAGAAGCGAAAGGGCGCGCATTTTCACCTGTGGCTTTAATAACGAGGTATCTAGGTATATGATCGTCGTTTTGGATTTTCATGGGTAGTGGTACAAAGTATGTGTTGCGAGGTCGTTTATTTTTTGGTGGATTGGTGGCAGGGTTTGGATCAGGATCCAATATCCGATACCTGTTGGTGAAGGGGGGATTAATCCCCTTCATTGTTAAACCGGTATTGTGGACTATATATTATATATTCGAGTCCGATGGCAAAAATCGAACAATAACTGTTGTTTGTATGTGTGTTTTATTTTTTTTTAACAAAATGCACTCTATATTCACTTTTAAGCACTGAACACGTCCGCGCTGCGCGAATGACTTGAATAGTGTGGATCAACAAATATAAATAACACCATTTATCAGAACAATCGATTGCATGGAAGCTATATGTATAGTGTTTTACTCTAAGCTATAAGTACCAAATGTGCAAAATCTTACGTTCCTAGCTATTTAATTGCAAGCGTTATAGGCCAAACCCCGTTTATCGGAACAATGGATGGTATAATCCGAAAAAGGATTAAAGGATCAATATATCTCTAAAACTGAGAGTCCAGTTTGCGTTTTGCGATTCAGCTCATCGTCCTTATCACTTCGGTATACTTATTGGCTGGTCTATCATATTAACAAGCATCAAACCAATGACTGCACTCGTTTTATTTTGAGATATTGGTTTTGTGGCAGGAACGGATTAAAATGACAAAAATAAATAAATTAAGTCTAACTAAAAAAGGTCGCCAAATATCGAAAATTAAATTAAGTCAAGAATAAATAGTTTCTAGAAACGTCAGTTACTTCTTAATGTTGATGAAGATATGGTTAGTTAAGCGTGTTTTTCGCTATATCGTTGGAACCATGAATGGGAATAGTTGGCGTTCTAAAATGTTAAGGTGACGCAGCTTTTGGTGGTTGTTTTAAAACTGTTCGTTCTACATCAGGAGTTGTAATTTGTCATGCTTTAGGTGCAATCTCTTGATTGAGTCGAAGACAGCCATGGTAGCAACATATAGAACTGTAGTGGAATTCACTAACTTTGATTACGACATTCGCAATCGACACACAATTTGCAGTGGTTTTCTATGCCGTTAAATAAAATGCACATAATTTGAATTTTTTATTAAAAATTGGAATAATAATAGTATATCCATATTATTATCATTAAAAAATGGCATTTGAGAACATAGAGTATGTTATATAGCGAGATGAGAAATCCTTTGCACGCATCGTTATAGATAAGTTAGTGAATCGCATATTCGACAGTGCAAGCGACCGAATCGCTATTGAAAATCTCGAAAAATCGAACCGAATCGAATCGCTATAAGTTAGTGAATTCCACTACTGAAGCTGAAATTGTAGCTGCTACTGAAGCTACACAGAAGATTATATGGATTAAACGGATGTTTTTACAAATAACTTATTTCGAATCCAGAGTTTCACCGTAGAACAAAACACATTGCAATAAAACGTTTTTTATACGTGAAAAAATAAACGATGATGTGTTAGGAATACAACTTATTTCAATGCAAGATCAGGTGGCCAACATTATAACGAAACCTTTGTCAGCAACAAAAATGAAAGTACTATGTGTTAAAATGCGCTTAAATCAACTATAAATAACAAGAAAAAGTGTTGAACTTGTGTTATAATATAGTTATATGTATGTATTATACCATTTCATATTTGTGTTGTATAGTCAAGTAGGCTTTGTAAAATACTATAATATATAAAATTTTCTGCCCCCAAAAATCATGAGACCCCGATATTGGCATCTTTCAAAGTAACGTATGTTATGATTGTTGTGTTGTTGTCTTTTAATGGTTTCTATTCTCAACCTTTTTAAACCATACGCGAATCTGAAAAGTGGAAAACTTTGCTTTTCTATGCAACTTTTTCATATTGGCATTGCCCAATTTTCCTCAAACTTAGTACATAATATTGAAAACTCTTTCGTATTAAGACGGAAACGTGTGCGCTGTCCCTTCAACTACTATGATTGACTTTTTACCTATGTATATCGAAACAGTGTTACACTCAAAAAGAACACAGCTCTGAGAACGCGGCAACTGATTGCTCAACTCATGCAGCACTGAAGGAAATTTACATTTTGATCAAGGCATTTTTTGGTGAGTACTGCAGCTATTATTGAATGTATTGCTTATATATGCTGTTAGGTAGTATGAGTACTAAGTCTATTTATTCTTGAAGGTTGTTAATGATTTTCGAGGTGCAGACTGCCTTTGACGCGCCAAAAATGTTTGCCCTTGCCCCACAAGTAATGCTAGTTTTGCATCGACGGCATCACGTTGCGCGTTCACACCCAACCTAGAATGCAATATTTAGCGCAGGTTAACAATTCAACCAAAATATACTAAATGTTCATTTAAATACCTATAAAATGCTGTTGTCATTAGTTGCTCCTCTGCAGTACTCATTCTTGGTTTTGGCTCATCTTCAGAATCTTGAGGCCTGTCCAGCAAGTTTACTTCGATGACTAAGTAGATGAAATCGTTAATAAATACTTCAGTTATTACTAGTTGCACAGCTTTAATTATTAAAAGATAATCGGTGACACAGTGCTACAAAAAAATTTATTTACTTTTAAAGCGACCTATTAGAGATTTTTCATCTGGTCGAATTATACACGAAACCACGTTCAAAAAATTCCTAACACCTCTAAAATCTTTTTAGGCTCGAAAAACCCTTCTTTCAGTTTTTTCGTGTGAAAAAATTCATGTAATAACACATTCTTAATCGATTTTAAAATTTCCAACAGTTTTGGATAGGTGGGTGTTTGCGCTTTCCAGTGATATATAATGGGTGGTTCATTTGAAAAGGCTATGACGTTTTTTTGAATCTAGAGAGTTATGTTTCGCTCCCAATATGCCCGTTTTTTCAACTTTTACGTAATTTTTTGGCACTAAAAGGGAGTTAATGATATTTTTTCGATATATATCATCGACAGGCCATTACTACTTAAAAATATCAATTCCTTTTTTTTAAAGGACTTCAAGTTTTCAAGTTACGCAGCATAATAAAAAAAAAATTGGCTCTAAAATGGCCTTAAATGTATCTCGTGTAAAAAAAGTTGTTTTAAATTTCATGGAAACAAGATATTGATTATGAGTCAAACTATAGTCAAAAATCAATATTTGTTTTTTAAAATTATAATTGATGTCGTTAGCCCATTTTTTTACTTACACAGGTTGCTATTTAATGAATTTTTTAATACAAAAAAACTGAAAGGGTTTTATGACCCTTAAAAAGATTTAGGGGTGTGAACAACAATCTCTACAAGGTCAGTTTAAAAGTAAAAAATCACTTCAGCACTGTGTAATTAATCTAATAAAAATCAAACACAATAAAAGAATTAATGACTTTCACATAGAAACTAGTGAATTAACAAGTCAATTATGAATTTCTGTAAGATGTTTATAATTATCTTACCATTGGCCATATTAGGATCCAGGTGTTTAATTACTTCTTTTGCCTTTGATACACATTTTCTATACTTAGCATCACAAGCCAACAGCTCTTGTTCGCGTGTAGTAAGTGTACTTTCCAATTGTGTTATTTTGCTTTGTAAGGAAACATTCTGAGAAGCTGATTCTTCTAGCTGCAATGCTTAGATGAAATTTAAAGAAAATTATTAACTCTTTTGGATTGCTATAAGCGACGATATACTTACTTTTCTGCTCATTCAGTTCCATTAGCTGTTTAATTTGTTTGCCAAACTCGAACCTAAAAGTTTAACAAATTATGTAAATAATAACGAATTAAAAGCTTAACAAATTAAATAATATTAATTTGCGTAAAAACTAAAAGCTATCAAATAAAATAGCAGGCACGTAAATTTCAAATTTTAATAAGTTTTCTGCCTACTTTAATATCGTTTAAGTATAGCCCTGTTTGATCCGTTACGTCGTTGTTTAAACGTTGCGCCCTGCCTAGTCTCTGTTGTTGTTGTTTTTAGTGCTGTACGCATATATGTTATAAGTATTAAATATATGGCTGTACGCTCAGGTTTTCACTTTCGGGATAAGCCCAACTATTACGATAGCGATTTGATAGGACCAGTGTAACCTTCTAGGTCATGCACCCCACATTCTAGGCTGAATATCCCTTATCCATTATTATCCGGCGTTTATGAAGATTCAAGTACATTCTTATAGATTTTTACACGCGAACGGAAGTATGGAAAATAATTTTTTGCATTCCTATTCGCGAACAAAAACGCAAAAAAAATCACCATCGTTCGCACTGGCATTAACGAATGCATCCTCAAATCATTTGTATGCTTTCGCAAATCAAAATAAGAACGTATGTAGTTGGCGGTTTAGACAGGGGGTAGCGAAATAACAGCCCTTGGTCGGGGAAACCCCGAGTCATTCCGGTACGTAGAACCGGCTGTCGTGGGAATGTAAGAACGTAGCTCTTGTCGTTCATCTGCGAAAACGAACGCATACGTTGCGTGGGGTTTTCAATTTGGAACTTTCATGGGGCTCTTTTCATAGCCCAAAACCTTCGGAGAGTATTTGTTTCGTTACAAACAACAACAACGACAATTTTGAGCCTCTAACCCGGGTGGCCTGACGGGGCGAGGCGTCACTCTGTTTACCTAACCTTGTCATCGACATCTTGTAAACGGAGTCCCAGGAACCTAGCGGTTGGACCAGACTTAAATAGGTGTTAGAAGACTCTTTTTTGTCGAGTAGGTTAACAGGTGGTTGGTGACATGAGGAGACACACCGCAGGACGGCCAAATATTCGACATATCATGGTCAGTATCCACAACAAGGATGGGTCAGTATGACCTTGTGCCTGAATGAAGGCATTCACCGGGTCCATCATGCCCCATTCGATAAATGGATGCGTTGACTATGCAGGGCGAAGTAATAACACAACAAAAACAACCGCATCTATGTGATTATTCTTGTCTGTTTATCAAAGTTACTCACTCTTTTAAATTCGGATCGCCGCTCTGCGATGCATGCGACAAGGACAAAATCCGTTCATTTGCCGATTTCAGTTGGTCGCGTAAGTTTTCGTTACGTTTATTTGCATCGTCCAAAAGTTGCTGTTTGAGTAAATATATAAATTATGCAGATTAGCTGAATTAAATGAAATTGTATCTACCAACCGTTAAGGCAGTTTGTCCGCCTTGACCCTCACGTAGAGCCTTATTTTCCAATTCAACTCTATGCAGTTTTTCAGCTAGAGCCGTTGGCTGCAGTTCCTTAGACATTGTATTACCATTTAAACCTATTTAAAATTTGGATTTCGTTTTAAGTATGAGTAAGAATTCACATGTATGTAATAGATCTTTGACTGAATATGCATTTCACTTACTACCCGAAGTCGTTGAAAGTTGTCCGCATTTGAGTTCATCCATAGCTTCACGAAGATTATCACGTTCTTTAAGTAGACTTTCCTTGGCACGTTGTAATGCACTTATATTGCTTTCAAGATTTTTATTATCAAACTCGAGTTTAACATTTTTACTCATCTCCCCATCAAGTTGTGAATGCAAGTCCTGAATCTATATACAAGTTTTTGAATAATTGTTAATTATTAGAGACAAATTTTTGAATAAAAAATATGAATTGAACTTTAAACGAAATGAGAAGGTAATAAGTTTATTATAGCACCTAGTCGTTGTAGTTGATGTATTAGCGATGTTTCGCCTGCCTAGTCATCACTTTCCTTGCCTAGCAATGTCATCAAAAGCTTTTAACGGTAGTCCTAGAAACTTCGCTCCTTCAAAAGAGTTGGACCAAATTTAGATTGTTGTGAGAAGAGTTGGCTCAGAGAAAAAGAGGATTGGTGTCAGACATTTGACATGTTAATCTATTACAGTATCCAGAACAAAGCTGGGACAGCATGACTCTTGTCTACCTAGATACTTGACGTTCTTGTGCGGCAAAAGGTGGACCTTGTGTCTTGATGACAACGTTCACTGGACGAGAGCTTACAAAGGAGTTTACCGACTCTGTGGATCAAGCTGCGAAAATAAGGTGGCCGTAGATTTTGGTATTCTTGAGCACACCTTATCAGAGGGACCAGTAGCCAGGATCGTACAATCTTTGGCGTAGGAGATGTTCTAGACACCCTCTGGTAGGAAGAGGAGCCTCGAAATGTAGTAGTTAAACAAGAGAGGGATATCACTCCTGCCTGGGGTACCCCTTTCTTAACCAACCCTTGGATATTTTGCCTCTAAATTCCACCGATAATCGAAATAACAGCCCTTGTTCGGTTAAATGTTTGCATAATGATTATAAATGAAAATAAAATTACCGAACCTTATTCTTGAAAAGTTCCACTTGACCCCTGAGTGTAACCGATTTTTTAGCATCTTCTTCAAATTGCATGATTTGTTGTACGTAATCGGCACTTCTTTCTTCCAAAAGTTTGATGTGCTTCTTTAAATCATTATATTCTTCCAGTCGTTTCTTATATGTTTCCAATTGGATTTCACACTCTTTTAATTTATCGTTAGATTCTCTAAGCACGTCCACCTCATCTTTTAGTTGTATTAATTCAGAAGTGCTTTTCTATAAAACAAAAAGGTATAATACAAAAATACAAGTGTGCGTTACCCCAAATTCATAATAATTGATAGCTCATTAAAACAACAATAATTCCATTATGTATAAGAGCTTTATAAAAAGTGGTTATGTTTTATGAATATGGGGGAAGAATTTAGTTATATATAGGAAAATAAAGTGTAATTACTATCAGTTCGTCATTACGTAGCTGCACTGTTTGTATTTCTTTTTCTTGTTGTTGAACTTTCAATTTCAAATCCTCCCGTGCAGCGTCAGATTGTATTAATTCTTCTTTCATTCGATCGAGCTGACGACGCAATTCAGAATACCGGACGGAACCAGCTTGAACAGGACCAAGTGAAACTCCATCGTCACCAATTTCAGCGGTAGTAGTTTCCAGTCGATGAATTTCATGCTGCAATTTATTCAACTCCTGTTGCATGTTGGATTTTTCTTCAATAAGTAACACAATCTAAGAAATCAAAAGCAATGAAATCGTTTGTGCCTACTGAATAAATGTAAATATAAATTGTAAAATTGTAATGTCTTCATACCTTCTTATCAGCCTCGAAACACTTTTGAGCCAAAGCATCTCGTTCTTCTTGTAATATTTTGTAATCGAAATTAGCTATACTTGATGAACTACGGGATGGACAATCCCCATGCCAAGTCGACTCAAGATCTTGCAATGCTCGCATTATATTGGCTTGGAGTGATTCCTCTAAGCACATTATTTGTCGTATATAATCCTGTTTAGCAGCACAGTTTACTGCACACCCAAGCACTAGCTGTAATAAACGTTCCAACTCGGCCACATCACATTTTTCTGCAATGCGTTGAGCATCAGGGCGTGGAAAATCTGCTAATGAGTAACTTAATACATCGCTGTAATAATCATATATGCCTTCAATAACTTTTTTCAAGTTACTCATTCTCAAGCGCCAGTTTATCCCAGTGTTTATTTTTGATAACCAAGCATCTTTGAACAGAAAATTTAATACGGTCAGTTAATGATTAGGTTGAGTGAACTTCCAATACTTACTGGTAAAAATATCAGAAGCAAATTGATTTAGTGCTTGTGCCAATGCTACGCCATCGGAGAGTTCTTCTAAAAATCATATATCGAATACATTTTTACTCTCAAAAATGTGCCCACTTTTCGAAGAACTTACCTAAATTAGAATGCGGCGCTGTTAGGTTTAGAGTTTTGAACCATTCAATTAGACTTTGACACATATCACCTTTTTCCATTCTTATAATTTATTTTAGATATGATGGAGTATATGTATAACAAAAAATTGTTCAGCAAAAATGTATAATAATGTAATGTTTTTGTTTTGATTTGACAACCTTTCCGTATGTTCCAAAGATAATTATCTTTAGAATGTTCCTTTGGGAAGCCGTCATAGCCCGTGACCCGTGATCAAATCATAAATAATGACAACTTGGCAGCACTGCCTAATAGAGCTATATTCAGCCCGATTCTAAAATCCGTTACCGCAAATTCTCTTTCGCTAATGAACAAAAAAAATTGGCGACGGAATTTTGGATAGTAGAAAGAATATTCTTCTTATTAGATCCGAAGAAACGGAAGATTCTGTAGCACAGGGACCTCAACATATGTAGGTCTATAAAAAGGAGGTTGTGTGATGATACGAACCCACGAGATAACAAAACTCTCTCGGGTGGATTTTCCCTACCAGAAACGCTGATTTTTTTAACTAACACACTCAAGGCGCATTCTTCTGGTAGTGAACCGGAGATAGATAAAAAATTTTACATGCAAATGCAACAATAACAACTTGAGCCAGATAAATCCACATAGAACCATGACTTAACTATATAGGTTGAACTAATAGGGCAACAACACGAAAGTACCGTTTGACGTTGTTTCGTACTTATGTCAAAAGGCGTGTGAGACAAACGCGCAAAAACGTTCAGACTTTTTAATAAACTTTTCACATACATTACACTTACAAATCACACATTTTCCTAAAATATTATCACGAAGAACACATTAAATATCAATTTAAAGTGAATTTTTATTAAAAACCAACAAACTACGCAAGCGAACTTAGTAGCTTTTCCAAGAAGTGCAACAAAGAATGTAAACAAAAAACAAAGAAGTGATAGTTTGACATAGCTACGATGAACAAGAAGAAGACCATATGTCATGTACATTAACCATATAAATTATTAAGGGCCGCTTTCATAAAAGCCGGTAACCGCTAACCAGAGTTTAATTGACGTATTTTGTATGGTTAGCTGTCAAATTAATCGCCGATTAGGCTTAACCGGCTTTTATGAAAGTGGCCCTAAGTCATGCATAGAACTCTGGTTCACGCTGTGTTTAATTGGTTTTTTGTGTCAACTTGGCAGCACTTGCTCATTAAATGTCACAATTGCCACAATTCCCAACAATCACTCCATCAATTTGTACGGACAGCCGTTGGAAAAGCAACAACAAGAAACAATAAATGAAAATTCGTCCAACAATGATAGTACTGCTGCCAACTTGCCATCGACCACCAACAAATTTTCACTTATTTTCACCCTCTGCTTATTTTTTTTCTCTTCTTCTTGCTGTAAAAAGTGACGTTTTCTGTCAGTGCTGCCAACTCACATAACCATGAGCCGGACTGTTCCCGTGAGAATTGAGCGTGAGCCAGGGCGACAACTACCAGAAGAATGCGCCTTCACACTCAAAATGTCAGTGCTGACCATGTACTGACCAAAATAGTGACAATTAGGGGTCGCTGTTATCAGTGTGAGACGGAAAATGCAATTGTATGTAGGCTAGAATAGTTCGTCCAATTGAATCATATGGCCATTAGTGACTGTCATTTGACTATCAAATGATTATCAGTAGTGGTGCATTTTCAAAATTCCTAGAAAATTTTCAACCGGCACGCATTCTAATGTGCCATTCATGCTGAAGTTAAAAAGCAGCATTTTACATTTTCGGACTTAAATAGGTGTTAGAAGACTCTTTTTTGTCGAGTAGGTTAACAGGTGGTTGGTGACATGAGGAGACACACCGCAGGACGGCCAAATATTCGACATATCATGGTCAGTATCCACAACAAGGATGGGTCAGTATGACCTTGTGCCTGAATGAAGGCATTCACCGGGTCCATCATGCCCCATTCGATAAATGGATGCGTTGACTATGCAGGGCGAAGTAATAACACAACAAAAACAACCGCATCTATGTGATTATTCTTGTCTGTTTATCAAAGTTACTCACTCTTTTAAATTCGGATCGCCGCTCTGCGATGCATGCGACAAGGACAAAATCCGTTCATTTGCCGATTTCAGTTGGTCGCGTAAGTTTTCGTTACGTTTATTTGCATCGTCCAAAAGTTGCTGTTTGAGTAAATATATAAATTATGCAGATTAGCTGAATTAAATGAAATTGTATCTACCAACCGTTAAGGCAGTTTGTCCGCCTTGACCCTCACGTAGAGCCTTATTTTCCAATTCAACTCTATGCAGTTTTTCAGCTAGAGCCGTTGGCTGCAGTTCCTTAGACATTGTATTACCATTTAAACCTATTTAAAATTTGGATTTCGTTTTAAGTATGAGTAAGAATTCACATGTATGTAATAGATCTTTGACTGAATATGCATTTCACTTACTACCCGAAGTCGTTGAAAGTTGTCCGCATTTGAGTTCATCCATAGCTTCACGAAGATTATCACGTTCTTTAAGTAGACTTTCCTTGGCACGTTGTAATGCACTTATATTGCTTTCAAGATTTTTATTATCAAACTCGAGTTTAACATTTTTACTCATCTCCCCATCAAGTTGTGAATGCAAGTCCTGAATCTATATACAAGTTTTTGAATAATTGTTAATTATTAGAGACAAATTTTTGAATAAAAAATATGAATTGAACTTTAAACGAAATGAGAAGGTAATAAGTTTATTATAGCACCTAGTCGTTGTAGTTGATGTATTAGCGATGTTTCGCCTGCCTAGTCATCACTTTCCTTGCCTAGCAATGTCATCAAAAGCTTTTAACGGTAGTCCTAGAAACTTCGCTCCTTCAAAAGAGTTGGACCAAATTTAGATTGTTGTGAGAAGAGTTGGCTCAGAGAAAAAGAGGATTGGTGTCAGACATTTGACATGTTAATCTATTACAGTATCCAGAACAAAGCTGGGACAGCATGACTCTTGTCTACCTAGATACTTGACGTTCTTGTGCGGCAAAAGGTGGACCTTGTGTCTTGATGACAACGTTCACTGGACGAGAGCTTACAAAGGAGTTTACCGACTCTGTGGATCAAGCTGCGAAAATAAGGTGGCCGTAGATTTTGGTATTCTTGAGCACACCTTATCAGAGGGACCAGTAGCCAGGATCGTACAATCTTTGGCGTAGGAGATGTTCTAGACACCCTCTGGTAGGAAGAGGAGCCTCGAAATGTAGTAGTTAAACAAGAGAGGGATATCACTCCTGCCTGGGGTACCCCTTTCTTAACCAACCCTTGGATATTTTGCCTCTAAATTCCACCGATAATCGAAATAACAGCCCTTGTTCGGTTAAATGTTTGCATAATGATTATAAATGAAAATAAAATTACCGAACCTTATTCTTGAAAAGTTCCACTTGACCCCTGAGTGTAACCGATTTTTTAGCATCTTCTTCAAATTGCATGATTTGTTGTACGTAATCGGCACTTCTTTCTTCCAAAAGTTTGATGTGCTTCTTTAAATCATTATATTCTTCCAGTCGTTTCTTATATGTTTCCAATTGGATTTCACACTCTTTTAATTTATCGTTAGATTCTCTAAGCACGTCCACCTCATCTTTTAGTTGTATTAATTCAGAAGTGCTTTTCTATAAAACAAAAAGGTATAATACAAAAATACAAGTGTGCGTTACCCCAAATTCATAATAATTGATAGCTCATTAAAACAACAATAATTCCATTATGTATAAGAGCTTTATAAAAAGTGGTTATGTTTTATGAATATGGGGGAAGAATTTAGTTATATATAGGAAAATAAAGTGTAATTACTATCAGTTCGTCATTACGTAGCTGCACTGTTTGTATTTCTTTTTCTTGTTGTTGAACTTTCAATTTCAAATCCTCCCGTGCAGCGTCAGATTGTATTAATTCTTCTTTCATTCGATCGAGCTGACGACGCAATTCAGAATACCGGACGGAACCAGCTTGAACAGGACCAAGTGAAACTCCATCGTCACCAATTTCAGCGGTAGTAGTTTCCAGTCGATGAATTTCATGCTGCAATTTATTCAACTCCTGTTGCATGTTGGATTTTTCTTCAATAAGTAACACAATCTAAGAAATCAAAAGCAATGAAATCGTTTGTGCCTACTGAATAAATGTAAATATAAATTGTAAAATTGTAATGTCTTCATACCTTCTTATCAGCCTCGAAACACTTTTGAGCCAAAGCATCTCGTTCTTCTTGTAATATTTTGTAATCGAAATTAGCTATACTTGATGAACTACGGGATGGACAATCCCCATGCCAAGTCGACTCAAGATCTTGCAATGCTCGCATTATATTGGCTTGGAGTGATTCCTCTAAGCACATTATTTGTCGTATATAATCCTGTTTAGCAGCACAGTTTACTGCACACCCAAGCACTAGCTGTAATAAACGTTCCAACTCGGCCACATCACATTTTTCTGCAATGCGTTGAGCATCAGGGCGTGGAAAATCTGCTAATGAGTAACTTAATACATCGCTGTAATAATCATATATGCCTTCAATAACTTTTTTCAAGTTACTCATTCTCAAGCGCCAGTTTATCCCAGTGTTTATTTTTGATAACCAAGCATCTTTGAACAGAAAATTTAATACGGTCAGTTAATGATTAGGTTGAGTGAACTTCCAATACTTACTGGTAAAAATATCAGAAGCAAATTGATTTAGTGCTTGTGCCAATGCTACGCCATCGGAGAGTTCTTCTAAAAATCATATATCGAATACATTTTTACTCTCAAAAATGTGCCCACTTTTCGAAGAACTTACCTTAATTGTTAGGTTTAGAGTTTTGAACCATTCAATTAGACTTTGACACATATCACCTTTTTCCATTCTTATAATTTATTTTAGATATGATGGAGTATATGTATAACAAAAATTGTTCAGCAAAAATGTATAATAATGTAATGTTTTTGTTTTGATTTGACAACCTTTCCGTATGTTCCAAAGATAATTATCTTTAGAATGTTCCTTTGGGAAGCCGTCATAGCCCGTGACCCGTGATCAAATCATAAATAATGACAACTTGGCAGCACTGCCTAATAGAGCTATATTCAGCCCGATTCTAAAATCCGTTACCGCAAATTCTCTTTCGCTAATGAACAAAAAAAATTGGCGACGGAATTTTGGATAGTAGAAAGAATATTCTTCTTATTAGATCCGAAGAAACGGAAGATTCTGTAGCACAGGGACCTCAACATATGTAGGTCTATAAAAAGGAGGTTGTGTGATGATACGAACCCACGAGATAACAAAACTCTCTCGGGTGGATTTTCCCTACCAGAAACGCTGATTTTTTTAACTAACACACTCAAGGCGCATTCTTCTGGTAGTGAACCGGAGATAGATAAAAAATTTTACATGCAAATGCAACAATAACAACTTGAGCCAGATAAATCCACATAGAACCATGACTTAACTATATAGGTTGAACTAATAGGGCAACAACACGAAAGTACCGTTTGACGTTGTTTCGTACTTATGTCAAAAGGCGTGTGAGACAAACGCGCAAAAACGTTCAGACTTTTTAATAAACTTTTCACATACATTACACTTACAAATCACACATTTTCCTAAAATATTATCACGAAGAACACATTAAATATCAATTTAAAGTGAATTTTTATTAAAAACCAACAAACTACGCAAGCGAACTTAGTAGCTTTTCCAAGAAGTGCAACAAAGAATGTAAACAAAAAACAAAGAAGTGATAGTTTGACATAGCTACGATGAACAAGAAGAAGACCATATGTCATGTACATTAACCATATAAATTATTAAGGGCCGCTTTCATAAAAGCCGGTAACCGCTAACCAGAGTTTAATTGACGTATTTTGTATGGTTAGCTGTCAAATTAATCGCCGATTAGGCTTAACCGGCTTTTATGAAAGTGGCCCTAAGTCATGCATAGAACTCTGGTTCACGCTGTGTTTAATTGGTTTTTTGTGTCAACTTGGCAGCACTTGCTCATTAAATGTCACAATTGCCACAATTCCCAACAATCACTCCATCAATTTGTACGGACAGCCGTTGGAAAAGCAACAACAAGAAACAATAAATGAAAATTCGTCCAACAATGATAGTACTGCTGCCAACTTGCCATCGACCACCAACAAATTTTCACTTATTTTCACCCTCTGCTTATTTTTTTTCTCTTCTTCTTGCTGTAAAAAGTGACGTTTTCTGTCAGTGCTGCCAACTCACATAACCATGAGCCGGACTGTTCCCGTGAGAATTGAGCGTGAGCCAGGGCGACAACTACCAGAAGAATGCGCCTTCACACTCAAAATGTCAGTGCTGACCATGTACTGACCAAAATAGTGACAATTAGGGGTCGCTGTTATCAGTGTGAGACGGAAAATGCAATTGTATGTAGGCTAGAATAGTTCGTCCAATTGAATCATATGGCCATTAGTGACTGTCATTTGACTATCAAATGATTATCAGTAGTGGTGCATTTTCAAAATTCCTAGAAAATTTTCAACCGGCACGCATTCTAATGTGCCATTCATGCTGAAGTTAAAAAGCAGCATTTTACATTTTCGGACATTGGTTTCGAAAAAGCGTTCATGCTGGCGCATTTAGCAAATGCACATTTAGCTAGTTCGAACATTTTTTTGAGGTTATGCCACGTGTGAAAAATTTACTCCTTTTCATTAAATCTTTTATTTAAATCCCTTCACAAACATTAGATTAATTTGTAGATTGATTTATTTTAGCAATAGCACACAACACGCGCGCTAAATTACAAATTTAAAATCCGAGCAAATTTGCAGAATGTTTACGAAAGACAGAGAATGAGAGAACGCCAAGTAAAAATAACCAATATTGCCACTCTTTTGAATTCGAATCGCGATTTTCTTCGAAGGTTGCAGGGTTGATTTCTGCATTTATAATGCTAATGCAAAACAAAAGTTGCTTTTAGTTGCATTTAGGTGTCAAAATTTGTATGGAAAATGTGAAAATAAAAGCTGCTTTTCGGGCTAAATGCTAAAATGCGAAGAAAATGCAAAATGCTGGCCCAGCATGAACTGCCTATAAGCGAAAGCTTTTAAAAATGCAGGGCAAACTTTTAGAGAGGGATCCAAATGATAGGAAAAAACGGTTTTTTTCAGGATGGTAGAGGGACCTCTCCTGATCACAAATATATATATCCTAGGGTGCGGAAATGTATAGTTTTGGAGTTATTTCATGTTCAAGGTTGAAAATTTGCCCAACTTCCACAGCAAATATCACCTTAATTTTCGCACTTTTTCTTAAATATGTATACGCGTATGTGTGTATTAGATAAAATACCACCCACATTAATCATTTTTAGCAATAATTTTGCAATATTTTGTGCAAAATCTAACAATTAAATAAAATAATCGCGCTTCCATTTTCTCGCACATTTTTTTCTATGTATGTGAGGATACTGTTTGTGTCATAACAAAACAGTGATGCCAGAGCTGAAAAAATATAAAGTACCCACAATAAGAGGTTCCAGGGTCCGATCCATGTTTTTTATGTGCAGAACACCTTTCCGCATTGGCGGCCTTCGGCCGCGCTTCAAAAAATAACCCTGGGCTACGCCATGCCCACTCCGGGTGTGCGCCATAGCCGTGGCTACCGCCACGGTGATCTCCTTCCGCGTAGTTTTTAATTCCCTATTACTATTCTATGCATGTGTAAATCAATGGGGTCAATATAGTAAGGCACCTTTTTTTTTTTGTAGATGTGGCAGCACAAGTGTGTAATGCCAAACAAAACATGTAATGGCTTAAGCAGAATCAGTACGGCGATACGTTGAAAAAACTGACAGCTGAGTAGACGAGAAGTGTTTGTGTGCGTAGCGACAGATACGACGCATGCGGCAAAATAGAATTTTGCTCTAAAATCGACGTACTTGACGTAACTGATGTATTGCCGGACTTATTCTGTTTGAGCTATAAATCACATACATATATAAGCGCGAGTGTTAATTTATTTAATTGTGAGTTTTTGCACAAAATATTGCAAAATTATTGCAAAAAATGGTTAATGTGGGTGGTATTTTAAATAATGCAAACATACGTGTGTACATATTTAACAAAAAGTGCGAAAATTAAGGTGATATTTGCTGTGGAAGTTGGGCAAATTTTCAACTTTTAACATGAAATATCTCAAAAACTATACATTTCCGCACCCTAGGATATATATATTTGTAATCAGGAGAAGCCCCTCTTTCATTTGATACCACTTTTATTGCAAAATTCTTTGGATGGATTTCTAAATGATAGCCAAATGCAGTGTTATAGGCTGTTCATGCTGAGGCTGCATTTTGCATTTACCTCGCATTTTAGCATTTAGCCCGAAAAGCAGCTTTTATTTTCACATTTTCCATACAAAATTTGACACCTAAATGCAACTAAAAGCAACTTTTGTTTTGCATTAGCATTATAAATGCGGAAATCAACCCTGTAATATTCGAAGAAAATCGCGATTCGAATTCAAAAGAGTGGCAATATTGGTTGTTTTTACTTGGCGTTCTCTCATTCTCTGTCTTTCGTAAACATGCTGCAAATTTGCTCGGATTTTAAATTTGTAATTTAGCGCGCGTGTTGTGTGCTAT
This sequence comes from Sphenella marginata, assembly GCA_951509765.1. Classification (NCBI taxonomy): domain Eukaryota; kingdom Metazoa; phylum Arthropoda; class Insecta; order Diptera; family Tephritidae; genus Sphenella; species Sphenella marginata. The sequence continues at coordinate 88,154,057 of OX608080.1, read as the reverse complement.
TGCTAAAATAAATCAATCTACAAATTAATCTGATGTTTGTGAAGGGATTTAAATAAAAGATTTAATAAAAATCTGTACATTTTTTCACACGTGGCATAACCTCAAAAAAATGTTCGAACTTGCTAAATGTGCATTTGATAAATGCGCCAGCATGAACGCTTTTTCGAAACCAATGTCCGAAAATGTAAAATGCTGCTTTTTAACTTCAGCATGAATGGCACATTACGAGGTAAATAAAATGTTAATGGCTAGTAATGATATCATTTCTAACAAAAAATTATTATCAATAATTATTGATTTAATTATTTTGCAGATTTTTTAAATACTATACCGCATATAAATATTTGTTGGGAATTTTAACAGCATACACACAACGGTTTACACTTTCACCGATGAAGCCCCTCTTGATAAAACCTGTAGCGCGATTCACTAAGGGCCGTTTTCATAAAAGCCGGTAACCACTAACCAGAGTTTAATTGACGTATTTTGCACGGTTAGCTGTCAAATTAATCGCCGATTAGGCTTAACCGGCTTTTATGAAAGTGGCCCTAACTTTTTTAACGTAATTTGTCAACGATAAATTAACTTAACAATAATTTTAACAATTTTGCGATTCACTAACTGTTTTAACACAATTTGTCAACGATAAATTAACGTAACAATAATTTTAACAATCTATGCTATTCACTAACTTTTTGTCAACTCTAAATTCGATAACTTATCGTTGTCAATCTGAAAATTGACATTTTATCAGAGATTCTTTTTACTCTGTTAAAGTTTTGTTTTAGGACACTGGTTTGACAAATTTGTAAACAACTTATATTGCTAGGAATTGATGTATTAGATATGTAAACCCACCACTAATTCACCAAAATAAACACAAGTCAAAACAAAAATAACCAACTCTACACAGTGGAAGCATGTTGGCACTGTCCAACTGTCTTGTTGACTTCCACATGAAACACAATCAAACGTCATGAACAGAGAGAAGAAAAATTACATTTTCACACCCTGGTGTCTAGAGGAACGAAGTCAACTCTAGTCCATTATCAGCTGTATGATACAGCACAAAGCTCAAAAAAAAAAAAAAAAAAAGTAAAGTTTACTTTTTGTGATTTGTGTTGATATATTCATATTTTAGTGAAAAACACACATAAATATAATGGCTTTTGAATTCGTAGCCTATAATATGACACGGAGTGCAGCTGTTAGGAGCGTAAGAGTGGATCGAAGGTTACTTAGGGACATAGATGATCCCTTTGACCTAGATCCATCGGAATTCAGGAAGTTATATAGGGTGGGTCCTGAAATTGCGGCAGGCGTTGCGGAGAGGCTGCAGGATCGGTTGCAAGGACGGAGGATTACTGCAATATCGGCAGAGAAACAGGTAACTTATATTAACTATAATTAAAATTATGAATTTCATTGAACACACTAATTTGCAGGTGTTGTGTGCATTACGTTTTTATGCTACAGGATGCTACCAACGGCCTGTTGGGGAACAGTGGGGCATCTCTATGAGTCAAACCTCAATAAGCCGGTGCATTCACCGTGTTACCGATGCCATAAACAACGTAATGCTTTTCGAGGAGATTAAATTCCCTATGTCGCAAGTGGAACGTCAAGCAGCGAAGGAAGTGTTTAGTGCGGCCCCCTCTCCATTCGTTGGGGGTACGATAGGCGCAATTGATTGTACGCACATTGCTATATTGGCTCCTAAAGTGCATAAAGAAGCGTACGTAAACCACCATTCATACCACTCCTTAAACGTTCAAATGGTAAAGTATACTTCTAACAAACATTCTAGCTCTATATAATTTGCCGATTTTTGGATTTCAGATTTGTGACCCAAACTTGAAAATATTAAATGTGAATGCCAAGTTTCCCGGGGCGCGCCATAACGCATATATATGGAGCTCATGTGCGGCACGGCAAGTCATGCAAAGGGAGCATGAAAATGGAAACCGCAACATGTTTTTGATTGGTAATATTATTTAACTTTACAATGCACATAAATTTAAAGTTTGAACTTTCAGGTGATTCTGGATATCCCTTGGAACCGTGGCTTATGACGCCACTACCAAACCAACCAGAGGGTACTCCCAAGTTCCGGTATAATGAGGCGCTATGCAAAGCACGAAACCCAATAGAACGGCTATTTGGGGTTCTTAAAGGTACTTGGCGATGTTTGTCGCGACAACGGGTTCTTTTGTATGAGCCCGGGTTCGCGGGAAGGGTGGTAAACGCGTGCGCCACCTTACATAATGTACGTTTAGTCGAGCGATCAGACGAACTTGACAACATTGCTATAGTCTTGGACACGCAGAGCAATGATATTTACACCGATTCAAGCTCAGTATCTTCCGCAGGAAAACGTGTCCAAGAGAGATTAATTTCAAATTTTTTTACTTGAATTTTTGTAAAAAAATGTTGCTATTTATTTTATTTATTAGTTTATTTTATACAAGTTACATTCCAATTAGAATTAGCAATTGTAGCTATTAGTTTATTAATTCATTAAACAATTAGGAATTGTTCAACTAATTGCCATTAGATAATTGAAATTTTTATTCCAATGGTAAATCTAATTGCAATTAGTTGCCATTAGCAAAAAAAATTTTGGTACCTTTACAATTAGAAATGTAATTGACTTCTGCCTATGCTATTAGATATTCAATTAGCTCGAATTAGAGTAAAAAAGTTTCGGTTATCTAATGGAAATTAGTTGAACAATTTGTATCTTGTATTTTGAATCAGAGAATTATATTTAAACACGACTTAATGGCCGCCATTGTATATATTTGAGCCATACTAATTAAGTTAAGCCAGTTTGTTGTCCTACGATTACCAAACAAAATAAAACGTACTACTTTTATTGATTGAAAACTTCTATTTTTTTATTTGCTTGTGGAATTTTATTTAAGGATAATAAGACACATATTCAGACCATTAAAACATTTTTATTAAAAACTACAAGTACAAGAAAAATCATAAAAAATACACCTCTTCATCCTAATAATGATAAGAGAAAACATTACATTTACTTATACTAATTACAAAAAAGAAAACATTACAACTTCATGTTTACATATTAAATTTAACATTAAGAGCTTTCGTTCTCTTATTATTACTAGCTTGAAAAGGTGTAGAAACTTAAAAAATTTTAAAAAACTATCAAAACGATAACATGGAAAACTTAAAACAATTCAACATTTTATAAAGAAAAATATAAAATGACTAGAAAACAAAACTTAAAACAATTCAACATTTTATAAAGAAAAATATAAAATGACTAGAAAACTTAAACTAACATTTTGAACAGGTACAAAAGGAAAAAAATTAATTCAATTCATCAAAATGGTTCAAAAGACTATAAATCCATCTTTAAAACTATCGCTATCGTCACATATAAAGCCATCTTCAAGAAAATCTTACTTACTTACTTAAACTTACTTTTGTTAAAATTAATTGAATGGATCAATACAAAGCAAAAACAAACAATCTAAGATGGCTTTATAGTTGACGTTAACGATACATATATAAAACTTGACATATTAATACTAAGATAAATTAAAGCTATTAGTACTTAAATTAATTATTTTCTAAAATTGCACCTGACAGCCGGCTGAAAATCTCACTGCAGATTCTCACCGCTTCCCCAAAAAACGTTGTGGCTTTCGACTGATTTTCGGTCGACCTCGCAATATTGTCGTTTGACCGGGCAATGTTGTTGATTGCCTCGGCCATCGCAAAGGTCGCCTCAATCCTCCTCTCGTCGTTTTCCGCAAGCTTTTTCTGCGTTTCTGCCATCATCTAGAGGATAAGAAATAAATAAGAAAAGTGAAATTTTATAATTATAATCAATTTTATATATTTTTGTAAATTTTAGTATAGTAAGTATATAGTTTCTTACCCTCATTGTGTCGGCCTGCTTTTCAGCGATCGCCAAAAATCGCTTCTCAGCAGCGCTCTCTGCCACATCCTCATTCTTTCTTTTCGAGCCCCTGCGAGGTGTTGCTGCAGGAGTTCGAGGTGTGGTTGCAGGCGTAATCAAGGCGTATCTTCGCATATCGGCAGCAGATGGTGTAGCTGGTGGGTCTCGAACCTCGGAGTGCGGCTGCAGCTCGCTACTGGCACCATCTTCCAAGTACTCCTCTTCCACGATCAAATTCAGATGCTATAAGTTTATAAGAGAATGAAGGGATGAGTAAAAATAATAATGAATATACATAGGTGCAAAACTACAAACTCACCTCTTCCAACGCCAAGCTATCCAAGCAGTCTGGTGCGCCTTCAATATAGCTGTCTCCAATCAGCTCCACAATGCGCATCTCTGTCTCTGTAAGCGGTGCTACAGAGATGCTATTCCCCGTCTGGGACTGCTGGTTATTGCGGTCACGCACACGGTTACTTGTGCGGCTTTTTAAATCAACAAAGATGGGTCAGTATGACCTTGTGCCTGAATGGTCGCATTCACCGGGTCCATCACGCCCCATTCGATAAATGGTGCGTTGACTATGCAGGGCGAAGTAATAACACAACAAAAACAACCGCATCTATGTGATTATTCCTGTCTGTTTATCAAAGTTACTCACTCTTTTAAATTCGGATCGCCGTTCTGCGATGCATGCGACAAGGACAAAATCCGTTCATTTGCCGATTTCAGTTGGTCACGTAAGTTTTCGTTACGTTTATTTGAATCGTCCAAAAGTTGCTGTTTGAGTAAATATATAAATTATGCAGATTAGCTGAATTAAATGAAATTGTATCTACCAACCGTTAAGGCAGTTTGCCCGCCTTGACCCTCACGTAGAGCCTTATTTTCCAATTCAACTCTATGAAGTTTTTCAGCTAGCGCCGTTGGCTGCAGTTCCTTAGACATTGTATTACCATTTAAACCTATTTAAAATTTGGATTTCGTTTTAAGTATGAGTAAGAATTCACATGTATGTAATAGATCTTTGACTGAATGTGTATTTCACTTACTACCCGAAGTCGTTGAAAGTTGTCCGCATTTGAGTTCATCCATAGCTTCACGAAGATTATCACGTTCTTTAAGTAGACTTTCTTTGGCACGTTGTAATGCACTTATATTGCTTTCAAGATTTTTATTATCAAACTCGAGTTTGACATTTTTACTCATCTCCCCATCAAGTTGTGAATGCAAGTCCTGAATCTATATACAAGTTTTTGAATAATTGTTAATTATTAGAGACAAATTTTTGAATAAAAAATATGAATTGAACTTTAAACGAAATGAAAAGGTAATAAGTTTATTATAGCACCTAGTCGTTGTAGTTGCTGTATTAGCGATGTTTCGCCTGCCTAGTCGTCACTTTCCTTGCCTAACAATGTAATCAAAAGCTTTTAACGGTAGTCTTAGAAACTTCGCTCCTTCAAAAGAGTTGGACCAAATTTAGATTGTTGTGAGAAGAGTTGGCTCAGAGAAAAAGAGGATTGGTGTCAGACATTTGACATGTTAATCTATTACAGTATCCAAAACAAAGCTGCGACAGCATGACTCTTGTCTACCTAGATACTTGACGTTCTTGTGCGGCAAAAGGTGGAGCTTGTGTCTCGATGACAACGTTCACTGGAGATTTTGGTATTCTTGAGCACACCTTATCAGAGGGACCAGTAGCCAGGATCGTACAATCATGGGCGTAGGAGATGTTCCAGACACCCTCTGGTAGGGAAGGGAGCCTCGAAATGTAGTAGTTAAACAAGAGAGGGATAGCACTCCTGCCTGGGGTACCCCTTTCTTAACCAACCCTTGGATATTTCGCCTCTAAATTCCACCGATAATCGAAATAACAGCCCTTGTTCGGTTAAATGTTTGCATAATGATTATAAATGAAAATAAAATTACCGAACCTTATTCTTGAAAAGTTCCACTTTACCCCTGAGTGTAACCGATTTTTTAGCATCTTCTTCAAATTGCATGATTTGTTGTACGTAATCGGCACTTCTTTCTTCCAAAAGTTTGATGTGCTTCTTTAAATCATTATATTCTTCCAGTCGTTTCTTATATGTTTCCAATTGGATTTCACACTCTTTTAATTTATCGTTAGATTCTCTAAGCACGTCCACCTCATCTTTTAGTTGTATTAATTCAGAAGTGCTTTTCTATAAAACAAAAAGGTATAATACAAAAATACAAGTGTGCGTTACCCCAAATTCATAATAATTGATAGCTCATTAAAACAACAATAATTCCATTATAAGAGCTTTATAAAAATTGGTTATGTTTTATGAATATGGGGGAAGAATTTAGTTATGTATAGGAAAATAAAGTGTAATTACTATCAGTTCGTCATTACGTAGCTGCACTGTTTGTATTTCTTTTTCTTGTTGTTGAACTTTCAATTTCAAATCCTCCCGTGCAGCGTCAGATTGTATTAGTTCTTCTTTCATTCGATCGAGCTGACGACGCAATTCAGAATACCGAACCGAACCAGCTTGAACAGAACCAAGTGAAACTCCATCGTCACCAATTTCAGCGGTAGTACTTTCCAGTCGATGAATTTCATGCTGCAATTTATTCAACTCCTGTTGCATGTTGGATTTTTCTTCAATAAGTAACACAATCTAAGAAATCAAAAGCAATGAAATCGTTTGTGCCTACTGAATAAATGTAAATATAAATTGTAAAATTGTAATGTCTTCATACCTTCTTATCAGCCTCGAAACACTTTTGAGCCAAAGCATCTCGTTCTTCTTGTAATATTTTGTAATCGAAATTAGCTATACTTGATGAACTACGGGATGGACAATCCCCATGCCAAGTCGACTCAAGATCTTGCAATGCTCGCATTATATTGGCTTGGAGTGATTAATCTAAGCACATTATTTGTCGTATATAATCCTGTTTAGCAGCACAGTTTACTGCACACCCAAGCACTAGCTGTAATAAACGTTCCAACTCGGCCACATCACATTTTTCTGCAATGCGTTGAGCATCAGGGCGTGGAAAATCTGCTAATGAGTAACTTAATACATCGCTGTAATAATCATATATGCCTTCAATAACTTTTTTCAAGTTACTCATTCTCAAGCGCCAGTTTATCCCAGTGTTTATTTTTGATAACCAAGCATCTTTGAACAGAAAATTTAATACGGTCAGTTAATGATTAGGTTGAGTGAACTTCCAATACTTACTGGTAAAAATATCAGAAGCAAATTGATTTAGTGCTTGTGCCAATGCTACGCCATCGGAGAGTTCTTCTAAAAATCATATATCGAATACATTTTTACTCTCAAAAATGTGCCCACTTTTCGAAGAACTTACCTAAATTAGAATGCGGCGCTGTTAGGTTTAGAGTTTTGAACCATTCAATTAGACTTTGACACATATCACCTTTTTCCATTTTTATAATTTATTTTAGATATGATGGAGTATATGTATAACAAAAATTGTTCAGCAAAAATGTATAATAATGTAATGTTTTTGTTTTGATTTGACAACCTTTCCGTATGTTCCAAAGATAATTATCTTTGGAATGTTCCTTTGGGAAGCCGTCATAGCCCGTGACCCGTGATCAAATCATAAATAATAACAACTTGGCAGCACTGAGCCCGATTCTAAAATCCGTTACCGCAAATTCTCTTTCGCTAATGAACAAAAATATTGGCGACGGAATTTTGGATAGTAGAAAGAATATTCTTCTTATTAGATTCGCAGAAACGGAAGATTCTGTAGCACAGGGACCTTAACATAGGTCTATAAAAAGGAGGTTGTGTGATGATACGAGCCCACGAGATAACAAAACTCTCTTGAGTGCATTTTATTGATTTAATTATTTTGCAGATTTTTTAAATACTATACCGCATATAAATATTTGTTGGGAATTTTAACAGCTTACACACAACGGTTTACACTTTCACCGATGAAGCCCCTCTTGATAAAACCTGTGCCATAAATAAGATAAGATGGTGCCTTTTTTGATCCACAATATCTTTTGCTGTTGGTCCTGCCGAATTTAACTCCTCCGCATTTTGCCAACATCCTTTAAAGAAGACGCAGAAATTTACGTATGCCTTTGCATAAAGCTTATTAAAGTGTCTATTTGTAGCTTATATCATGACATAGTAACGTAGGTAAAATCACCCGCACAGCTGATAAAATTTTTTTTAACCACAGTATAATGATCTTAACTATCAAACTTTGTTTATATTGGGTTTGTTTACATTGGCTTTGTTTACATTTTATTAAAACAATTGTATTTTCACATATCGCACTTGTTACGTTAAAGTGTAAGAATTCAAAATTTCCAAATTTTAGTTTTTTGCAAGAAAATAATGTGCAGTGGTCATCTCTACCCACTGTAAAAATCGTTCAGTGATTTGTCTAGTCTTTCGTTAAAAAAACCGTTATCACTCTCTCTTTGTTTTCAGAATGACTTCTTTCGACTCACCTAAAGAGTTACATTTTTAGTTGTATCCAAGTGTTTTATCAAATTTGTTCGTTAGTGTATCATATAAAGTGTAACATTTTGAATTGTGCCTATTTATAACAAATCATATTTATCAATTCCAGTGAGAATTTTCAGTTAAACAGAGACAACTCAAAATAATACCACTATGTATATAAAAAAAATTTCAGGAAAAGAGTAATAACTAAAAAATTTGTTATTTTCGTGCAAATACTAAACAAATAAAAATTAAACAACGGTTATATTATTTTTAATGATATTTTCGTGCATTTACATTGTTTTTCTTTGTAATATATTATTAATATTTACGGAATCAGTTTTTCGGCTCTACTGAAAATGTTCAAATTTTGAGTTGTTACACTTTAACGTAACAAGTGCGATATTTGTTTTGTGTGGTAGAATTGAACTTTTAAAATATTCGCGTTTTCTTTTTAAATAAGTGACTGTGATAATCGGAAATGGGAAAGTGTGTGATGTGCAAGAAAATACGAGTTAAAGGCGGTGGTGCCTTTTTCAAAGTTCCTCAGGAGCAACGAAGGAGAAGTGATTGGAACAGAGCTTGTGGCATCACATTTACAGCAAACGACGTGGTTTCCGTTGAACATTTCACAAGTTCAAATCTTATTGTAGGTGCGAAGCTTTTGCATTTAATGCCCAACTCGGATATGCCTTGGCTTATATCTATTTCGCAAAGCGGCAATGGAAGTGCTGATGGACCTGAGCTCACTGCACGTCGTATTACGAGTAGAGCAGAGCAGAGGTGATGGGTTCGGAAGTATCTTGTGGTATTTGGCTGTGTGCCAATCGGTTGAAAATAGCAAAACTTTGACAGTTCGGGCTACGCCATTCCAACTCCAGGTGGTTGCCATAGCCGTGGCGTGCCACTTTTTTCTCACAGGGTAATGTGATTACAACAACCACATGAAAATGACAGAAAATTCTGAATTGATTGCAAATATCTCGCAAACTACTGAAAATATTGGTTTTCCGGATTTGGATTCTTGTTACATAGGTCAAAACGCGTCTTTTGATACCTCTCTCGATATTTTTGGAGGTGTATTATCAGTTACGTACGGTCGTAAAGAATTACAAAGACGCTTCTTTTGATACCTCTCTCGACTTTTTTGGTCTAGTTTTGGGTGGGCCCCATAAACTGCACCATTACCGAGTGTGGTTCGGCCCGTCTAGTAGGGGGGTCATCAGGGCGAAAAACAAATCAGCCATAAAATTTGTGGCAGCAATATGAAAAATCTGATGCATCCATCAGCAGAGTCTTGTATGGGTGTATGTTATTTGAAATGTCAATTTGACACCAATCTGACATTTTCTCGTTTCCACCCCAGTGTACAGTTTTCTTTCCCTTTGGTATTTTTCTTTATTTTAGCAGTGTTATTTGCGATAAATTTTATTCAAAGAAGAACTGGGCAAACCCAAAAATAAAATAGAGAAACCCGAGGAGCTTCCGACAAATTTTAGAAATCGTAAAATGTATGTTTTGAAGCAATTATTATTCTAGCAAAATTGATAGCTGTTAGTGGTATAAAGCGACAAAATGAAAAAGATAAAATAATCATAGCAACAAAATTATTAGTGAACTCGACAAAAATTACAATCGTGATTAGACTTAGAAATATTTATTTACCGAGAAGTAAAGCGAATGCTTTATTCACGCAATATCTGATTCACGCACGGAAGAAGAAGAAATAAAAAAATTATACCGAACGTGGTCATAAATAAGCAGTTTAAATTTTACATCTGCACATACATATACTTGTCTGCATATCATTCACCGATCGTCTGAAAACTATAACTGGAACAGCATATAGACTGGGAAAAATTCGTGATTAGATATCTTGGGCTTCAATTCACCGCTATACCAGTATACTCATTTTGTATTCAAGGACATCAAATAGGGCTATCTTAACACTTCACCCCTCTGTGTTGCACGTAAAGATATACATACTCCGAAAAAGGTATGTAGAAAAACCAACCTTCATATGGGCATAATGTTATATTAATTCCAGTTTTATTTTATTTGTGGTGTGCATTTGCAAATATACGCCTAGGAATTGCTGGATCGTTCTAGAGCTATTTTATTTATATGTCTACTGTTTCCGAATACCGGAGTTATTCCCATAACTACCAATCTATCGTACCGGAATGACCCGATTTTTTTTCCTGGCCAAGTTTTTTCAGTGTAACTCTGTCTAATTTGTATCGCCCCATCCTTTAATATATGTACATCCTTTTGACCGGACCAAGAGATTGGATGTTGTTGTTGTTTTAACAACAAAATCACTCCCCGAAGGTTTTGGGGAGTGTTGTCGAAATAACAGTCCTTGGCCGGATATGAATCCGGTACGCTCCGGTACTCCCTTGCGGTACTGCCCGACTGTCGTGGGAGCGATTTGGTATGACCAGTGCAACCTTCTAGGTCATGTCATCCCTCCTTCCGAAAGGAAAGAGAAGATGGGTAATGAGAGGTGGGAGGCATCATATCCGTAGATCAACCATCGAGTTGCACATCATTACCTTTGTGCATATTGGTCGCCTCTTACGACCGGTATGCCTACCGCGGGCATATTCTAAGCCCCAACCCGCAGGGGTCAAGATTGGATCTGCTGCGTTTGCTGGAATAAAATGTATGTTAAGCAGTCGCAATCTGTTAATGCGTCAAGAGATCGATTCACAGATCTGAATGCTCGGCGCTTAACCCTGCCACACACTCGTACTTTCTTCAATACTTTTGAGGCATTCTGTTGCTCCCGCCTTAGGGTATCCCGATATACACGTCGAGAACCCCCGCACAAACCTTATGATGCGGGATCTCAGTGTGCTTACGGCGATAGTGGCGGATCTTCATCCAATAAAGATCCGTTTGGGTGTCTGGGTTATTGTATATCAGTTCTTGTTGTAGCGATGCTTCGCCCTGCCAAAGTCGGCACTTTCCATACCAAGCATTATCTTCAAAATTTTCTAACGGAAGTCCGAGTAAGCTCACTGTTGAAATTGGGTTGAACCAGAGTCAGGTTGGCGTTGGACGCGTAGTTTAGAACCGTCTGACCAACCGATTTATACGTTACAGTAACGTTTCAATGTCAATTTCCTACAGAAATCGCTTGGGCGAATATCCCCCGCCCAGCAAATATCTACGAAAACGCTATGTTGAGATCCGGCATCACTTTACCCAGCCGTTTGATCTGCGAAACGAAAAGCGGGCTCTAAATGCGTTCGCACGGAGTGGGTAGATACCTCTCTCAGGTTTTGGCCTGTGAACCCTGTTATAGATCTCCAATCACCTAGAACAGCCGGAGGGGCAAACGTCCTCCCGAGGGAGACTAAAAGTACTCTAGCACAACGATCTTATACCGTAATAGGTTAAATTCCAACAACAACTCCATGCTAAAACGCACCCTGGCTTAACTTCTCAGTTGAACCTAGTCTTCTAACATCAATATCACTGTAGGCCCTGTTGAAACTGCCTGTTTTTTGGACTTTCGTTAGAAGATATGCTTAATAGTCTGAACTTGTGTATCAGTTCTACTGAATTGGGGGAAAACAGATGGCAATTTAGTTTAATTTGTTTTACATCTACCAAGACCAACTGAGACCGTTAAGTTATATTTTAAAGTTTACCCAAGTAAAAAAAATAAATGATTCGCAAAGTCTAAATACAGAATATTCAGTTTATTTTCAGTTTTAATAAAATTCGTTGCTTCCAATTTATAATACGTACTTTGGATTGGAATGCGTCCAGCTATTCAGCCCGGCATTCGTGTAGTACGGGGACCGAATTGGATATGGCAAAATCAAGGTAAGTAGGAAAAAAAATATTTGTTTGCATTCCCACAACAGCCGGTTCAGTCGTACAGGAATGACACAGGGTTTTTTTTATCCGGGCAAGGGCTGTTATTTCAGTGTAATCCTGTCTTATATGTCACGTTCCACCCTTAAGTTTTCATCTTCGGGGTAATCCCTTGCAGAAGGGTTGTTCTATCTTCTCCTGTTACGGGCTGCTGCTATTGAACCCGATTCCGGACCTATAGATGGGGTCTGCTGCGTTTGCTGGAAGAAAAGTTATGTTAAACTATCACATTATAGACGTGCCACAGCGCCCATTGTCGTCTCCGTCGCAGTGGTTAAAGGAGTCATAATAAAGGTCAAGCCCTCTAGATCCAACGAACTCGTCAAAATTGCTATGAAGATACTTCAACACCTAGGCAACGCTGGGCAGAGCTACTTGGCGGCTTTCTTAAACCTCTCACTAACAATAGAAACCGAAATCTCTTCTGTAAATATTTTTTCGACCGCTTCCTCGACCGTGAATATGCGTTTTGAATCGGGGTGGCTGTTAGAACAGAGAACGCTGTCGATCATGTGAAGAGATGGTTGGTGTCATGGGCAAACAGTCCCCATGTTACAACATGGTGAGGCCTGCAGGTGAACACCTGCGGGCTAGGGGCTTAGGATATTTCCGAGGTGAGCACACAGCTAGTAAGAGACGACTAAAATGCACAAAGGGGAGGGCGTGCAACTCGATGGTTGATCTACGGATATGACAGGCGAAGTTTCACTGGCCAAACCGAATCGGGAATCGGGATGTTGCCGTTAGCAACATTATTGTCTGCTAAGCATTTTATTATGCTCTTTAACACCCGGCATTTGTGCCTCACCGTGTAAATGATGTTCCGGGAAGCATACGGTGACAGTTCGGCGAGCAGTGTTTTGACAGGAGTGCTACTGCGATTTCGTCTGACTATCTCTTGACTGCAAAGCGGTTCATGGTGAGAGAATCGAAAGCGTGTATTTACACTATGGCTTTCGGGTTTTGGCATGGTGGTCAAATTTTTTGATATTGGAACCCGAACACTTGACAAAGAATCCTACCATGAAAAGAGATAGGGAGAATGGGTGGTTTATTTTTTATTTAGAAATTTCTTTTGTACATACATACGTGGTATTACAAATAATAAAAAGATGATAAACAAATTGTAAAAACTAGATTTATATTTAATATGTCATCAAAGAACCTTTATAGTTACACCCATGATCCAATAATTTTTTTTCTCGAATTTTGACAATCAAACATTTTTCGGTAAGATTTTAACCATGATCCAATAATACAGGTCGTGTTGATAGGCCAGCTGATTTTTATTTTTTTCTCAAATATTGACAATTAAACCATTTTTCAGTAGGATTTTGACTATAAACTCACAAATTACAAAAACAAAATACATTGAAATTTTTGTGTGTTCGTATGTTTGTCGAGCTGCTACGACCTGTTTATGAAAGTGACTTTAACGTGACGATTCTGAGCGTAACCGGAAATTTTCTACCCAGAAGATTATCTAACGGAAAATCGTAACCGTTGGCAACGCAAAAACAAACAATGCGCAAAAGAGAATAAAATGCAAACGCGCACGAAACTTTGCGTTTATATTGTTTATTAATTCTTGTGAACTAGTATGTGTACAAAATGTGTGGTATTTTCTGCGCAATATTTACAAAACACGTGCAATTTTTCTTAGTTACGAGACGTTACCACCTCTTTCGGTGGTTACGAAATTGAACTGCAACTTAAGCCGGCAGAATACCAAAAGGGTGTAAAAGTTTCCAAGTTATTTGTTTGCCGGTAAAATGAATGTTGTTACCACTCTAGAATTGACCCGTAAGAGTTTTTTAGTTGGGTGTCCCGCTTGGGATGGATTACAGGCTGCCACCTATCTGATTTTTTTTAAATTATAAAACAAGGTAGGCCAATATGGGTATCAAAAAAAGATATATTCGGCCTTATGCTAAGTAAAATATTTTCGAGTGGGATTTCCACCTAGGGTTGCCACATAACCGCAATTTATTTATTCTTTCGTATATTGACAATTATCTCGGGAAAGGCCGAAGGCATTTGGACCAAAGTTGGCATATAGATCGTATGATACATTTTAAGATTTACATCTTGCATACTGCCAACTGAGGTGGTTTACAGAATGCTAATCAAGATATTTTTGGCTGTATACCAATTAAAACATTTTGAGGCAGCGTTGAAATAGCTATAAAATAAATAAGCAAGCTTTCATTTTAGATACAGGTTTTTATTTATGTAATTAGAAGAACATGTATTTAAAAATAAATATGAATTCATTTATCATCAAAATTACTGCTTTCAGGGGACTTAAACCACTTTCAAAATAATTTTTTTTGCATTTCGTTAACTAGCTAATTTTCAAGTGCCCCAAGTGCGATTTTAATGATACTAGACTTAAATTGTTTATAAACAAAAATATTATATAGAATTGTGATACTTGTTATCACTAACTCAAAAAAAAAAAAATGGAATTAAACCACTTTCAAAATAAACGGCTCATATTTGTGTTGCGCTGATGTCCGGTGGTTTTCAATTTGGTAAAACTTTACATTGCACTACAACTGCAATAATCCGAAGGGGGGAAATAAATATTTTATTTTAGTGAAAAGTTATTATCGAAAGGCCGAAAAATGACCAGGTCAAATCCTAACTTAAGGGACCGATCCATGATTTTTATGTGCTGAACACCTTTTCTCGTAGAAGGTCTTCGCCCGCGCTTATAAAAAATAACCCTCAGCCAGTCCAACACCGGCTACGCGATCTGAAGTATTTCTGCGCAGAACACCCTTTTTGCAGTTTCCCTAACTCCTTATATCTACATATGTCTACAACAACCACATGAAAATGACAGAAAATTTTCAACTTTAATTGCAAATATCTCTTGACCGAAATAAAATATCGGATTTATCCCTCCGGATTATTGTTACCGAGGTCTAGACGTGTCTTTTAATACCTCTCCCGACATTTTTAGACTTGTTTTAGAAGTTGACGTGCAATGTAAAGCTTTACCTTGGATTTTTTTTAAATCAAATACATAAATTTTTACTAAGTTATTTTCCCCCTATCTACCAATAAGTGCAAAAACTGTTTGGCGTTTTACCCCATTTTCCCTCTGCAAAACACATCCCCACAGAGATAGTGTTTGTTTTCTGTCTCTTTTTATTTACTTCACCTTGTGATTCCACTATGGATCATAGTTATATCGTAAAAAAAAAATAGCAGCAAATTAGTTTTGAAATTTTAATCCAATTGTCATAGATTTATGGGATTTGAAAATATAGACCATTGCGTTTTTTTGGTTTATCTAACTCCTACTAATGCACATAAAATGCTAAACGAATAATCCAAAAATATGCAGATCATACTTTTTTGCAGACATTTAAAATGCATTTCTTTCTTTTATTTTAATTATTTCGGTAGGGGTGACTTCTGTAAAAAAAAAATTGTTGCACAGTTTGTTGCTGAGGTGATTCTCCATCAAAAGTGTCTTAACAGTTTTTCTTTTAAATGTTATAGTTTTCCCGCTATAATCACTTTTTCCCAGTGCAATATTACAAGAACATGCAAACAAGTCGTTTTTTGTGATGCATTCTGTATGGAACAAAAAAAAACTTTTTTAGAAAAATTGAATTTTTTCCGCGGATTCCGGTAAATGTTAGATTGCTATGATTGTTTGTTTTAGCGATCTCTTGCAAAATATGTTAAACCCTCAGAATACGTGAAAAAGTTTTAAATATTCATAAAAAAGTTTTTTCAAGTAGATACATACATATTTCTACGATTTTGTTGAAAACGGTAGATTATTGGCTTTGATATTTTTATATGCATACATGGGAGCCATCCATGACACAACGGAAATTCAAAACTGCAACATAAGATCTTCATCCATGCACATTATATACGCAACCATATTCCTCACATATTCTTCCCATACCCGAACTTACATATGTATGTACATATGTATTCCAATTCATATGGCACGCGACCATAAAAACTTTTTTGAAGAACGCAATGTGCTTATACACATATGCATATTTGTGGTTGTTCCCTAAGCTGTTGATCGTCGTGTACGTTGCATTTGAAAATTTTATAAAGTAATGGCCAATTTTATAGTCTACACACCATATATGTACACTTGTAATCATTGTTCGAAGTTTGATTATTGTAATTTTAGTCTTGAAAAGCGGAAATTAAGCTTACTTTAATAGTAATCCCCCTATAGTCCCGCTTTGAATAAGGTTCAATGTAAATGAATTGTTAGAGTATTCGTGTAAAAATAAATATATATAATCTTAAATATTTCTTTACCTTTCTGGCCGCTTACTCAAATTAAAATTGCCAACTCAAACATGATTCTAAAATAAACATAATTTCTGTTGCATTAAGCACAAACTAGCAAACTCAAGTTTGGACGAAAACGAGATAGTACCACCATTGTATTCTCCGTATTCACGGCCTTTACTCAAAAATTTTGCATTTTCTTGGTTCCATACATTTACATACATTTCAAATTTCAAAGGGCTCTGTTAAAAAATTAAAAAAAATTACTTTGGTAGTTTTGCCTTATTGCCACAGATTTCATGTCTTTCATAGGCAACTTAAAATACATTCTATGCCTAAGACGGAGTTTTAATCATAAAAGGACGAAGTCGGAATTTTAATATTTTAAAATCACTGTTTGTGTCTATGGTTGTGCGATATCAGATTGCTTACTTCAATCTTACTGCTACAGTTGTAATATTTTGTGAGATGAAATAAAGCATACAGAACTATCAATATCTATCAAAAACCTTTGTTGGTTGCACCAAAATTGCGGTTAGGGCTTGATATGTATTTTCGAACCGTTTGACTTAAACACAGAAACAAATGAATCGAGCATACTTACTTTGGAGGATTGAGTGGTCGAAGTTAATAAGTTAAACCGGCTAGCCAGGCCCGTGCGCACGGGGGGTTTGGGGGTTAAACACCCCCCCCCCCCCATGGCCAAATCTAAGTTGCGATGATTTTGCAAAAATTTTCAAAATACAGTTTATAAATCTTGTATTGAATCCTGACTAATAATTTTTGACAAAATTAGTTAAAATAATTTTACAGCAGAAGAAATTGGTGAAAGTTGCAAAGAATAAGGTTGGCCAATACATATGTAAGTCCGGCACTTTGAATTGCACTTGGAGCTTTCCGAAATTACAAAGTTGTGTAGCGTATGGGCATTTTTTGTTCTTAAATTTTACCGATGAAAACAGTGAGCAGTTTCAATTAACAGAGCGAATGAACTGCAAGGCTCAATTATATGAAAGATTTCGAGTGTTTTCTGACCCTTTTTGTTGTAGGCGTAAAGAGAATTGTGAGAAAATGAACGTTGGAGAGCAGATGAGCGACACGGTTCAATTATTTGAATGTTTTCAAACATTTTCTGAGGTTTTTTTTTTATTTTACCTAACAGAAGATAAAGATCAAATTTTTCATGGACGTTTATCAATAGTCTGGCTTTAGTTTGTTAATCGTCGAGATCTAAAACTGCTCAGCTAAAGAGCATTAAAAATTTGGAAAATATCATTTATAAACAACAAGAACAGAATCGGGCCAAGATGGCTTCCTTGAGAACTCCTGAGGAGACATAAATAACATCGGATTCACAATTTTTGTGCTCTGTCGCTAAGGTAAGAAGAGATCTAGCATTGAGACCCGGCTGGAAACCCAACTGATCCAGTTTATGAATTGGTAAAGATTGTTAGCACACTTCTTCAAGAAGCATGTAGGAATCCTATCAGGACCGCATTTAAAAGATTCCTTCAAGGTTTTCAGATAAATAAGAGCATCATTGGCGCATATAGTTGGACAATTAATTAAATTGTTCCCATGTAGCCCATAGGGATAATTTAGAAAGTCAGAATTGGTGACGGCAGAATAGTTAGATATGAAAAATTGCGCAAAGAAATTATGACCCAAAAGAAATAAAAAACGACCCCAAATAAGCTTCAGAAAAACACCAATAAAAGGCTCCGCAGTTCATTTAAAAATAGTCAAAAAACGCTTAAAATTCATCGAAATCGGACTCATTTCGGACTCTTTTTTATGACTCCGTTGGAGTGCTCGCGTAGAGCGATTTTTCGCTCCATTTGGGCTCCGAAAGGAGTCTTTTTTTGCACTTTTAGTTAGCTGGGATATGCCATCATATCACCAATTCTCTATCAAATACAGAAAAATGTGTACAACCAAAAAAATTTTCGTAAATGGGTACGCTTGCGTCCTCAATGTCACTGCCATCTCCCCTAAACTAAATGTGTTTCTCTTGCACCACCCTAGTGAACACAAATTCTTGTATAATCTCACAATAGGAACACATCCTCGAATAAAAATAGAAAAAATATATATGTATGTACCATACTATAACACGCGCCCATTTCTATTTTTAGAGTTTCGTTGGCACATACCACATTCTTTTGTGCCATGAATGTGTCGGTGTGATAAGAAATGCAAAAGGGAACTTCTGCTTTGTATACATATTGAAATAGGGAGAAATATTAGAGTTGGGGGAATACAGTTACCATATAAGAGGAGACTTGGTGTTGAAATAAACTCTGGAAGTTTCTGTACTTATTTAGTTCATTTAAATTAGATATAAAGGAATGTATAAGCATTTTCAATATATGTATGTAAGTTATTTTGTTTGTACTTCAATGTAGATGCTCTAAGGAGAAAAATAAAAATATAGTGACGGAGACATACATACATACATATGTAAATGTACATACTATATCCAAAAACACTGAGGACCATTTTAAGTTATAGTTTAGTGTTAATTAAATAATAATTAATAAGTTTCAAACTCCACGTTACAGCATACGGACGTGAATTAAATTTCCCTGAAGGCGGTTACTGTTGAGTAACCGAAATATATCGGAGGAAAAAACTTAAAGTGGTGTTCTTCACTCATTTTAACGACCTTAAGCCGGAAAATCTAAAATATTGTTAAATAATAATATTTTTCATGTAACTTCGTCGAGTTGTTTATATTAGCTTCTATAAAATTGTTTTAAATTTTTACTGAGAAAGTGTTCGCTTACACAAAACACTTGCAGCGAGAGACCGCATTTTGACTTTTCATTGACAGACAGATCTTCAAGTTTTTACTGTGGGAATTTTACTCCGTAAAAATTGTGAGTCAGAACAGCTGATCGTGACAACAGAAAGCAAAAACAAAAATTTATGTATATATTTAAACTTTTAACCAATCCTGTTCGGTTGAAACTTTTTACTTTTTGCGTTTCGAGTCATTCTGTCTTTACTTACACTTTTTGCAAGTTTTGTACGCGAACAAAGCTACTATCTCGAATAACCCGATATGGATGCCAAAAGTGTTGTTAACTACTGTTGTCGAATGTCGCTGAACTAAATCTCCAGGTTACCAATTTTGGAATATGGTTATGTACTGGCGTATCAGATGTTACATTTAAAGTTTTTTATTTTATCAAAAAGTAGTGTTACATACATATGTACATACATATGATAAATAGCTATACCCAAGTATGAAAATATTAAAATATGTTGGTTTGTTAGCAACCGAGTAGGAACGTTACCGAAAATAGATGAGAAGTGAATTAACAATCTAGGTACATTGATACAATTTTTTTGAGAATTGCATTCAAAGCGATAGAATCGACTGAAGTTAGATATCGTTTCGAGGTAAATTAGATAACTAGACCTACTCTGTAATATTAGATGGCGTCACTGAGGAAAGATATTGTTCTCAAACAAAATGGGATAATCGAGGAAATCATAGTTCTCTAATCGAGTTCTAATGTCAGACTCTAATAGCTTTCCAAGGTGAATTGACTTTGCTATTATTTTCTAATCATTATCTGGTCGATTAATAGTGTAGTTTTCCACCATCTTGTAACAAGTCGAAACAATTACGGGGCTTTATCAGGATTATTTATTTAGCCGCAATTACATCGATATAAAATCTCACTCATCGTAAGTTTTTGTTGGTTGATCAAGAAGTTGTTTATTGAGGTGATATTATTATAAAACCGTTATCGAAAAATGTGTGTGGCCCATATATATAATACTTCTATATGGCGCCTATCCTATGTTGGGAACCTACCCGAGCATCTTTCAAGCGGAAGTGTACGTCATACACCTCTGTGCAGAGCTAAATCTGCAGCGGGGTTATAACAATGAGCGCATCGCTATACTTAGCGACAGCCAGGCCTCACTAAGAGCAATCTCATCAGTCGAGCTAAAATCGGCGCTTATCCGTGAGTGCGTAGATAAACTAAACGACCTAGGAGCCAGAAATAGCGTATTGCTAGCATGGGTTCCAGGTCACACTGGGGTTGAAGGGAATGAGCAGGCTGATAGCCTAGCGAGACATGCAGCAAGTATAAGGCCCATAGGGCCTGAACCAATGCTGCCAGTGGGCCCTCAAACGTTCAAGGACGTCTTGAGGAAAGATGAAGAAAAGGAACGAGAGAGACACTGGCGTAATGTACCGGGCTTACGGCAGTCCAAATTGCTCCTAGGGGGATACAATACCTCCCGCTACAGGGCAATCATAGGCCTCTCCAAACCTAACTTAAGAATTATCACTGGTATACTTACAGGTCATTGCAGACTCAACAGCCACCTCCACAAAATTGGCATAAGGGAGGACGACAACTGCCGGTTTTGTCACACGGCGACGGAGACTGCAGAACACATCCTCATGGCATGCGACGCCATCGCCAGAAAGAGAGCACAAGTCCTGGGATCACCATGGCCAGAGCATAAACAAATACAAGCCAACTGAGATAATCACCTTCTTAAGGGAAATTGGCTTGGATGAGGTGTTGTAAGCAAATGAGGGCACAATAGACCATCCGGTCGCAGTGCTATCCTCGCAATTAATCTAATCTAATCTAATCCTATGTTCACAATGTGCAAGTTCTGCGCATGCGCCAGCTGAAATATTATCAAGGGGAATGACGGGGGCCAACCAATAGAATAAAAATCTTGATGTATTTAATATTTTTACTGGCTAACAGCGATTCGACTTGTTCTATTCACATAAATGCTAGAAAAAACAATTCATTGCACGCGACAAAGTATAAATTCCCAAAATATTATAAATTGTATAATTTTCCTGGAAAACGAATGATAAATAAATGCATTTATTAGGAAATTGTTGAAATATCCACATATTTTATGACCCCCTCTTTACAAAAGTTTGACGACAACTTTGATATTTTGTCTCGTTTTCTCATGTATACCTGTGCTGTAATGTTGGGTAAACTGAATAGTTCAATAGGCGCAACATACATAGAAGTATTATATATATGGTTTGGCCGAAATTTGTCCAGCTATAAGGGCCGTCCGTAAAAGAAATTTGACAGTATTTTAATGTTTACTTAATTCGACGTATGTAATTGCGGTTCTGATCTGAAGTTAACACTACCATACCGTAAAGTACGTAATCTCTACATATAATAAAATTGTAACAGGTCGATGTCTGTACATGGCAGATATCAACAAAAAATTGATTGGGGGAAGCATTATTAAACGAGTAGAATCCAAATCAACCATTTTTTTTAATTTTTGTGTATCTGTCTGTCTGTCTGTCCGTATGTTTGTGGCCGTATCACTCTGAAAGTACTGAATGGAAATGAATGAAACTTTTTTTGTTGGATTGCTAGATAATCAACTTAAAATTTTGGATATTACTTTTTTCGATATCTCAACCGGTTTTGGAGTTATCGCCCAATATGTGGCCCATGTCTGTCTGTATGTTTGTGGCCGTATCACTAAAAGTACTGAATGGAATTGAATGAAAATTCTTCGTTGGATTGTCAGACGCTCAGCCTAAAGTTTAAGATATTAGTTTTTGCGATATCTCAATCGGTTTTGGAGTTATCGCCCAATATGTGGACCAGGGGTGACCAAAAATGTCTTAGTACAATATGGATGCCAAACGAAAGGTGTCAATGAGTGCTGTAATGTGCGATGTGATCAATTGAAATATCCCAAATGGTTTCGGAGATATCTTGAAGTTATCGACGAATATGTATTTACAAAAATATGTGTTAGTACAATATGGGTATCAAACGAATGGTGCCAATGGCTACTGTTATATGCGATATGTAGAGATATGTATGCATGTATTTCAAATTTCGAAAACTGGCCCAAATGTATTTTTTAATTGTTGTTGTGAACTATACAATCAAGTGCGTATAGGCTATAATGATTAAAATCGGACTCAGTCTGTTATAAGTTCTGATACGCAGCGAAGCAAGCGGGCCTTACTAGTTGATAATACAATTAGAATGCGAACAAAGGCGAATTAATTCGCGATGATGTGAATGAAGTTTTTGTATTTTTAGTGTGCTTGAAATTTGTGGTATTTTCTTCAACCAAAAATTTTAACAGAATTTGTCATGGTAAGATGATGTTACCACATCACATATTTGGTTGGCAGAATAGCAATTGTCATAGCAATACTCTTACTTTTTTTTTAAAAGATTTAGAATTTTGGGGGCGCTTCAAAATAGTGGATTTTTTTCTCGAAAATTTTTTCACAATAGGCCCGTCCACAATGAACACGACGGCGGCGAACGACAACGACGAAAAACTGAAGCTTGACGATATTTGCCGTCAAGCATTGGCGACATGATTATAATGAGAGCAGGGGCGACAGGTGCGAATCATCTTGAAAAGCAGCAAAAAATGTTGTAAAAAGTGTGAAAGAGACATATTCTGTAATAATTGGAACTTATTTTACAAGTTATTTACTCTTCCTTTCGTTTTTATTGTCAAAAAAACTAAACGCCACCATCTGCCGCTTGTCAAAATAAAATTAGATTTAATCTGGCGACAGCGGCATCTGTGATTGATTGCCGCTTTGTCGCGTCGTGTTCAAAAAATTCCTCCCCATAAGAACACGTGTAAAAATAATTTGACAGATGCCGCTTGTCGTTTGCCGTTTTCATTCTGGTTACCACTAATGAATTCAAAATCAAAGTCAAATAACTTACAAAAAAACTTTTCATTAAATGTGTAAGTTTGCACAGCAAGTTTCTGTAACATAATTCTCTCCCGTTAAAATTCTTCGGATTTTAACCAATTAAATCCAATTTTGCTACAGGGCGCTTTAGAACTTGTCGCGGTAACGCATCTAACATTTCCATGCGCTTCTTGAGTTACAGATTGAATAATGCCTTTGTCGGATCGATTCTAGAGTGGTAACAACATTCATTTTACAGGCAAACAAATAACTTGGAAACTTTAACACCCTTTTGGTATTCTGCCGCCTTAAGTTGCAGTTCAATTTCGTAACCACCGAAAGAGGTGGTAACGTCTCGTAACCACGAAAAATTGCACGTGTTTTGTAAATATTTTTGTAGACAGAAAATACCACAGATACTCGCGCTAGTGGTAGTGTAGCCATTTCTGTCGGACTTCTGTCACCGCTACTTTAATTTTGCAGTAATGTCGAATTATAAAATCGTAATTGTTTTTGGCAAAAAAACAGGCCGCTTCAAGCTGTCGGGTATTGACTCTGCCATATCAATTCTTTCTTTTGTACGGAGTACGTTATTTTCATCCAAGTATGGAGATAACTTGTAAATAGGACTCGTTTTTCGAATATTGCGTGTTTAAATCAGAGTATCAATTTCATCCTTAAAAGAATTAAACTCAATTTTTCTATAAATGTAGTTTTTCGCTAATATTAAAATCTTTTTTGGTATGTCGTTATCTTCTTTTATCTTCATAGTGACGTTTTTCTTCAGTTTTAGACCGAGCTCAAAAACAGTAACGGTAGGTACGTACCCCTATTCCGACAGATTGATTTTTTCAATAATTTCACCAACACGATGCATCACGAATGGTTTACAATTTGGAAGGTTTGATCGTAGCCATGAAATAATAGTTTTACAGTCTGACTAAAAGTTCTGGAATTGACATGCATAATATGCTGCTGGCAAATCTTTTCAACAATACGAACTCCCAATACTGTACATCTGAGTTTAATCTGGTTAATTAGGTACCATCGTGGAATCTTAACTTGTTCGATTTTGATAGTAGCTTTATCCAAATAAGCCACTTCTTGAAAACTCCTACATTAATTTCACCTACCCAACCTTCAGTAGTTTCTTACACTTCTTGTGAAATAATCTCTCGTTTCCCATTTCTGGCAATGAATCCTCAATAGGCACTGACGTTTCTTCTATCAGCTCTCCGAGCTTTCTCAAAAACTGCCTTTGAATTTAATCGCATCTTCGTCTGTAGCTGCGCCGTCTAGTAAATCATCAACGTATTGATGATGTATAATAGAGTTTGCGGCCCTAGGAAACTCGTTTGCTCGGAATCGTTTTTGTCTTTAACATCATCACTTGCATTACATATACATATGTACGTGAGGTTTTCTTTGCATATCGTTATTTCACCGTAAGAAACGTTATGCATTTTGGTCTGATTGGCGAATTCTCACTTGATGAAATATTTCTTTTATGTCAGCTGTTATACAACAAACAACAACAACAGGTTGTTCCGTGACATTTGGCAGCTGCGTCCCAGATAAGTCCAACTTTCTCAGGCTTGTTTGCTGTGGAAATAGGCAGATACCAAATAGTTCCACTGTCTGCGAAAGCTTCATCTGCAGAAAGTTTTCGTGCTTAACCCTTTTTAACCAAAGAAAGAATTTGCTGATTCATGTCAAGTTAATTGCCTTAAAGCCATTGCATAACTATTTGGTATTTTGAGATATTATCTCTCCATAACAACTCAGTCTTAAAACATTTTCCAATTCTTTTTATTGTTGATTGCTAAGTTTTATTGGTGACTTCAGCTACATTTTATCGGTGCATTGTTTGGAGTGAGAGGAAATTGGATAAAATTCCATACAACCTCTTTAACTCGAAATCACTCTCGCATTCTTCGATTTTATGGAAACCAACAGTGTTTGAAGCAAATGGCTCGCATGGAACTCCATCTGAATTGTTCAAATAATAGCGGAAATAACCATTATTTAGCCCAATGAGGATTTATGGGACTGCATTTTCGTAAAACTTTAAGGGAATATTTTTCAAATAAAAATAGCTTGGTACATCTTCCTGTGTGGCACTTTCCAACAGTATGGTCATTCGAAATGTCATACTTTTGGATACTGCTGTGATAATTGTAGGTTTACTAACATAGAACCCTCTTCATTGCGTGTGGTATGCGATGTGAATTTGAGGCACACTTTTTTTGGTTCGCCTTTAAGACCTAACTGTTCGCATATATTTTTCTTTATATATGTACGTACTGTAGTGGCAGAGATGGAACACCATAACGTTATCGATGTCAAACAGATTCTAAAGGTAGAAGTCAGCGAGACACGCGAAACAGGTTTGATCATATTGACATTCAACTGCAACTTTCTGCAGAGATCCATGTAGGATACGAACCAGTTCGGATAAGACCGTATATACATACCTCAACCACTTCGTGCAACTAACATACCTGAGGTCATCTCTCGAAATACTGTAACCACCAAAAACTTTGTCGAAATTGTTCTAAAAGCTACCACTTAAATGAGGATGTGAACGAAATTTGATTTGACCTGAGAAAATGCGCGAACTGTAGCACACAAAACATCAGCTCTAACGACCACTGCCACCGATAAAAATTGTCCGATATTCATCAAACAAAAAGCGATCCAGGCAGTAAAATCTATCCATAAGGTCGTTCACAAAACAGCAGCGGTAAAAAAAAAACCCTTAATCAGCAACAGAATACTATAGTTAGATTAGAACCTAAGTTGCTCAATCAATTCACACTTACAAACATACGTCGGTCTATATGGTTGATATTATATAGTGTAACTTCCACTATATAAAAAAAAAAAATGTTTTTTTCTACTTAACTGATTGGCATGCGTCGAAACAACTCTAGCTTTGCGTGAAAAATTATGCAGCAGCTTGTGGTGTCTCACTTTGCAACCAATAATACTGCATTTCAGCTCAGAAGAGAAGTTTCCATGTTTTCGAAAATAGGTTCTACAAATCCTCTTCTTTACTAAGTCCCCACCTCACTGACAGCCTCATTGCACTAAACTTAGCACAACTGCTGACTAAACGGTTTCGATTACAAATACTGCAAACTGACTTCGTATTCTCCGGTTGGCGTTGTAATTCCTATACTTGGACTAACCTCAATGACAGCTTCCGAAACATCTAATAATCATTTCGTAAAGGAACAAATATTGTACATTGCCAAATCCAGCTTAATCTGTGAGGGCAGCTTGTATACGAGCTTCTGAAGTAGTAAGGGATTCCAACTCAGATGCTTGGATTGTTGAACATAGATTTCGAACATTTAATGCCATGTCACAAGCGTTTCCAGTTTTACTGCTCTCCTCATACGAGCTGTAGAGAAGCGGCCATACTTCTGTCTTTCCTGCAAAGATTGGCAGCTCCTTTGAAAAGCTTTTTCGCACTACAAGTAGATAATTAGTAAAGGGTTGTAGCTTCAGTCCTCGAAACGGTTTCACCATGGTTGGTTCATGGCATGTCCGTCCGTCTGTCCGTCCGTGTACACGATAACTTGAGTAAAAATTGAGATATTTGCATGAAATTTTGCATACAGGTTACTTTCTGGCCAAGGTATGCTGCTGTTGAAAATTGACGCAATCTATCATCAATCAATTATAACCACGCCCCCCTTTTTCGATATCGAAAATTTTGAAAATCACATAAATTAACATAACTTGAGTAAAAATTGAGATTTTTGCATACAGGTTACTTTTTGGCCAAGGTAGGTTGCTATTGAAAATGGACGAAATCGGATGATAACCGCGCTTCCTTTCTCGATATCGAAAATTTCGAAAATCATAAATTAACATAAGTTGAGTAAAACTTGAGATATTCGCATGAAATTTGGTACACAGGTTAAGGTCAGTTAATTGTTTCCTTACATTCTAGGGCCTATATCATTGCCAAGTCATGGTATTTGTATCTCGTTCTGAAAACTAACGCTGGGTATTTAATGTTCGGTTCACCCGACCTTAGACTTCCTTACTTGTTTGTGCATAACTTATGCACAATTTCAATAGATTGTGCAGAATTCATGATTATTGGGCTAAATTTATGCGTAAAGTTGCCTATTAAAAAATGTACCTAAACATTTTATAGTTATGAATAGCTTGTGAATAAATAATGCACAACAGTTTTCTCCGTGTAGTATTATAATTTTTTGAAGAATGTTGCGGGAGAAACTCGAGACCATTGTGTACCATATCAAGTGCGATATCTTAAGCATAGACGTCAAAATTTTGAGAAAATTTAACACCTGTTTTTTTATATTCTATATTGTATAAAGATCAAGATGCCTCAATAAAGCTTTGATAAATCAAGAAGCTAGTTTTTTACGTGTGGCGTGCTTTTATTTAAAACCGGAAGTGGCCATTCTTCTTTTTTCGAGTTGCCATAAAGCTGCAAGAATCAAGTATTATTACAGATACATATTACAGAGTTGCCCTAAGTCTACAAAAGTCTATTATTATTCTTAAGGCTAATAAACACATCTTACAACTCGGCTATCCTGACATATTGATCGTGCCGATCAATTACCAGATTAATCTTAAGTTCTAAATTAATGGTTAAGTGTTGCTTATTTGCCCTTGGGTACCAGTGTCCAACTGAGGAATCGGTGCGAGCCATAAACGAAGGCGATTTGCCTCCACCACCCCATCATAGGGCATTTGTGTAATTTGGCAGTTTTCTATATCTCGCAAAACATAACGATCATTGGGTAGCTTTTTATGTATCCGGTAAGGACCACGGAACTTCGGAATAAATTTTTTGTTAGTACCAACAGTGGTGTCCACGTTCCTCATTACCACAAAGTCCTCTACCTCGAAATCTCTCGCAGGCAGACTATGTTTAGGAAAGTACTTCAAGTTATAATCCTGCGCCCTTACTATACATCCCAGAGCCTCTTCGCGAACCTTTACCAAATCGCAGGGTTGTTTCTCCCCCTTCTCCTCTATAAACTCGGTTAGTTCGTCTACAACCCGCCCACGTTGCTCTACTCCGAATAACAACCTACAGGGAGAATCCTTTGTAGCCGAATGTACCGTGTTGTTGATAGCATACTCAACGTCTACCAGCTTACCTACCCAATCTGAATGATTCACCGGTTCCGTCAATTTTGCTAACATGGCTTTCAGAATTCGGTTAACGCGCTCTACCTGGCCGTTTGCCTGCGGGGAAGCCACAGCGACCTTAACATGTGCTATATTATTCTTAGCCATGAAGTCTGCGAACACCTGTGAGGTAAAACAAGAACCCCGATCACTAACGATGCGCCTCGGTCTGCTATAAAAATCAAAGTACTTTTGCAGAGAGGCACACACCTCTTTAGAACTTGTTGTCTTTACGGCAAACAATTTTACATGCTTGGTAAACCCATCAACTACCACCAACACATGCTTTCTCACAGAGCGGACCGAAGGCAAAGGGCCGAAATGGTCAATGTGCAAAGTGTCGAAGGGCTCCGGTTTCTTAGGTATATTAAATAGGTTACGACGATTCGAGCGTGTTTCTGGAGAGTACATTATACACTTAAGGCAGTTTCTTATACAGTTTTTCACCCTCTTCCTCAGCTTCGGAAACCAATAGTTTTTACGTAATTGTTCCACCGTTTTCTCCACAGCCATGTGGCCTATCTTTCCGTGAATGACCCTAATTATGTTATCCTCCATTTCCTTGGGGACATAAAGCATCATTCGCCCTTCCTTGCCCCTTTTGAATACCAAACCATCGACAAGCTCGAAATTCTCTACCGGTCCCTCTTCTAACCGACATCTCAGCGATTTGATCGTTTCGTCCCTATTCTGCGTGATCTGCAGGTTAAAATCTATATCATCAATCCCCTCGGACTCCACTACGCAACACCTACTAAGGGCATCCACATGAGCCATAGAGGTCGCTGGCCGATGCTTCACTTTATAATTATAATTTTCAAAGGTAAAAACCCATCTAGCTATCCTAGAATTTACTTGCTTCTTATCCAATGCCAAAGCTAAAGCATTACAATCCGTGACAATAGTGAACGCGATCCCTTTAAGCTGCGTTTTGAATCGTTCCAACGCATATACTATTGCTAACGTCTCCAGCTCGAAACTATGTAATTTCGATTCCCCCTCGGACGCAGTTTTAGAGAAGTAAGATACCGGATGGAACTTCCCATCATCTTGCTTCTGCAAAAGGATTGCGCCAAACCCGAGCTTACTAGCATCCGTATGAAGCTCTGTTTCCCTAATCGGGCTATATATGGATAAAATTGGGGCCGATGCTAAAAATTCCTTAAGTTTATTAAAAGCTTCCGTACATTCAGGGGAAAACTTAAATACCGCATTTTTCTTCAGGAGTGACGTTAGGGGTTTAGCAATTGAAGAAAAATTCCGAACAAATCGCCTAAAGAAAGAAAACAAGCCTAGGCATTGTTGCACCTCTTTGGCACTTCGGGGTTGAGAGAAATTTCGGATTGCCTCAATATGCATCGGATGCGGTCGGATACCAGTTTTGTTCACTAAATATCCCAAAAACTCAATTTCAAAAAACCCAAATTTACATTTCTTTATTTTTAACTCCAGACCCCTTTTACGTAACCGTTGCAAAACCGCACTTAAGATTTCGATATGAGATTCGAAGTCTTTTGTTGCTATCGTTATATCGTCTATAAAAACCACTATTTTCCTGGAAAATATTAAGTCCCTCAAAATTGCACAAATAAACCGCTGGAAAAACGCTGGTGCGTTCTTTAACCCGAATGACGTATATTTATTTAAGACGTATATTTTATTGATTCCTCATCCATTTCAACCTGGTGAAACCCATTCTTCAAATCTAAAGCTGTAAAGTATACCTTTCCCTCTAAATACTCGATGCAATCCTCGACCAACGGTAGAGGGAAATTATCGCGAACCGTTTTCTTATTCAAAAACCTATAGTCAATACATAATCTACCTTCCCCACTTTTCTTTCGTACCAACACTGTTGCTGAAGCATAAGGTGAACTGCTGTGTCTAATCGTACCCCTTGCTAAAAGTTCATCAATTATTACTTGGACCTCTGATTTCTCCGAAAATGCTAATCTACGCGGTGCACAATGGAACGGTGTATCATCAGTTAAGTTTAATTTCATCTTAAGGTCATAAGGCTCTATCTCCGCATCAGGCAAAGGGTCAAAATAATCTCTCAAAATAACTTTCTTCAACTGGTCACCTTGTGGTTGACTTAAAACAGGATTTATTTCTATTTCCGCTAATTTACTGTTGTCCGCAACCCCGGATACATAAAAATTTGAGCGATTTACACCAGTGATCATATCCGATTTAAAAATTCGAATTCGATCGCCGATTTCCGCCCGGACCGTTTTCGTTAAAGGTCTTGCTTTACAATGTGCCAACGGCAGCAAAGCACTTGCGTTAATTTCTTTCGCTTTATTCAATACTTCAGATGACCCCAATCTACTACCCACCACCGACCCCTGCATCAGACACTGTTTACATACACAACCCCATTCATTCAAATTAACCAAGTCAAGAGCACTGCAGTTTAAGTTTTCCAAATATTTTAGCTTAGTAGCATTTTTAATTTTTAGTAATTCAGTTTTCGTATATTTTATTTTAGGTTCAAATTTACACAAAAATATATTAAATTTTTTTAAAAGATCACGTCCGATTAAAAGTGGGACATCAAGAGCCGTATCCGACAGTATAGAAAGTTCATGTGAAATAAATTTTTTATCAAGAATAAAATTACATTTAATGTTGCCGTAGGTCCAAATGTTCGAGTCGCCTACACCTTTATATTTTGATGGTTTTAATTTTCCACACTTAATTTTTGGTATGCAAGACCGCCTAATAAAACTGATCGGACTACCCGAATCAAGAAGAGATAAAAATTTAAAAAACTTAGTGCCCTTGTCTCGCCTAATTTCAAAAGCAACACTTACCATTTGAAGTTCGTGAACCGCTCTGGCTATCTCTGCTTCTTCCTCATTTGCTATGTTAACAGCTGCAACAACATTTCGCTTCGGGCAAGCCTGGTATAGATGTCCAAATTCTCCACACTTGAAACACGAACCCGTTGCTCGCTTCGGCTTAGGGCACTGGGACTGGTAATGTCCAAATTGGGAGCAATTATAGCACCGTGGCTCGTCGGGTTGTGCGGATGTTGCACCTCCAAAATTTGGTTTGCTCATTTTGACGTTTGTGATTGCACTTCTTGGACGAAATTTCTCATACCTGTCGATTTGAGTTTTTAGCTCTCTCAAATTATCTGCCTGGTAAAGCATTGTTGCTGCCCCTGACTTGTCACCAATACCACTTATGATCGCGTCTATCAAATCCCGTTCAGGTATGCAGGCTTTGCTCGCAATAAGCTGCATTTCCAACAAATCACGCTGCACACTTTCATTTTGCTTCAACTTTCTGGTTTTCAGCTCCTCATAGACATTCAACAGCGAATACGAAATTGAGAATTGTTCTATTAAAGCTGCCTTTAGGGTGTTGTAGTCAGCTGTCAGAACGGTTCTGGCAAACAATTTTGCAGTACCATCTAGTAAACGGCGCACACACAACAGTTGCATACGTTTATCGACCTGCATCAAAGCGAATACATTCTCCAATTCCACAAACCATTTACGCACGTCATAGCTGTCGTCACCTGAAAATTTCGGAACCATAATGTCCAGCGTGGACACATCAATTGGCTTGCTTTGGTATGGCTGCATTTGCAGCTGTTCAACTTCGCGTTTTAAACTCAGGATTTCGCGCTGTTTCTTCAGCTTGGCAATTTCGCAGTCCAGGTCGTTTAACTCGACTATCTCGCTTGGTAGAGCACTAGCAAGAGGAGTCACACTAGGTGTGCTGGTAGTGACCGATGTAGTGGTAGTGGCAGCCATGCCATAGATGGTAGCAGCAGTAGCAGAAGTGACGGCAGCGGCAGAAGTGGCGGCAGTGGCAGAAGTGGCGGCAGTGGCAGAAGTGACGGCAGTGGCAGAAGTGGTGGCAGTGGCAGAAGTGGCGGCAGTGGCAGAAGTGATGAAAGTTGAACCAGAAACACCACCGGCAATAGTGGTAATGGTAGTAGGAGCGATAGAAGTATCCGCCGATGTTCCAAGAGGCATTCCAATTACCTCATCACAAAGCGCTCGCAGTTGTGTCACTGTTGCAGTGGCTGGGAAATTTACGCCAGCATTTGTCAGCACCTGCATTAAATCCTCTCTAACGTGGACCGACATCTCCAAATTTCTCAAAATTTTTGATTATTTTATACTTTAGATTGATATTGTGGGTTACGACCACTTCTGATGGCTATAAAGATCAAGATGCCTCAATAAAGCTTTGATAAATCAAGAAGCTAGTTTTTTACGTGTGGCGTGCTTTTATTTAAAACCGGAAGTGGCCATTCTTCTTTTTTCGAGTTGCCATAAAGCTGCAAGAATCAAGTATTATTACAGATACATATTACAGAGTTGCCCTAAGTCTACAAAAGTCTATTATTATTCTTAAGGCTAATAAACACATCTTACAATTGGTTTCATCCTGCATCTGATTATTTCATTCATTAAAAGATAGGTGTTAAGATCTAATCTCAATTAACTTTATGATTTGTTTACATTCAAACTCTAGTCCGTATGGACCATACCTCATATCGATAAGTTACGATATCGAATTGCAATTGTCATAATATCGATGTACAAACATATGAGCCTTGACATGAACAAAATAAAAAACAACAATTATATTCTTCTCTCACGAAACTTCCGCTCGTAGCGTGCTTATTTATTTTTTATCAAAATCGCATTTTATATCTGGAAATAGTTCATTAAACGCCAACCATCTTGTGAACTAAAAACGCTTAGTTTGCCTACAAAACATTGGAGGCCCCGGCGAGATAGCTATTTTCAACATTAAATTGCGAACATGTCCGACACTGAGCAAAATTCTGGCAAGATAGGCGATGCTGGAGGAGGTTCAACCTCCACTGTGTCTACAAAGGCCCAAAAGGCAGTTGCAGTGCTAAATACACGCCGCACCGTGTGCGAGCAACAAATGGATCGTACCCGCGACTTCATTGAACGTATGAAGCAAGATCCAACATTGATCACTTCATCGGAGCTGACTATTCGCCTTGAAGCTTTGGAGAACTCCTACAGCACGTTTCTCAGTGTTCAATCTAAAATTGAGGAAAGAGACCCAGAAGAAACTTTACAGCATCATCGCCCCACTTACGAGGAGCTATACTACTTAACTGCATCCAATATAAAGGTTATGCTCTCAAAATTAGACAGTGCAGCTAACACAACAATCGTGGATACTGATAAAACGACGGAGAGGTATGACACTATAAGATTGCCAAAAATAGAGCTGCACTCATTTTCAGGTGAAGTTACTGCTTGGATGAGCTGGTACGATGAGTTCAACTCACTAGTACACAAAAACCAGCACATCACAACTCTCGCGAAATTTCATCATCTGGTAGCAAAGTTGGAGGGTACTGCCAAGGCGACTATTGAGGGGCTGAAGATAGTATCCGAAAATTATGAGGTTGCGTTACAGCGGCTCCGTGAGCGATTTGAAAACAAAAAGGTGATCGGGACAAAGCACATCGAACTTATGTTCCATCATCCCAAGATTACTAGTGCAAACTCTAGCGATCTGCGAAATCTAATCGACAAAATGAACAATCACATGGTGGGACTGCGTAACCTAAATCGTCCAGTTGACCAGTGGGACGATCTTATTGTGCACCTAATAACTACAAAACTGGATGTCCAAACCGCTTTAAAATGGAATGAAGAATCTGCTACTGATCGCATGTCAACGCTTACTGAACTAATGACGTTTTTGAAAAAAAGATGCCAGATACTAGAAGGTAATGTACAAACCAACATTTTAAGTAATTCTAATTCCATTGCGACGGGTCTGCCATCCAAAAATCAAAAACAACATAGGGCATTTACAGCAACAAAATTTTCATGCAACTTTTGCCATAAGTCAGGTCATTTAATTTATCGTTGCATAGCTTTCATTAACCTAACCGTAAGGGATCGATTACAAAAGGTGCGAGAGCTGAAATTATGCGAAAATTGTTTAAAACCAAATAGTCATACTGCATTAAATTGCCCATCTAACTTTAAATGTCAGTCATGCGGTCATAAACATCACTCGCTATTACATCAAGCAAACGCCTCTGTCTCGCAAGCGAACAGCAACAATAACAATCAAACAGGCTCTTCTACTAAGTTTCTACCTCCAAATCTCAACCTTATGCCCAATCCGCAAGTCACTTTACATAGTAAATCGAAGGACAGCAATGTTCTGGGAACCGTTATCTTACATTTGGTTAACCATCGTAATCAAAATATTACGTGCCGTGCACTCTTAGATTCTGGCTCTCAGCTAAATATGATTTCGGAGCGCATCGTTAGAATTGCTGGAATCAAGCGTCAGCATTCGCCTACATCGTTCACGTCTGCAAACGACATGCAAACGTCAGCAAAATTTAAGGCTACCTTTACAATAAAATCACGTTTCAATGATTTCTCCTCTAACTTAGAGGCCCTAATTCTCCCTAAAATAACTGAGCAAATGCCAGATCGAAAAATTAATATTGATGAATGGAATATTCCAAAAAATATCGGTTTAGCCGACCCGCTGTTTTACATTCCACAACGTATAGATCTTCTTATTGGTGTAGATTTATTTTACGAAATACTCTCAGTCGGCCAAATTAAGCTTGGGTCTGACATGCCGATAGCACAAAACACCTTGTTAGGCTGGGTAGTCGCGGGAAAACTATCCGCGCATAAATCTCCAAATCGAATGAGCCTTTTTGCAAAGCCTACCGAAGCATCTGGCGAACCAACGCTGAATGACTCAATTAAGGCTTTTTGGCAAATTGAGGAAATCAGCGAAGCATTTTATAATACATCGCGAGAAGAAAGAGAATGTGAAGCACACTTCAAAAAAAATGTTTCTCGCAGTGAGTGCGGCCGATACCAAGTAAGGCTGCCATTTAAACATAATTTCAATATATTAGGCGATTCGTACAACATTGCACTAAAGAGATTTTATTCGCTAGAGGCAAAATTTCGAAATAATGAACAATTGAGACTACAATACGTAGAGTTTATGGAAGAATTTATTAATTTATCTCACATGGAAAGGGTTATCGATACGGATATTAAGACCCCATGCTACGTAATTCCTCATCACTGTGTATTTAAGCCGTCCAGCTCTACAACAAAAATTAGAGTTGTCTTTGATGCCTCATCAAAAACGAGCTCTGGCGTTTCATTAAACGAGCTGCTTATGATCGGGCCTGTAATTCAACCTGACTTGTTCACAACAATGCTTCGTTTTCGCTATTTTACATATGTTTTTACGGCAGATATCACAAAAATGTATCGTCAGATATCACTTCATCCTGATGACAGACGTTTCCATTACATTTTATGGCGACCATGCGAGACCGATTCCCTTGAGATATTTCAGTTGTGTACGGTCACTTACGGGACCTCGTCTGCATCGTTTCTGGCAACACGCGCTTTACAACAGCTCTGCGAAGATGAAGGGCAATACTTTCCTGAAGCCTCCCGAGCGGCTCTCAATGGATTCTACGTCGATGATTTATTAACAGGCGCTAATACGCTTCACGACGCAAAGGTTTTGCAAGGGCAACTGCAGACAATGCTACTGCGAGGAAAATTCGAGCTAAAGAAGTGGTGCGCTAATCATAACGACATATTATCCAATGTACCAGAAGAAGACAAGGAGAAGTTTTTTAAAATTAGCGGGAAAAATGCTATCAAAACTTTAGGGCATATTTGGAATCCATCTACCGATAAATTTCTTTACCAAAAGCCAAATGCACAAAGCCAAAAGGCGTTTACCAAACGTAGTATACTCTCTGAAATTGCCCAATTTTTTGATCCTCTGGGCCTAATTAGTCCGGTGGTAGTGCTGGCAAAGATATTTATGCAGCAGTTGTGGCGTTTAAAGCTCAGCTGGGACGAGGCATTGCCGCAAGAGTACCACAGCAGATGGAAAAACTTTCGAGATCAACTACATCATTTAAACGATTTTGAGATAGAACGTCAGGCGTTTGCACCGTGTGCAAAATATGAACTTCATGCATTTTCTGACAGTTCTGAAGATGCTTACGGGGCTTGTCTGTATATAAAAAGCTCCTCCGAGGAAGGGGGAGCTGTCACCATTAAGTTATTATGCGCTAAGACAAGAGTAGCGCCGCTTAAAAAATGTTGTCTTCCAAGATTGGAGTTGTGTGCGGCTGTCAAAATGGCCGAACTTGTAAAACGTATCAAGGAGGTTTTTAATTTCGTTGAATTTCAAAGCATCAACTATTGGACCGACTCCACTATTGTTTTAAATTGGCTACAACAAGATTCTTGCAGCTGGCAAACATTTGTTGCCAACCGCGTTGCGCTAATTCAGGAAAGTAGTACATTTTCACAATGGCGCTACGTACCAACCAGCCAAAATCCAGCTGACTTATTATCGCGTGGTGTATTACCTGAAGCATTAATGCGGTCGCGCCTATGGTACAACGGGCCTTGTTTTTTAATGCAATCTGAAGAATTTTGGCCTTCTTTACCTGTGGGAGTACATCACAGTGACGAAGACTTACAAAGAAAAAGGGTTAAACTTGTTTTAGCAGCCACACTCGAAGATAATTTCATAGAAAATATCAAATATCACAATAATTATCAAAGTCTACTCAACATAGTCGCTTACATACTGCGCTTTAAGCATAACTGCACAATCAGTGAGTCAAACCGCCGTTCAGGTGTTCTCTCTCCACAAGAAATACATCTTGCTTTAGTTGCAATTGTAAAATTGATTCAGCGAGTGGAGTTCTCCGCGGAGATACGAGCATTAAGTTGCGGTAGTGCTCTGCCAAAACAAAGTAAACTCAAAGCTCTCGCAGCATTTATTGATCAAGAGGGAATTCTTAGGGTTGGTGGACGTTTACGGCACGCTGCTATAGACTTCAACAATAAGCATCCCATATTACTTCCCAAATCGCATGTTTTTACGCGAGCTCTTTTGACTCATCTTCACATCTCCAACCATCATGTTGGACCCCAGGCACTTCTTAGCATAACCAGGCAAATGTTTTGGCCTATTCACGGGAAAGTCGCTGCCCGCTCCGTCGTTCATCATTGTGTTCGCTGCTCCAGAGCGCGCCCATTAAGACAAGATCAGCTGATGGCAGATATGCCTGAACTACGAGTACAACAATCAAGGCCGTTTAATATTGTTGGAGTTGATTATTGCGGCCCCTTTTTTATTCATTTTCGTCGACGCGGGACAGTACCAACAAAGGCATATGTCGCCATATTCGTATGCTTTGTCACTAAGGCCACCCATTTGGAGCTGGTTGACGACCTCAGCACAAAAGGCTTTCTCAATGCCTTAAAGCGATTCATAGCTCGTCGTGGACTTTGTGCTGTCTTGTACAGCGATAACGCTACAAATTTTGTCGGCGCTAGAAAAGAGTTAGAAGAGCTTTTCAGTATGCTTCAGCATAAACAATCTCAAGAAGAAATCGAAAGGGAGTGCGCTGTTAATGGAATTGTGTGGAAGCATATACCTCCCCGGTCTCCACATTTTGGAGGGCTGTGGGAGGCTGCTGTCAAATCCTTTAAATATCACCTAAAACGTATAATGAATAACTCTGCATTAACCTTTTCAGAATTTAACACTCTTATCATCCAAATCGAGTCAATACTCAATTCTAGACCAATCACGGCTGTTCCTGAAAACGCCTGCGATGTACCTGCACTTACTCCTGGGCATTTCATTATCGGCACTGCGTTGAATGCCATTCCTGAACCGGATTTAAAGGCTGTCGAGAACTTCAATCGCCTACAGAGGTATCAGCAGCTACAATGGTACTTCCAGCAGTTCTGGGATAAATGGCACAAGGACTATCTTCAAAGCTTGCAGGGTCGCAATAAATGGACAAAGGAAGGTCCGCCTCTACATATCGGAGACCTAGTTATTTTGGAGGAAGAAAATATTCCACCGCTTCAGTGGAAACTCGGCCGCATAATTCATCTGCATCCAGGCAAGGATGGTATCACCAGAACCGTAACAGTGAAAACTGCCACAAACGAAGTCCAGCGAGCTACCGCTAAAATAAGACGACTGCCTATTGATGGCCCTTTGTGCCCTCAAGGGGGGGTGAATGTTAAGATCTAATCTCAATTAACTTTATGATTTGTTTACATTCAAACTCTAGTCCGTATGGACCATACCTCATATCGATAAGTTACGATATCGAATTGCAATTGTCATAATATCGATGTACAAACATATGAGCCTTGACATGAACAAAATAAAAAACAACAATTATATTCTTCTCTCACGAAACTTCCGCTCGTAGCGTGCTTATTTATTTTTTATCAAAATCGCATTTTATATCTGGAAATAGTTCATTAAACGCCAACCATCTTGTGAACTAAAAACGCTTAGTTTGCCTACAAAACAATAGGAGTACAAAACAAAAAACTTCATTTTGATGTGCCTGTCAAACGTTTGACAGATAACATATCACACTTGTACTGATACACAGTGCTCGAGACTATCTGTTTGATAGCAAAACTCTTATTTTATTTCAAACATTTAGAATTAAAGTTATTTGAGTTTTACAAAAAATATTGAATTAGAAAACTAGATATAAAAATTTTTAAGTTTGCTTAGCAAGTGAAAATTGAATGAAAATTGTAATAATTGAATAATAATTATTATCAACTTGACTTAAGCTTTTTAAACTTAGAAAAATATGCAATTTTTTCTAAAAGACTTCTCGTCATACAAAAGTAATAGTCATCATAAGAATTTATTTGTTCTCGCCAAATCATTGTCCCACACTTCATTTTGAATGCGACATCAAATACCGATATCAAATACTGGATAAACATGAAAGCAGTACAAAATTTCGCCCGCTTTGGTTTTTGGCCAGAAAATCATACTTTCTAGCCCATAGTGCACTGGAGTGTTGGGATGTATTTTTACATGAATACACATTTGGTTGTTTGTGCATATTTATACCTAAAGCACACGCCGTTGATGCGAAACATCTGCTGGAGCCGCGATATTTAAAAAT
The DNA here is from genome assembly GCA_951509765.1 of Sphenella marginata. NCBI lineage: Eukaryota > Metazoa > Arthropoda > Insecta > Diptera > Tephritidae > Sphenella > Sphenella marginata. The sequence goes on along the minus strand of OX608080.1, from coordinate 88,114,599 downwards.
ACTAATGCGAGTAATTAAGAATACCTAGTACTGTATGTGTAGTGTATAAATACACAAATTAAGTACGGTGAACATACGCACATATGCACATATTATTATGTATCTAGAAAATAAACATTTACATACATATGTATGTATGTATGTATGTATGCATGTCGGTTTATCCCCCATCGAATCCATGTACAAAATTTCGAAATAATTCAAATAAAAACTCTGTTCTCTTTCAATAGACGACGGAGAAGGTCACGTTGGAACCGTCTGTGAGATAGGACGCTCTGGATCTACGCACTCGCCTGAAAATACAGTTGTTGTCAATTGGGATTCTGGCCATAGAACAAATTATCGTGTTGGATACCAAAATCAATACGATTTAATTATTGTTGATAACGCACAAGTTGGTAAGTTATGCATATGTAATAAAAAATAATATATCGACAGCCTTACTTCAAAACCCCGTAAGTCACTATTTTTCCAAAAATAATATTTTGAGCCTTTCCCATAGATCGTGATATTTCGCGAATTAAAATGCGGTCAAAATCGGGTTACAACCATTTCTTTTCAGTGGTGAAATGTAATAACCGTCTATCATATACATATGTACATTGTACATATGTTATAATTATCACAGTTTTTTCCCTCTCCAGAAAACTTTTTGGTTTTGAACATACAGGGTTTTGCTGTGTGGCTGTCGATATGTGCATATTACGAATATAAAAAGTGAATATGTGTTGGACTATGGCAGTAACTTTTTGTGCATAGATCTTTTGAGTTGTCATTCATGAGGTCGGTAAATGGAGTGAAGTGAATTCATATCTCGAGTGGCAGAACTAAAAAACAGGGCACAACATTTTCGTCGTCACAACATTTTCGTCTCGGTGACAACAGTCAAAAAATATACATATATTTTTACATTTCATAAATTTGTAAAAGATAAGGATGTCAGTCGGTCTGGTACATATCATATAAATTAGACTGGATATGCTTTTCAAAATTGTTTCCCATTTTAAGCCGCAGGTCTTACACAGTTAAATTTAAGTAAGCTTCTGGTCAAGCCATTTAGTTTGCGTTTAACAGCCATTGAAATTTACAAAAATGTGAAAAAGTGGAATCAAATAAGTTCAACAAAAAGCGTTATTTCAATATTAAATGAAGAATGAATGGCTTTAAGTGAGCTCAAGGCCAATAATAGCTGTGTGTGTGTGTGTGCAAAAAGTATAAGTAAAGTGAGAATGACGTAAAACTCTCTCGAAACGCTAAAAGTTTAAAATATCCGCAGAACAGGAGACAGTAAAAACTTGCAGCAAAATCAGCTGTTGCGATTTTGAGTTAATAATTCAAATTTTCGTTGTTGATTTCCCTGTTACGATCAGTTGTTTTCACTTACAAGTTTTACTGATCGAAATTCCACTTTACCAGGTGACGTGACGTTAATGTAATTAATGTCATTGGTATTAATTCGCTTTTTTGCAAGTCGAATCATTTTGAGAACTATTTATCGTGAGCGCTAAATATCATAAATGCTTCACTTATACTCGTATCTATAATAACAACGCAACTGCCATTTCAGGTGCACTTACATAGATAATCGACTGAGCTGGTTTTACTCCAAATTTTCATTTCATAGCTGTATGCATAAATATGAAAAAAAAAAACAATGAATTTTGATAATTTTCATCGCTGCAATCATTTATGGCATGTCCCACTTCACTATATCTATGAGGAAAGCTATGGCGGTTGTGTTAAAAATGTTCCTTGAAAACTTTTAATAATCAATTAAATTAAAAAAAAAAAGCAATAATAATTTTTTCAAAAATAAATTGCTGCTATGTTGAAACACAGAAAGTTCAGAATTCCCTGCAACCCGTTCTCATTCGTAATATAATTCCTAAAATATTTTGGCATCAGCTGGTTCTGAACGGGTTCCATTTTTGGTTCGTTCGGGGGTAGTTTTGCTTCTGGATGAGTGATTGTGGATATGGAATATTTCATGGTACCTTTTAACTATAACTTTTGTAATCGGTACAGAGTTACTACAGAATTGCATTTATTCCATTCATCGATACTTTGATTTCTCATATTCAAATCCATAAATCCATTTTTAAAAGTTTCGGTCTATTATTCCTTAAAAACCACTTCTATAAAAAATGCAAAAACCCTTACAAATTATTCAAAAAGAAATTTCATTGCAGAAATAAAAACGTGGGGACAACGAATTTGCGATCAGAACATCCATAATGCTCTCGAAGCATTATCAGGAAGTAGTTTTGAATTCAAATACTACTTATTTAGAAATAAACTTTGTGTGCAGGATCTTAACGCACAATATTCCAGGTGGTTATGAAAAGACATTCCAAAACGTTAACATTATCTTACAAGTTAGTTCTGGTACAAAGGCTGTAAGAGCTATAGTTTTCGCCCTTACAGAGGAATTCTCTCAGAAACACTGTATGAGCAATAGTGTCTCAATGGAATGGATTCTTTAAGCATTAAACTGTTTTAACTTAGAACGAAATTGTCCAAAATTTTTTTTAAAAAGCATCGAAAATTGCAGAATACTTTAAAGTGGCTTGGGTGACTTCAATTATTGCATTGTACATATTGCTCTTATTGCAAAGACCGAGTTTGAGGTATTTCAGATAAACGCGTTTGTTGGCAGAATATACAATAATGATCTCAAAAAGCATCTAAGTTTACTGCCGATGCTCAAGCCGGAGCGTAAGAGAGAAAGAGCCCACTCCATATAGAACCAGATTGTTTAATGCCACCATGCCGTGAAGAAGGACTCAATTTATATAAGGATTGTTCCTTCGCCGGCTAATACTTTACTGAATAATACCTATTCTATTTCTTCTTAAATTCATAATTTATTTTTACTTCTGCATTTCAGGCGTACGTCACTCGAATGTGGTTTGTGATGGCTGCTCTAAGCCCGGAATAGCTGGTATTATTTTTAAATGTGCTCAGTGCACCAACTATCATCTATGCGCCTATTGTTACGGCGCAGATCTGCATGATACCGATCATTCATTTGTTCGTTACACTACGCCGACATCACTGGGGTATGTTTAAATAATTAGCACGTACATATGTATGTTATGTTTCTTCTTATTGGGTTTATGATACTCCCTGAATCAGCGATATGGGTTCCCCATTATTCGTCGAGAGGGAAATTAAGTTCTCAATTGCCTACTTGTTTGATTATTTGATGCATTTCTAAGCTGGTATTATTTCCCTTTGTTAGTCCCGGTAGTCCCGGTTCCCAAGAGTGACTCTAAAGATGTTTCAGCAATTACACGTCGTTGTCCGGTTGCTCGGATTCTGCTCTTAGAAGAGTTGGCTTAATAGAATCGTCATTTTGAATGCCTAGGAAAGGAGATTCTAAACCCGACCGGAATTATTGGTATTGCTCAATGTCAAGAAGCGCTTCAATCAACTTATCGACGTTTTTCGCGCAATACGCTACTGATCCGCGGTTTTCGGTATTGCCTCCCTTATTACATTTTAGTTCCAATCTGGTGACATGTGTAGATTGTTTTCATAGGTCAGTTCTTCGGGCTCATGCCCTTATTTTCAAAAACGGATCGACATTTCGAACATGGAAGATTGCTCCCAAAGGGCAGGGCGCGAATCGTTACAGACATGGACGAGCAACTCGCTACGTAAAAATGTCAATATCGGATTATGACAGCCGTGAACGTACAAATTTATCGAAATTTCGAATGATTACAAACGTGAACGAATTGCCGCTCGTTCACAAATTTCCGATCGAAGGCGTAAAGAATAGAGGCAAATATTTGAAAATGAATGCGTATTGATTTTATATTTGTATATATATTTTGATAAAGAACAACCTATAATTAACTTAATTTAACGCAAAAGGACATAAATGTAAAATTTATTAGCGAACATCACGATTTGGGCAAAACTTTGATACCAAACTGTGAGTAAGAAAAAACGGCTGCAAAACAAATTTGGAAGGAGCTTTGAGGCATCCAATAACTGAAAATGACAAAATATTAAATAGCACCCAAACACTTGTGCTAATTTAATCACCCTCAAAGAATTCTATGTTTTCCACTTTGTGTTGCCCTGCGAATCATCCGTTTCGAAACGTGCAAACTCCGGACACAATTCTTTCTCAGAAAACTGTGGACGGAAATGGTGCTCTGACACATTTTAATCAAATAATCACTGCCAATAGCGTGTTGATCTCCGCCACTCGCAAGGGCTGAAAAAGTTGTAGTTAGTTGCAGGACTGAAGGAGCGGACTTGTTATCATGACACATAAGACATAAGATTAATTTTAGTGAGGACATAATTGGACACCTCTTGTTCATCCCACATCGTTTAATAAAGCTGCAAAATATAAACAAGCACAGAGGTTAATTGCTAAATGTGTGCATAGGCATATGCCGCAATTACGCATTATTTAAAAGCTGCAGGGGGTCACTTTGGTCTTAAAGGTGTATGCGCACCTCTCTTTCGTCGTTTTCACTCTCATTAGAGCTTAAATAACACATAAAGTTAGGTTCCGTTGTCTCTTCACACAAATTTTATATTTTGACAACATTATGTTGACGTTTAAAACAATATTGTAACCTTGAAAACTGAAGAAGAAGGAGAAAACAATCGATAGCAAAACTGACAATTACGATACGTTCACTTTCTTCTGTAAGAATCCGATATTATTCACTCGCTCTTCGACTGACGTAATTTTTGATCGTACGATAGTGCACTCGTTCGCGTCTGTCACGATTCGGGCCCAGGTGCGAGCTTCTCCACGCAAGCTTTGCTTACGTTACGGCGCGCACATTCTCTGCATAGTTCGCGAATCTCGGTTGCTACAAGATAAACGTGCATGGTGATATTGGCACCTCGTATAGTGCATATGTATATTCAGGGCGTCAGTCTGTCATCGATCACAACTTCGATCAATTTGGTTTCTCCTTTTTTCAGACTTTAGAGAACTTTAGTTCCGATTCAAATGAAATTTCGAAAATAATAATATATTATTTGATACATCATAATATTAGGCTGGTTTTTAAGCTTACTATTTGCTGATTTAAATCCTCTTAATAATTTTAGCGTTCGTTTGCCGCCACGGACAAATTCGAAACGAATTCAACTTAAAGGAATCTTCGTTGGAGCGAAAGTTATTCGTGGGCCTGATTGGGAATGGGGTCAGCAGGACGGCGGCGAAGGTGATTATATTTACCAATAAATGCCTGAATACATATACATATCTTAATATAAAAGCTTCCTTTTATTACAAGTCATAGTTGTTGAGGAATGCATTCCTTTTATAATAGTTCCGCATTTGTTATTTGGGTCAATTTCAAAAAAAACGTACACAACGAGTTTTTTTTGCTTATTTTTAAAGTTTTTCCAATTCGCCTGTAAGAGTGACCAATTCATGTAGAAATTGATGAAGAATCCGGTGGTACCTTTAGGCTCTCAAAAAACTCAAATATGTATAAAAAATCGCTCAAAATGCAAAAATATTTGAAATTCAAGTTTACTATGATGTTCTTTTGTTTTTCAAGATTGACTTTAGCAAAAATAACCTTTTCGATTATAAACACAAAATCACGATTCACCTTGATTTTTTTTTTTTTTAAGTGACTAGTTATTTACAAATTTTAAGATTAAAATATGTAAATTTTTGTTAAAAAAAGACTTGAACTAAGGGGTTACTTGCAAAGTAATAGTCTTGTAACAATGTATTATGTATTTAAAAAAACTGCAAATATAAGCGTTTTAAGGAAAAAAAAAACTAAGTGTGGCGCTCAAGATATTTTGTGACGATCAAAAGTAAATAAAAGAAAACAAAAATTCTTCAAAAAACAAAAATTTTCATAAAAAACTAAACATGTACATACATATTCTTTGATGTCTTTAACAAAATTTTAAAAAAGAAAGTAATTCTTGAAGAAACTTATACACATACGCGCTTTATCGAGCTTTATTTTCTCTCGATATTTCCGTGCTCTTTCAGCCGCCGTTAATATTGTTGTTTTACTCTTGAAAATTAAAAAATAAAATCAAAATTAAGCATTTTAAACTATGAAGCAATATGTATGAAAAGTGATGCTCATGAAATGTTTGCCTATTTTGGTTTTCTCCGTTGGCAATTTATTTCCCAAATTCACAAATTATAAAAAAATGAGTTGAGACCATGTAAACAATGATTGTCAACTTTAATTTTTTACATTTAATATATTCACTTTTAAAAAATTAGCGTGACGCTCATGAAATTTTAACGCGCCCTTACCATGGTGTTCACAAAAACTACGCAAATCCACACTTTTTTTAATAGTTTTTTCGCTAATTTAATAATTAAAGTTTGTACTTTTCTTACGTTATTTACTTTATTTAAATGAAAATTGAAAACTGCTAATATTTCTTGATTTATAAAAAAGTGACGCTCAATGCAAATTGTGGGGACAACTGTTCTTTGCAACGCCAAATTCGCACTCATTAATTTTTGACAACTATATCAAATCAAAACAAAAGAAAGATACCCAATAATTCGAAAACTGTTATTAAATGTTGCCCAGTAACTTTTTTCTTGATTTTATTTTATTTTGTTTACTGAAAATTCTAACGGTGGACACATGCTTTTTATGAAAGTAGTCAGAGGGAGAAACAAAACACCATTCTGAATAAACAAAAAAACAAATATACAAATTTGAGAATTATGTATGTTTTTTTGTTACATATTCCTCGGTGATCACTTTCCCATTTTTTTTTTTTTTTTTTTTTTTTTCAATTTGTTTTTTACCTAAAATAGTAGTGTAAAGTGCAGGGACACAAAAATTGCGTTTTTTTTTTAATTGACCCATTTGTTATGTTATTCCGGTATATGGAATAAAAATACCCCTATTCTAGAAAATTAGTAATTAGCATTCCGCATTCCTTTACATATCATACACATATTATTAGGTGTATGAAAAAATTGCTTAAAAATATGCGTTTCACCTAAAGACTGTTGTGAACTTGCATTATTTCGCAAGTATAATTATTTTGGAATAACAAAAAGGAATGAAAACTGAAAATGTTCATTCCTTATTCCAAATAATAGAAATGTAATGAATGTATTCCTTAACTTTGTCACATACTCATTAATATACATATACACATACATACATACATATGCCTTAAGGTAAAACTGGACGTGTTATGGAAATTCGTGGATGGGACAATGAGTCTTGTAGAAGCGTTGCTAATGTTTCCTGGGTCACCGGCTCGACAAATGTCTATCGCTTAGGTCATAAGGGTAACGTCGATTTAAAGTGTACTATTCCATCAATAGGAGGTTATTATTACAAAGATCATATGCCTGTCTTAGGTAAGCTTCAATCGACATTTTGATTCATAAAAATATTATTGAAATGTCCATTTATCAAAAAATAGGCCAGCCAGAAGAACAACAACCTGTGGTACCCACTGTAAAGCCAACATTCTCAGTTGGTGATCGGGTAAAAGTGTGTCTTGAACTTGAAGCGCTGATAAAGTTGCAACAAGGTCATGGTGGATGGAATCCTCGCATGGTCGAACAGCTATCTAAATTGGGCACTGTTCATCGCATTACCGAAAAGGGTGATATACGGTAAATATTTTTTAGTATAAACATTTTCCGCGAAGTGATTAAAATTTAAAATATTTCTAGTGTGCAGTATGATAATTGTCCCAATCGTTGGACATTTCACCCGGCTGCTCTCGTCAAGGTTATGTCATTTCGCGTTGGCGACCTGGTAACTATCATAAACGATGCAAACAAAGTTCAACAACTTCAAAAGGGCCATGGTGAATGGATTGACCTTATGCGTTATGTAAGAACAACATTTTACTTTAACAAAATTTTGCAAATGTGAAAAGAGGTTTGGCAACAGTTTCTAAGCATTCATCAATGTTTTAGAATGTCGGCACAGTGATTGCTGTAAGCTATTCAAGGCATTCAGAGAAATTTTTTCATTTTCATTTATAACATTTAAGCTTTCAATTTGTTGAGTGCGATTCTTTACCTACATATGTACATGTAACCCTTCAACGCCTAATTTATATTCTTTAAAACCTTAAAGGCTTTGGTTTTACAATCGGTTTATTTGGTTGTTGAATTCACAAAAAGAGTTCCTGTAACAGATATGAACAGCCCTGTTGTTGTTGTTGTTGTAGCGCTACTTAGCCCAGCTAGGTAGTCATTATCTTACCCAGTAATATTATCAAACTCTTCTAACGGAAGTCCTAGAAATCTAGCGGTTTCGACAGGGGTGGACCAGAGGGATATGGGTGTTAGAATAGTAGGCTCGGTTGAGCAGACAAAAAGATGGTTAGTATTATATTACGATATTTTGTCGTTGGGTTTAGTCGGGTTGGACAAAGATTTCACCGTCGACCATAATTTGCCAACCCCAGCCGAGAGGTTACAAGACCTTAGGTGCTCTTCCCACTTAGCGCGTTTGTGTTTATCTACTAAGCGTCTGATTTCCGCATTAAGATCCTTTATTTGAGGATCTGTAGGGTCCAGGCGTCTAATATGGTCACGTTCATTTGCCAGGGCCGCTGCCTCTGCGGGGAAAAATGGACGCACTACCTTTATTCTACCTGACGGGATGTGTTGATGGGAGGCTGAAATTAGGGCCATTCGAAACGCCTTTTCCCATTCTCGTACGTCAGACGGGGTGGGGAAAGCAGCGAAGGCGCTCTCTGTAGTGGGGCGATAGATAGAGAGCATTATGGGTAGGTGGTCTGAAGCAAGCGTCAGCATCGGTCGCCACTCAACGCAGTTTATAAGGCCTGCGCTGACTATGGTGATGTCTGGCGAGCTAGATCAGTTTACCGCCACTCTAGTGGAGGCATCTCCATTTACGGTGCAGAACGTCGAATCGTCTATTTGGTCAGCCAGCTCCTGCCCCCTACCATCGGCCTGCAAGCTGGAGTGCCACAGGTCGTGGTGTGCGTTGAAGTCACCAAGGGGTGGTAATCCCTGGGACAGCAGGTGACAGGAGGTATGTATATGTTTATGATTTCAAGGTCGACATCGCCTGACCGGACAACCATACCTTGATGTTCTAAGGTGGTGTCCCTCGGGTCGATGTCAGGCTCAAATAGACGATACTGCACAGATTGATGCGTGACGAATGCCAGACCACCCCCAAGCCCTCTCGCACGGTCACAACGGTGTACATTGTCTCTGAAGAGACGACCTTCCACCGAGCTTTGTCTCCTGAATCGCCGCGATCTTGATGTTGTGTCGCTTCATTAAATTTATCACTTCAACAATTTTACCGGTTAGGCCGTTGTAATTAAATTGCAGGATAACGAAATGCGAAGGGGGAGCAGAGTTGATGCTGGAGGTCAAGGACTGGTGCGTATGCCTAGGTGGTAATAAGCTAGGTCGCGCACTACGGCGCATTCTTGAAGTCGAAGGAATCGCTTTACCAGAAGGAAGAGGCGAGTCAGACGACGGGGATAACTGACGGTTTAGGCAGGGGGTCGCGAAATAACAGTCCTTGGTCGGGGAAACCCCGAGTCATTCCGGTACGTAGAACCGGCTGTCGTGGGAATGTATGTACAGCCCTTGCCTGGAATAATTCCGCTATTATGTCGACTGCCTTGGAAACGATTTGTTTTATCTCTTGAACTTTCAGTGCATCGATTTTGTAGGCTTATTACGATAGACATAACTTACCTCGGATATATTAGAAGACACGTAACCAGTTTATTTTCTAGTTTTATCCGATATTCAAAATATGTATTCGGTTTTTAGTGATAAAAATTTTAACTCTGTTAAAACCTATATTTTAATTACACTACTGTACTTTTATGCTTCAATTCATCTGCTCTACATCCGTACATATGAATATACTTATATAATAAAGATGTTACTTTTATTTATTTAAAGGCCTTGGGAAAGCATTGCAAAGTGATAAAGGTTTACTCGGATGGTGATTTGCGTATTCAACAACTAGACGATGGTGTTGAATGGACACTAAATCCAAAATGTGTTCGTTTGGAACGATCACCATTGGCAACAGCGGCAGAAAGATCAAACAGTATGATGGATTTAAGTCATAGGCGTACAGATCATGTAATGACACCACTATCTGGTTTATCTGGCACTTCAGTAGCTGATAAGTTAGTGCGCGAAGCTGCCCAAGGTCATTTAGACTTTGTAAAGCAATACTTGGATACACATCCAGAACAAGTCAATGTGATGAGCGGCGGAAAAGCATGCATACAAGTAGCTGCTCATCAGGGTTATGTGGAATTAGTAAAATATCTTATAAATAAAGGCGCCAATGTAAATGTGGTGGACAAAGAGGGCGATTCGGCTCTCCATTACGCTGCTTTCGGCAATCAACCCGAAACTATGCGAGTCCTATTGCAAAGTGGAGCTGATATAAACTTCCTCAATTCGAGCCATTGTTCAGCTTTACATATATGCGCTCACAAGAAAACTCCACATTGTGTACGTGAACTATTACAGTATGGTGCCGATGTAAATATTCAGGATTCGTATGGCGATACGGCGTTGCATGATGCAATCGGTAAAGAAAACACCGAAGTTGTTGAGCTATTATGTAATGCACCAAATTTAGATTTTCTTATTAAAAACAATAGAGGTTTCAATGTATTGCATCATGCTTCGTTAAAGGGAAATGTGGTAGCAGCAAAACGTATTTTGCATTTAGCTCGACAACTAGTCAATGTAAAAAAGGATGATGGGTTTGCTGCCTTACACTTAGCCGCGTTAAATGGTCATGCGCGGGTTGTAGAAGCACTTATAACTGAAGGCCTAGCAGAGATCGATATACGAAATAACCGCCGCCAAACTCCTTTCCTTTTAGCAGTATCACAGGGGCATTCATCTGTAATTGAACGTCTTGTTACATTAGGCTGCGATATTATGGCACGCGATGAAGATGGCGATAATGCAATGCATTTGTGTGTAATTAAGAAAACTAATTTACAACAAGCAGCTGAACCGTCCGGCGAAGATTCACCAAATATACGAGCAATCTATGATAATCTTTCACACATTCTCGATGATCGTCTTATGTATACAATCCTTTGTTATTTATCTTCGTGTGGTTGTCGCGTAGAACAAAATAATAAGGGAACGGATATATTTGAATGGGTCACAAATCCAGATATGCGTCAAATAATTTTGGGATACCAAAGCTCAATGAGATTATCGAGTAACGCAGGAATAGCAAATTCTTCGGCAACGATTAGCGATGGTACAAATTTTAGTACGGCAAGTGATGTGGAACGTAATATTCAGGCACTAAATCTAAATACTTCAGATAATGATGTTGGTGCAACTGCAGGTGCTTTAGCAACATCAAGTAGCAATGCTAGTGACATTGCTGCTGCTGATGTAACACAGCTAAATACTTTTACTCAGTTAGCTACATCACACAGGAGTACACCCACACATCATATTGAACGTTCAAATGAAGAACAGGTTGGCATAAAAAAACTTAATTCTGATAGACAAAATGTTCTGGACACGCAATATGTTCATATGACTACTTTGCCCTCAACTTCTGGGGTAACACCATCTGCTGGGATACGGAAAAAAGCACCAAAGCCACCAGTAACAGGCTGTGAAGGTGGATCACCTGAAATCTCTGCCGGATTGAAGGCAAGTCCAAAAGCAACTCCACCACCACCACCACCACCATCAACATCATCTTCTAGCATTACTCCTTTTATTAACGGTCCACAAGAGTGCATAGTTTGTGATGAAAAATTACAATTAATTAAATTTGAACCATGTCAGCATCAGATCTCCTGTGAGGAATGTGGCCTACGTATGAAGAAGTGCCTACGATGTGGTGTACAAATTGAACGTCGTATAGGTCCCGATGGGCGTCTAATTGTCAATTCAGATCAAACTCGGGCTCCATCAGCTGATCGTTTAAGGTATTTAGAAAATAAAATACAAGAATATGAGGAATCGCATTATTGTGGCATATGTATGGAGCGAACGCGTGATGTCGCCTTTTTATGCGGACATGGTGCATGCTCAAGATGTGCGGAAACGTTGCGCACGTGTCACATGTGTCGCAAAACAATCCTTAGAAAAATTAATTTATATTAAAAAGACTTGTCAAAGAAAAATATTTTAACTTAGAACCGTGATCAGTGCGTACAGCGTAAACTGGTATTCTTCTAAAACCTCTATGTAATTAGTTGTAAATATGCGTAAATTAAACCGAAATTTTGAGGATCTGATGGGGGCTCCAGTAGAAAGATACAACAATAATATCATTGCGTTAAAAATAATTTCCATGACCGCAAGGATATGACAATTTTAAAAGATACAATTTTCTTAATGTGCATGTCTATGAGGAAAACTATGCTGATAATTATTACCTACTTTTTCGAATATATGTAAGTAAACTAAAAACGGTAGTCATGTCTAGTTCATAAATGGTATATGTATGTACATATGTATACATACATTCATATTAATCATTTGTTCATATTATAATTTGTTCATGAATACTGTAAAAGTGCGCGTTCTTCTCTAATTCAGCATAATGTCAAACAAGCATTTTTTTACATACAAGATACATACATTCAAAAATCTGTGCAAGGCCAAATAATCGTTAAAGAATTTATCAAGTAAAAAAAGAAAAAATTGTAAAAAGATTACTTCCAAATGAATAAATATATACATATATCAGTGTCTACGAATACCAAAATTAAATGTATTATAATTGAATAGTTTAAAACAATAAGAATAAAAACCGAATCTTATTCCAAATTATCGCTTTTTTGTTTTTTTATTTTTGGGGTGGAAACCTAATCTACGAAATTTATTTCAAATGTGCTAAAGTGCAAAGTCCCAGTGTAATAAAGCCTGTACTTAGCCTATGAAAAGCTATGAAATGTACTCCGAAATAACAAACCGAATTCACAATTCGCAGAAGGTTAATTAATTCGCAATATTGCTTAGACTAGAATGGCTTTTCTTGTATCAACCAAGATACCGATTTTGATAGTGCTTACTATCGATTTTTGAGTAACGTCCTGATAGAGACTTGAAACATGCTTCATAACCCGGTAAAAAGGATTTCTTCAGGTGGTGCACGGACTATGCACCTATTTTAAAAATTCCTTTGACCTTGGGAGTCTTGCGACAAATTTTTAACTAACTTGCTGATGACCTAGCCTTATTATTAACAGCCAACCTTCCTCAAAAAGGTGATTGTCAAAAGGATATGCTCTGCAGTTTCCGCTGTCGTATGACAAAACTGGCAATTGTTATCCGCACTTATACCAATCTTATGGAGGTGGTTGTGGAGTCTGCAATGACCTGTAAGCATACCTGTAAGAATTCTTAAGTTAGATGTAGAGACGCCTATTATTTCTCTGTAGCGAGAGATGTTGTATCCCTCAGGAGCAATTTGGATTGCCGTAAGGCCGGCGGCACATTGTGCCAGTATCCCTCTTGTTCTTTTTCGTTGTCTTTCCTCAAGCATTCTCTAAACGTTTGAGGTCCCACTGACAGCATTGGTTCAAGACCGATGGTCTCTATTCTTGCTGAGTGTGAGTATGCTATTGTTGGTTCCTAAGTCGCTTAGTTTCTCTACGCACTCACGGATGATGAGATCGCTTTGAGTGAGGCTTGGCTGTCGTATAGCGATGCTCCCATTGTTATATCCACGCTGAAGATTTAAGAAATTAAAAAAAAACATTCCATTTTAGTGTGTAGATACGTATGTATGTATGTCGACCCATCCCGTAGTAATTTTAAATATTTCAGCAATTTGACACGCCCACAATTGTTAGAAAAAGCAATTTCTAAAAATGAGGCTGTGTCCGAATAGGTAAAATGTACCCTTATGCAAATTTTCATCAAAATGTGAGACGGTCGAATTTTAAATGTCTTCTTTCCCCCATTAATGGAGAATTTTTCAATGATTTATGGAAAGAATTAAAAACTTCAAGGAAAGGGATACATATTTTTAAGTTTTCGAGCCGAAATTCCTCATAGTTCAGGAGATATGACGTTTGGAGTTTTATCATGAGCAATACAAATAAAAATCAAGCTATAACTATTATTTCTGAGTAAAAAAAAATAAAAATCACAAGATAATTATTATGCGTGAGCGAAAATTTTAAAAATCAAAAATAATAATTAATTTTGAAGAAAATTTATAAAAATCAAAGGTAATGATTATTCTTGAAGAAAAAAGATAAAAATCGACGATAATGATTATGATTGAAGGAAAATTTATAAAAATCATGGATAATGATTACGGCTGAGGAAAATAATGAAAATCAAGAGATAATTATTATGATTGAGTAAAATCGATTGAAATCAAATATAATAACTATCCGCGATCAAAAATATTTAAATCAAGATATAATTATTATTCATGATCTAAATAATTTAAATCAAAGTTTAATAATTACCGCCAATTGAAAAGATAAAACTCTACAAATAATAATTATTCCTCAATCAAAAAAATATTTATCAAACAATAATAATTAAATGCTGATTTTTATTATTTAACTCATAATGATTACCGTCCCTGAAAACAGCTATTAATTTGAATTTCTAATAATAGATGTAAATGTTGTGATTTGCCACTCTAACAACATAGGCGTTAATAACTAATTACAAGGGTTAATCCTCTGTAATAACTAAGATTATCTAAATTAGCGATAAAAATACAAAGCAAGCCTGCAAAGAGTACTATGTGGATAACTTGTAAAAAGGCAGACTGCTCAAGCCAAACGCCGACGTCGCTATTAAAGTCAGTTTTTGTGAAACTTGATTAAACGAATGGATCGATCAAAAAAAGTATGTCCTCAGAAAAGCAACCGCAAATGCGGTCTAATCACCCAAGAGCCATTTTCTGAAATTGAACCTTATATCCATGAAGGGTTTGAGGCCAAAAAATTGTGCTTCCAACACCAAAGGCCGTTGTTGAAGGCGAGACATTCCCGAATACTGAGAGGTAGTGGAAGTGAAGGAAAATGCCGCATCAGTATCGGTAGGTGCACCTCCTCCACAGCTATTATGTGCACCGTCAGTAAGTAGAGCGGGGCCACAAAACAAAAAAAAAGAAGTCTGCTACTGATGCTCTTGAAGCTTGAAAGTCCAAGAAGACATATTGAAAAATATCTCATTAGGAGTGGTCAGCATGAGGGAGCGTAATGAGGTGGGGAAAAAGCATTTTAAGGTGATGGAAACCTTAAAAAAGGAGGAAATCGAAGAGATGCCCCGACATAACGCTGTTTTAGAAGAGATCGTAACATTTAGATGTATCCATCAACTCTAAATGCCTTTTATTTACTTTTAAGATCATGCATCGATGACTGAGTGGATATTTTGGATCTTGATCAAGCTAGCCAAAGAGCAGTGCCCTATGCCAGAATTAAGTTTAAAACCAATATACTATCTTCTGATTTGCTTTTACTTTGCGTTAACTAATTTTCTTTAAAATTTGCGAAACTAAAGATCCAAAATCTCCAGTTCTACCAAAAAAGGGAAAAGATATCCTGAACGGAATATAAACTAAGCCTGAAGCATGTAATTGTATTTGAAATACAACTTTTTTTTTGTTTGAAAAATCGTTTTATTAAAATCTAAGCCTAAAGTTCTAAATTCTAAGCCTGAGATTGGGCGGATAAATTAGGATTTGGCTGTGGCGATGGGCATAGATAATTTTAGTAGATCATATGTATTTGGGTCAATTTCAAAAAGAACGCAATTGTTGTGTCCCTGCACTTTACACTACTATTTTAGGTAAACAAAAATATAAAAAAAGCAAAAATGGGAGAGTGATCACCGAGGAATATGTAACAAAAAAACGTATTTCTCAAATTTGTATGCTTGTTTTTTTGTTCATACAAAAGCATGTGTCTCCCGTTGGAATTTTTAGTAAACAAAATAAAATAAAACCAAGAAAAAAGTAAATATGCAACATTTAATAACAGTTTTCGAATTATTGGGTTTCTTTCTTTTGTTTTGATTTGTTATAAGCCGTGTTCGCGATGTAAATAATTTATACAAATTCGTACAAATTATCTTGTTTTGTCATATTTTTCCGTTCGCGATGTAAAATTATCCAGTAAGGAGAAAGGAATTGAGAGAGAAAAATGACATTTCATTTTGCGAGAACTTGATAATTCTTACTGGATAAATTTCAGCCAGCACAAATTAGCAATCACGAAAATCAGCTGATTTTGTCAACAAATAAATTTTAGCTTTTGCAACGGGGCAATTATTAATTAAATTAACAAAAAAAAGCAAAAGCGAAGTATGTAGTTATTTGCAAATATTTTAATTTACTTAACCAGAGGATACCTCGATCGTGAGATTTCCTTTGTTTTCCATTTTCTAATAAAAATGCGCGAAAATCAAATTAAAATTATATTTTTTTCCAGGCTGGATTTTGTATGACATGCAACCGTGGATCAGCTGACAGCTAAACTTGCAAATTTTTTTCAAATTTCGCGTTCGCGTAAAAATTATCAATCATCTCTCATTGAGAGAGAATCTGACAAAAGAGAGAAAAACTTCGTTACTGGATAATTCTTACTGAACTTTTAGACGAACACACCTATAGTTGTCAAAAATTAATTAGTGCGAATTTGGCGTTGCAAAGAAAGGTTGTCCCCACAATTTGCATTGAGCGTCACTTTCATAAATCAAGTAATATTACCAGTTTTCAATTTGCATTTAAATAAAGTAAATAACGTAAGGAAAGTACAAACTTTAATTACTACAAAAGTGAAAAAGCGAAAAAAAAATCGATTGAAAAAGTGTGCATTTGCGTAGTTTTTGTGAACACCATGGTAAGGGCGCGATAAAATTTCTTGAGCGTCACGCTAATTTGATGAAGATGAAAACCATTGTTTACATGGTCTCAACTAATTTTTTATAATTTGAGAATTTGGGAAATAAATTGCCAACGGAAAAAACCAAAATAGGCAAACATTTCATGAGCATCACTTTTCATACATATTGCTTCATAGTTTAAAATGCTTAATTTTGATTTTATTTTTTAATTTTCAAGAGTAAAACAACAAAATTGACGGCGGCTGAAAGAGCACGGAAATATCGAGAGAAAATAAAGCTCGATAAAGCGAGTATGTGTATAAGTTTCTTCAAGAATTACTTCCTTTTTTAAATTTTTGTTAAAGACATCAAAGAATATGTACGTGTTTGTATGAAAATTTTTGTTTTTTGGAGAATTTTTGTTTTCTTTTATTTGCTTTTTGTAAAAAATAAACTTTTTTTCGTTACACTTTAAATTTGGAATCATTTCTTGCTTATGTGCAACAAAATCTCTTGATCGTCACATAATATCTTGAGCGTCACACTTAGTTTTTTTTTTCCTTAAAACGCTTATATTTTTGGAGTTTTTTTTAAATACATTGTGACAAGACTATTTCTTTGCAAGTAACCCCTTAGTTAAAGTCTTTTTTTAACAAAAATTTACATATTTTCATTTTAAAATTTGTAAATAATTAGTCACTTAAAAAAAAAATCAAGGTGAATCGTGATTTTGTGTTTATAATCGAAAAGGTGATATTCGCAAAAAAGGCGGCCACCGTGGTGTGGAGGTAGTGTTGTCGGCCTACCACACCGAAGGTCCGGGTTCGAGCCCTGGTATAGGTTACATCAAAAAGTAGTTTGAAAAAGTTTTTTCAAAACGGGGTCGCCCCTCGGCAGTGGTTTGGCAAACTCTCCGAGTGTATTTCTGCCATGAAAGGCTTCTCAGCAAAAATTCATCTGCCTTGTAGATGCCGTTCGGAGTCGGCGAAAAACCGTAGGTCCCGCCAATTTGTAGGAAAAATTTCAAAGCGGCACAGCACAAATTGGAAGAGAAGCTCGGCGCAAAAATCTCCTAGGAGGTTAATGATATAACTGTTGTATATCGCGCCATATATATATATATATATAAATCTTGAAAAGCAAAAGAACATCGTAGTAAACTTGAATTTCAAATATTTTTGCATTTTGAGCGATTTTTTATACATATTTGAGTTTTTTGAGAGCCTAAAGGTACCACCGGATTCTTCATCAATTTCTACATAAATTGGCCACTCTTACAGGCGAATTGGAAAAACTTTAAAAATAAGCAAAAAAAAAACTCGTTGTGTACGTTTTTTTTGAAATTGACCCATTTATAATGCGTTGCATCTTTATAATTTTTTTATTTTTACCGAAGGTGCCCAAAAAGACTTTGGTCCTTACATGAATATCAACTTCTTAAAAACATTTGAAAGACCTTAATTTCTCTTTTTACTAACATTTTTCTAGAAGAACAATAAAAATGCACGTTGGTCATGGCGGCGGGTCGAAGTGTTAGCATGATGTAGGTATAAAAATACATATATATCCATATATAAGGACTAATACCTTCTCGGATATCAAAGCCACAACTCTATACAATTTTGCTTATGATTGTATATAACCTTTGTGACCTTTCTAACTCTTAAGCGCACATCAAAAAAAAGCTTATACAAACTCCCCATTCTAAAATATGCCATGTTTATTGTTTAGCTAAAAAATCAGTGGAATAGGCCGCTTTCATAAATGGCGCTAAAGCTTTTTATTGTACCTGGGATTGTAGTCAAAGCCTTTTGGGCATATTAGGGTGTTGCTAATGTAATGAGGTGAATAAATTATTTTAGCAAATCATACTGCTAAAACTAAATTTAGATATTTTTCCTTTTGGTAATACTATCCATCCTCTCCATCGGGAGAGGGCGCAGAAACCCCGAGGACTGTGTAGCCGGTGTTGGACCGACGGAGGGTTTTTTTTTACCGCGCGGCCCAAGGCCACACATAAAAAACATGGATCGGGCCCCTATATCAGGATTTGACCTGGGTCATTTTTTTGGTTTTTTGTTAATAACTTTTCACTGAACTAAAGTATTTCTTTTCCGGTTTCGGATGTCAAAACGCGTCTTTTGATACATCTCTCGATATTTTTGGAGATGTATTAGCAGTTACGTACGGTCGTAAAGAATTACCTAAATTTTATTTAATTTTAATTTAAACTTTACATTTACATAATTTCAAATCAATTATAAGGTGTGTTCGTCTAAAAGTTCAGTAAGAATTATCCAGTAACGAAGTTTTTCTCTCTTCTCTCAGATTCTCTCTCAATGAGAGATGATTGCTAATTTTTACTCGAACGCGAAATTTGCAGGTTTAGCTGTCAGCTGATTCACGATTTAATTTGATTTTCGCGCATTTTTATTAAAAAATGGAAAACAAAGGAAATCTCACGGTCGAGGTATCCCCTGGTTAAGTAAATTAAAATATTTGCTAATAACTAATTCGCTTTTGCTTTTTTTTATTAATTTAATTAACAATTGCCCCGTTGCAAAAACTAAAATTTATTTGTTGACAAAATCAGCTGATTTTCGTGATTGCTAATTTGTGCTGGCTGAAATTTATCCAGTAAAAATTATCAAGTTCTAGCAAAATTAAATGTCATTTTTCTCTCTCAATTCCTCTCTCCTTACTGGATAATTTTACATCGCGAACGGAAAAAAATCACAAAACAAGATAATTTGTACGAATTTATACAAATTATTTACATCGAGAACACGGTTATAATTATACTAGTCCTGACTGTCACTGTAAGAATAATTTTGTTAAATTGTTGTGCCAGGAAAATATTCAAATAAACATATATACATATGTACATACATATTCATATTAGCTGTGTTCGGTGGCAAACTATTTTATAAAATGTTTACTGTGAAAGTGTTCGGTGGCGCTAAACACTTGCAGCGAGAGAGCGCTTTTTTACATTTCATTGACAGAGAGCTGCAAGTGTTTACTGAGAATTTTTGGCTCCGTAAAAGTTGCAACATGAACCAACCATAACAGGTCGTAGCAGCTCGACAAACATACAAACACACAAACATTTTCTATGTATTTTGTTTTTGTAATTTGTGGGTTTATAGCAGTGACCCTGTAAAAAACGTTGGAGTATGGGAGTACTCCAACATTTATCCTCATTCATACAAAAAGGTGGTCCAATTTATAAGCCCATGTCCGGTGATTGGATCACCTAATCCATATCGGAGCACCCTGCTGAATAGTCTATGGAGCACCTACGTGAGAGTACTTTGAAAATGCTGGCAAAATATTACTCTATAGAGTACTTTGCAGTAAAGCGAGAGAGGGAGTATGTGCTCTTTTTGAGGACCACCTACTCCCTCTCTCGCTTTGCTGTTGAATAGTCCATAGAGTAATCCAATAGGAGGATTTTGGGAGTACTCTCATGTAGGTGGTCTATAGAGTATTCAAAAGCAAAGAAATGGAGTACTCCGAGTCGGATTAGGTGATCCAATTACCGGCCCTCGCCATGTAAATTGGACCACCTCTTTTATATGAGCGAGGATAAGTGTTGGAGTACTCCGATACTCCTTAAGGAGTACTCTATGGAGTATGGAACGGAGTATTTCGGTTTTTTGAAGGGGATGCTCAAACGCACACTACCTAATTCTGAGCTTGTGTTGAAATATGAGAGAACTTGCTGATACACCCAAAAAAAATTTCCAAAAAACGCGACAAAAAAAAATTGTGTATAAAACAAAAAAAAATCGAAAGGGAATTAGTAAAGTAAAAAAGAAATAAAAGGAGAATAAAGGAAAGGTACGAAAAGGAAAATGGCACAATGGAAACCGTAGAATAATATAAAACCTAAGCTAAGGTTTTGAACCAAATAATCTTAAACATTTCATTATTAAATTTTTTATCAGTTACAAAAATTCTTCCAACTCAATATTAAACATCCCAAAGCTGTCAATCAGCGCATAAATACAAATTGCATGTTTAGCAGTCAACAGTCGTTGATCAAGTGATTGGCAAACTCACTCTAATTTTCCACAATGTATAGAGAGCGCTTGCATTGTACGTGTGAGCGAATCTATGAGAGAGCAATAAAGTTGGGCGCCCGCGGGCTAGGCAAAAATCGTCACTGACTTAGAGTATGTTTAATTGCGGGATGAGGAATCTTTTATCCGAATCGTAGTTGGTAAGTTAGTGAATCGCATTTTCGATAATGTCGGTGATTGGATGTTTTTCAAGCTTTTAATTTGCTAAATAAAATTTTTGGACAGGTTCTGAACCTGGATTACGATTCTGGGACCGAAATGTATTTTTTAGTCTGAAAATATATGCGGTAAATGGGTTATTTTTTTGTGTTACTTCCTAAGTTTTTTTTGGTATTGAAATTCAACAATGCGTCGCTGAGATTACGTACTACAAGAAATATTCAGCTCTGGAAATTTCACCAAATTTTAATGTACTTCCATCGCAGTTGGTCCACTATGTCACTGTAATCAATATCCAGAAAAAATACCAAGCTATATTAGTTTCGTTATTATTTTTTTGAGTGCGTTTTAAACTTGGTACCAAAACCGGGTTTTATCACTGGACTATTGTATTCACAGCTGTTACAGTTTTTTCAAAACAGCTGATTAATACAATTTAAATTATTTAATATGAATTCGGCAATTTTCTTTAGGATTTCGCAATTTTTGACTCGTAATTTAAAGGTGCTAAAACTACATCAAAACTTTGAAGTAAAAACATTGAATGGACTTCATATTCAGACCGAATATGTTAAGTATGAAGATAACCAAATAAAATATAAGAAAAAAAATGATAGATTTTCTGAATCCGAGCATAATCAAGGACGTCATAAGAACTACAAATGGTCCGAATATTTTGCCCCCGCAGAAATCGGAATTTTGACAAGTGGGGCGTTTTCATTTGGATTTTTCGGCAAATCTCCAAGTGAAGAGGAATCGCCAGAGGACAAACTAATTAGCACGATAAAGCGATCAGTATTATGCATACAACGTCAAGAGTTCGACAAGGCCGAACAAATGTTGCACTTGGCGTTGCGAATGGCACAAGACTTACAGAGCAAGGAAGGAGTGACGTATATCTATGATGTCATGGCAAATTTAGCAATGGAAAGAGAACAATATAAAAAGGCGGAGAAACTTTTTGTTGAAGTCATGCGTCGATTACTTAGTGACGGCCATACAGAGGATAGTCCACAGGTTTTGATTTTGGAATCTTTAATTTCGTTTTCAACCAAGAAATAGTTTAAGAGTATTATAACTGGTTTTAGGTCATGCATATTAGTGCAAAATTAGCGCACATGGCTCAGCTTCAAGGTGACCTGGATAAAGCAATGCAGGGATTTACGTGGACGTTAAAGCGAATTGAAGAACACGTGAAAAAAATGCCGGAAGATAAAGATATACAAGAACTCTTGGGGCTAACAAAAAATTGGTATTGTGTATTTTTATTTAGCTAACCCTCATACATACATATTTTTTAAGATACATATTTATGTACATTTAAACAGGTTCGGTCAATTGCAAATGAAGTTGGGAAAGTATTCTGAGGCTAAAAAGTCTTTCCAGGAGGCCTACGATTGTCTAGTCGAAGTCTATGGTAGAGTAAATGAAGAAGCTGTGACTATACTAAATAATCTAAGTGTATCGTGTGTAAATGTAAGTGGCTCATGTCTTACTATGTTGTATATTGCAAGCCTTAGGTTAAAGCAGTTCTGCATTGGAAAAGGTTTAGAAAAGTGTTTCCGATGTTTTAAAAATTGATGTCGAAAGTGAAAATCCTTCCGGAATATGAGTCCGGTTCGCTGCGATACTCCCTTGCGGAACATGTACGACTGCCTCGGGAGCTATTTGGTATAACCAGTAGAAAATTCTAGATCACTCCGTAAAGGAGAAGTTAGGTAATGAGAGGTGAAAGGCACAGCCTAGTAATTTCTATTTGGTTTTATTAAATATAATAGTCAAGCACAGGGACCGCTTTTAACCAATTTCTTTAAAAATTTCAATTCAAAAAGTCAGATAGAAATAATGTGTCTATTTTACATTTGAATGCACCAAAGTAATGTCGGTTCGATGTTTAGAATATGCCCGAGGTAGGCATATCCTTTGGGAGCCCCATTTTGGGGAACTTGTATTGTATATCCGAGATAAGGACTCCTAACATCCTCGAGTTTATAAACAACTCTGGTTGGTTGTAACAGATATCCATACTACATAAGTAGGTTAAAACGAGTTTTTCATGACATTAAAACGGCTTCTAAAAGCTCCTTGTTCTACCTACCTATCTGGACATTCCGGTCGTAAGAGGCTACTAATATGCACAAAGGTAATGACGGTCACTGGTCATAAAAAATTGCTACCATGACAGTGGGGCAATACCGAAGGGATCATCGAAGAGTACCGGACTCACATTTTGACTGTCATTTCGAGTTCACCTCCCAAACTTTCAGGAGTGTTTTAGTTGTTAAAACAACCACAGGCAGAGAATATTTATCACAAATTACTTTTATTTTGTGATTTCTATGAAAAAAGTAAAAAAATTACTGTTGAAAAAGATTTTTATTATAAGTCAGAAATAACGGTTAAAGATTACTTTTTTTTGTAAAAATCAAAAATAACGCTTAAAAATTATTTTTATTATAAATGTAAAAAATAACGGTAGCAATGCAACGTGTATTATAAAATTCAAGAATAACGTTTAAACTTAACTTTTATTATAAAAATCAAATATGTATAGATATATTTTTAGTTTAGTGTGAAGATCATGCATTTAGAGATTCATTTCTTAGAATCCACATGTTAATGCGGTAAGATAAACTTTGCTGTCCGTATGAATCTGACTATTTTACTGGGAGGATTTTTTTTCCATAAAAAATTATTCATACCTGATGAACATTTATGTATATTATTCCCATACTACTACTGGTTACGATAGACGGTCTTTCCGGAATAAAAACGTTACATAGATAGCTGGAAATACTCATTTTTGCAGGTTTTCTAATTTTATATGGGAACGTATAAATCCCACGTTTTGCGCTGAATTTTCATATTTCTTTGCAAGTTATAGCTTAATTCAAAAAATCAAAAAAAACTGCTTTGACTTTAATTTTTAACGCATATTATAAAAGTAAAATTTTAACCATAATTGTCTACTTTTATAAAAAGTCATTTTGAACCGTTATATTTTATTTTTATAATAAAAGAAATTTTCAACCGTTCTTATAAAAATAAAAGAAAAAACCATTAAATCTTGATTTTTATTATAAAAGTCGTAACCTGTGCTGTGCTGTTTTAGTTTCTAGCTTAAATATGAATATGTCTTGAATTCAAATTGTATATTTACATAATCCTAAAATTCATAGTTGGATGAATACGAGTTGGCAAAAAAATATTTAATGGATGCTTTGGAATTGGTAAAGGAACTAAAGGATAGTGCGCAGGAAGGAATTCTGCAAGCTAACCTTGGACTAATATATTTGCGTGAAGGTTTGATATCAAAAGCTAAGGAAGCCTGTTCTCTAGCTTGGCGTATTGGTAAGAATAGTAAGAATGTAGATGCTATTGAGCAGGCGGAATACTGTCTCAACGAGATAAAAACATTTGCGCAGTGATATGCATATAGTTTTGTTACAAAACTTTTATAACCTCGTACAAAAATAAATTCAGCCGTTGTATATATTTTCTGTTGCGTGATCAAAGATAACAATCTAGTTTATACTAAGTCCGTCTAATTTATATTTGATTAATAAACATTTACTGTGACTATATAACTTTCAAAATACAAATCTTTATTAATTTGGATTTCAGCTTAACTTATACTTAGCAAATTAAATATTATAAAACACGAATTTTTAAGGTATGTAAGTATGTCCTATTTTGCATTTAGTTTTATAATACCTACTCTAGCTTAGCAATAAAAATCATCAGACCGACGCCAACAACCATGGCTAAAATCTCTTTGATGGATTGACCTAATTTAGTTGATTCCTCCAATAACTCTGGCAAAACGCTTACAGTAGCAATGTATATAAAACCACCAGCTGTAAATGGTAAGACCCAAGCCGTTGAACCCTCTTCGCCACTAGCGCCTAATAAAGCTAATGCAGTGCCCGCAACTGCACCGAATGCAGTTACCAATTGCAACATCATAGCCTGACGCTTTGTACAGCCAGATTTTATAAGTATTGCAAAATCACCTATTTCGTGAGGGACTTCATGCAGTAATATTGTTATTGTTGTAACAATACCAATACTATTACCAGCTAGATATGAGGCGCCTATAGCCAAACCATCAGTAAAATTATGAGCAAAATCCGCTGCTAAATTCAGGTAGCCTGTAATTTTTACCTCATTTACACTTTCTTCTTCTTTAGATAATTTAGCATCTTGTTTTTTATCCTTCTTTTGTTCATCTTTTTTCGATACATTTGGTTTGGAACCTTTGGCAGCCATATGATTATGACTGTGCCCATCACCACCTTTTAGTAATCGTACCAACTTTTCAACGCCAAGAAATGCTATAATTCCACATAGCACCCATAGTCCAACTCTCATATCATGAGCATGCTCGTGTTCATGACCGTGGTTATGGCCATGGGCCCCGTCATGTGAGTGATGATTATCACCGTGGGTATGTGGATGAGTAGCATGTGGAATAAGATGCAAAAAAGCATCCCCCAATAAACCACCAGACGCAAATGCCAAAATCACTTTAAGGCGCGGTCTCATTGCTTCACTATTGTCTAAGCGAATGGTGTACAGCAACACAAAAGGAGCGGCACTAATAAGCAAAGTTGACCCGATAGAGTGTAGCCAAATACTTGTCATATCTAAAATACAACAAAATATGTTACTTGATTTTAATCCTGACTCTAAACATGCTATGCAGACGGCTTACCCTGAGATGGTCCACTTTTGCTACGCTGGTGACTGTTCTTGGCTCCAGTATCATGGTGAGCGTGATGATCATCCAAGTGGTGCCCATGATGATGATCATCCAAGTGGTGCCCATGATGATGATCTTCCATATGGTGGGCATGATAATGGTGTTGATCTTCGTGTTCATGTGCTGATACCGGTACCTTTTTGGGATCGAAATTTTCATTTGCTTGCCTTGAGTACTTAAAACTTGGATCCTCACTATGACTTAGGCATAATGATGGAAGCGATAGTATGATAGCAAACAAAATTGCACCTAACGCAATTCTTGGCAGGGTCTCCCTCGTCTTGTTTTTAAGAATTGTTATAGCCATATTGAATTATGTTATTTCTATATAAATAAGTTTTACTCCACGTCACATAGCAAAGATGACATTTCGTAATGGAACGAAACAGTAATTGACTTTGACGTGCCCACAGAAACCCTGCCAAACTACAGAAGTTTTATATTTAGTGCTGCCATATTTCTATAAAAGAGGTCCGTTCCGTTCATTGAATTATATCGTGTTCATGCTGCATTTAAAATGCAACATTTTGCATTTTCGGACATTGGTTTCGAACAAGCGTTCATGCTTGCGCATTTAGCAAATGCACATTTAGCAAGTTCGAACATTTTTTTGAGGTTATGCCACGTGTGAAAAAATGTACAGATTTTTATTAAATCTTTTATTTAAATCCCTTCATAAACATCAGATTAATTTGTAGATTGATTTATTTTACATATTTACAAATTACATATTTAAAATCCGAGCAAATTTGCAGTATGTTTACGAAAGACAGAGAATGAGAGAACGCCAAGTAAAAACAACCAATATTGCCACTCTTTTGAATTCGAATCGCGATTTTCTTCGAAGGTTACAGGGTTGATTTCTGCATTTATAATGCTAATGCAAAAATAAAGTTGCATTTGGTTGTCAAAATTTGTATGGAAAATGCGAAAATAAATGCTGCATTTTGGGCTAAATGCTAAAATGCGAAGAAAATGCAAAATGCTGGCCCAGCATGAACTGCCTATTAGATACATGTCAACATTTTAAGGGCGGTTTACTCGACCTCCTGTTTAAGGCAGGATCAGCCAACCGGCGGATAAATTTGTCCTGAAGATAAGTTCTACTTCATTTTCTCAACCTCCTGTTGAAAACTTTCACGAAACTTTTGAAAATATAGTAGCACTGCTACGAAAAGAAAAGGAAATGCCAAAAGCAGCTGCGCAAATACGAAATATGAAAAACCTCGAAGGCCACCAATGCGGAAAGGTGTTCTGCACACAAAAAAACCATGGATCACGCCCCGAATTGATGATCTGACCTGGGTCAATTTTCGGTTTTCACTAAAAACTTTTCACTGAAACAAAATATTGCTTTTCCCCCTTGGGATTATTGTTACGGTAGTCAGAACGCGTATTAGCAGTTGACGTAGGCTACATTACGTTAAAGTTGACACCCTGTACTTTGTGTCAAAACTTGTTTAAAATATCGATAATTTGGCAATGGATGTGTCATTGCTGTCATTTGTAATTTGAATGAAATCAACGCGCGGCTCATGTGAAATTTAAACTGAAAATATTCAATTGTTTTTTTGTGTTTTTTTCTCAAATATAGAATCAATCTAGAGATATGAACAATAAAGTATCATATACGCGTTGTAGGACAAATGAATCAACGCCCGGAGATGGTACACCAGTACAAAGCGTTCCCTCTAAACAAAACCATAGTGGTTTAAGACATCGGAATATATATAAATCTGAGTCTACGCAAAAAAATCATACATATGATGAAAGTAAGCAAGTATCATGTAAAGCTATGCATGGTGAAGGTTCTACAAGTCCGCCAAGAATTACGCCTAGATCAACTACACTAAACGCGTGTTATACTCCGTCATCGCTCTATCGAAATGCTACCTCTACTCCTTCGAATAAACGAAATCTGCATACTCCATTTACTAGCAAATCCAAAACAAAAAAAAATTTGGAATTTGCCTATTCAAATCAAACGAACGAGGCACAAGACACCGAAGTAAGTAATCTTACGGTTGCTGTTAGAGTTCGTCCTCTAAATACCCAGGAATGTTCATTATCCAAAGTCTCAAACGTGGTACGTGTTTCAGACAACGAATTGACGGTGCTTGCTGGTTTGACAGCAGATTCTTTCGCAGGCCTTACACATTCGTTCATTTATGACCATGTATTTGATTCTACTGATCCAGAAAGTGACAAATACGCCACACAAGAAGACGTATTTGCTGGAACTGCAATGCCATTATTAGATAGAGCATTCCAAGGATATAACGCATGTCTTTTTGCTTACGGACAAACTAGTTCAGGAAAATCGTATAGTATGATGGGCATTGAAGCGCTAGATGACGATGCATCGGGTAACAGTATACCCCATCGAGATGCAGGAATAATTCCACGTTTCTGTCGGGAGCTCTTCAAGCGATTAGACAACCTTAGTGATAGCCTGCGTGCCGAAATTGAAATAAGTTATTTCGAAATTTATAACGAGAAAATACATGACTTGTTGTGCGTTACAAATGGTGAGGGCAATTGTAGTATTGGAAGTATGCAAGTGTCGAGTACTCCCACGACATCAAATCCGAACTGTCGCCCAGCCTTAAAAGTACGAGAGCATCCAATTTGGGGTCCTTATGTTGTTGATTTAAGTGTACATCCAGTAGATTCGTATGAGGCAATGCGCAATTGGCTAGCCGTAGGTAATTCACAGCGAGCAACAGCAGCAACTGGAATGAACGATAAAAGCTCACGCTCTCATTCTATATTCAATATTGTTTTGAATTTGATTGAGGTTAGTGATCAACCACCTAAAACCGAGGCTATAACAAAACAGAAAATAATAAAACAAAATGAAACTCATCAGACCCGTCGAAGTAGAATCAGTTTGGTCGATTTAGCAGGAAGCGAACGAGTTTCTGGAGTTGGCATGAATGGCGATCGCATACGTGAAGGTGTTAGTATAAATAAAAGTTTATTGACTTTGGGTAAAGTAATTGCAGCGCTTGCAGACGCTAAACGGAGTACAACAAGTGGAACAGTATTTGTGCCATACCGGGAGAGTGTACTAACCTGGCTTCTAAGGGTAAGATAATTATCTTATTAATATGTATATACATATGTATGTATGAGAACATGTTGATATAGAAAAGGGATTATCTAGTAATCGATAAAAGAGGACTATCATTGCTGGTCTGGAATTAGTATGCTGGACTAATCTCACTAAATTGACGGCGACTCCCTACTTACTACACCGCAAATCTGCGACTAGCCGAACATCAGCATGGTTTTCGAAAAAACCACAGCACCACCATCGCGCTAAACGTCTTCACCACTCAGATAGGTGGTGGTCTTAACAAAGTGCCTGAACCACAGGATAGTGCTAGTTGTGCTTGACCTAAAGCTAGTTGCGCTTGTCTAAAACGTTATATTGCCAACTATCTGAGTGCCGACAATCGTCGGTTGAATTTAGAGACGCACGTCAAAACCCAAAATAGTCAAACAAGGGGTGCCCCAGGGTGGTGTCCTATCCCCGCTTTTGTTAAACTATTATGTATCGAGACTTTGCTGGGAGAAAACTGACACTATCACCGACCAAATCCTCCTCCAGGGCGAAGCACTGCTAACAACAACAACCAAATCCTCGGCACCCTACGTCAGGAACAACGCAGGTGAACATGGAACTAGACGTCTACGTTGATGGTGTCAAGCTACCAACTGTCTCGGACCCCAAAATCTTAGGGGTCATGTTTGATAACATGTTCAAATACGGAGCTCATGTAACCGCAACGCCATTATGGTCACCGGGGCTAGCAGACACGCACTGGAGGAGGCTTCAGGTCTGTCAGAACACCGCACTCATAACCGCCACTAGATGTCTTCTTATGTCTCCTGAGCACCACCTTCATAATAAAGCTTAAATACTCGGTGTAAAAGAACACAGCGAGATGTTGATCAGGCAATTCGTGTTCAATTCCTCTAAACCGCAACATCCGAGCAGGCGCCTGTTCAACGAAAATCCGCCTCACAGGAGAATAAGGAGCCATCTATGCAAACATTTTGATGAGATCCGGCACCTGATTTCCACGCCGTTTGATCCTAAGGTGCACTGACAGGCCCTTAACCGTATCCACACAGGGTCGGTAAACTCCTATACCCGCTCTCTCCCAGCGAAATCAACTCTTACGTATCCAGACTGCATGTGGTGTGCCCCCACATGATACAACCCATCTGTTTGTTTGCTCAACAAAGCCTACTATTCGAATACCTATATCCCTCTGGTCCACCCCTACTGAAGCCTCGAGGGACTACCGTTAAAAGAATTCGATGTCTCAATTAGGTAAGGAAACTGATTACTAGGCATGACATGTACTGCGCAGATGGGGTAAGAGTTAAACGTGGAGTACCTCTACCTACTGCCAACCACCCGAGGATCTTAGGTGTGACGTTAGACAGTAGTCTTACCTTCGCTAGTCTTGCCACCAAAAGCTTCAAAGGTACAGAGCCGCAATAAGATCCTCAAGAAACATTGCTTGCTACATGTAAGGCTATTGGCCGACCAGTTATTGATTATGCTGCATCTATTTGGTCGCCCAACCTAACTGCTACCCATTAGAGGAAATTACACGTTTGCTAAAACCCCGCCATCAGAACTGCCACGGGATGCCTGATCATGTCATCTGAGTCTCACCTACATCAAGGGCCTAAAATTTTCCATGTGAGAGAGCACGCGGAATTCCTAAGAAAACTGAACTGTAATAAACCTAGCCATCCAAACCGATATCTATTGGATAAGACTTAATAAAACTGTTTTTATAGTAAAAAACAGATGATAAGCTTTTAAGACTGCCTTTATACTTTTAAGTTTTGTGATTTTATTCATATCATTTGTAGTCAATTTATGACATGAAAATATAGAGATGGAACGGACGTTTCCAATCTAAAGCTATAAATTTTAAGAATCTCAAATGGAATTTCTCTATTTTCATATCTCGATTGATAGGATCGAAAGGTTCCCTCCCATTTTTCAGCGATTTAAGATCTAACGACATACGCACCATATCGGTATAGTTTCTTAAACGTAAAATTTAAAATTTTAAACGAATTCTCAAAAGAAGAGCGTGCGCCACCTAGCGAAATATTTTTGATCAAATCTAGCATTGTCACCGGGTTCGGTACTATGTGACAAGTTTCGCGTCTGTAGCTCACGCGAAGATTGCTCATAAATCGATCGCATGATGATCGCACATGCCCACGTTAGTTTGCCG
Organism: Sphenella marginata; assembly: GCA_951509765.1. Lineage (NCBI taxonomy): Eukaryota > Metazoa > Arthropoda > Insecta > Diptera > Tephritidae > Sphenella > Sphenella marginata. The sequence goes on along the minus strand of OX608080.1, from coordinate 88,083,516 downwards.
GGGCCGCCGTCTCAGCGGTGGAACCCACTTAATACTCCCTGACGGAGTATATTAGTTTGAGGCAGAAACTCTGATCCCTGTATGAAAAGAGCAGTAAATGAGCCCTCTGTAAAGTAAAAAAGTAAACGAAACCTACCCAATCAGCTTTGTTAAAATTTAGGAAGGCACGACTTTCCGAAGGGACGAAGTGGTAGAGCGGCTGATTAAGATCATAATCGGTAGATGATTCCAGACTGATTCCCTGTCAAACTCGTATCTGTACTCCATTAGTGTTGTGATTTATTTGAAAGTGAATAGAAAAGTAAAAATGAAAATTCTTACGCAATTAATAGTTAAGTATCTAAATATTGATTTTGCCTGTTGTAGGTCCGATTTTTTGAGGAAACTTAGCATATTTTAGCGCAAAATCTCTTAAAAAAACGAATGTAGCATAAAGGAAAGCTCCTCCCTCGTTATTTTAGATCAATATTCTTCTGCTTCTCCCGTTACTTCCAGTTCATTCGCTTTTACCTTTTCATAACGTTTATGTCTTTTTCATCTTGCCCTATCCATTTCTCTATATCTATCTCTATCGCCAGCCCTAACCCTAACAATATCCCAATCCCTTGTCGCGGGGTCGCATAACGACCGATATCCCTCAAAATACTGATGGTGATCTTTTAGTAAAGTGATTTTTCTTCTTTGTTGTAGTTATTATACCTTTCATAAACATGAAGCGATATTATAACATTGGTCCGACGTTTGTAAGTATGAGAAGAAGAGATAGATCCACCATTAAGTATACCTACATGATCAGGATGAGCTGAGTTTATCTGTCTGTTTGAACGCAAACTAGTCCCAGCTTTAGAGACACCTTGATGAAATTTTACAAGCGGGCATCTTTTGTATAACATTAATCATTTGTCGGAACCAGCAAGATCGGAGCAATGCAACGCATCGATTGTACCATTGTTCCAAAAAACGGGGTTTGGCCTATAACTCTAGCAATTAAAAAGCTAGGATCGTAAAATTTGCAGGTTTGGTACTTATTTTATATGTAATGTGCGTAAGGAGAATCACCCAGCTCGGACCAACATAACATACATATATGTACATAGCTCCCATATAATCAACAGTTTCGATAAATGGGTTTTGTGCTATACATTTTGAAGGTTTGATTCTTATTATATATGTAATGTGTGCAGTGAAAATCAGAGAAATCGGACTTACATAATATATGGGTCAATTTCAAAAAAAACGTAATTTTTGTGTCCCCGCACTTTACACTACTATTTTAGGTAAAAAACAAATTTAAAAAAAAAAAACAAAAATGGGACAGTGATCACCGAGGAATATGTAACAAAAAAACATAATTCTCAAATTTGTATATTTGTTTTTTTGTTTATTCAGTATGGTGTTTTGTTTCTCCCTCTGACTCCTTTCATACAAAAGCATGTGTCCCCCGTTAGAATTTTTAGTAAACAAAATAAAATAAAATCAAGAAAAAAGTTACTGGGCAACATTTAATAACAGTTTTCGAATTATTGGGTATCTTTCTTTTGTTTTGATTTGATATAGTTGTCAAAAATTAATTAGTGCGAATTTGGCGTTGCAAAGAACAGTTGTCCCCACAATTTGCATTGAGCGTCACTTTTTTGTAAATCAAGAAATATTAGCAGTTTTCAATTTTCATTTAAATAAAGTAAATAACGTAATAAAAGTACAAACTTTAATTATTACAATAGTGAAAAAGCGAAAACAAAAACTATTAAAAAAAGTGTGGATTTGCGTAGTTTATGTGAACACCATGGTAAGGGCGCGATAAAAATTCTTGAGCGTCACGCTAATTTTTTTAAAAGTGAATATATTAAATGTAAAAAATTAAAGTTGGCAATCATTGTTTACATGGTCTCAACTCATTTTTTTATAATTTGTGAATTTGGAAAATAAATTGCCTACGGAAAAAACCAAAATAGGCAAACATTTCATGAGCATCACTTTTCATACATATTGCTTCATAGCTTAAAATGCTTAATTTTGATTTTATTTTTTAATTTTCAAGAGTAAAACAACAAAATTAACGGCGGCTGAAAGAGCACGGAAATATCGCGAGAAAATAAAGCTCGATAAAGCGCGTATGTGTATAAGTTTCTTCAAGAATTACTTTCTTTTTTAAAATTTTGTTAAAGACATCAAAGAATATGTACGTGTTTAGTTTTTTATGAAAATTTTTGTTTTTTGAAGAATTTTTGTTTTCTTTTATTTACTTTTGATCGTCACAAAATATCTTGAGCGCCACACTTAGTTTTTTTTTCCTTAAAACGCTTATATTTGCAGTTTTTTTTAAATACATTGTTACAAGACTATTACTTTGCAAGTAACCCCTTAGTTCAAGTCTTTTTTTAACAAAAATTTACATATTTTAATCTTAAAATTTGTAAATAACTAGTCACTTAAAAAAAAAAAAAAATCAAGGTGAATCGTGATTTTGTGTTTATAATCGAAAAGGTGATTTTGGCAGAAGTGAATCTTGAAAAACAAAAAACAACATAGTAAACTTGAATCTCAAATATTTTTGCATTTTCAGCGATTTTTTATACATATTTGGTGTGTGACGCTCAAGATAGAAATCATAGAAAACCTAAAAAAAAACCAAAAATATTGATTTTTTTGAGAGCCTAAAGGTCCCACCGGATTCTTCATCAATTTCTACATAAATTGGCCACTCTTACAGGCGAATTGGAAAAACTTTAAAAATAAGCAAAAAAAACTCGTTGTGTACGTTTTTTTTGAAATTGACCCATATAGCTCCCATTCAATCGGTTGCTCCGATAGTTGTTGGGCTATGTATCTTTAAATTAAGGGTTTTGAAGAGTTTGTACCAATTTTAAGTAAGGATCGTAAACTTAAAAAAGTTATGCGTATTAATGAAAGGTATAAAGCCTCCGGCACAACCGAAGACAGCCCTTTTCTTACTTGTTCCATGCTAGGTTAGGTTGGGCAGAAAGAGCGCGCATGGGATATCCCAAACTTCCACTCGGATACACCTATGTCTATTGCGAACGCCCTCATTCCCTGCCGTCCAGTCAGGTAGTAATCACTTGGGGTCCAGCCTGACGGACCTCTGCCATTTTGATATCCACTATATAAAAAATGTTCAATGTATTCACTGTTTTAGTCATAATACATACATTATATTTTAACTTGAAATTTACATATTCGCATGGAGTTACAATCAAGCGACTGGTGTACTTAGCACAGCTAGTTATACAATTCATGATGTAAGTGGTGTATATTAACATTTTCTTCCATTTTGCAACAAAATCAGACAAAATTACAGAAAGTGGACCTAACACTTTTGCACTCCAAGCCGAAGATATACAATAATGGTTTCAAAATTTAACAGCTCTTATCGTACATATGATTTGCACAGTTCTAAAATTATATTGAAATGTTTACACAATAATTGTTTTAGTAACAACCACTGTGGTAACAACAATAAATGCACAGTTGCTTTGTCTATTGCGAAGTCTTTGTTTGTTACCTTATCGAAAGCAAATTCTAAAAGTACTTTTCTTTTATAAAATTTTATTATTACACGAGGATTTCACTACATAAGTTGCGATAGCGTTGTTTTGCCAATAGCTTAAATAGATTTCTCCGCTTGCATCTGCAACTCTGTGGGGTACATTTGCATGTTTTGGCTTTTATCTTCAACTTAAACGATTTATCTAAAAACAATGAAAGTTAGTTTCTCTTTTTATATAATAATTAGTATTATTTTAATTAATATAACTTTGTAAGCATATTTACCTTTTTGAAGTGCATTATTTGATGTTTGCTCTCCATTTGATTTGGTGGGGCTTAGAATTTTTTTCAACATTTTTGACACGATTATCTACTAGAAATACTAGGAAAAATTAATTTAGTTTTTGTGGTTAGTTTGCAGCTACTCCTTATAGTCACAACGACGGATTTATAAGTAGTAAATTTTAAACTTGGCACTGCTTTTATAAGTCGCAACACTTGCGGTCACAATGTGTTTTTTTTACGTAAGGGCGTGCCACTAGATGATTTGTTTTTAAGTGGACATACATACATACATACATACAAACATATTATAGTGTTGTATATATAACTGTATACTTCAAAAAACATTTTCTAAAAACTCCCACAAATGTCCCAATGCAAATTTTGTGAACTTACGTGGAACTGTTTTTCGACAAGTATCACATTTGATCTTCTAGAAATAGTTGTTTTTTCCACCGAACACCTTCCATTTGTTTCTGAAGCTTAAAACTACATCATTCCAAAGTGTTTTATACTGATCTCTTTGGGAAAGTCGAAGTCCTTTATTAGGCTTATTTTGTATCTTCGCGGTTTTTCCACGGAACTCGCCCAAAGAATTTTCTGACTTACTGCCACTGCTTATGTTTATACAATATCTGGTATTCTGACTTCTATTAAAAATACCTCAAATTTTGTGCAAGAATTTATTTCCTTTTGATATTTGACATTGAACAAGCAAAAAATAACTTCATCTTAAAGTACAAGCTCTTACTGACCCACCCTGTTCTAAACTTAACATTTCTCATGTAGATTAAATATGAAATTAAATTGTGTTCATGTATGGTAACCGCAATGATTGTACCTGGTATCAGCTATGTTTGCAAATTGGAACACATTTCAAATTAAATTTCAAGTTGTATTTATAAAATGTTAAAAAGAACTACGTAGAAATAATGAGAAACCAAATTCAAATAGAATAAATGATTTTGTATCAATAATTCACCCTTTAAAGCCACTCCTTTTACCCAACGTTGCCACCAAATTCTTCGAACGAAATTTCCAAGAAACTGGCACTTTAACACTAGATTATACCAGAGTGAAGTTTGAGCCAGAAGAGTGTTCTTCGCCGAGCAGGTAAGCAGATGGTTCGGGCAGGTGGGGACACACTACATATCGAAAAAATCAGCTTATCAGGGTTCAGTCTGAATAAGTAGTAGTTTAGCCTATTGTAGTATCTACATGCAAGTCGGGCCAGATACACTCTTGTCTCCTTCTCCTTATTCGACAATCATGGCTGCCCTCGATAAAACGTAAAACAATGACAATAGTCCAGTCCAGATAGACGAAAAACTAATAAATTGTTCAAGTTTTTCGGATAATTGTTCGTTTTAAGCTTTTTGTTAATATTTTTCAGGTAGAAAAAAAATGATCAGCCTTCTGTAGAACGTTGAGTTCCCATGAGATATGAAAACATTTTTTTTACCTTATTATTACCTCTTCCTCTGCCTTCGCCGATAGGTGGCACTAAGAATACCTTCTGGCCCAGAACATCTTCTTTCATTCGCATAACATGGCCTAGCCGACGAAGCCGATGGGTTTGAATTCGTTATTAAGGGGCCATTTTAAAATTTTAAAACTTATTTGAGAAAAGCATTTCTTAACAAGAGCAATTCTTCGTTGGGTTTCTAGGCCAGGTAAACGAAGTCCAATCAGTTCTGTAGATAGAGGTGTATATGCATAGGATTCCTATTGAAGACATACCACACCTCCTGGGTTAAAAAGCATTTAAGGCTTTGCGAGTTTTCTGGTCAACGTGAGATTTCCATTATATTTTGGTATCTAGGACTTACTAAGACAGTAATAAAATTAAAATAACTTAAGAATGGCATTATATATTAATTTTTTTTGTATTCAATTACATAACCGACTTGTAGATACGAATAACATTTACATATATACACATTTATAATTTCATCATTTATAACTGGTCTTATGTATTTATCTCATTATGTAAATAAAATTGTAGACAAACATAGTAACAAGAAGCCATATAAAACAATTTATATTTATCGTTACACTTATGTACATAGGTATCATATATAGTAATTATGTTCTTATTTACATCTTTTGTCTAATATAGACATATCTAGGTCTGCGAATTCCAAGCGATATTGCGTTTATATATGTTTATTTTGTGTTAAAAACGACATATAACTTTTATAGAAATGACAAAAAAAATTATGAACATTATATTTTTTTACCCTGTTTGTGCAGCTATTTAAAAGGACTTTTTTGTACAGCCACTTTTGGTATAACTTTGTTTTTCTTATTGCCTTAGTCGTTTGTGGACAATTTTGAAAAAATTTTTTAAATATTATTACATTAGTTGAACAAAACTTTTATGCTTTGATTTGGGTAATAGTTGCATTTTCGAAGTACATATCTACTTGTTTCAGCTTGCACTTTAATTATTTCTTAGTAAATGTTTGAAACTTCCAAGAAACACATTAATCGATCAATTGAGAAATTTATTAACAATTTACTCATTACTGAATATAGATAAATTTAGAATAACGTTTAAATTGAAAACATTAGCTTGCCTGATTCAGTCTCTTTTACAACTAGTAATGCTTTAATACCTATAAAAACATTTACTAGGGTGATTAAAAAGATATTATTCTTAGGGTCTTACCTTCTGAATAGTTAGTAATTGATAATAAAATAAACCTCGTAAAAAATAAGCTCTCTAATTTAACCCTTAGAGGTCGCTATTTTTTAATATAATTTTTGAAATTTTGCTCAAAAAAGACCTTCTGAAATAGCAAAACTATACATACTAGTGGTACCCGTGCGCGCTTGCGCAAAGAATTTCACCACTACACTCAGCGACATCTACAACCCAGTAGATAAAGTATCTGATTCACAATGGGTTTGCAGTACAAATTGATTATTTTGTGCATTCACAATGGTTTATTTAAACAAATTAATTTTTATAAAATACCCTTAAACAAAAGCACTCCTTTAATTAATAAATGATTTCGCATGTAGAGGTAACCCACACCTTTAAAACGATACCTTATTTATTAATATTGGTTCAAAATGATAGCAGAAAATTAGGAGCAAACACAAAAAGGCCTTACAGAAATAATATATATGATCAGTCTGGCAACAAACACTTTTCAATTTCTCCTCAAAATCAAAATAATAATATTAAAAAAATAAATAAAAATTATTTACTTTAACCCTCCAAGGGTTACGTTATGTCGCTTATGCTTGTCGAGGTTTACTTTCTCATAAATTACTAAAATTCGAGAATATATTTTTTGAAATTTTTTTTCTTCACCCTAATATTTACACCCGTTTTCAGTGACTGACAAATTTTATAGCTCTTTCTCAATTTTTCCACGTTTTATAATAGATAAGTGAACGAAGATCAATGAAAAATGTCAGAATTGAAATGTTTAACATAATAATTATAACAATACAAAATTCAGTTGTTTTTCATAAAGTACTAAGAGTTTTGCAATGCAAAATATACTACTACTGTAAACAAATGCATATGTATATGTATCTATGTGTGTAATATCTCATATTTCGTACTTTTCATGTAAGGTATTAAATATTTATAAGTTAATTGTATATGTTAATCACAAACTATTATTATTTTTTATTCTTATACATACATACATATGTATCACTGTATGCAAATATGAAAATGGTAGTGAATTTGTTTTTGTTGTGCTAAAAAACTGCTGCTTAAATATAAGCATTGAAATGCATTCATTTGGCATCATAGGGTGATTCAATTAAAATTACTTTTTACAATTTCGTATCATATTACATGTCATGAAGCTGGGTATTTTTAACATTTTTAAGCAGAAGCATTTTTTTATTTGTTACCAAGAGAAAGCGTATATGAAAATGGTCCAGAAACTTTGGTCGCCTAGATTATGTGATATCGTATGTTACTATTTATATTTTGATCAAACTTAATCTCAATTGCCCCATAAGCAGGCCAGCTACTAATATTGAATCATTGACGGCCAGACAATATTAATGGAGTTTAATACCAATGTGCACGTTATAAAAAATTTGAGCTTCACTCTGCACCATCTCAAGTGTTGTTACCGTAATTAAATTATTTTTTGAAAATAAGAGTCATGTATGGCTCGTTGAAGTCTTTTCATTGTGTGTGCCAAAGTGATTCACCCATTACATATGTAAATACATATGTACAGATGTTGAACAGATAAATGCATTATTCTACAAGTATTTTTAATCTTTTTGTTATACATATAAAATACACAAATACATACATGCAATACAATATAACCTGTATGACACGAAAAGGTAGCATTTCATAAATATTTTGCACTCAATTAATGTAAAATATAGTTCTGAGTATTATTCTATCATATTACAATTATCTGCAGGCTTGTTATCCGTTTCTGGCACTTCCTCACCCTCTTCAATTTCCTCCTCATGCTCCTCACAAATGCTATCATGATGCTTGCGAGACGCTCGTTTACGCATGTAATTAGTAAGTGGTCTTTTTTTATGTTCCTTGCAGAATGGGCACTCCTTCTTTTGAGCTTTTACTGATTTTACTTGTCTGCATTTTTCTGTAAGCAAGTAAAAATAAAAATATGAATTTTCACACACATGCTTATGTATAGATATGTACATACATACTACTGTGAACAGAGTTAACTCAAAATTTTAATTTTTTAAGATAGTACGATACATTTTAATAAATAATAATATAAAAAAGTCATTGAAATAAAAATGGCGGAAATAGATGTATTTGCATCTGTGTATTATAATCAATTCGAAAAAACTCTATATTCCACCAACAGACAAACGTGTTCTCTGGTTTTGTTAGATCAAAAAGTGGTTTGATTTCGAGTTGATTCACTCTATTGGAAAATAAAAACGCATTATTTCAAAAAACCCATTTTCTTTTTTGTATGAAACTGTACTAAGTATTTAAAAAACTGTACTATTTTTTTCTGATTGTAAAGTGAATTATCTCAGAATGAAAAAAGTTTGGATGGAATTTAGCATCTCCCTCAAATTAGTATAAATATTTTGCTTATCAGTATACTAGCTTTGTACTTGTAGTTTGCCGTCATACCTTATAAATTGACGTGACCGTTCTAGTACCAACTACATTAGTCGTAAAAATTAACTTCGTCAATGCTATCCGTATATGGAACTCTATTCCATCATCTATTCGTAGTAGCCTGAGTAAAAGCAATTTTAAGACCGTTCTTTATAAGTACTTCCGTTAATTATAAGTATGTATTTTAGTTCGCCATTTAAAGTTACCTGCCTTCTAGTCAATAAACGCGAGTATATTCACTGTCTTATTTTTTGAAATCTATTTATCTTATCTACTAATTTTAATTACTCTACCATTATTTTTTATTTTTACTGTTATATATTTGTTGCAATGTTCTTGTTATTACCTTTGTTTACATTTAAGTTTTGTTGTACTATAAAAGATCATAGATCTTATTGTACTAATATCTTTCAATAAATGAATGAATGAATGAATGAAAAAAACTTTATTTGCGTTTTCCCAAAAAATCAAAATTTCGAGTGAACTCTGTTTGCAATGGAACGAGCGATATGTGTAAGTGTGCATGGGCATATCCATCGTAACTCGTGTTATATCAGAAACAATATTTTACTAGTTACTGTCGCTTTAAGCTTTCAACCTCAGGTTTTACAATTTAACAGCACAGATTAGTGTAATCGAACCAAAAATCTCGTTTTGGCACTCCTTTCAGGGTTCGCTCTAAAGTACCACGGATACGTTACTATCAAATTAAATTATCAGCACCGAAAAATGTAGTTAAGGGCCAGTAATATCAAAATGTTTCAGAAAAAGTATTGACATATATACCGTTCGGAGTCGTCATGATAACTGTAGGTCGCTCCTGAGCCTAAAGCTTTCTAGAGTTGTGTCACGCCAGCGTAATTAGTGGTATACCAATTTAAATTTTGCTCCCAAGAATTTAAACAAAATAAACATCATTTTATAGGCAACTTAAATATATTTTATGTCTATGGTTAAGTGATGTCACAACGCTTACTCTAAAATTGAGTTAGCTTTTTTCGGCGCTTATTGCCTCAGCTATGCTATGGTTTGCGGATAAAATAGTTGACACGGGGTGACCTTGCAAAACATAAACAATTTCTTCATACCACCAAACAACTTTTATTTATTCATAAGAGACCCTGATACATACTTTTCATTGTAGCTTGTATGGCTATGATTGACCAACATTTTAAATGCCTTTTATAAAGATTTTAGTTTAAACGCGTGCTAAGCAACGACTATGATTATGGGGCCATGTTTCTTAATGTTATCCTTTTTGTTAGATTTTAGAAATTGTAATTCGGTTCGAGACTACTCAAACGCATAAATAACTTTTATCATAATGATTATACAGTTGACTTGTCTAAGTCCTAGCTGTCCTACCTGTTATCTATTCTTCGCAGCACATATGCATTTGTCTTAACTTAGCCATTTTAAATAAGATAGGGGAATTATTTAGAATTTGTAGTTATAGAGAGAAAATAATTTACTTTGTTTCATTAAATCAAGGGTAGCGTTTTATTTTAATGGTATGCAGTACATCGCAGAAACCAACTCAAACATCTCTTGTGTTCAGAAATTCCTTACTGTAAAAACTTAGGGCCGTTTACTCTATGTTTGGTTATGATAAACTTTACCTATGATGACCTAGCCATGGGTTGGCTCAGAATCACAAATTCGTTTATGCAAAAGTCTGATTATATATCATGATAAAGTTGGTAACTAATCAAGCCATTTTGGAGTACAAATTTCGATTGTGATATTTCCTTTGTCTGCATATTATTACATTTTTAAACTCTATTACTCGCAAAATTTGTTAGCAAAACAATTCACAAAATCAGATTTTTATTTTCAGCTGTCACTTTTGTTTTGATAAGCACATGATCAGTGATCCACATTTTTTCACAAGGTCATGTTTCAAAACACTCGGCCGCAATCTGATAAAATATCTACTATTATTTAGGCAACTTATTAAGAGTACTTAAATATAGAAAACTACATATACATAAATCTGTACACAGAATGTACATATACCGCAATTCCGTAATAATCTATTGAACGCTAAACATTTAAACGGCGCATGTTGATTTCAAATAGGCAACATTAATTCATATTTTCCTATAGCCTTGCCAATTCTCCTCAAACTATTGATCATCGCCCAAATTTTTTCTATTGGGCGGAGCTGGGGGCAATTCGCCTACTCAATAGATGGGAAAATGTTAGAAAGGAATACGCTGTTTAAGGACTTAGGTCTTATTTTTGATTCGAAACTAACTTTTATAAAGCATATCAACCATATTGTGCCTAAAGCTTTCTCAATCATTGGATTCATACATCGTAACTCCGCCGAATTCTATGACCCAATGTCCTTAAAATCCCTGCATATCTCATTGGTGCATAGCCTTCTAGACTATTGCTGCTTATTTGGAGTCCATGCTTCCAAATTCATTCTCTCATAATAGAAAGGGTGCAAAAAAAGGTTTGGCAAGTTTGCTTAATTGGCCCGACGGCGTGCCTAATTATCTGGGAAGGTCCAAACTGTTAGGATTGACAAGTTTGTCAAACAGAAGGAGCTTATAGCAATCGCATAAGCTCGTCTTTTAAATAAAGTAGGTCTTGGGCCCGCATCTAGGGCCGTATTAAGAACAGGGCCGAAGGTCTCTACTTATACTGGTACCAAATGTTTCAGCGCGATAATTGTCTGGGTTACTCTTTATTGAGGTAATACTTCTTCACTAATTCTGGATCACGAGTTCTTGTTACGTTTTTGTTTTTAGCTCTTTCTATACTCAATGTTCTTTTATATATATTTATTACACTACATGTAGTGGTTTTTGGCAAATTTTAATTCTTCGCGTTTTTTGAACACGACCAAGTAGAATTCGGTACAAATTTGCTCAGAATTAATTTGGTTTTTTCGTATTCCAATGCCCATTAAAACTCTAATTGATGAACAATCAATCTGAAAACTCTGACACATAAGGGCATTTCCATCCGGAGAAAGTGAAAATCGTAAATTTTTTTTCTTCTCCTTTTGATTTATATAGCATGTAAGTTTTAGTAAAAACATGCAATTTTCATGAAAAGGTGTTATCTTGGTCAAATTTAAAACCTAACTTCATTAAATGCCTACTTAAAATAGTGACTACATTCAAAAAAAAAAAGTAAAAATAATCCAATTTTTGAGGAGATATTAGTGTCATTTTTTTTTTAATTTATCTATTTTTATATCCACTACATTCATTACTGTTGTCTTAACAGTGAATTTCTCAAAAAAAAATTAATAGCCTACTTATAGTTTCGTTGTTATTAAGGAAAATGCAAAGTAGGTTTCGGTATGTAACGTGAGTTACGACAATACAGGTTTTTGCTCTTAAAATCCAAGATTTTTGTTGAAATTGAAAAAAAAAAATCATATTCTCTATTTGACCAGGAGGTCATCTCGGTATAATGTGTTTTTACCGCTTCATCTAATCGGGGTACATTTTTATTAGTGATTTATTGTTGTAACGTGAGTTACGATTTTTATAAAAATCTACTAAAATACCAGTATAACTACATTTTTTAACAAATATTTAATTTTTCATAGTTTTGTAGCCGTTGACTTTCGCCAGAGGGCAAAAATATATTTTTTGGTCAATATTCAATTTAACCGCCGTTCTCAAATTGTGATGTCCAAATACCGGATAATAGATCATTTTCTATAGCCTACGGTAAATGATTTTTTACTTTCGAGATCTAAGCGGCTTTGCATGGAGTCCTTCGTGGATTTAAAAAAGGTTTGCTATATACAATACTAAATTTTTTTAAATAGAAATTTGGGGGGATAATACCTTTAAAAAATTCACTTCGTAGAAGTTATAGAAGTAATTAACGTTTCCCCCGAAAAAATAGAAAATACATTAGAAGAGATGCAGCTTGACTATATTTTTAAAAGCGCACCACCGCTTAAAGGTATTTCTAAAATTCACTCAATTTATTGGAGTAATGGCCAATTGCATAAGGCATATACATCATTTGACTTATATCATAATTTAGTGCAAAAAAATCTTTCCTTTCAACATTTTTATACTTACATCAACGAAGATGACGTCCCCTTGGCTAGATATTGAAATAACTGCTTATAGTTGCTTATAAACTTTATTCAATACTCTTTTATAGCTCGTAAAGTAGAATTAAATAAACTTATACTGAACTCTTACTTATGTTTTAATCTGTATCTACTTGCATGTACTAATGTAATCAAGCTGCTTCTGCAAAGTACGTATACTCTCTTTCATTAACGCCGTTTTTTTAATTTTGGAACCGAAAAATGTATGTGTGGAAAAATCTTAATTCTAGATAATAAAATGGTACAAAATTCTTTGATTAGAAACAAAAAAAGGAGATGCGTGTCTCTATTACTTTGTTTTAGGGTATTTTCGACAAGTCTGTAGTCTCAGTATTGACTTTATAAAGTTTTACTTTTGTACAATTCGCAAGTAACGTGAGTTACGAAATGCCTGTAACGTGAGTTACGGAGGTTTTTTTTAATTATCTTTGAAACAAATTAAAGTAGGTTTGCAAAATTTTTATATATCGTACTTCAATCAATTCTAATCAAAGTCCCATTATTAAAAACAACTCAATAATATTCACTTCAGAGAATTTTGCATAATACAAATCCCTTTAAAACTCTTTGTCCAAAATTGTAACGTGAGTTACGAACAAATTTTTTTTATTTTTTATTTAATTAAATTAATTTAATTTAAAAAAAATTGGCATATCCAACAGAGCTCCACATGAAGGATATAACGATGTTACAATATTATTAAAAAATGTCCAATATAAGAAAATATATAGTTTTAACTTCTGAAATTTTGTCTCTGATGTAACGTGAGTTACGATGGAAATGCCCATAACTTTCAATAAAATTTAAAGTCAGCTGATTTAGAACCTTGGACGAGTAGCTGAATAACGGCATATGAAGTGCGTATAGGGTTAGAGTGTATGTACTGAAAACTCCATCCACGGTCAATTATGAAGAATGAGCAGAAGTTAAGATACTAAAAAAGAAACCATTTTTGTAATGGCTTTATATTCTCAGTTTGGAAAGATCCACATTTTGCTGCGATACATTAGTCACGGATTTGATTTAAAAAAGGTTTGAGTTGATTATCTTTTTATAGCAAAATCTATTCTTATCTGATTTATTTGTTGATATTCCGACAGGGTGGCAAGTTGATGAATGTACATATATTGGAACGATTTTCTGTCATCCCATGTCAAATTTGGATTCGTAACAAACCGGATTCGGCGTTTCGCCATCTTCAGTCTTTGGTTTCGTACGCAACGAACGAACAAATCCAAACATGACCAGGGATGCGGAAAATCCTAGTTCGAGTTCTGTAATATTTCCATATTACCAACAGGTATTTTTAACACGGCGATTGTCTACGAAATAACAATGGTCCGCTTCTGCATCAGCATCATACCAATTGGCACACCAGTCAGCCTCTCCATCAACTACATACCACTACCATACATAGAAAACAAAAGAATTGCGTTTTCACTATCGTATGTACCAGAAGAATCCGAAAGCAGAGAAAGTGATACGAGAAAAAAACTTGAAGCGCCTTGACGGTGGACATGCAAGTAGTCTCTCCCCCCCTCCGCATTCCTCCTTGCTGTTGTTGTTGTTGTTGCAGCAACAAAAATCACTGCCCGAAGGTTTTGGGGAGTGTTGTCGAAATAACAGTCCTTGGCCGGATACGAATCCGGTACGCTCCGGTACTCCCTTGCGGTACTGCCCGACTGTCGTGGTAGCGATTTTTTATGACCAGTGCAACCTTCTAGGCCATGTCATTCCGAAAGGAAAGAGAAGATGGGTAATGAGAGGTGTGAGATCAACCATTGAGTTGCACATCATTACCTTTGTGCATATTAGTCGCCTCTTACGACCGGTATGCCTACCGCGGGCATATTCTAAACCCCTACCCGCATTCCTTCTTCGCCCATGTCGAGGTAGACTTGAATTTAATACTTGAACCATGCAAATCGGCTCTTACCTTAATTTAAAATTTTACTCAAACAAAAGTATTTTTCTTATTGAATTCATACATGGGGGCCTAATTAAAATTCTTAGGGTTCCCTTGACAGCTATGCGTTATTAGAATTAATAGAGTTTAACCTGCTGCACTATCCCCATATTAGGTGTGCAAGCGGGTTTCGAACCTGGAGTGGCGGATCAATTATATACGACTTTGCTCACTAAGCCAAGCCCAGGAGAGTGTAAATATATCACTTTTCAAATCCAAACCATTATTAAGGTCCATAAAGCTAGCAGAGCAAAGTTAGCAGAACAAAAAACTAACTTATAGACAATGATGTGCTCCAAATGTGCTAATTAAGTGCCCTAATCCCAAAAAATGTGCTCCTCTATTTTTGCCAAAAAATGATGTTCTGCTAGCTTTAGGCTAAACCTAGCAGAGCAATATGCGTAAACAGTGAAACAAGACAGTTAGCGCAAATGTAATTATGCAGAAATTATGTGCTCCAAATGTGCTCTTGAAATAACCTACCCCCAAAAAAATTGCTCCCCTTTTTTTAAAAAAAATTCATGTTCTGCTAGCTTTAGGCTAAACCTAGCAGAGCAATATGCGTAAACAATGAAACAAGACAGTTAGCGCGAATGTTATTATGCAGAAATTATGTGCTCCAAATGTGCTCTTGAAATAACCTACCCCCAAAAAAATTGCTCCCCTTTTTTTAAAAAAAAATTCATGTTCTGCTAGCTTTAGGCTAAACCTAGCAGAGCAATAGCGTAAACAGTGAAACAAGACGGTTAGCGCAAATGTTATTATGCAGAAATTATGTGCTCATTAAGTGCCCATCCCCGCAAACAGAAAACGAATATATGTGTATAACAATAGAAATTAATTTATTCAGTATTTAGTGACTTTTTTTGAAAATTAACATGCTTGGACAACATAGCATTGTGTCTCCTCTAGTTTTTTCATTGTCTTGCAAATCGTCGAATTCTGTCCATTTTCCGTCCGGACGGGGGCAAATGGCAGTGTAGTGCCCGACTCCCATTTTTCGTGGCTTGACGTTCAACTAAGCGCCACAACTTTGTTTTGGGATTATAGGTACTGCACACATGTATGTACATATGTAAATATACTTTCCTATTACTAGTTTTGCGATCGAATTGCGCAGTCCGCGAAACATTGCAGCAGAGACAAACAATGCGTAAAGGATACAAGATTTCAGTCGCGGGGGTTGAATTTTGCCAGACAACCACTCATACATTTGTACAAAACCATTAAGCCAGGGTGATGACAATATTTGTTTTTTTGCCCCTCGCACTTGTCATTCAAGCTGACCAGCTATGATCGCTACTGCGCTAGTTTTTTTCTTTCTTAATGTCCACAAATGCATACATAAGTGTATATGTAAGTATGTACAAAACAATACATAGAAAGCCAGATACATATCGCACCCTAAATACAAAAGGGTCACAACTCAAAAAAATTTCAGGTGGTTTTTTCGACATTTATCCTTTCACAAACGCTTGATCAACTATAACAGCCGATTTTTTTCTTAATGATTATAATCTTCAACTAAACGGCTACCGTCCTGCTTGGTTTTAAAAAAATAAAGCTAAGCTAGCGCTATCTAGAAGCGTTAAAAGCAAAGAACCTCTAATTTTGAGTTGTGACCCTTTTGTATTTAGGGTGCGATATGGTTATTATAGGGTGAGCAGGTCGTCTTTTTTGGGGGTAGGCTATTTCAAAAGCACATTTGGAGCACATAATTTCTGCATAATAACATTTGCGCTAACTGTCTTGTTTCACTGTTTACGCTATTGCTCTGCTAGGTTTAGCCTAAAGCTAGCAGAACATGAATTTTTTTTAAAAAAAGGGGAGCATATTTTTTGGGGGTAGGTTATTTCAAAAGCACATTTGGAGCACATAATTTCTGCATAATAACATTTGCGCTAACTGTCTTGTTTCACTGTTTACGCATATTGCTCTGCTAGGTTTAGCCTAAAGCTAGCAGAACATGAATTTTTTTTTAAGAAAAGGGGAGCATATTTTTTGGGGGTAGGTTATTTCAAGAGCACATTTGGAGCACATCATTGTCCATAAGTTAGTTTTTTGTTCTGCTAACTTTGCTCTGCTAGCTTTATGGACCTCCATTAATAGATACTTGAAATACAATTTTTGGGTTTCTTCGGTCTTTTTACTACTGATTAAAAGCTAGCTAGTAATGAACGAGTATGAATTCGTCCACAAAATGTATAGTCAATGAACTAGAATGTTTGCTCAGTAGTTTAGCAGTTGACTGCAGGGTGTGAACATGCATATTTACATGGTGATAAGTTATCATATGTACCGACTTTAAAACATTTAATCAAAGTATTTACTGAAGATAAGTACTAAATACAAGCATGCTTGGTTTTATTGTTGATAAGGTAATTGGAATAATTAACAGCCTACACCGATATTTTTTATTATTAAACATTTATAAAGTGAAATTTTGTGCCCAAAACGTCAACGGCAAAATTCAAACATTAACACTAACACCATTACCTTTTTTTTGTCCTACATGCAGAAGAAAAATCATAAATTTGAGAATTATAATGTTATCACTTGATGCCCAGTTGGAAAATTACTTCCATATATGTACATATCGCTCGTTCCATTGAAAACAGGGTTAACTCAAAATTCTAATTTTTTGGGAAAACGCAAATAAAGTTTTGTCTATTCAAACAGTTAATTTTTACGACTAATCAACTACATTAGTACTAGTACTAGAACGGTCACGTCAATTTATAAGGTATGACGGCAAACTACAAGTACTAAGCTAGTATACTGATAAGCAAAATATTTATACTAATTTGAGGGAGATGCTAATCCAAACTTTTTTCATTCTGAGATAATTCACTTTACAATAAAAAATTTGTTCAGAAAAAAGTAGCTTCAAATGGAAATTTTCTAAATGATACAGTTTCATACAAAAAAGAAAATGGGATTTTTGAAATAATGCGTTTTTATTTTCTAACAGAGTGAATAACTCGAATTCAAACCACTTTTTGATCTAACAAAACCAGAGAACATGTTTGTATGTTGGTGGAATATAGAGTTTTTTCAAATTGATTCACTTTACATTGAACAGATAAGCTACGAAAATTTATAATACACAGATACAAATACATCTATTTCCGCCATTTTTAGTTCAATGACTATTTTATAACGTTGAATATAATGGACTTGGGTAGCTATTAAAATGTATCGTACTATCTAAAAAAATTAAAATTTTGAGTTAACAATTGAACGAGCGATATATCCTCCCCAAAATCACTTTTTGTTCAGTAGCCAGTTTCTGTATCCGTCCGATAAGTGCAAAGTACAGCCCGTTATGGAGAGCGATAAAAATAACAAAGCCTATAAAAGCGGTATAATCCAAAATAATTGCCTTATGTGCCATTTTTAAATGTTATCAATATTTATTAAAAACTAGAAGGACCCGGCAGACGTTGTTCTGCCCAAATTTAGGGAAAAAATCGCACGATAAAAAAAAAGGATTGGAATATTTCGGTCCCTGGTCCACTTCCCGGAAACTTGACATAAACACTCTCCGGGTTCCTACTGAGCTATCCTGTAAAAATGAACAAAATCGCCGCTGTAGTTCCGGAGTCTATAACATACATATCGCACACTAAACGCACAAAAGTGATTTGATTTTTAAAAACTTGACATCACTGTGCTCTTTAAAGAGTAACGATAATAGTCAAAATGAAAAATATTGTATGTATTCGCTGCACTACTTTTTATTAGACAATCTATGCCAAAAAAGCAACCTAAAAAAATTTTGAGTTGTGACTGTTTTTGATTTAGGGTGCGATATGTACATACAGGAGTTAATTTATGGAAATGTTGCAATGTCAAAGCGAACCCCGTGGCCTCCCCTTTCATTTGATACCCATATTGTATACAAACTAAGAGGTTTTTTGGCAACCACATTTTTACCGATAACTCAGTTATCGACTAATTTATCGAAATGTTGCAATGTCCAAACAAACCCGTGGCCTAACCCTTTCATTTAATACACATATTGTATACAAATTAAGAGGTTTTTAGGCAACCACATTTTTACCGATAACTCAGTTATCGATTAATTAATCGAAATGTTGCAATGTCCAAACAAACCCCGTGGCCTCCCCCTTTCATGTAATACCCATATTGTATACAAATTAAGAGGTTTTTGGCAACCACATTTTGACCGATAACTCAGTTATCGATTAATTTATCGAAATGTTGCAATGTCCAAACTAACCCCGTGGCCTTTACCATATTGTATGCATGTTAAGAGGTGTTGGGCAACCACATTTTTACCAAATTTGAAAATATACAGTTCTAGGTTAGTTGGGAAACATTAGTGCGCACATCTCCAAAACCGTGTGAGGTATTGAAATGGCATTAAATGGGGTCCTATGCTAAGCTCCATAGAATATGTGTACCAAATTTCGCAAAGATTGGTGCTGTATTTATATTAGCTCTATTATTATTAATATATCGAAATGAACCAAAGTCCAAATGAAAGCTCTGGTCTTCCCCTTTCGATTGATACCAATTTTGTGCGAATATTCCAAAGTTTACCCGAAACCACATTTTGACCGATAACTCTGTTATCGATAAATATATCGAATTGAACCAAAGTCCAAATAAAAACTGTGGACTTCCCCTTTCGATTGATTCCAATTTTGTGCGAATATTCCAAAGTTTACCCGAAACCACATTTTGACCGATAACTCTGTGATCGATAAATATATCGAAATGAACCGAATTCCAAATAAAATCTGTGGTCTTCCCCTTTCGATTAATACCAATTTTGTGCGAATATTCCAAAGTTCACCCGAAACCACATTTTGACCGATAACTCTGTTATCGATAAATATATCGAAATGCACCAAAGTCCAAATAAAAGCTGTGGTCTTCCCCTTTCGATTGATACCAACTTTGTGCGAATATTCCAAAGTTTACCCGAAACCACATTTTGACCGATAACTCTGTGATCGATAAATATATCGAAATGAACCGAATTCCAAATAAAATCTGTGGTCTTCCCCTTTCGATTAATACCAATTTTGTGCGAATATTCCAAAGTTCACCCGAAACCACATTTTGACCGATAGCTCTGTTATCGATAAATATATCGAAATGCACCAAAGTCCAAATAAAAGCTGTGGTCTTCCCCTTTCGATTGATACCAACTTTGTGCGAATATTCCAAAGTTTACCCGAAACCACATTTTGACCGATAACTCTGTTATCGATAAATATATCGAATTGAGCCAAAATCCAAATGAAAACTGTGGTCTTCCCCTTTCGATTGATACCAATTTTGTGCGAATATTCCAAAGTTTACCCGAAACCACATTTTGACCGATAACACTGTTATCGATAAATATATCGAATTGAACCGAAGTCCAAATGAAAACTGTTGTCTTCCCCTTTCCATTGATACCAATTTTGTGCGAATATTCCAAAGTTTACCCGAAACCACATTTTGACCGATAACTCTGTTATCGATAAATATATCGAAATGCACCAAAGTCCAAATAAAAGCTGTGGTCTTCCCCTTTCGATTGATACCAATTTTGTGCGAATATTCCAAAGTTTACCCGAAACCACATTTTGACCGATAACTCTCTTATCGATAAATATATCGAAATGAACCAAAGTCCAAATGAAAACTGTGGTCTTCCCCTTTCGATTGATACCAATTTTGTGCGAATATTCCAAAGATTACCCGAAACCACATTTTGACCGATAACTCTGTTATCGATAAATATATCGAATTGAACCAAAGTCCAAATAAAAGCTGTGGTCTTCCCCTTTCGATTGATACCAATTTTGGGCGAATATTCCAAAGTTTACCCGAAACCACATTTTGACCGATAACTCTGTTATCGATAAATATATCGAATTGAACCAAAGTCCAAATGAAAACTGTGGTCTTCCCCTTTCGATTGATACCAATTTTGTGCGAATATTCCAAAGTTTACCCGAAACCACATTTTGACCGATAACTCTGTGAACGATAAATATATCGAAATGAACCGAAGTCCAAATAAAATCTGTGGTCTTCCCCTTTCGATTGATACCAATTTTGTGCGAATATTCCAAAGTTTACCCGAAACCACATTTTGACCGATAACTCTGTTATCGATAAATATATCGAATTGAACCAAAGTCCAAATGAAAACTGTGGTCTTCCCCTTTCGATTGATACCAATTTTGTGCGAATATTCCAAAGTTTACCCGAAACCACATTTTGACCGATAACTCTGTTATCGATAAATATATCGAATTGAACCAAAGTCCAAATGAAAACTGTGGTCTTTCCCTTTCGATTGATACCAATTTTGTGCGAATACTCCAAATTTTACGGAAAACAACATTTTGGCCGATAACTCTGTTATCGATAAATTTATCGAAATTTCATGTTGCCTGTTACCCATTCCACACTCCTAAGAACCTGTCTGCAAAATTTCGTGATGATCGGGCCATTTGTTCGGACGGTAAAGAACCACAAACATCCGCAGTCACTCACAAACTTACGTTTTTATATATTAGTAAGATTAATTATTATAAAAATATAAAAACAAAAAAAAAAATTGTTTAAAAAGTTGAAAAAAATATATAAATAATTTACCACTACTCGAACTCGGAACCTCCCGCTGGTTGAGGCAATATCATATCTACTAGACTATTACGCAATTGCGTGGTTGGCATCAATTGATTTATTTGGCACCTAGACCTTGTGGCCCATCATTTATCTTTTTTACATAACACCACTAACATATGGGTAGGTGAATTTTTTTTCATACAGAAATACTTCATAACGGAATCGTTACGAGCCATGCGATACAAAATCAGTCGTTAATATAACGAAAAGTTCCAGAAACGGGCTACAAATCTTTACTATAGAATGGGCGTAAAGGTAAAGGTTTTGTAAGTTTTACTAACTCAAGAGCAGTTGGTAATAACTTTTAATCTTTTATAATTTATTCGGACAACGTGCACGAAACATCACGTAAAAAGTGCTTATATTGTTTATTAATTCTTCTGAACTAGTATGTGTATAAAATTTGTGCTATTTTCTGTCCAAACAAATATTTACAAAACACGTGCAATTTGTCGCGGTTACTTGGCGTTACCACCTCTTTCGGTGGTTACGAAATTGAACTGCAACTTGAGTCGGCAGAATACCAAACGGGTGTAAAAGTTTCCAAGATATTTGTTTGCCGGGTAAATCGAATGTTGTTACCACTATAGAATCGACCCGTAAGCACTAAATTTACCTACATACGAGTACATACATATATAATGCAAGAGAAAATTCCATTGGCGCTATTTGGTAGGGGAAGCTTGGATTTAATGCAACCCAACTATGGCGAAGATATCTTATTACGGTTCAGTAATAAAAAGTCCAGTTTCCTCTAACTTTCCTTCTTCCCCCACGTCTCACTTTTTGTGCTTCCATTGTTTTCTATTTTTTCAATCGTGATAAGTCCGCCAGATCAATTATTTTGTTGTTTCAATGTGAAGCCGGTTTACGACCATTCAAAATTTTGAACTCAATTAGGCTGTAATATGCACAATTGAATTATAGTTAGTTACATTTATTTTATTCCATATAAAAGTAAAGCAAAAAACAAACAAGCTTCATTGGCGAGTCAATTAACTAAATTGTAATTTCATGAATTCAAGATTACTCTTAATTTGATGATCGCCGTTTGTCGGTCGGAATGATAAAACAATGTGCTGAGTTCAGAAGGGATATATTTATACTCATACGTGAATATACATATGCATATGTAGTACATATGTACTTGTAGACATAAATATTTTGTGAAGTGTATGGTTGTTGTTCTGGTTATTGAGAACGATTCCAACGAATACAAAAATATAATCCATTATCATTTTTCAGTATCACTGCATGCATTTCTGATAACCGAATTCTACCTCAAATAAGTAAGAAAGTCTAGGTTCAGGTAAAACTTAACATTAAACCCAGCTGTATTGCGTATTTTTTTTTTTTTTACCTTTTAAACACCTTCAATATGTCTACCAAACTATACCAATTTAGCTGAATCAGCTAATGAATTATCTCATTTTCTGTTCTTCGATATCGATTCGGCTGTTTTCAACAGTAACTTCCAGTGCCGGAAAGCAGCCTAGGTTAATTTAAATAACAAAAAATTCCAAAAAACTACGGCAGTTTGTAAATTCTTGAAACTTTATCTTTCAGCAAAATCCAATTACCTATAGAACTGCGTAGGTACTCAAAACTATTTCAAATTAATCAGTTAATGAAATTTTTGATTAATAACACTGGTTTACAGCCAAAAACCACAACCGACGCTGTTATCTAGGTTATTTTTAAATTTTGTTACAACGTTTTTAGGATATTTACGATTAACTGTAATTCAAAAAAGGGGAAGGAGGCTTCTTTTCATCCATGCATATTACATGCAACGAAACATGAGCTTCGTATTTCATCATTTATAGGGAATCCATCTCAAAGAACTTTTTTGTATGGAACTAATCACAGCTCTAATTGTTTACAATCGATTCTAGTTGAAACACCTGATGTAAAAGTGGGTATATGTATATGTATTTACACTTAATCAAATCGTAACTCTCAAAAATTATCAGCTTTAATTAACATGTAAACAACTATATGTAAAGTTAAATAGTAAACAATATTTTTATTACCATAAAATTTAACAGCGGTACGCCAACAACTATCAAATGTGGTGTTTACATTTTATAGTTGGGGAAACTCACATACATATTGCTAAGCTATGTAGTAGGTACAGTCGCACTAAGGTTATCTGCTTCGAAACCGAGAAATATTTGTGATACCGAAGAATAAGTTAATGTTAATACCCAGTGGGAAAGTGGGGAATGCATTACCTTTTTCATGCATGAAAAGATATACGAAAATTGTTGTAAGAAAAGATCAATCCAAAAGCAATCGAAGGAGTAATGTGTCGCTCTACTTTTATTTGTAGTTCTACATTTTTCATTTTTTCACTGTCTTTTGGGGTTTTTTACAGAAGCAGCCAATGTGAAAAATGTCAAACTTCATTGTAAAAAAAATTAAATTTAAATAAAATATAAAATTCGAACTGAAATGTCTGCTTCTGATATTTTTTTGGTATACTAATGTATCTTTCCATACGACCAGCTGCTCGACATGGCGAGATGAGTAATGATGAGCACATCTCAATGGTAAAGCCCCTGTTACTTCCGAAAGTTGCGCGTGATTGGACGTGCCTTTTAAACATAGGCTGTGATGTGACCTCCTGGCTGCCTATGCAAAAACAAGGTGTGGCTGACATCTTGAACTAGGAGGCTACATCACTCAGTTGATAATTTGCAAAATAGTTCCTTTTTTTATCATGGAAAGCAATGCTAGATGTCCCCTGTAATGCATCTTTTCATTTATAAAAACCCAGTGGGAAAATGGGGAATTCATTACCTTTTTCATGCATGAAAAGATATACGAAAATTGTTGTAACAAAAGATCAAAACAGAAGCAATCGAAAGAGTAATGTGTCGCTCTGTTTTTATTTGTAGTGCTACATTTTTAACTAATTTCACTGTGCCTTATGTTTTCTTAAGAAGCCTTATGAGAAAAAATTTAAACTTCATTTTGAAAAATCAAAAATATAAAATATAAATGTATGTAACATTCAGAAATTTTGGCTTCGCTCCATTGGTTCTTTCGTATCATTTACTGATACTGGAAATAGCGAGATCAGTCATCCGCCGCTGCAGAGCTTTATGAAGCGGCAAGAGTATAGTTACTGCCGAAGGTGATTCCATGTTAAAGAGCCACCTCTTAGCTCGTAAGAGTCGACTAATATGTCCAAAGGTAATGATGTGCAACTCAATGGTTGATCTACGGACATGATGCCTCTCATTACCCATCTTCTCTTTCCTTTCGAAAGGAGGGATGACGTGACCTAGAAGGTTACACTGGTCATAACAAATCGCTACCACGGCAGTCGGGCAGTACCGCAAGGGAGTACCGGCGCGTACCGGATTCATATCCGGCCGAGGACTGTTAATTCGACAACACTCCCTAAAACCTTCGGGGAGTGATTTTGTTGCTAAAACAACAACAACAACAGGACGATTAGAAAACGTCTAATGTAGAAGAGCGAGAATCATTGCATTCTCTACAAAAAGGGGTCTTAGTTCCTGATATCAGTTATCTAATCGAATTGTGACATGGAATTCTAATTGGTTTTTAATGAGAACTGTTTTCTAGTGTTTCTTCAGTCTCTATTCTATTCGAAAACTACATACTAACGTTTGAGACTGAGCCGGTGGTAGCGCAATTGCGCTGCACAGTTCAGAGTTACCAATGCTTTAACATTACAAAAAGGATGTATTATATCAGCTAGAAAATTATAAATCTTTATCTGTCACGGGAGCCAAAAGCATTGGCGCCACATTCCTTATTTATTATACATACATATTTGCCACAAAATTGTTTGCCAGTTGTCCGGTGAGTACATATTGCCGCCATTAGAAACGTTATGTTTTGCGAAAATAATTAGTGTGAGTGTACAAAGAATCCACAGAATTTTTCAGTCTAGATGGATATACTCATTTTTCAAAACCGTTTAATCTGGATTCCCAGCATTTTCATGTAAACACACTAAAATAGTAGTGTTTAGTTGTCAGATAATTCATGCAACTTTTTTTTCCATTATAACCAATCAACTTGTATAGACATGCCGTAAATCTGATTAGTCCATTAAGTAATATAGGTTTCTGTAAATTTTGGTTAAAGTCCAAATAGCCAAATATCGCGAAAAATATAAAATGCGCAAATAATTTATGAAAAGCTGCTTATTGAACACATTTTTTAAATTTTACTCAATTGGGGTTTACTTTCATATCAAAAAATTTAGTTGAAGTGAGATAGCAGCTTTTACCGGGGTGGCGACGATATACAAATGCTAGTTTTGAAGTAATTTTATGAAGAGCAAAGTGTAATTGTCCACTTATGTATACACACATGCATATGGAGTATTTTTTTAATCTCTTTTTTTAATTTTATTTTCAATGATATCGCGTTATTATAAAGACGCAGTTACTTGAATTACGATAAGAGTGCCACATATGAAAAGATCTTAACATGGCTTTCAACTTGGGAACAACACACATACTGTATGTATGTAAATGCACATATGTATGTACATATATAAATATTTAACGCTACCTTTTATATGATTGCTATTAGCTATATAAATGCATACATAAGTCTTATCAAAAAAGTAAAATACCAGTAAACCCGCATCTATAAATAGATATGTATATACAGTGGCCGACAAAACTATGCATACCCCCTTTTTTGTATGTTTTCACCAACTTCGGCTTCAGAAAATTAATTTTAACTATTTTCCTGTAAGAGAACTTATCAAGATCTAATACAAAAACTATGAATTATATTTTAAATATGTATGGGAAATTCGCAAAAATTAGACAAATTTTCATCAAAATTTTCAACTTTTTTCTCAGAATTTTTAGAATTTTTTGAAAATGCAGATTTGTAGAGCATTCAATTTTAAGTCTGATAAAGTGTTTGTTTCAAGTCTGTAAGAAATTTTCCTGATTTTTGGCGATTTTTTTTTTCTGAAGAGCTTTTATGTTTTCTTCCATACAAAAAATACTATGTTCATAAATTTGTATGAAAGAAAACACGAAACCTCTTCAGAAAAAAAATTCTAACCAAAGTGCAAAAAACTCCTTTCGGAGCCATAAAACTCACATTTCTCAGAGCTTTACCATCCGAAATGAGCTCCTTTCGGAGCCTAAATAGCGCGGGCACTCTAAACGGAGTCATAAAAAAGAGTCCGAAATGAGTCCGATTCCGATGAATTTGGAGCGTTTTATGACTCTTTTTAAATGAACTTCGGAGCCTTTTTGGACTCTTTTCGGAGCCTTTTATTGATGCTTTTCTGAAGCTCATTTGGGGGTCATTTTTAACCCCTTTGGATCATTTTGGAGGTCACTATCGGAATTTTTATGAAGCTTTGTAAATAATTAAAAGGAAAGACACCTTTTAACGTTTTATGCAGATTTATTGACACAATTCTAAACAATATAAAATTTGCTATGTTAAAATATTTGTTCAGTCGCCTACTGATAAGCGTCATGAAATATGTGATCTTTTACCTTCTGTTAGGTAAAGCAAAAAAAACCTCAGAAAATGCTCGCAAACATTCAAATATTTGAACGTTGCCGCTCATCTGCTCTTTACGCCCACAGCAAAAAGGGTCATAAAACGCTCAAAATTGCTCATATAATTGAGCTTTGCGGTTCATTCGCTCTACAATATTCATTTCTTCTCTCAACGCTCCGTAAATCTTCATAAAAAAGTGGTTCTTCGGTGTTTACTCCGAAAAGGCTCCAATTACGGACTCTTTTTGGATGCTTTTTTCGGAGCGCTCCGACTTTGGTAAGCTGGGATGCATGTTACGATTCGTGTGATCGGCTGTCACTGTGAGTGCGTAGAGTTGGTAGTGGACCAATGAAAGCAAGTACATATTCACACAATAGCGCCACTGTGCAGTGTCGGCGGCTCTCCTGAGTGCGCGAAGAGTTTTATGGTTGAAAAAATGCGACAAGCAGCTAAACGTTAAATGTTATTAAATACGACATTCAAATGATATCAAGAACGACGAAAAAATTGTTTTAAAAGTTTTCAAAAACATGAATCATTACATTTATATTCGATTGGAAAGTTTTTACACTTGATCGTTCTCTATCATACATATGTACTCGTATAATCATATTTGAATACTTTTTGTTCGGAGTTTCCTTGGCTAGTGTATATCTATATGTTCATATAAATACATATTTGCGCTAACTATCTTGTAATATTATTTTTGTAATGTAATCTGATTCACCATCCGAGCAAATTCGTTTTGTTCTACCGACAGTTTGAAAAGTTATATTGGAACGATTTTCGTCATCCGTTATCAAATTTAGTTTTGTAAGGAAATATCTACATTAAGGTCACTCTTTTCTAAGGACTCCTCCAAAATACTTCGAAAAAATATTAAGCTTTACCGGAGCTAAACGGCGTTAAAAAAACGTTAAAAGTATCGTTTTTTATGTACATATAAAAAGAGTATGAAAAAATATTTTTTAATAAAAAGCATGAGAGAGTGCAAAAGGTAAGCATAAAAAGTTTAAAAATTGTATCAATAATATTATTGTATATGTGTGCTAATATTCGCAATGTGTAGAATTGGACCAAAAAGAGTTAAATTTTGCAGAAATGGCAAAGTCTCGAAAATATCTTTCAAATGATATCCTAATCGTCCAAATGACCAAAAACAGCATCATACATCTCAATATTTGGATTGCGTTGATAAAATTTTCAAACTTTTACCTTTTTACATCTTGTACTCCAGCTAATTCATCATCTCAGGTGCTTTTTATTAAAAAATATGTTTTCATACTCCTTTTATACATAAAAAACGATATTTTTAGCTCCGGTAAATATTAATATTTTTTCGAAATATTTTGGAGGAGTCCTTAGAATGCATTAAAGTTTATAATTCCGATGGGAACAGGATGCCCATTTTTTTTGTATGAAGCGTGAGGCGCCTTAATCTACATCAATCTGAATATATATGTACATACCCTGCAGAAAATTGGACTCAGCACTATCCCTGAGCAATACCTTTTGGATACACCACCAGTCCTAGTTCATTCCGTAAGCAATGCCTTCAACATTCTCCAGTGCATTGCTTGTCAACCCGACCTGAACCGGTTCTCGTTCGGACAGTCCTAAGATAGTTTGGCTTTTGGCTAGTTTTGAACTGGTTCCACGGAACGCGTCACGAAGAGGATAGCTCAAGACTGTCCCTTTTGGAGACTGGTCCGCAATTTTACTGTAGGGTATATTCCCAGCAGTAACAGCTTAACGGGTCGGAAAAAGTACTAATATGCAACTAGAATTGTTGAGTATGAACAAACCACTTGTAAGTGCTGTTTAACGTTGTTGGCGTTGTTTAAACTTGTAGCGTTTTTATACCTTTCATGAACATGAAATGGTATTATAACTTTGGTCCGATGTTTGTAAGTATGAGAAGAAGACGAGATAGACCCACCATTAAGTATACCGAAATGGTCAGGGCGACGAGCTGAGTTGATTTAGCCATGTCCGTCTGTCTGTCCGTCTGTCCGTCCGTCTGTCTGTTTGAACGCAAACTAGTCCCTCAATTTTAGAGATATCTCGATGAAATTTGGTATGGAGCTGCCATTTTGTATTATATTAAACATTTGCCGGAACCAGTAAGATCGGACCGATACAACGCATAGCTCCCATACAATCGATTGTTCCGATAAATGGGTTTTGGCCTATAACTCTTGCAATCAAAAAGCTAGGAGAGCGAAATTTCGCGGGTTTAGTACATATTATATTTGTAACCTGTGTAGTGAAAATCACCCTGATCGGATCAACAAAACATATAGCTCCCATATAATCGATAGTTTCGATAAATGGGTTTTGGGCTATAAGTTTTGCAGTTAAGAAGCTAGAAAAGTAAAATTTTGCAGGTTTGGTACTTATTATAAATGTGATGTGTGTAATGAAAATCATACAGATCGGAGTAACATAACATATAGCTTCCATATAACCGATTGCTCCGATAAATGTGGTTTGGCCATGTAGGACACTTAAAAAAGATATGCGTATTCATGAAAGGTATAAAGCCTTTGGCACAGCCGAAGACAGCCCTTTCCTTACTTGTATTTTATAGGAACTAGCTAACCCGGCAAACTTCCTTCTGCCCAAAATAGATTTATTTATTAAGTTCATTTCAAAGACCTATTGTCATTGAGTGTTGAAATGCCAAAATTGTCTAGGCGGTTAGATGACTATTTCAAGTAAGTAAGTTAGTAAGAGTATTGTAGTATATCTCCACAATGGTTTTAAGGTCCCTATCACCGGCCCTTTTATATATATATGCATTCTCAAAAGTTGAGTACGTATGGGTGGTGCCACGTCCCTTTTTAATAAATTTTATTTATTGATATCGTATATCTCCTTAGTGATTTCTATGTCCCTACCTTAAACACTTTTATAGATATTCAGCTTTCAACATTAAGTATGTATGGGAGGTGCCACGCCCCCTTTTCGTATAACTTCAATTTTCTTCCGTTACTATTAAGTTGATATCGTTTATCTCCACACCAATTCCCACGGCCCTCCCTGAAACCCATTTAGAGATATTCATCACGAAAAATTAAGTTTGTATGGGAGGGGCCACCCCCACTTTTCTGCGTGAGAAGGGTTTTGATATTTAGCTTTATATCCATTTTCAGCTCCCTACCTTAAACTCTTTCAGAGATAATCAGCTTGAAAGATTCTGATTTTATGCGAGGCACCACACCCCCTTTTCCGATAACCCTGACTTTTTTGCATGAGCATGGTTTTGATATAATACAGCTCTATAGTTACCAATTTTCATATCCCTGCCATAAATCCTTTAAGATTGAAAAATTAAGTTTGTATTGGAGAAATTAAAATTTTAAGCTTTCCGACTTTTCAGGAGGGATTTCGTCCGTAACCGAAAAAAAAGTCAACAAAATTGGGCCAGCCGTTCTGAAGTTATGCGCTTGCTAACACATTTTGCGATTCATTTTTATATGATAGATAAAAAAGGAATCTGAAAATTTTCCAAGTAGTAAACATGTTAAAGTTTATGGCTATCAGCTTTTTATATATGAGCATTTCCGTATAATGGTCAACCAGAGAAAAAATTTTACATTTTAATAAAAATAAATTCTTTTTTAAACATGTTAAAGTTTATGGCTATCAGCTTTTTATATATGAGCATTTCCGTATAATGGTCAACCAGAGAAAAAATTTTACATTTTAATAAAAATAAATTCTTTTTTAACCCTGTTATACAAAATTACCCAAATTTTTATAAAATAAAGGTTTGGAAGTTAATTTAAATATTTTTATGAAAAATTTGGCTTGAAACTTGAAAAAAAAAATTTTCATTTGCAGCCAGTTTTAAAGGCCTGCTTCTTTTAAATTTTTTCACATTTACGACTTATACCACCGATAATTTTTTGCAACAAATTGCCCCCATGAATATCAATTAAGACTATAAAAATATGTATTAACGGTAAATTTTTATTTATTTATTTTATACTACATTTCTAAAGCCAGTTGAGTGCACTTAATTGAAAACCAAAACTACTTCTCTTGAAGGGTTTACCAAACCTTTTTTTTAATTCTCAAAGTTGCGTACGTTCGCGACCGTTTTGCATTTTGATATATTTTTGCCTACCAAAAACTGAAGCAAGAAAAAAATAGGTTGTTAATATACTTTATTTGCATGGTTAATAATGGATCATAGGGTTTTGAATAATTTTAATGAAGTTATTCATACATTTTACAACTACATACATATACATTATACTGAGTATACTTTATGTTATGCAAGCCACTTTCGAGCCTTTCGGTGTAAGCCGCGGGATTTCAGTAGAGTCTAATAATTTATGCTATCTTCTTTCTTTATAAATACAACATATAAGATTTAAACATGTGAATTAAGTGTTCCTATTCATATAATTTCCTATGTTCCTATTCATAACATTATGCCGAAAATAGGAAAAAAAGTGTATGGAAAAATCGTACGTTCGCGACCGGTATTTAAGCGTATATATAAAAATGTACTGAAGATATTTTAACGTGAAAGAAAGTCACTTTATGCCACTTCAATATGTTATCAACCATTTTGAAAAAATCCATTCCATTTCGCTGAATTTTGAATTTTTCCAGTTGCACAAAAAAGTCACTTCCATTATGCGTACGTTCGCGACCACATGTTTATTGCCCCCACAGTCTAAACTAACAATCGAACAAACCTGCCTATTGCACCTAAAATTGACCTTCCAAAATGCTATCGAAGCAGCAAACAAAAAAAAAGCAAAACCTATGTTTACTTTGTTTTTTGGCCCATAAAAGCGTACGAACGTACTGTTCTCGACCGTGGAAACGCCCATATGTATATTATGCTTTTTTTTTTTTTTTTTTTTTTTTTTTTTTTTTTTTTTTTTTTTTTTTTTTTTTTTTATTATTATTACGGTCTTTTCAAGACCTAATTCAAATAAAGTTAACAATAAATTTCATTCTACATTTAGGGTTTTACAATAGTAAAATAGTTTTTCTTTAAATTTATAAATATTATCACATTCTTTTATAGATTTTGGTAGTTCATTGTACATTTTGTATCCTATATATTCTAGTGTTTTCTTTTCGAACTCAGTTCTTACTCTAGGCAGTCTTATATGGGTGCAACTTCTAGTTGCATAATTGTGATTCTCATTATTGTAATGCATTCTACTACTTAAATAATTCGGTAAATTTCCTAACTTTACATTATGTATAAATTTCATTGTAAAAAAACTAATGCATTGTTTTATACTGAGCCAATTTAACATGCTAAGCATCGTAATCCTTGGTGTTCTTGGGCAACACTTTAAAATTAATCGCATCGCCTTATTTTGTTGTAATTGCAGTTTCTTAATTTGTGTATCATTTGCCAACAGCAGTACTGTAGGGCAGTATATGAAATGCGGTTCAATAATCGATCGATATACTAATAATTTGTAATGTTGACTAATGTGTCTACAAGTTCTATACATAAAACCAATTTTTTTTGCAATTTTGTTTTCCAAGTAATTTATATGTTCATTGAAATTTAGGTTATCATCGATCAACACTCCCAAATATTTGATTTTATCTACCTTTTGGAGTTCATCGTTTTTTATCATAAGTCTGTTGTTATTTAAATGCTTATTACGGTTGCGGCAAATTGTCATGAACTTGGTTTTATTTACATTTAATTTTAACTTTCTGATGCATAACCAATTATATAGAGAGTCTAAGTCTTCGTGTACTTTCAACATGGCGCAATTCGCATTCGTTTCACTAACAGTAACTAATGCATCATCTGCAAACAAACGTATTTTACAATGTCTTAAACATTTTTTAATACCATTGATGTAAATCGTAAATAAAATTGGTGCCAGTACTGAGCCTTGTGGTAATCCAATATTTACATCCACAACCGATGAAACTTGGCTCCCAATAATTGTTCTCTGTTTCCTGTCGCTCAAATAACTTCGGAACCAGTCCAGTGCTGGCCCTCTTATACCAATTTTGAACATAACTTCCAACAGTACGCTTCTATCAATCGTTTCAAAGGCCCTTTTCAAGTCTAAGAAGACAGAAACCACCACTTTCTTTTCTGCAATATCCTCTTTCCATTCTGCAATCGCCATGTTTAGTGCTGTTTCGCACGAATGACTCTTCCTAAACCCCGATTGTTCCGGTATTATTATATTATGTTTCTCTAGGTAAGCCAGTAGTTGGTTTTTCACCACTGTTTCCAAGATTTTTTCATCGGCAGGTAACGTATTGATTGGCCGGAGTTCCTCTGGCTTCATTGTATTTGCCACTTTTTCCACAGGTATTATTGTGGATATTTTCCAGCAACCAGGTACGATACTATTTTCTAGGGACTCGTTAATTATATCCTTATATAAATGAGCAATGTAGTCCATAGCATCTTTGAACACACCTTCCGTTAGAAGCTTTTTGCCACCATATTTATTTTTAAATGATCTGGTGATTTTGATAATATCTTCTAAGTCTATTTTAGTGAACTTGAAGGCTTCAGGTGGGCTATCTACGCAAACTTCATTCATGATCTGTATGTCTTCGATGCTATCATTAATTTGGGTTATACTTTCTACGAAAAAATTGTTAAGACGATTAGCTATATCGTGTTCCCCCTCTATACATTCACCATTAATAACTATTTTAGTGATATACTTCTTGTTTTCCGTTAACTCCGCAACATCTTTCAGACATTTCCACATTTGCTTCATGTCACCTTCATACCTTACCACTCTGTCTTGCATGTACTTCTTCTTTTTATATTTGATTTTTATTTTATATTCTTTCTTCGTATCGTTATAACTAGCCCAGTCACCAGTGTTTCTTGCGATATTATACAACTCGAACTTTCTTTTATTAAGTACCGTAAGTTCGCGATCGTACCATTTATTTCTCAGTTGCTGTCTGACTCTTTTCTCATACGTCAAGGCCTGCATGGCTCCGTGCAGCATGTCGTTCACAAAATGAACTTTACTCTCTACTCCAGCATTAGTCGCCGAATTTAAATCATAGGATCGCAATAAATTTAAAAGGTTTTCAGAACTATATCCCTCCCAACAAACGACATCCTGGTACTCTCTCATTTTGCAATACTTTGTTGTAGGTACTTTGAACTGAATTGTTTCATGGTCTGAAATTCTATAATCGGATAATTGGTTAGGTTCAATTACATCCTTATTACTGAATACTAAATCGATTCTTGTTGATGAATGCTCCGTTATTCTCGTATCAAAATTAACCCTTTGTACCATGGCCATCTGTGCAAAAGAACTTACTAGCTGCTTCGTGTATGTTGACGATACATTCATATTGATATTAAAATCTCCCACTATTATATTATTCTCTGAATCTTTGAGGTGATCAGTTATGATATCATTTAAGTATGTAATAAATTCTGCGTCACTGCTATTTGGTGAATGATATAGCACTCCAATTCGCCATTTTAATGCACATTTTTTAATTTTTATAATTATACACCATATATTCGTGTTGACGTTTTTATTGCAGATGATGATCTTATACCATGCTGCAACTTTCTAGGTCCAAAAGTTATCCCATTTAAGTGAAATTTCGCTAGATAGTTTTAAGACTATAATGTATTATATTTCACCCGGCGAACTTTGAATTTACAAAAAAAGGTGATATAGAGAACACCTTAATGTATGTACATGAACATGGATATTCCTGGTGCAGTGAAATAATGTGCGCCGGCGTAGATTCCTTATTGATGTTTTATAAGCGCGGCTGTAGGCCACCCACACAGAAGGGGATTCTATGCAAAAAAACTGTGGATAGCGAAGCCGGTGTTGGATCGGCTAAGTGTTATTTTTAAAAAGGCTACACATGGCTCTAAAGGTAGTCTCCAAGATATAGTTTTTGTGTTTGACTCACAGCGTTTTAGTTATTTTAAACTTGACATAAGTATTTGTACCGGCGTTGCCGTTCTGTTTATTTTTAACCAAAATTGGTATTGTTTCTCAATTTAAAACGTTTTTGGTAATAAGGTAATTTATTCGATTCCTTGAGGCCAATATAAAGTTTTATGTTAAATATCCCGCAAATGCAATTTTAAGAAAGCGTATAAATTTTTACTGATATTTCTTTTCACGATTCCATTTAAAATTCAAAATTTTTATTTAGTTTTTTTTAATTACGAATGTACCGAAAATTTCAGAAAAACCTGTATGTGATCGTTTTTATATTGCTGTGGCAACACTGATTTATACATGTTTATCAAAGACGTCTTGTTTTGACAAAAAACAAAACCACTTAATTGTGAGTTCAAAACAATTAAGTCAAAATGTGTACACTAATTTTATCATGTGTCAATCCTATACAAATCAGACTAGCTGTATTTGGGTAAGGTATTCATACTGGGGTTTCTGTAACTTAGAATTATTGAGACAGACGACGAATACATATGTATGTATGTACATATATAAATCTTCCATTGAATAGGCAGTCGTTATTTATGTGCATATGTACGCTTCTTAACCCGGATCTGACCAGAGTTCTTTCTCTCGAAAAAAAGTATAACCAAACACAAACAGTCCGATTACAGTTTTTTTGAAGTAACGCAACGCACGCCGCTAGCGTAACCAGATGATTACACTGGGCAGATTTGGGTTAATGAAAAGAAATTGCATTGATGAAGGACTGAAGCGCGGTTACTTATGCTACATATGTACATATGTCTATTAATTTGCTTTTATTTTGTTTACCTTGAACCTTGCTATAAGAATCTTTAGACGCAGTACAGGAGTTATGTTCCAATGTGCCATACGGAAATTGCTCATAATCACGGTAATATGAGTTGCGTACTGACCCACCGTACGACATTGTCGAGTCTCCAACGAATACACCCCACACATCCATTATAATATATGTATGTATGTATATAGTATGTTTGTAAAAAGTTGGTTTAGCTCGTAGTTTTGCTCTCGTTGTTTGTACGTGATCGTTGTATGTGTGCTTTTTTCTCGATGTCTTTCAATAATCAAAAATATTTGTTAATTCCTCACGATAACAATCCTTGCTGAATAACTTCATTGACGTCGTCTCTTGAGGCTTAAATTGCATTGAAACTGCATTTGGTGGTAGCCTTACACTTTTATTTTGTTATTCACAATCAACGTGCTTGTTGTTCCGAAGTCATTTGTTGTCAATTTTTTTTATGTATGTATGTATGTATGAATTACACACTTCGTACTTTCATAAAAATGCGTAGGTTTTTACTCTTTTCTTTTTTGTTGTATTAAACTTGTTAACAAAACAAACAAAATTTTGCTCTCAATAAAATATTTTTAAATGCGTTTGTAATTCAGCATCAAACCATTAAACATTTTAAAAGGCGCACTTTATTATTGTCTGATGTATTTCAACCAAGAGACTGACTAAAATTGTTTCTCATTCGCTACGTGGTTTGCTATTGACTGTTTAGACTTTTATTCGCTGGCCGTACACAAGTATTTTTTATATGTATGTACATATGTTGACAGGTTCGCTATTTTGTTATGAACGATGTATGTATGTATATATGTACATATATATGTATATGCATATACTACGTATGTATGTATATATCTGTGATTTGTTATTATTGTTATGTTATTCTATATTTGATTGCGTATATTTTGCGCTAGTTGGTCTCGTGTTTTCATTTTTTTAATCCAACTATCCACCTCCACCGTGGGCAATTTGTGTAAACGTGCTCTCTTTTATGAGATGTCGATGAATATGTGCATGTGAAGCAGTATTCCAATGAGAACGGCAGCAAAATATGGCGTACGTGAGCTATGCGGGGTAGCGCGCTGTAAAGGTAAAACATATTGTTTATATGCACATAGGGTAAACGCACTATTTTTCGGATACTTAAACACTTTACGTTTTCCTTAGCTTTGACTTCGACTGAATTTCTCACTATAAACGCTTCCGCCAAAAGTTATGCTGCATAAATATTTCTCAATAATATGACGTTCATATTATTTTAAAACATAATGGTGTTAATATTATTACACTAAAATTAAAAAAATTTCGATTTTATTTAGTGTCCGTACACACGAAATTTGTGTGAACATATCCTCTTGGATGAATAAAAATGTATGCTATATTTTATTCAAGTAGGTATTTCCTTAACATAAAGAAAGCCTTTAAATATAATATATATACAGTGGCCGACAAAACTATGCATACCCCCTTTTTTTGTATGTTTTCACCAACTTCGGCTTCAGAAAATTCATTTTAACTATTTTCCTGTAAGAGAACTTATCAAGATCTACACCTTTTCCAACTGTATTTCGGAAAACAGCAAAGGTATTTCAGAAAATAATAAATATGTTTCAGAAAATGTGAAATGAATTTTAGAAAATAGCAAATGTATTTCAGAAAACTCCAATAGTATTTAAGATATTCCAATTGTATTTTAGAAAGCCTGAAAAGTATTTCAGATAAGATCAAATGTATTTCAGAAGAAGTGAAATCTACTTCGGATTTTCCAAATGTATTTCGGAAAACCACAAATGTATTTTAGAAACCCCCAATTAATTTTCAGAATAGTGAAAAAGTATTTCAGAAAAGGCCAAATGTATTTTGGAAAAGCTCAAATGTATTTCAGTAAAGCTCAAATGTTTTTCAGAAAATGTTAAAAGTAATTGATGAAAAGTTACCCTAACATATCATATCATTAAAATAAGATAAAGTAATGTATTACATTCCAACTGACATGTCTCTCAATGCCAAAGCATCTGAAACAAAGGTAAATTAGTGCTGTATAGAGCGAGCACAATCAGCTGTAGCAACGGTCTCCTTCGCTGGCGAATAGCACTTTCCAAATACTGCAAGCGCCTTTAAATTACCCCTGGCCCATTCATTTTAGGCAGTGCTATATTCGAGCAATTATCTTTTAGCTCCATTTGAACACTTATGGCAAACAATTTGCGGAAAAAAACTATTTAGGTACTTTTTCACGCTACGAATGCAAATGGAGAACAAACTTTTTATTTTAATTTTGAAACTTTTTTTGTACGCATTTTCTAAAATACTTTTGTGGTTTTCCGAAATACTTTTGGGGTTTTCTGAAAAACATTTGGCCTTTTCCTAAATACTTTTTCTGTTTTCGGAAACCTATTTGTGGTTTTCTGAAATACTTTTGAGATCTTCTGAAATACATTTTTAAAATCTGAAATACATTTGACCTTTTCTAAAATACATTTGAGCTTTTCTGAAATGAAACTGAGGTTTTCTGAAGAACATTTGGAACATCTGAAATACATTTGCTCTTTTCTGAAAATCATTTCATATTTTCTGAAACTCATTTATTATTTTCTGAAATACATTTCTTCTTTTCTGAAATACAGGTGGAAAAGGGTAGTACAAAAACTATAAATTATATTTTAAATATGTATGTATGGGAAATTCTCAAAAATTAGACAAATTTTCATCAAAACTTTCAACTTTTTTCTCAGAATTTCTAGAATTTTTTTGAAAATGCAGATTTGTAGCGCATTCAATTTGTTTCAAGTCTGTAAGAAATTTTCCTGATTTTTTGCGATTTTTTTTCTGAAGAGCTTTCGTGTTTTCTTTCATACAAATTTATGAACATAGTATGGAAGAAAACCTAAAAGCTCTTACAGACTTGAGACCAACACTTTATCAGACTAAAATTGAAGGCGCTACAAATCTGCATTTTCAAAAAAAAAATTGTGAAGTAAGACATGTGACAGCAAAAAAAATTTTCGTTGTATATCAAATTAAAAAATAACAAAAAATTTTTTTTCGTTAACGTTTATACATTTTGCAAATTAGGCTGGGTCGGAAATCCATATTATTTGAATTTATTTGTCAAGTACAAAAATTAATAAATCAAGGAACACAACAACAAAACATAATTATTAAGTACCAAATGGGCGCATGTAGGTACATTAGGCTCGATCCAAAAGTCATGTTTTTAATTTTTTTTTCAAGCACCTCTTCGGCTTCTGGTGGATTCTGTTCTGAGCGCGCAGGAAATTGGTTTTTGTGCTTTAGCAACAAATGGCTTTTTTTTGCTTCCTAAGTGGTCATTTGCAATTACAAAATTAAAGCACGACCGAACTGATTTCGCCTTTCCTTTGCGACCCATCTTAACCCATATTATTTTGAAATATTCAAATATTTTTTGTGAATTGTTTTGATAAAAACCGAAATGAACTTTATTTTGATAATTATTTTTTGATTTTCAACGCAACGATATGTTTTTTTGTTGAGCTTTTAACGTTAATATTATTGAAAAACAAAACGAATTCAAAAGTTTTTTTCGTTTATTTATAAATTTAACGTTATTTTTCAGCCCTGCTACATAGTCTTAGTTGCTAGAAACTATAAGATTGGACTAGACCCGAACCAGGAGATCCGTCAAGCTGGACCCCCTCCACGACGGATTTCCAATTTGACACGCCAGGAATTATGCGCTAATTTGTTCCCAAAATTAAAGATTTTGTGCTCACTTCTTAAGTAATTCTTTTTAGAACCTCAAAAGTGGGGGGTCCAGCTAGACCACCTTATCCATAGAAGTGATGGATTTTGAAATTAAATTAATTAAAATTTGTGAATTTTTCTTATCAGCCTTTTGTAATTTTAATACAACAACACCAAAAATGTTAGGTGTGCTTTGAATTGGAGACGGCCTAGTGATTAAAACGCTGCGGTTGTTTTCAAGTACTACAAAAACTTCCAAGTAGTGTAGCCTAAAAACAAAGAAACTATTTTTGCTATGTTTTGAGGAGTTGGTAATATACCTACTCAATTCATTTGCTTCACTTCGTATAATTTTATTTTTCCCAATTATTTGTAATTTGTAATTAAGGTTATTTGAC
This sequence comes from Sphenella marginata, assembly GCA_951509765.1. NCBI lineage: Eukaryota > Metazoa > Arthropoda > Insecta > Diptera > Tephritidae > Sphenella > Sphenella marginata. The sequence goes on along the minus strand of OX608080.1, from coordinate 88,043,509 downwards.
AAATAAAATATTTTTTTTATTACAGGAAAACCTTGGCGGCAATTCTAAAACAGTTATGCTTGCAACTATTTCACCAGCCAGCATTAATATTGATGAAACCTTATCCACTTTGCGGTATGCATGTCAGGCTCGTACTATAGTCAACAGGGTAAAAGTGAATGAGTCACCGCATGATAAGATAATTCGAGAATTGCGTGCCGAAGTTGATCGCCTTAAATCCTTAAGAAATGAATATGAACGACAACGTCGTTTGTCGGCTAATAGCAATCCAACACCACGAAAACTCATAATTGAGACATCAGTCGATGACAGTGAAGTCGAAGCTTTACGACAGCAGCTATCCGAACGCGAAAAAGAATTAGATAAGGCACAAAAATCTTGGATGCAACGCTTGAAAGAAGCTGATGATCAACGAAAGTCCGAATTGCGCCTACTTAGACGTAAGGGGCTTGCATTGGAACTATCCACTGATCAAAAGCATGCATGTCTTGTTAATTTGGCAGCCGACACAATATTCAGTAATACTTTGTTTTATATTTTACCACCTGGACAAGTAAAAATTGGTCGAACACGTACTTCCACCTATTGCAGTCAGCCGGATATAGTTTTGGACGGTCCACTTGTGGCCTATCATCACTGGTATGTTTTTTTTTTTTTTGTAAATTATGCATTTAATTCAACATACATACAAATTTATTTTATATAATATAATATAATTTATCGAAATTTATTTTAGTGTAATTGAAAACGAGAATTTCGAACTTTTTATCATACCACAAAATGCAGATTTCGAAACTTATATCAATGGTGATCTTGTAACCGAGCGCAAGAAAATGTTTCACGGGGATCGTTTAGTAATTGGTGGTACACATTATTTTCGAATATCGAATCCATTTTGCTCGCAACGAAAAAAGAAATTGGTAAGTTTGTCAAAAACAAACCAAAACCTCGTTGGGCCGTTAAGCTTTAATTACTATAATCTCAAAGAAATCGGGCGCTTGCCGTCCAGAAGTCTAGTTTTATGTTTTTAGTACGGCAACAGTTTTGTTTTTCAAACCATTTTCATGATAGACGGATTACAGAATTAAGAGCTGTATCCACTTCACAAGAGGGTAAAAACTCCACCTACTTTACTACTTAGCAGGGTTGTAAAAGAATGCATTCATATACGAATGCAATCAGTTGAAGTCTTATTCAATGACTTCAAATTTCAAAAAATTAAAAAAATGGCTGCAATCATTTTACGATAAATGAAATTAATAATTATTCGCAAAAGAATGCATTGTTGTTGTTGTTGTTGTAGCGCTACTTAGCCCTACCTAGGTAGTCAGTATCTTACCCAGTATTGTCATCAAACTCTTCTAACGGAAGTCCTAGAAACCTAGGGGCTTCGACAGGGGTGGACCAGAGGGATATGGGTGTTAGAAGAGTAGGCTCGGTTGAGCAGACAAAAAGATGATTTGTATTATGGGGGGACAAGCCGCATGCCGGACAAACATTAGGCAAGTCGGGGTTCAGACTGGATAGGTAAGAGTTTAACCTACTACAATATCCAGAACGGAGTTGAGCCAGCATCACCCTAGTCTCCCTAGGCAGCTCGCGCTCCTCTTCGGCAACGGGTGGCGTTGTTGCCTGAAGAACGGCGTTCGCCGGGAGAGAGCCGACAAAGGAGTTTACCGAATTCGTATGGATGAGGGTGAGGGCCTGCCGGTGCACCTTAGGATCAAACGGCTTGGAAATCAGGTGCCGGATCTCATCGAAGTGTTTGCGTAGGTGGCTCCTTATGCTCTTGGGGGGCGGATTCTCGTTGACCAGGCGTCTGTTCGGATGCTGCGGTTTGCAACAGTTGAACAGGAATTGCCTGGTCAACATCTCGCTATGCTCTTTAACGGCGAGCATTTTCGCTTCATTATGAAGGTGATGCTCAGGCGCTACGAAGGGCGGTGTTCTGGTAGACCTGAAGCCTCGTCCAGTGTGTGTCAGCTGGCCCCGTCGACCATATTGGCGTCGCGTAGCTCAGTACCGGCTGACCAATTGCTTTATATGTAGCTAGTAATGTTTCTTTGTCTTTACCCCAAGTGCTGCCAGCTAGCGACTTGAGGATTTTGTTACGGCTTTGGACTTTATTGGCAATTGCGGTTACATGAGCGCCGTATTTGAACATGTTATCACACGTGTACATGTGAACATGTATATCACGGAGTTTCGATATATAATAGATATACAGAAACTGGGATAGGACACCATTTTTTTCCAGAGCATATAAGCAGGTGACACAGGCCAAGGCAGCTATTGCACTTGACTGATGCCAAAAGAATGCATTCTTTTACATCTCTGCTACTTACTATCTTTTAAATGCAATTCTGTGCAAAAAGCAACTGCGAATCAGGAGATCACAGCTATTATGTATGTATTAGAGCTCCTACAAAAAGTCAACTTATTCGAATAGTCGGTTAATCGACTATTCGGTTGTAACAGTTTGTACGATTATTAGTCGCTTTGTGGTATTCGAATAGTCGCTTACCAACGACCACTCGGCTATTTACTTTGTTTCGACTATTCGACTTTTGTTAAAACTCGAATATCATCAACCGACTTTTCAATGAGGGTTGCTTTAAAAAAAATAGAAATTTGCATGTCATATTGATAGATGTATGTATGTATGTACGAGTAGGTTATTAAAAATTAAATACATATCAGAAGTTTTAGTGTGGCAAGAGTCTTAGCCGCTTCTTCTTTCTACCAACTAGCGTCAATTGAAAATAGTACGAGATTGCAAATCATTCTCCACTTAGTGGTGGCTCCCTCTTACTTTAACTTCACCGATAAGAATACCTTTTGGTCCAGCGTATCTTTATTAATTGGCAAAATATGGCCTATCCTACGAAACAGCTACTTTTAATTCGCTGAACTTCATACTGCATACGTCGGTATCTACATACAACTTGTCATCAAATCTTAAGGGTCCGTAAATCTTTCGAAGATATACAGAGCCGCTTCAACAGATGTTGTCAGCGTCCATGAACCAGGACAGATACGAATATTGACTTATAAGTGTTATTTTCTGCTTGGAGAGGTTTTTAGTTCTCAATTGCCTTCCCAGTCTAAAGCAGCACTATGCAAGAGGGTTTTCAGGCTAACAATATTGTTGGTACTAAGCTGGTTCCCAGGGCAACAAAGTCGTTGACTCTTGGCTTTATGACAGCATGTACTTCATTTTGCCCTCGTTCACCACCAAACCATGTTTTCCGCTTTTTTGGAATAAGCAGAAGCTTCGACGCTGTTGCTAAAACCAGTGATATCAAATTGCCTGCATACGCCAAATGCAAAAAACCTTTCAGTTTTTTCAGGTTAAAAAATTTATTGAATAACATTCTTAATCGTTTTTCAAAATTTTTAACGGTTTTGGTGAATGCTGACAGTTTGGAAATAGTGATTTGTTCATTTGTTTTTTACTCGAGATGTTGAATTGTATGTCCAACTTTCACCTTTTCCTGATTTTGGCTTCATTTTTTAAGTACTAATTGTGCATGTTTGATAGTTTTGTATATATATCATCGACGGGCTACTTAAGAACGCCAATTTTTTATTTTTTGGAAAGGACTTCAAATTTTAACGTTAACTATACAGCATAATCCAAAATCTAGCATTCCCATTTTCAGGGGCACCCGGTGTAATGTAAAATAATGGGCAACTGTAAGGACATTTTAAACAACAAATAGTGATTTTTATCGATGGTTTGATTCATAATATCTTGTTTCCATGAAATTTTACAATAATTTTTTTTGACGCGAGATACATTTTAGAGCCACAATTTATTGGACTATGTTAAATAACTTTCCAAAAAAAATTATAATTCGTATTTTTAAGTAGTGATAGCCTGTCGATGATATACATACATACATATGTACATATATCAAAAAAATATCATCCACTCCCAATTAGTGCCAAAAAAGTACTTAAAACTCGAAAAAACCGGCTAATTGGGCGAAATGCAACTTTTCGAGTAAAAAAGACGTCATAGAATTTTCAAATGAACCAACCATTATATATATCCCTAATAAGTCGCTTTCAAAGAATATTGACTTTTTTTATTTTTTAGCACTCTGTAATCGATATAATTTTACCACCTAAATAAATGCAAAACGAAAATATATATCGTAATCCGCGATTGTAATGTCCATGTAAAATCAAAAAGTCAAACAGAAACCTATTCATGTTCATTCAAATCGACTAACCGAAAGTATGCGGGTAACCGAATAGTCGATAGTGAACGGTTAGTTGAGTAACCGATGAGCATCAAGTTAGCGAAGCACCCAAAACGAATCGAGACGGGACCAGGTAGATAATTTGCCGTGATTTTGCCAGGAAAGAATTAATTTTGCCGTGTAATTTTTCTCCGAATTTTGGGGTGCTTCGCTAACTTGACGTCAACTTAGCGAAGTAGGGTTGTCTTGAGATAGAATCGGCCTGTCTAGCTTTAAGTTGTACACTTTTAATGTCGGCGCTGAGTGCCAGCAACTTCCTGTGACAGGCAATGATGAACCGAGTTGTTTACTAATTGAATTGTTATTCAAAAATGTTAATATACATATATTTATCAAATGAGTTTAGGATTATTAACCAAGATTTCGTGAAGAATCTGTACTTCTAGTTTCTTGGAGACATTTTTTTAAAATGTGCAAGTTATTAAGTTACAAATGTGTAATAAATACATATAACTTATTATTTAATATTAACTATCCTTTTTAGTTTCATCTACTCAGTAATTATATTATTATTTGCTACACTAGATTTGTACATTTTTATATTTATAACAGGTTGTTGATTTTCAAATGGCTCATGAAGAAATATTGCGTAAACAAGAAGATAAGCTTAGGCGCGAGTTGGAAGAGGAAAAACGTGTAGCGCTATCGCGCATTGAATATGAGCGAGCGGAGAACGAACGTAATTTCAATGAGCGCATGCAAAAGCTGGAACTGGAGCAATTGAAATATAAATGTAATAGAGAAATCCTTGAAGCGGAACGAGAGGCGTTTCAACAGGAGGCTCAAAATAGCAAAGACAATCCCGATATAGACACATCTCATACGCCAACATTTAAGTCAAATTTGCTTGATGACATAAATAATATTATGCAAAATCCCAGTGAAAAAAGTCTACATAAAACACAGCTTATGGTAAGTATTTATTAAATGGATCAATTACAGATGGTACTTCACAAAAAAACTGTATGGTCTGTTAGTTACTCCCATTTTTCGAAACATGCTTGCGTTTTTCATCTACTATTCGGGAAAGTAGATACATAAGTAGTTTCCCTACAAGAACATTAACAATCATATGATACATTTGATTCTCATTGTTTTCAATTAAACTATCATCGCTTCAATCACATTCTTAAGGCGATTACAAAAAGTTGATGTAAGCAATTGCGTCCGTGTGAACTTTTGTCTCGCTCTAACACATTAATAACGCCTTTGAATTAATAATATGTCTATACTCTTCACTCTCACTCTCTTTTAATCAATGATAACAACAACATAACTATCATCACAGTGATAACACAACTGACAATTGTCATTACCTGCCAAAGCTGATACTAAAATGATGCTTACTGTTTATTTTTCGTTACAAAAATTCCCTCTTTTTCTTATTTTTTTTTCTTTATTTTTTAGTTTTATTTAAAACAATATTAATAATAAGAACTACAACCATGTTATGCTAATTTTAATATTAAAAATTAATTTTGGTATTGCTATTTTTGCAAATCAACGTTGGAAAAATGTTGATATGGTTGCAACGGCTGTCGTGGTTGCAATGCTGGATGATATTGTTGCTGCTGATCTTGTTGCAATCATGAAGCAAATAATAAATAAATGAATTGTGGTTTGCAATAGCTGATGTAGCTCTTTGTTCGATGCCTGTCTATCTATCGCTTCTTTATATGATTGAGGAGCTAAAATGTTAAAGGGGTCAGTTAAATGTCCACAATGTTGTTATTTTCCCTTACCATTTTCAGGCCATCTGCACAATGCAGCCGTTATTCCATTTCATAAATTTATTATTATTGTTTGTGTTATTACACCGAAAGCATTTTTGAAAATGCAACATGTGTGATGATATTTTGATAGGGGGGGTGAAATAACCCAAACGGTAATAACACAAAATTTCGAGGTTTTTCCGAGGAAAAATTGTGTCTTATTGCTCAAATACAGTATTTCATTTGCAGAAAGGATCGGTTCGACATCGGTACCTTGATGGGCTCATATCAAACCTGCTTAAGACCGAAACCTAACTAACGATCGGAGAAATTATTTCTGGTTGTTGTAATGGCACATTAGGCTGAGCCAAAAAAGTGAAAAAGTGCATATCGTGGCACGTTGCTACGGTTCAGGCAACCTCCCGTAGTGGGCATGGCGTATCCCAGGGTTTTTTTAAACGCGGCCAAAGGCAGCTTTACTGGACTTTTGCTGCAGTCGTAAATCTACATATTTATACGACAAATGTGCGGTGCGAACACAAAAATTCTGTGATGCGTGCATGTGCACTTTTTTGGTTTACTGCTCAAATGTGAAAAAAAGCATTTTGACTTATTTCTCAAAATGATGCAATAACACAAATTTTGAGTTATTACACATTCGGTTGAGCAATAACACAAATTTGGGTTATTTCACCCCCTCATTTTGATATTCATACGACAATCAGTATTGACAATATATTTAAATATCACTGTTTTCGTCAATAGATGATCAGCATTGTCAAGTAACGCTGTGATTGTGTTAGTAAAAGAGGGCTTAAGAAGCAGTGGGTTTTTGGAATTAATGTTGCTTTTCAGATCGAAATCTTTTAGATATTAATGCTGGTTCCTAAATAGACAAAATCCTTCACGATTTCAAACCTATTGATTGTGATTTTCAAACCCTGAAAAAATAAGTTTTTTTGTGTCTGGCCCGCTAACTTCATGTGAAATATGAGTGGCATACGTCAAAGTCAAAGAAAAAACTGAGCAGAAAGTAGTCCGTTATTTGTACCACATTTTATTTTATTTTGACGTAAAAGATCAACTTGGTTTTAATAATTTTATGTAGTTTGCTTTATTTTCTAACAAGTCATCATACAAAATATAATTTCCCCCTCTAAGACATATTGCTTTATAATGTCCCATGTCATTAAATTTTTTTTGGGATTTCTGGGCCTTCGTGTGTTATTACGCCCGTCAAATAAATATAAAAAAAAAAACACAAAATAAGCTGCCATCGTCGCTGGTGAGCCTTCGAAGAATTTTATTTAGCTGCGTGTAAAGCCCGGTTTCCGAATATATATCGAGGCAAAGTAGATCTCCTGCAAAGAATTTTATTTACTTAAACAAAAGAAGGGAAAAAAAATATTCAATATGATAGTATTGAATATAAATTGCATATCGTTCGCAGGAATAAAAAGAAGCTGTATTTTTAATTATTTTCATTTAAAATACATCGAATCTATAACAGAAATCATATACAAAGAAACTTTAAAATTTTCACAAAGTTCAGGAAAGTTAAGTAAACTTTGAAAAATTGAAAGCAAAATTTCAATATTTTTGGGCGGAATTTGTATATTAATGTGCAAGTTAAAAGTACCTCAAAATAAACCCTGAACTTCCATTTTTTTTTGTAAAGGATGTTGGATATGTACAAAATTAATTTTGCTTCATGCGATATACGGAAGAAATCCTACAACACCAGTAGTGGAATTCACTAACTTATAGCGATTCGATTCGGTTCAATTTTTCGAGATTTTCAATAGCGATTCGATCGCTTGCACTATCGAATATGCGATTCACTAACTTATCTATAACGATGCGGGCAAAGGATTTCTCATCTCGCTATAAAACATACTCTATGTTCTCAAATACCATTTTTTAATAATAATATGGATATAGTATTATTATTTTAATTTTTAATAAAAAAATTCAAATTATCACCCCTATCAGGGATTTCAATTACGTTCCCGTTGTACGCTCCGCCGAAATCGAAAATTGGTATCATGCGTTTAAATTGGATTGAAAGAAGAAGAGGAAGAGCTATAAATCTTTCGAAATCAGCTGTTTGCCTTGAAATGTGTGGAATTGGAACATAACAAAGCAAAAATACACAAATTAGTGCTATTGAATTAAAAGTACAATCGTATTATTTATTAACTTAATTCTATAAATTAACTAATTACATATGTATTGAGCATTATGTAATAAATTTAGTGAAATTTTATACATAGATCAATTGATTGATTATAGCAGACGTCGGAGGACCAACAAAAAGCAAGACGACATTGTTGGTGGATGTTACCATGTCGTCAGTAGGAGGTAGCTGGCATTTGCAATAGAGTTGGTGCTAGAAGAGTCTGCTTCTCCAACCAGGCACGCAGATACACACATACGCCGAGCAAACATTAGACATGTCAGGATTAAGTCTGACCACAGATGGTACTTTTCGCTGGATGAAGACATTCGCGGCCCCGGAACTGACAAAGGAGTTTACCGAGTATGTGTTGGTGGTGTGGAGTGGCTGCCGGTGCACGTTTGGTTAGTTTTAATGGTGTTACTAAAATTGTTAGATTGGTGTTTTGAATGTTAGTCCAATTTTTGGTAATTGTTTACAACCGGTGCCGATTGCTAATGCGCACCCAAAAATATTGAAAATATTAGATCTCCGGAGTAGGATTCACATTCCGGGCATCGAAACGCGTCTTTGGATACCCCTTCCCACAATTTGGACAAATATTAGCACTCGGCACCGGTCGCAAACAATTACCCTGCAAACATATCAAAAAACCTCATTAGAGCACAAAAACAAAATATAGCGAGCGTTTTACAACTTTTATATACGAGTTTTACTTATATTTTAAGAGTTTTAACAAAAAATCGCGGAAATTAATCTAATATTGTTTGCAAAATAAAAAACGAGCAGCTATCCGTCAACAAAATTGCAACTGAGAAAAACGGAGCTACGCTCGAAGTCCATGATAGGCAGAATTGTAAGTTTGGAAGTTGAACTGAACGGAATCGGAACGCATGATACCAAAGTTGCCAAGCGGAGAAAATTTCGATCCAAGTCGAAATGCATGATAGGGGTGTATGTGCATTTTATTTAACGACATAGAAAACAACTGCAAATAGTGTGTCGTCTACTTTGCGAAACAGCTGATGGAGAATACTCGAAAATCGAAAAAAATAGTTAGTGAATACCAATATCGTGATAAATATCGGTTAGGACAAAATGTCGATTGCGAATGTCGTAATCGAAGTTAGTGAATTCCACTACAGCTCTGTGAAGTTGGCACCTCCAAGTGGGTGTAAATAAAAAAACGACATACCATTCGTTTGTCCAGGAAAAATTTTAGTTTGTCCACCTTTTGTTCAAAAGTTATTTTAAAAAAAAAAACAAGTTTTTTCTAAAAAAGAAAACAAATGATTTTTTTTCATTAAATCGTTTGTCCAAAAAAGTTTTACACCTGAATTTTCCGGAAACTTTGTGTAAAATAAAAAAATTTCCAGCTCCTACATATGTATGTACATACATATGTAGGTACATATATTAGAAAAAAAAAAACATTTTTTTTTGCAGTGCACTTCATATGAAGTTAGCGGGGCAAACACAAAAAAAAATTCAAATTTGTTTTTTTTTTTTAATTTTGGATATGCCACTCAATTACGAATAATTTACGGCAAATTCCAGTGCAAGAATTATTTTTCTAACTGGTCTCTAAACTATTTAGTGAAAAGTTACCTAGTTTTTTAATTGCTACGTAAAAATTGTCTTGCCAAGTTCAGAGAGGTAATTTTCTTGCGCCACAACCCGGGTCGATGGGGAATTTATTGGTTTCGAAATATCGATATAGCCGGATATAATATTTCAAGCTGCAGCGAAGTCAAACAGTATACATATTACGATTTACATCATTGATAAAGAATTTGTGTCACTAGTCTTGAAGTCGTCATTTTCAAGTTAAATACACAACAAAATCGGCCGGAAACATAATCTGCGAGCTTTTTTGATTTCCAAAATATAAGCGGAATACTGATTTTCATTGAACTTCAATTAAATTTTATTTGAAAACGTTTAAACATAGTATAAAATATAATCATTTATTTTAGGTAAAAGAAGCAACGCAACGCTGTCGTAGCTTGGGTCTCAATATAGAATTTCGGCACTCCCAAGTACTGGACGAGTTTGGCATATTTCATACAGTCGTTTTGCTACACGATAGAGCCCTTCATTGTAAATCAGAATGGCCCATTGCAAGACTTAGTGTCTGGCTTGATATGGTGCGTAATGACGATGATATAAATCGTGATAACATTTTCAATTGTGTGGATATGAATTGGGAGGCATTGGAAAATGATGAATGTAGCACATTACATGAATCGCTTAACTCTAGTCGCATATCATTAAATCTAAGCATTGTTAAAGATGCTATATTGAAAAGGCCATTACCAAAATTACAACAACTTGAAAATCCGTCACATTCCCCATCAACGATCAGTTCACCAGTTCAGCTATTAAAAAGTAATGGTTTTGCCCAGTCACCCGTACCCGCAAGATTTAAGACTAAAAAAGCCTTGAATTATGACGACTGTATGAGCTTACTTTCAGTTCATATACCAACGCAAAGTACCCCGGAAAACTTAAGTCCGTTTACAACTGTGCCATTATACGATTCGAAAGCTGACTTAAATGTATTAGCTTTGTCACATTTACGTGATGTGGAACGCTCAATATCCCGTTTACGATTGCTATGTCATCGGTACAGCAAAGAAAGAGAAAACCTACCTAACACCAACAGTTTAAATGACCAACAACAACGTCTGAGAAAATCGATTAGAGAATTGGAAAAAATAACGACTGAAATGCGCTCTTACCTTAGAGAAGGGGATTTACTTGAAGATAACGAGTTTGCAGCATCTAAAATGCAAAAGGCGGTGCGGTTCTTAATAGATTAAAAGGTAGACTAATTTTTTTTATGCATGTATGGATGTCCATATATTTAGTTGTTTATTTTTTTTAGTGAATAAAAAAATAAAGAAAAATATTTCATTATAAAACCAAACTTTATTTCACTACTAGACAGTAAAGCCTTTTATAAGTACTTATAACAGCATTTTCAGTAATGACGAATGCCCTAAATAATGTGTTCAATTTTGTTCAGGCCATGTGAAGATTTTTAACATTTTGCCCTCATCGATGTAATATGATATCTCGATTTTACTAATTGTATTGTATTAAATGAAAAAGTACTTATATCTTCAAAGCTTTCGACACGGTCAACCATGCCACACTCCTTAGAGACCTGGAGGAGACACCGCTTCCTGCCGGCCTTAAACGATGGACCGCCAACTATCTAAACGGTCGGCTAGCGTCAGTGCAGTTCCGAAACGAGAGATGTAGACCTAAAGGAATCAGACAAGGGGTTCCGCAGGGTGGTGTCATTTCACCCTCCTGTTTAACTTCAACATCTCGAGCCTCCTTCCCCCACCAGAGGGGGTCTCCATCGTTTCGTATACTGACTACTACACCGTGATGGCCACGGCCAAGGCCCCTTCCACGGACGAACTGTGCACGAGACTGAACAGCTACTTACGGGATCTTTCCATCTTCTTTACCGTGCGGAACCCGACACTGTCCCCGACTAAATCGACAGCGACACTTTCCACTACATGGACTGCGCAGATGGGGCAGGAGTTGAATGTCCACGTAGATGGTTTCCCACTACCTACAGTCAACCACCCCAAAATCTTAGGGGTTACATTCGACAATAGCCTCACCTTCGCTGGTCATGCCACCGCAATAGCTTAAAAGGTACAAAGTCGCAACAAGATCTTCAAGTCACTGGCCGGCAGTACTTGGGGCAAAGACAAAGAAACGTTGCTTGCCTTATTGAAGGCTATTGGCCCTCCGGTTATTGACTATGCTGCGCTCATATGGTCGCAAAACCATCACGACACCAACTGGAGGAAAATGCAGGTCTGCCAAAACACCGCCATCAGAATTGCAACAGGCTGTTTGCTTATGTCGTCTGAGTCTAACCTCCACCAGAAGGCTAAAATGCTCAACGTTCGAGAGCATGTGGAACTTTTATGTAGGCAGTTCCTTGTGAACTGGCATAGACCTAGCCATCCAAACCGACAACTATTTGATGAAACTCCGCCCCCCAGAGACATAAGAAAACATCTCAGAAAGCATTATGATGAGATCCGGCATCACATTTCCTTGCCGTTTGATCTGCAGGACCACAGGCGGGCCGTTAAGGACCTCCACACCGAGTCGGTGGACAGATCCCTCAGATCCCGGCCTCAGAACTCCGTTATTGACACCCAACCACCTGTTCTTGCTGAGGAAGACGTGTCCTTCCGGGGGAAACTAGAGTCATGTTGGCACAACTCCGGTCTGGATATTGCAATAGGCTGAACTCCTATTTATCCAGAGTGAACTCCACCATACCGAACACATGCCCTGCATGCGGTATGCCTCCTCATGACAACATCTCTGCTCCTGTTCTACTGAACACACTCTTCTAACACCATTATCACTCTGGTCCAACCCTGTTGAAACTGCGCGTTTCCTCGGACTCCTGTTAGAAGAGCTTGGTGGCAATTTAGAGTGAACTGCCCCTTTGGGCAGGGCGAAGCACTGCTTACAACAACAAGAACTCGATGGTTGATCTACGGATATGATAGCTCTCGAATCTCATTACCCAAAACCTTCGGGAGTGATTTTTTTGCTAAAACAACAACAACATACTTCTTTACCTTCCCCATTTTGAACACTTATTATTTATATTCTTACCGCCTTCTAATTAAAGTTTATATATACATACATATCAACAACTTCTTTCGACTCGCCTAAAGAGTTACATTTTTAGTTGTATCTACATAAGTGTTTTATCACATAAAGTGTAGCATTTTGAATTGTGCCTATTTATAACAAATCATATTTATCAATTCCAGTGAGAATTTTCAGTTAAACAGAGACAACTCAAAATAATACCACTATGTATATAAAAAAAATTTCAGGAAAAGAGTAATAACTCAAAAATTTGTTATTTTCGTGCAAATACTAAACAAATAAAAATGAAACAACGGTTATATTATTTTTAATGATATTTTCGTGCAATTACATTGTTTTTTCTTTGTAATATATTATTAATATTTACGGAAACAGTTTTTCGTCTCTACTGAAAATGTTCAAATTTTGAGTTGTTACACTTTAACGTAATAGGGGCGATATATGCTATGAATTGTTCAAATTAATGACGATTTTTCAGCGGGCTGGTTTTACAAGCAACAAATGAAATGGCACTGATTTCTACAAGTTGTTTTGGTTAGTTTTTTCTTTCTGGCTCGTCATTGCCCATGGTGTAATATTTAAAGGTGTTCTTTCACCCCTATCATGGATTTCAATTACGTTCCCGTTCTACGCTCCGCCGAAATCGAAAATTGGTATCATGCGTTTAAATTGGATTGAAAGAAGAAGAGGAAGAGCTATAAATCTTTCGAAATCAGCTGTTTGCCTTGAAATGTGTGGAATTGGAACATAACAAAGCAAAAATACACAAATTAGTGCTTTTGAATTTAAAGTACAATTGTATTATTTATTAACTTAATTCCATAAATTAACTAATTACATATATGTATTGAGCATTATGTAATAAATTTAGTGAAATTTTATACATAGATCAATTTATTGATTATAGCAGACGTGGGAGGACCAACAAAAAGCAAGAGGACACTGTTGGTGGATGTTACCATGTCGTCAGTAGGAGGTAGCTGGCATTTGCAATAGAGTTGGTGCTAGAAGAGTCTGCTTCTTGAACCAGGCACGCAGATACACACATACGCCGAGCAAACATTAGACATGTCAGGATTAAGTCTGACCGCAGATGGTACTTTTCGCTGGATGAAGACATTCGCGGCCCCGGAACTGACAAAGGAGTTTACCGAGTATGTGTTGGTGGTGTGGAGTGGCTGCCGGTGCACGTTTGGTTAGTTTTAATGGTGTTACTAAAATTGTTAGATTGGTGTTTTGAATGTTAGTCCAATTTTTGGTAATTGTTTACAACCGGTGCCGATTGCTAATGCGCACCCAAAAATATTCACCCCTATTCTGCATTACAATTACGTTCCCGCTCTACGCTCCGCTTGGATCGTAAATATGCATTCTGAGTTACGCTTGGATCGAAAGAAAAGAGGAAGAGCTATAAGTTTTTCGAAGTCAGCTGTTTGCCTTGGAATGTGTGAAATTGAAACAACAAAGCAATTTAAACTACACAAATTATTACTTTTGAAATAAAAGTAAAGCTTTATTATGATTTCTAAACTTAATTGTATATATTTGAGCATTATTGAATAAATTGAGTGAAATTTTATAGATCAATAGACTGATTGTAGCAGACAACGAAGGACCAACAAAACGCAAGAGGACACTGTTGGTGGATATTACCACATCGTCAGTAGGTATTTTCCATGGAGTTAGTGCTAGAAGAGTGCGCTTTGTCGACCAGGTACACAGATGGTTGGCGTTGCATCGTGAGGCCACACCATACGCCGAGCAAACATTAGACATGTCAGGGTTAAGTCTGACCGCAGGTGGTACTTTTCGCTGGAGGAAGACATTGGCCGCCCCGGAACTGACAAAGAAGTTTACTGAGTATGAGTGGGTGCTGTGGAGTGGCCGCCGGTGCACGTTTGGATATAATGGCAAAGTCAAATCCATTACCTTAGTTTTAATGTCAGTAGAAATATTGTGAGATTGGTGTTTTTAATGCTAGTCCAATTTGTAATTGTTTACAACCGGTGCCGATGCTAATGCGCGTCCAAAAATATTAGATCTCCGTAGGCGGATTCACATTCCTGGCATCGAAACGCGTCTTTTGATACCCCTCCCTACATTTTTGGACAAATATTTGCACTTGGCACTGGTAGAAAACAATTACCCTGTAAACATATCAAAAAAACATCATTAGAGCACAAAAACAAAATATAGCGAGCGTTTTACAACTTTTACATACGACTTTTACTTAAATTTTGAGAATTTCAACAAAAGATCGCGGAAATTAATAGTAAATTGTTTGCAAAATAATAAACAAGCAGTTATCCGCCAACAAAATTCCAACGTAGAAAAACGGAGCTACGATCGAAGTGCAGAATTAGCAGAATTGGAAGTTTCGAAGTTGAACGTAGCGGAATTGAAACGCAGAATACCAAAGTTGCCAAGCGGAGAAATTTTCGATCCAAGTCGAAATGCAGAATAGGGGTGATTGAAAATATTAGATCTCCGGAGTCGGATTCACATTCCGGGCATCGAAACGCGTCTTTTGATACCTCTTCCCACAATTTGGACAAATATTAGCACTCGGCACCGGTCGCAAACAATTACCCTGCAAACATATCAAAAAACCTCATTAGAGCACAAAAACAAAATATAGCGAGCGTTTTACAACTTTTATATACGAGTTTTACTTATATTTTAAGAGTTTTAACAAAAAATCGCGGAAATTAATCTAATATTGTTTGCAAAATAAAAAACGAGCAGCTATCCGTCAACAAAATTGCAACTGAGAAAAACGGAGCTACGCTCGAAGTCCATGATAGGCAGAATTGTAAGTTTGGAAGTTGAACTGAACGGAATCGGAACGCATGATACCAAAGTTGCCAAGCGGAGAAAATTTCGATCCAAGTCGAAATGCATGATAGGGGTGTTTGTTCGCAACTTCTCGCTCTAACCGCCATCTTTAACGCCCTTAGCAATTACAATGTTGTCTCTTTATAAAAGTACTTTTTTATTCAAAACAAATTTCTTTGGAAAAAGTACTACAAAACATACAAAACGAATTTTTCCTGAAAAATATACAACGGCATCACTTTTCTCCAAATTTGCTTTGTGTTGACTTTTCTATTAAACAATTTTGTGACAATTCTCTGATGATAAGCAAGGCGAATTCATTACATGGTGATGGTAAGTGAATAGCTGATTTCTTCTTCTTCTCGTTTAAGTTCTCGTTGGTACACGGAACTGTCAATAAAAGAAAATGAATTCCCTTTTAATATGACAATTCCGTGTACAGCGAGTACTGCCGAATCCGCTGTGCTACCACCATATTATTAATTCGCCTTGGATGATAAGTTTGTTTATTTATTACAAGGCAAATTCATTCTTATGGTAATGTGAAGTGAACAGCTGACTTCTTCTTCTTCACGTTTTTAACTCGCAGTGTAATGTAGAATGTCATAAAAAGAAAAAATTGACTGTTGACTTTGAATTTTGTATTTGGTATTTATTTTCAAAAAACCATCGGAACTTACCAAAAGGGTACGACGGCGATGGTTTTAACTAAATTTTATGCACGCAGGAGTTGTCCATACACGTATTTATTGTTCCAGACACCACAAGTTCAATTAAATTTTTATGAAATATAAAAAAACAATCGATGGTTGTCATTTAAAATTTTTTTCACTATGACATTCTAGGTTACAAAAACTTGAAGCGAATAGAGGCGAATATTGCCGAATTCGCTCTGCCATTACCATAACAATCAATTTGCCTTGATTTATTAAAATTTCACAAAAATTGGTTTTTGCGCGGCGAATGAGGGTAAAACTTGTAATATTAACGAAAGTAGATAATACATGTTTTAAATATATTTCACAGGCGAAAGACTGGCAACCAATGGATTTATTAATGTGATTCAATGCATAAGTCATTGTTGTTGTTGTTGTTGTTAGCAGTGCTTCGCCCTGCCCAAAGGGCCAGAACACTCCTAGTTGTCATCGGGCTCTTCTAACGGGAGTCCAAGGAAACGCGCTGTTTCAACAGGGTTGGACCAAAGTGATAAGGGAGTTAGAAGAGTATGTTCCGAAGAACACGTAAAGAGATGTTGCGTGTCGTGGGGGGCCATACCGCATGCAGGGCATGTGTTTGGTATGGTGGGGTTCAGTCTGGACAAATAGGAGTTCAGCCTATTGCAATATCCAGACCGAAGTTGAGCCAGCATGACTCTAGTCTCCCTCGGAAGGACACGTTCTTCCTCAGCAAGAACGGGTGGTTGGGCACCAATAACGGGGTTCACAGGCCGGGATCTGAGGGATCTGTCCACCGACTCAGTGTGGAGGTCCTTTAGGGCCCGCCTATGGTCCCGCAGATCAAACGGCAACGAGATGTGATGCCGGATCTCATCATAATGCTTCCGGAGATGCTTCCTTATGTCTCTGGGGGGCGGAGTTTCATCCAATAGCTGTCGATTTGGATGACTGGGACGGTGGCAGTTCAGAAGGAACTGCCTACTTAAAAGTTCCGCATGCTCGCGAACGTTGAGCATTTGAGCCTCCTGGTGGAGATGAGACTCAGGAGACATAAGCAAACAACCCGTCGCAGTTCTGATGGCGGTGTTTTGGCAGACCTGCAATTTCCTCCAGTTGGTGTCGTGAAGGTTAGGCGACCATATGGGCGCAGCATAATCAATAACCGGTCGGCCAATAGCCTTATAGGTGACCAGCAACGTTTCTTTGTCTTTGCCCCAAGTACTGCCGGCCAGTGACTTGAGGATCTTGTTGCGGCTTTGTACCTTTGAAGCTATTGCGGTGGCATGATTAGCGAAAGTGAGGCTATTGTCGAATGTAACCCCTAGAATTTTGGGGTGGTTGACAGTAGGTAGTGGAACACCATCTACGTGGACATTCAACTCCTGCCCCATCTGCGCAGTCCACGTGGTGAACAACGTCGCCGTAGATTTAGTCGGGGAAAGAGTCAGGTTCCGCTCTGTGAAGAAGCAGGAAAGGTCGCGCAGGTAGTCGTTCAGTCTAGTACAAAGTTCGTCTGTCGAAGGTCCTTTGCCCGTGGCCATCACAGTGCAGTCGTCAGCGTACGAAACGATGGAGACCCCCTCTGGTGGGGGAGGGAGGCTCGAGATGTAGAAGTTAAACAGAAGGGGTGAAAGAACACCACCCTGCGGAACCCCTTGTCTAATTCTTCTAGGTCTACATCTCTCGTTTCGAAACTGCACTGACGCCAGCCGACCGTTCAAGTAGTTGGCGGTCCACCTTTTAAGGCCGGCAGGAAGCGGTGTCTCCTCCAGGTCTTCAAGGAGTGTGGCGTGGTTGACTGTGTCGAAGGCTTTCGACAGGTCAAGTGCCACGAGAACCGTCCTGTGGTTTGGTTGGTGTTGGTTCAAACCGAAGTTAATCTGCGTCGTGATGGCGTTCAAAGCTGATGTTGTGCTATGGTTTTTACGGAAGCCATGTTGATGATTGGCCAGCTGCAGGTTTGCAGTATAATATGGGAGTAGAATAGCCTCTTACAACTTCACTACCGGCGAAAGGAGAGATATCGGACGATAAGAGTCTCCTTGGTTTGTCGGCTTCCCAGGTTTTAGGAGGGGGACCACAGTCGCATGTTTCCAGATATCTGGTATAACGAAGGTGGACAGTGAGAGGTTGAATAGAGCCGCCAAGTACTTGTGCCCCTCGTGGCCTAGGTGTTTCAGCATCTTCATGGCAATTCCGTCGGGTCCGAGTGATCTTGAAGGTTTGGCCTTCCTTATAGCTTCCTTGACCTCTGCAGCGGAGACGACAATGGGCGCGGCTGTGTGTTTGTGTTTGTGCGCGCCTCGGATGGCTTTTCTCTTAGCCCTATCCGCAGGAGAATGCAGTATAAATTGCCGGCAGAATGCGCTCGCGCACTTCCTGGGGTCCGACTTGACGTTATCGCCGAAAGCAATGGCGACCTTGTCATTGTATTTGGTCGGGTTGGATAGGGCCTTGACTGTCGACCATAATTTGCCGACCCCGCCGGAGAGGTTGCATGACTCTAGGTGTTCTTTCCACTTCTTCAATTTATGATCATTGACAGTCCGACGGATTTCTGCGTTGAGATCCTTTATTCTTGGATCTGCGGGGTTCAAGAGTCTCACTTGGTCACGTTCTCTTGCCATTGCCGCTGCTTCCGCAGGGAAATTCGGCCGAATTTCCGGGATTCTGCCAGCAGGGATGAAGCGGCCAGAGGCTGAATCGATGACTTTGCGAAACTCTTTCTCACCTTTGCATACGTCCGTCGGTGTGGGTAGGTCAGCGAAGGAGTGCTCTGTAAAGTCCGTGAAGCGGTCCCAGTCCGCTTTACTAAAGTTGATGTACGTTCGTTTTTCTGTCGTTATGAAGTCGGACGGTCGTTCGATGTCTAGTAGGATGGGTAGGTGGTCAGATGCCAGTGTAAGCATAGGTTGCCAGTTAACGTGGTTGATAAGGCCCGCACTTGAAATGTAGATGTCTGGCGAACTGTGGCAGTTACCTGCCACCCTAGTGGGGGCATCTCCATTCAATGTACAGAATGCCGAATTATCTATTTGCTCTGCGAGTGCGTGCCCTCTGCTATCTGCTGGCAAGTTGGAGTGCCAGAGATCGTGATGTGCGTTGAAATCACCTAAGATGAGGCAGTTATCGCCCCTTAGCAACGCACTAATATCAGGGCGATAATCACGGGGACAGCACGTAACAGGGGGAATGTATATATTTAACACTCGCAGGTCGACGTCACCTGTCCGGACTGCTATGCCCTGGCATTCAAGGGTAGAGTCCCTGGGGTCAACGTCAGGGGCAAATAGGTTATACTGTACAGTATGGTGTGTAATGAATGCGAGGCCGCCCCCCTGACCGCTGGGACGGTCTTTCCTATGTACATTGTACCCATCTCGAGTACGTAAGTCCGAGTTAGCATTCAGTTGGGTCTCCTGAATGGCGGCCAGTTTAATATTGTTCGACTTCATAAAGTCTGTTATCTCCGCGATCTTTCCAGCTAACCCGTTGCAGCTCAGCTGTAGGATTTTGAAGTGTGTCGGGAGGGAGGGTGGAGGCATGCTGGGGGTAAGGGACGGATGCGGTTGCCTGGCTGGAGGTGGGCATAGTCCCAAGCTGTGACGCAGTCTAGGGTTCAGCGCGCCTTGGCCGATGTTGTGTGGCGTGGAGGACGGCTGAGTACTGCAGCAAGGGGCAATAAATGCATCCGTCCAAAGGTTCCTGTTTGCGAGCCCAGAGCACATATGGATGTGGCACAAGCCAAGGCAGTTATTGCACTTAACCGATGCCGCAGGCGTATATAGTCTTTGCCGACAAACAGTGCACGTGGTGAAAGGTACGAGGAGGTTATGTTCCTGACCCACGTGCATCCTGGAAGTAGGCGGGGACGAGAGTGGGGACTGAGGTGAGGCGGGAGCAGCAAGGCTGCAGGTCGTGAAGACCGGGCCACTGTCGTGCCCATTTGATGATGGTAGGTGCGGTGTGTGTGCGCCGGAGCGACGAGAACCGCGGGACGCGCGTGTGCGCGAACAACATGGTGCCTCAAAAGTACTGAAAAAAGTACGGGTTCTGGGGATGGCAGGGTTAAGCCCTGAGCATCCAGATCTATGCAACCATCTCTTGCATTTACTGCATTGAACTGAATGTGAACGTTTAACATATATTTTCTTCCAGCAGACGCAGCAGATCCAGTCTCTCGGTCCGGGGTTGGATTCGATACCAGCCCGTAGCAAGAGACATTGGAGCAACCCTGCTGCAAGGGATTGCTCCGAGGATGACAATTTATTAGTGGGATTGGACAAATTGGACAGGGTTACACTGAAATAACAGCCCTTGGCCGGGTAAAACCCGGGTCATTCCGGTACGTAGAACCGGCTGTTGTGGGAATAAGTCATTCATATGTTTATGTTCATGCAGTAATGTGCATACCCTGTCTTAGGTTGTCCTTTGGTTGTTCTACTCAGGAAGTAAGACTTGAATTGAGAAGGTATGTACATAACTGGAAGTTATGTCGCATCAGCGTAACCAGGAGTGTGTGATAATGTGTCATGTTCACTGTCAGCATAGATTGTTGATTGGCGAACGATGATATCTTGGAAGAGACACCGCTCCAGGTCGGCCTAAAAAGGTGGATCGCTAACTATCTCAACGGCCGACAGGCATTTGTTAAGTTTAGGAACAAGGTATTTAGACCTTGAAGAAGGGGGGAAACAGAGTGGTCTATTTCTCCTTCTGGTTAATTTCCTCTTCCATCAGAGGGAGTCTGTATTTTTTGGCGTCGTGTATGGCCCCTCAACAAACTCTGTATTAGGATAAACTATTAATTCCGAGAACTATCCAGTTTCTGCACTAAGAAAAATCTGACCCTATATCCAACTAAACCGCTGTCAATCACCCCAAAATCTTCTGTGTGACGTTTGACAACAGTAGATAAAGAGATGCTGCTTGCTACATACAATGCGGTTATTGATTAGGTAGAAAAGAAGAAAAGGAAGAAGTTGCAAGTCTACCATCATAATTGCCACGACCTGTCTTCTTATGTCATCTGACTCTTACCACTATTAAGAAATATGCCTTAAATGTCTACCAATCCCGGATCAAGGGATGTTGAACGTTCAAACTTTATCCAATCTGCCCATGCAGGACGCCAACGGTTCGCGATGTCCCAGCGGAGCACCATTGTCTATTTCAGATATATTCTTTAGGACCGACAACAATAATACACCGTGTTCTCAAATATATCTGCTGGTTTGTCGTCACCAGAACGGCAATATTAAAAGTTCATGGGTAGGCCTAGTAACAGGGGGTGATAGTGCCGATTTAAAAGAGGCAAAGAACAAAGATTTCGGCGATTGTTTCTGTATAAAGGTCAATAAAAAATCCACCACAGACCTGTCTTGAACGAAGTTAGGTTCTTAAATGGAGAAAAAATGAGATGAGACTCCCAACTTTTCCTCTGGAGTCACTGGTGCTATATTACTATTGCGTAGCATCAAACTCTCAACTATATAAGAGCTTTCTAATTAAGAGGAGTTCCGGACTTACAAAGGGAGTACGAAACGCCTGATTCCATGTCTAAAATCCAAGAGATTTTTCGTCTAATAAGGAACATTTCACACTTTCCCCTCTCGTTGTAAGCTATATTCAATCACTAAATAAAAACGTATGAGATTCAGTAGTATTTAACTAGGGAGCCTTCTTTTATTCCCCCTTTCTGGTGTACTTCCAAAATACAACGTGGCCTTCCAAACTCCTAATAGGGCCTATACACGATGCGTCTGAGTCAAGAGTCATCTGTGTAAATGTTGACTCGCCGTCATTCATTTGTGAATAGTTTTCAATGCAGAAGGTTCGTAATGAATATCTCAAACCTATATACTTCAATGAATTCCTTCATATCGAACTTATTGGCACACATTTATGAAACTAAAATATATTTTTTCTTTTTGTTATTTATTTTTTGAACGGTTTGACGGGCGAGTCACAGCAAAATATCAAACTCATTTTGATTTTCTTGAGTCATGCCAGAGTCATGTCGGTGTAGCTACTACATAAACATTTTTACAAATACACATAAATTGACTCTTGACTCAGACGCATCTTGTATAGACCCTATAAGGGCGTTCGCTTTGACGTTTGTCAAAACAGATATCACCTTTGATTATTATAGGGTCTATACACGATGCGTCTGAGTCAAGAGTCAATTTAGGTGTATTAGTGAAAATGTGTATGTAGTAGCTACACCGACATGACTCTGGCATGACTCAAGAAAATCAAAATGAGTTTGATATTTTGCTGTGACTCGCCCGTCAAATTTTGAAAGTCAATTGACAAACCGTTTAAAAAATAAATAACGAGAAGAAAAAATGTATTTTAATTTCAAAAATGTCTGCCAATAAGTTCTATATGAAGGAAAATAAAAAGTTTTTACTTGAATTCATGGAAGTATATACATACATGATATATTCATTTTGAACCTTATGCAATGAAAACTTCACAAATAAATGACGCAAGGGAACCCAGAATGACGGCAAGTCAACATGTACACAGATGACTCTTGACTCAGACGCATCGTGTATAGGCCCTATTACGCTATGGTCATTGCTCATGGATGAAAGAGATATATATATAATTGATTCATGGTCATTGCTTATGTATCTGATGTCAAATGGTCCTCGATTGTGCAGTGTTGTCAACTAGCAACACATAAAATAGTAGGCAACACTGCATAATCGAGGACCGAAATGAGAGAGCGGGAGGGTCTCGTATCAAGTCGTCTTTGCTTTGCACGTCCTTTTTCGGGGATGCCATTTAATTAAGCTTCGAAACATAGAAGTTATGCTAGTGAAAGTATTTCCGCAGTCAGCGTGTTAAAAAAAATTGTGCATTTCAAGCATCTCCACCTCCAGTATTTAAAAGTTCTTCCATTTTAAAATTAAGCCGTATAACCAAATTAAAAAAAAATTGTGCATTTCAAGCATCTCCACCTCCAATATTTAAAAGTTCTTCCATTTTAAAATTAAGCCCTATAACCAAATTACAAAACTGTTTGTTGACATAATCTGCTATGAAAACGTTGACTTTGGGTGACTCCTTTTTTTGAAATGGTCCAGGAGTTTGTTCCTCAATCCATGGTGTTATCCTTTTGTCCACTTTTCTTGCAGTTGAATGTAGGGATGAAAAAAATCTGAAATTTCGAATTTATGAATATATTCAATAATTAGATATTGCCATGCAAAGTATCACCTGAGCGTTATGTACTTTCCTGAAGGCGTTAAAATACATTGTGATACGAAACCTTGTTTTGGGGTTCGGGAAAGTAATGAATTTTGCAAATAGGCTTCAAGTTTTTTGACGGATGTTACATTCGGCCATGGCGTCGGCCAGTTGTTACTAGGCCAAAATTCATTTGGCAAAAACAGCGGGCATCGTCGATAAATTAAAAGTATCTGTCGGCCCAATGAGTGACATTTATTCAATGTAAATTCAACTAATGTTCCATCACCATTTGAGTATAATAGAGAGCCAAATAATTGCAGCAAATCGCTGTGTAACTTCATGTGATGTGACAAATTCATACCATAAAAATGCTGAAAATCCAATATACAAACCTCACCTTTATTTGATAACAAATAGTGCTTAAGTTCTTCAAGAGGTTCAAATATTTCCATAGCAAAAAGACCGTGTGCAAAAAAAAATTTATTATCTTTCTGACACACTCGTAAATCAAAATATCGTACGCCCACCGATAGTTGGTCCACGATACTGGCAGATTGTGTTCTGGCCCATCGCCGAACGAACCAAGGAAAACAAAAGTTAAGCCACTTTGTAGACTTGTCTGCATCAGCCGAAGTCTTGGCGCCTGATTTTATTCCATATGTCATAGAGTCATGAGATCCTGTGAAATGTTAATCATAAAAATACTGCATTTTTCTTATATTCATATCTACATTCTGTACTTCTTTACGACCGTACGTAACTGCATGTTGCCACCGTTCAGGGCAACCACCCGGAGTTGGAATGGCGTAGCCCAGGGTTATTTTTTGAAGCGCGGCTGAAGGCCGCCTAAGCGGAAAGGTGTTCTGCACATAAAAAACATGGGTAGGTATTTGTTTCCTTTGGCACTCAACTACTAATAAATTAGCTAAAAATATGATAGGGGTGTCAAAAGACGCGTTTTGACCTCGGTATCAATGATCCGAAGTCGAAATTTAATTTTTTTGTTTTAGTGAAAAGTTATTAACAAAAAACCAAAAAATGACCCAGGTCAAATCCCGATTTAGGGGCCTGATCCATGTTTTTTATGATGTCCTTCCGATTTCTCACAGGGTAATGTGATTACAACAACCACATGAAAATGACACAAAATTGTGAACTTTAACTGCAAATATCTCAGTTCAGCGGAGTTATATTCATGCTCCTGGGACCAAAGCGCGTCTCCTGATACATATCTCAACATTTTTGGTTGTGTATTAGCGCTCGGGGTATTTGTTTCCTTTGGCACTCAACTACTAATAAATTAGCTAAAAATATGATAGGGGTGTCAAAAGACGCGTTTTGACCTCAGTATCAATGATCCGAAGTCGAAATTTCATTTTTTTGTTCCAGTGAAGAGATATTTGCAATCAAAGTTCCGAATTTTCTGTCATTTTCATGTGGTTGTTGTAATCACAAATTACACTGTGAGAAAAGAGGACATCACCGTGGCGGTAGCCACGGCTATGGCACACACTCGGAGTTGGAATGGCGTAGCCCAGGGTTATTTTTTGAAGCGCGGCCGAAGGCCGCCTACTCGGAAAGGTGTTCTGCACATAAAAAACATGGATCGGGCCCCTAAATCGGGATTTGACCTGGGTAATTTTTTGGTTTTTTGTTAATAACTTTTCACTGGAACAAAAAAATTAAATTTCGACTTCGGATCCTTGATCCTGAGGCCAAAACGCGTCTTTTGATATCCCTATCATATTTTTAGCTAATTTATTAGTAGTTGAGTGCCAAAGGAAACAAATACCGCGCTCGGTACCCCACTTAAACGATTACCTAGTTGAGTGCCAAAGGAAACAAATACCTCGGATTCTTGTTACTGGGGTCAAAACGCGTCTTTTGATACCTCTCTCAATATTTTTGGAGGTGTATTAGCAGTTACGTACGGTCGTAAAGAATTACCCTGCATTTACCCGGTATCGCAAGATTGATGATTGGTATATTTCGAAAACGGCTGGAGAGTGATGTCATCCATTGCGCTCTGCTATCCATTTAACTATTTTTTTACTATGGTTTCCTAGAATCTTTTAATTCGGTTTGGATAAATTAAAAGCACTTGTTGCAACCAAAGAACTAACGTTAACAAAATAAAAATTGTGCTTCAATCCAAGACGAATTCACATACAACCACAGTGATAGATAAACTGTGCATACAACCTATGCCATAGTATATCTCTACTAGTAGCGCAACTAACAGCTGACTTACTCCGAATCAGCACACGCAATAATAAAGCAATACGATTTTAATACTGCAAAATTGAACGTGAAGGCAAAAAACTCCCAAATTATTAAATATAAATTAGTTTTAACAACTTATTAGTTGCAATAAAGTGTAAATTTCATTTTAAATGAAAGTTTCTAGCAGCAATTTTTCCTATGAAGCAACTCTGAGCGCGATTTCTTTCATTCCACTTTGTCGGAGTACCATCATCCACTGCCTTACACTCCGATTCGTAAAAAAGATGCCAAACTATTCGAGGTAAACAATGACCTATGCCGAGCTCCAATTAGAGATGAGCGATATTTCACTATCGGTGAATTAATCTCATATTGCAAAATCGCTAATAGCTGCGTTCCAGTTAGCTGACCTGGGTCGTATCACGGTCATAATTTAACCGGAACGATGCGGATCAGTTGCATGAGTTGTTTGCAGGGTTGCCAGATTAAAAAAAATAAAAGCGCGATTATAGAAGAAAAATAAATAAATAAAACATATAGGGGCATAGTCATAGTCAAAATTAAATATGTTTTAATTTTTTGCCGAATAGTCCTTAGAAAATTGTATCAAAGGGTAGCAAATGTAAGTCATACTTATCTTGCCTTCAAAATGACGCATAAAGTCGACTTAACAAATCTTTTATTTATATAACAAATAACATAATTATTTTTTTATATACACTCGGCATACTATAAATCTATATTAAAGTAAGATCTTCCAAAATTTTTCAGATATTTCATCTGAATTATTTATTTTTTCATTCCCGTCATACATTGAGCTGTTTAATCTTGACAACATATTTTTGGATATGGGAAACGTTTTGCAACCGAAGTTATTAGCCCTCATATAGGATTTTATTCTAATGGTGATTTCGTTTCATCAAAAAAATTCGCATTTGTTACACTCTTCAATTTTGCGTGTTAGTTTGCAAAATGAAGGTAAAACGTCAAACAGAATATGTGTTCGTTTCATAAAAATGGGCATTTCAAGAGTGTAAAAAAATCACACTTTTTACCCTCATAGCTTTGAGAGGGTAGCTGAATACACTGAAAATCGGACGACGAAAATTTTATTTGACAGATGAATTTGCTGAAATAATTTGTGTTTTCCAATGGGTGATAAGCGAAAGCTAATTATTTATTTTTTTAATTTTGGCGCGTGCAAACCAGCTGATTGACTTATTGGGGCAGTGTTTTTTGTTCGTTTTATCGATAGCAAGTTCATACAAGGCGGGTACATTTGTTCAGTGTTGAGTGCAAGAGTGTAAACATGGTCACCGGGCAAGTGTGTATTTTTTGTTTTGAAACGAAATCACCATAACTATTGAATTCAGGCTTTGGAAACCCATCTTTGTTTTTGTTGAATTCATTACGGAAAAAATGCGTTCAACAAAAGCATTGGAGTGAGGAAAAGATAATAATATGAAAGCTAGTTTACCTTTATTTCCAAACATTTTATTGCCAATAGCGTTTTTAACTAAGTAAGCAGTTTTCCAAAATTCTTCAGAGTCAGATGGAATGCCGTTATCAAAAAAGTTGTTCCATGAGAACGTTACCATATTTGAATATTCTATTTCTGCTTCACTCTGTTCCTTCAAAGTCACATACTGAATAGGTAGTTCGCTGAAACTCGCTCTTTTATGGTTCAAACAAATACCTGGTGACAAAATAAAGGCTTTCTTAAACATATCTAAGTGGGTAGACATTCGTTTTAAAAGTTCTTCGATTAGGGCGATTACAAATTTTTGACAGTCTTTCAATAAGCCTTTTAAGTCAAAATTATCACGAAATTTATTAGCCTCTTCAGTACAAGTATCGTAAAAAACTAAATTTTGTACATCTTTAAAATTGGATACATCTCCAACTAGAGATTTTATGTCTTTTATTTCAATAGTGTCTATATTCAAAGTGGTAAGCAAATTTGGTTTAATAACTTTGCGTAAAAGTCCAATAACGAACATTCCAATTTCTACATAAGCTGCAAGAAATCAACTTTTTCTCTTTGAAAGGATAGATTCAAGGAATTAATTTCCTTTAAAAACGGTCTTAAAAAAACAAGTATCAAATAATTCTTACTATTTTTAAATGCCTCATGCAATAAGCGAGCCGTATGACATTTTTCTTTTTCGGCGCTTATTTCTAAAAAAGTTTTTACCTCTAAATATTGCATGCATATGCGGTCAACAGCATTATAACGTGACAGCCATCTGGTTGTGGCAATTTGGACAAAATTAAGGTTTTGGGATGTCTCGCTGTTTATGAGTTTATATATTGTTGAGTACTTATCTCGACGGAGACAACTATTTTTAAACCAATTGTCTGTTTCTTTTACAATGAAATCCGTTTCGTCACTAAATATGTTTGATGCTTTCGAAGCACACAAATGTAAACTATGGCACACACACTTCATAAGCATTATATTAGGAGAATGATCTTTCAATCTTACATAAACTGAGTTCTTGCTTCCGCATAAATTATTTGCACCGTCCGTAGCTAACCCTATAACGTTTTCGATTTTGAAATTGACTTCTAGTAGAAAGTTCTGAATCGCCTGAAACAGTGCTTCAGCTATTGTACTTATAACACTTATTAATGTAAGAAACTGGGTTATTATCTTATTGGATCTTTCGGAAAAATATTTTATGCAAAGACAGAGGTACTTGTTCACACTGACGTCAGTAGATTCGTCAAGAATAATTGAAAACTTGCTTTCGCCAACATCTGCAATTATCACTTCCAAAATAGAGGGGCTTAATACGTTTTGCATAATTGCGGTGTATTTGGTTCTGTGAAGTTTGAGTGCACTATCTTTATGACATTCCTTTGTTAAGTCTGTCAAATGATCCACGGAGCGAATGGATGCATGCTGGGTGATAAATTAAGTGTATTTCATTGCTTCCACTTTGGTATGCGTTTCCAATTTTGGCACACAAATGAATACATATTTATTTTATTTTTATGAATAAGGGGGAAAATAAGTAACAACTTACTAAACGATTCAATTTATGCTTGCTTACTGTCGAGTTTAGTGCAATTTGCTTTGCGCTTGCTAGTGGCTGCGTGACGTGATAAATCCGCTTTGTGTGCTCTTATTTCGCATTTGCACACTATACAGAACGCATCTGCATTGTTCTTGGAACTTACTTGCAGCCATCCTATTCCATTTAAATACATATATATTTTATAATAAAATACCGCGGCAATAAATCAAAATAAATTTGCTGTACAAGTTCCACAATCTGATTTGAAAAATGGACAATACTTATAATTACCTTTATATCCCGGGCAATTTAACCACAAACTGTTGAAATGCTTTTGGTATTTGGTCATATTTTTTCCTTCTTAAAAATCCTAGTTGAAAGGCTGTGGCTATTTGCACATGACCGTATAAAATACGGTCACTTCCGTACTTTTTATACGGATCCGTTCATTTTGTACGGAACCCGTATAAAATACGGATCCGTATACGGTCATGTGCAAATAGACGCGTTTCGGTCCCAGGAGCATAAATATAACTCCGTTCAACCAATATTTTCAATATTTTGGAAAAAATTTGCGAAAAACCGAAAAATTACCCAGGTTTAGGGGCCCGATCCACGTTTTTTATGTGCAGAACTCTTTTCGCGTGGCCGGCCACGCTTCAAAAAATAACCCTGGGCTACGCCATTCCAAATCCCGGTGGTTGCCATAGCCGTGGCTACCGCCACGGTAATGTCCTTCCGCGTGCCACTCTTTTCTCACAAACTACTAAAAATATTGGTTCAGCGGAGTTATATTCATGCTCCTGGGACCAAAGCGCGTGTCCTGATACATATCCCAACATTTTTGGTTGTGTATTAGCGATCGGTACCCCGGCTGTGGCTATTTGCACATGACCGTATAAAATACGGTCACTTCCGTACATTTTATACGGAACCCGTATAAAATACGGATCCGTATACGGTCATGTGCAAATAGACACTTCCAAGTTGAAAATGTCGACTTCAAATTAAGAGATGATAGATATGCTTCATTAAAATCGATAACAACATTAAGTGTAAAGTTGCCACATCTCATAAAAAAATTTCCATAATACGCTTAGTTTGGGTTTCGAAACCAAACTTTAAGAATCCATTTACTTGACAGTGAATGCGTATCCAAAAAGCGCCACATGCACTTCTTAAAATTTTTAAGCACGAAAATTCAGAAAAAAGTGTCCAATCTGGCAAGCCTGGTTGTTTGTGTAAATAAGTGTGTATACATATGGATGTTTGTGCTACTAAGGGCCACTTTCATAAAAGCCGGTTAAGCCTAATCGGCGATTAATTTGACAGCTAACCATACAAAATACGTCAATTAAACTCTGGTTAGCGGTTACCGGCTTTTATGAAAGCGGCCCTAAGTAAATAAGGGTTTGCTGTCAAAAAATCTACTACAAAAAACAAAACAAACAGAACTACTATACGGATCCGAAATCGATCCAGCAAAATATCAGGATCACAGCGGTGTTGTTGCATTTACATTAAAAATTTTATACAGTTATGGGTTTCTGTTTAATTAGAACACGTTTAATAGATATAGCTACTGCAAGCCAGCAATTGGCGTGTTCCAGTTAAACACAAACCCAGACCTGTATAAAATTTTGCATGTAAATGCAACAACAACGCTGTGATCTTGATATTTTTCTGGGTAAGTTTCGGATCCGTAGTAGTAGATTTTTTGACAGCCAACCCTTAATTGCTTAGTAGCACAAACATGCATATATGCATACACACTTATGTACACAAATAACTCTCATGCAGCTGACCCGCATCGTTCCTGTTAAATTATGGCCGTGATCCGACCCAGGTCAGCAAACTGGAACACGCTTAACACGTTCTGTTGAGTTCAAACGTGAAGGGTTAAGAAAGGATTCGTTGAGTTCTAAAGTAATGGGTTAATCATGATTGATGATTGACTGCAAGCTATCGATCGTTTGCCTATTTTGACGTTTACCTTCTCCTCCCTTTTTTTACTCTCTTCACTTTGTTCGATTCAACCAACCGCTAGCTGCTTGAAGTTGTCTTCTACTAAAATTTATCTTACAAATTGTTGAACTATTATTTTGCAATAAATGCAACTTGGTCAAACCCGCAATTATCAACTTACTTAATTGGAAAACATATTGCTCTGGTAAGCTTCTTTACATTCAGAACATTTTTGGACAAACCGCCGCAACATTTTTGGTCCTCACGAGCCGGATAATTTTGCAAATCACATAACCTCATTCAATATTCGCACATGCAAAGTCGTATGATCTTCGGCGCAAGAATTCACGTATACAATAACAAAATATTAAACTACGAACAAATTAAATAAATAAAAACTACTGCTTTCTAATTTGTTAATGTTATTATTTGAGTATTGGATTATCAACGCATATATTTAAAAAGTTTTTTGTACATACTACTATTTTTGCCTTCAACCGCCCCTCATATATAAGTGTATCACGTGCCCTAACATACGCATATACGAGTATTACATTTTATTTTGATCGAAATGGCGAACGCTGTTAAAACACGCGATTCTGCACTCAATGCAATAAAGAGGTACATGACAAAAAGTACCTCCGAAGCCTATACCATGGACGAAGATACAGTCGAAAGTTACCTACAGCTCCTCAAAGAACAGTGGGCAAGGTTCAACGCTGCTCAGGATGCAGTGGAAATAAGTTGTGGAGATGATCTGAAGGAAGTAGAAGAGAACGCCCGAATTCAAGGCGAGACTTGGTATTCTGAAGCCTTAGCCAATTTTAGTCGCGTTAACAAATGTCGTGCAGAATCGCAACGCCCTTCTACCTCAACGCCAATAGCTGCTGCTATTCGTCTCCCCAAGATGGATCTACCCACGTTCTCGGGTGATGCCACAGAGTGGATATCATTTTTCGACGCATTTTCCTCGTTAATCGACACAAATACTACGTTGTCAAATGGACAAAAGCTGCATTATCTTCGGGGTTGCCTAAAAGGCGATGCATTGAAAATCATAACCGGATTCAAAGTATGCGATGCTAATTATGTAGAAGCGTGGGAACTTTTAAAGTCGCGCTACAAAGTTATGAGGGTAATTGTCGAAGGACATCTTAGGGCAATGGCTAGCATTAAGGCTGCGACTCTCGACACTGCTGATGCAATTAAGGGGGTTGTAGATGCGTTCCAGCAGCATATAAGGGAGCTTAAGGCTTTGGATCGAACAGTCGATTTTGGGACGATTGGCTGGTTCATGAAGTGGTGAACAGGTTAGCCTTCGAAACAAGAAAGCAATGGGAGCTTTCACTAGTAAGCGATGACTGCCCTACTTTCGAGCAACTAACCACATTTTTGGAGGTTAGATGTCGCTCGCTCTCATTACTTTCTTCTTCCTCCAAGTCAGTACCAGTCAAGGCAAAGTCAGCTTCGTGCGTCAACAAACGTATTTCACGCCGTTCAAGATCAAACCAATGCCAATTGTGGCTACTGTCATGGAGTACACAAGTTATATAGCTGCGATAAGTTTAAGAATTTAGATTTCAATGCTAAATTAAAATTTGTAAGGGAATCACGTTTATGCACGAATTGCCTAAGCTCGGGCCACTACAAGGCCAAGTGTAATAGTACATCCGCGTGCAGGGTGTGTCATCAGCGCCACCACACAGCACTGCACAACGCTTCCGCCGCTCCCAGCACTACCACCACCGCTCACTTAGTGAACAATCCATCCGCAGCCGTTCCAGGCACCTTTGCCTCAGGCCCTTTACTGCAGCCAAACGTTGGCACTTCGCCTTATTATCCAACCTCGCAACCTTGTTCTCAACCAGCAGGCGTGTCGTCATATCTAAACACCGATTTAACACCATCGCATCCAATGCAGAGAGTCGTGCTTTTAGCCACGGCACTTGTCAAAATTCAGGATTACACTGGCCGCTGGCAACCCGCACGCCTTCTGTTCGACTCGGGCTCACATGCGTCTTTTATAACTGAGGCGTGTGTGCAACGTTTGAAACTACCACGAAGGGCGTCTGCAGTAGTCGTTACAGGAATAGGCTCTTCGCAAGGAGGTCGCTCCAGAGGTGAAGCGACGTTTTCATTATCATCATATTGTACCGACCAATGCTTTAGTGTCAACGCATTAATTCTTCCAAAAATTACGAGCGAGTTGCCTACGCAATCCGTTCCACTATCGGAGTGGCCCCACGTGCAGGGATTGTTCCTCGCTGACCCCGACTTCATGAAACCCGGTCGTATCGATATACTGGTGGGAATGGATATCATGCAAACCTTCGTTTGTTGCGAGTTCCGTAAAGGTCCACCCGGAACACCGATGGCACAGCGAACGGTGTTCGGCTGGACGCTTTTTGGCAACATCGACCAAGTTAAAACCGACGAAATTTCTTTGCAATCACTACATTGCGACGTTCACTTAGATCGAGCCTTGACCAGAATATGGGAGCTAGAAGAATCACCGGTGACAAAACATCTAACATCCGAAGAGCGACATTGCGAGGAACTGTTCGAAGCAACACACCAAAGAAGTTGTGATGGGCGATTTACAGTGGAACTACCCGTCAAGCCGGGCGTACAGTTAGGAGAGTCACGAAGCTGCGCCGTCCGAAGTTTGTTACGAATTGAGAAAAAGTTGGATCAAGACGACGATCTACGAAAACGCTATAACGACTTCATGGAAGAGCTCCTTGCTATGGGGCACATGGAGCGCGCTCTAGATACAACGCATCCCACATACTATATGCCGCATCACCCTGTAGTGAAGGAGTCGAGTCTCACCACCAAGTTGAGAGTCGTGTTTAATGCGTCGGCCAAAACGAGTAATGGAAATTCGCTCAACGACGCCTTATTTATTGGTCCCCAATTGCAACAGGATCTGTTTACAATTTTAACACGTTTTCGAATGCATCGTTTCGCCGTGACCGCCGACGTAGCCAAAATGTACCGCCAAGTTTGTGTATCTCCCAAGCATATAGATTTGCAAAGAATTGTATGGCGGCGCGATACTTCCTTGCCAATTCAGGACTACCGCATGTTACGAGTCACGTACGGCGTCGCCGCTGCGTCGCATTTGGCAGTTAAATCTCTGCAGGAAACCGCTAAATCGTCACCAAACGCTACCAAAGAAACTGCTGCTATCATATGCAGCGATTTTTATATTGACGACCTGCTCACTGGTGCGTCTTCAAAGGAAGAATTAATAATGCTACAACGAAGAGTTTCTCAAATATTGCAAGAAGGCGGCTTTGAACTCCGGAAATGGGCCTCGAATTGTGCAGAGCTCACGGAAAATATTGCCAGCTCGTCTAAGGCTATGCCACACTATCTTGTAGAGGGTGAGGAAGTACACGCGTTGGGATTGATGTGGAGTACGGAGGAAGATAACCTATCGTTTGCAGTTAACTTGAGGAGTACACCATCTGTTTTCACCAAGAGAAATCTTCTATCGGACGCAAGCACCCTTTTTGACCCTCTAGGACTCCTCGCGCCTACAACGATCAAAGCGAAGATGTGGCTCCAGGAGATTTGGCGTAATAACGTTGGATGGGACGAAGCCGTGCCTCACGATATAGTTGCAAAGTGGTTGGAGCATCGGTCGGAACTGCAGTTGTTGTCTAGTTTGAAGGTTAATCGGTGGCTGGGAACGGATATACCGGGATCTTTCACCGAATTGCATGTGTTCGCAGACGCATCCGAGCGCGCCTATGCAGCCGTCATATACGCGCGTACGTTAATGGTTGATGGAAGGGTCTCAGTCGCTATAATTTCGTCAAAAACGAAGGTGGCACCCGTCAAAACGACAACGCTGCCTCGATTAGAGTTGTGCGCTGCGCATTTATCTGCCAAGTTGGCCCGGAGCGTTCTTCAAAGCTTGAACGGTAATCATTATCCATTATACGCATGGACGGATTCCACAATAACTTTAGCCTGGATACAAGCACATCCCAGCAAATGGGTGACTTTTATTGCGAACCGTGTCACAGACATCCAGGAAGTCTTATCGCCTGAACGCTGGAACCATGTCCGATCTGAGTTAAATCCCGCCGACTGTGCCTCTAGAGGTGTAACACCTCGCGAACTGCTACAGCGTCAACTTTGGTGGGCAGGCCCAGATTTTTTGAGAAGCAAAGATGAGTTTTGGAAGAGTACTTCAACGCAGCATGTAACAGAGATGGGCATACGCAAAAACGTAGCCGTCCACATCACGGCGCCAAAGGAGCATTGGTTTTTATTTACGAAGTTTTCGTCTTACTCCAAGTTACGTCGCGTCGTCGCTTATATGTTAAGGTTTTGCGATAATGCACGCAGGGCTGGTCGACTAAATGGTACAAAACGAATTGGTACGCCTAATTGTACAGAAATATCAGAAGCCGAACTGCGTCTCATAAGGTACACACAATCATTCTATTTCCCTAACGAAATCTCGCTTTGCAGTGCGAAGAAACCTATTTCGCTTAGCAGCTCTATTTTGCGTTTACAACCGTATATGGATAAGGAAGGTGTTCTTCGAGTCGGGGGGAGGTTGAAGCATTCAGAATTGACACCCGATGCAAAACACCCTATCATCTTGCCCAAGGATTCGCCGCTTTCCAAGCTTATCATTCAGGATATTCATCTTTATACGCTACACGCTGGTCCCCGCATCATACAAACGGTTTTGCAACGTAGATATTGGGTTGTCGGCGCTCGTAATTTAGTTCGGAACGTTTATCACAAGTGCGTGAAATGCACTTGTTGCAACCGAAATATCGTTTCACAAACTATGGGAAATTTGCCACAAATTCGTACAATTTTTGCTCGTTGTTTTACCCACGCCGCTGTCGATTTTGCTGGGCCATATATGTATAAATACACTCACGGTAGAGGAGCTAAAGCAACCAAGGGATATATATGCTCGTTTGTTTGTATGTGCACTGGCGCGATGCACCTAGAGTTTGTAAGCGACCTTTCAACACCTGCGTTTCTAAACGCATTTAAAAGATTTCTAAACCGCCGTGGCCATTGCAAGATCATGTCTTCTGATAACGGAACAAATTTTGTAGGTGCCGAGAAATATCTTCGAATAGCATACCAGCAATGCCTCGCCGACGATAGTATCCGTACATTTTTCGCCGATTCCAAAATCGAATGGCGCTTCAACCCTCCGTCTGCCCCCCACATGGGAGGGTACTGGGAAACTGGAGTCAAGAGAATTAAATACCATTTAAAACGGTCGCTAGGCGACACACTTCTGTCCTACGAAGAATTCCATACGCTTCTTACGGAAATCGAGGCTTGCGTAAATTCAAGGCCCCTGTGTGACCATCCTGCTGCTGCCGGTGATTTGGAGGTCTTGACACCGGGTCACTTCATCATTGGCGAGCCTCTCAAATCAATCCCCGAACCTGAGGGTCAAGGGTTCCGGGGAAATCTTGGGCAAAGGTGGAACGCAATCTCCGCTTTAAGAGAACATTTCTGGCGTCGATGGCGTGACGAGTATCTCGTCAATCTACAACGTCGTACGAAATGGTTTCGACCGACGCACAATATCAAGGATGGTGACGTGGTGGCAATCTACAAGGAGCCTACTCCACCTACAAAATGGATGCTGGGTCGAGTCATAAAATGCCATCCCGGTACTGACGGGCGAGTAAGAGTGGTGACGTTGAAGACTCCGCATGGCGAGTTGGTTCGGCCAGTAATCAAGCTTTGCCTACTGCCAACAAGTGAAGATCTCTTTTCGGAAGTCGATAAAGTAATTTAAAGATCATTTTAAAATTGAATTTTTCAAATTTATAACTATATTAATTGTAACTTAATTGAACATATCATTAATAGTTCAAGGGTGGCGGTATGTTGAGTTCAAACGTGAAGGGTTAAGAAAGGATTCGTTGAGTTCTAAAGTAATGGGTTAATCATGATTGATGATTGACTGCAAGCTATCGATCGTTTGCCTATTTTGACGTTTACCTTCTCCTCCCTTTTTTTACTCTCTTCACTTTGTTCGATTCAACCAACCGCTAGCTGCTTGAAGTTGTCTTCTACTAAAATTTATCTTACAAATTGTTGAACTATTATTTTGCAATAAATGCAACTTGGTCAAACCCGCAATTATCAACTTACTTAATTGGAAAACATATTGCTCTGGTAAGCTTCTTTACATTCAGAACATTTTTGGACAAACCGCCGCAACACGTTCGCTGCCGCCATACAAAAAAAAACCAGCACCCAGGTGCCAATATAGTGTTATTATTTTAAAGTCATCTTTAGGTTATAGTTACATATATATCTAGTTGGTTTTATTTTCATTTTCTATAAAAATGTGTGTGTTTTAAGAGGGTGACCACCGGTGGTATACATGTATATATGTATATATGTAATGCCGTGTGACCCACCGGTGGTCACAACAGTAATTGCTTACAATGTTTCAACAAAAAGCA
The DNA here is from genome assembly GCA_951509765.1 of Sphenella marginata. Classification (NCBI taxonomy): domain Eukaryota; kingdom Metazoa; phylum Arthropoda; class Insecta; order Diptera; family Tephritidae; genus Sphenella; species Sphenella marginata. The sequence continues at coordinate 88,006,292 of OX608080.1, read as the reverse complement.
TTAAATATATATATCTTATTTTAATAACTCTTTATTTTTATAGTCTGAACTGAATTGTACCTGTTTATTTAAATTATTTCATTATTTTAGGTACAATAAAACTTCTTGAATTAAAAGACCAATAAAACGAAAAATATTAGAATAACATCTGTACAATTTTTATATAATAAAAATATGAGTATCATCTGTGTGCCAAGAAGAAAAAATGATAGTTCTACTCATACACAGCTTTAAAATGATAAACAAAAAATCGTATTGCGTGTGCCCACCGGTGGTGCACACGGCCTCTGATGAATAAATTGTGTGACCCACCGGGCCACATGGCAGCGGACGTGTTAATAACAGCTATTGACGATTTTTCTTCAAGCTTGAAATATTTTTCAGAGTGAATGGAAATCACCTCTGGCTGCTTTTAGACAATAGTGATGTGTGTTTTACTATTTTTGGAAGTTTCCTGCGATTCAATAAAAGTGCCATTTTTTTTACCAAAATTGGGATACATATATATTTTCATTTCGTGAGTGAAAATATTTGGGGGACAGATTTTAATCAAGGATGCATCGTAACGTTAATATTATCGTTTACCGAAAAAAACCAATCGTTTCTGTTGCAACGATCCAGTTTTTTAACGTTTAAGCAATTATCACAATAATTTATTTTCGCTGACAACGATAATGGAATTATCAAAATAAAAATATTTCGGTGATTAACGAAAAGAAATTATCGAAATAATTTCATTTCGGTAATTAACGTAAACGAAACGTTGATGATAACGTATAAACTCTTCACTTTTGGTTGTTATGCTGCTGGCAATGCCGTCACCAACAATAGGCTCATTGACATACACACAAACTTGACATCTTATAAATAAAAATGAATGTGTGTCTGTGTGTCCTTTATGGGCGTCCAAAGTACTCAACCGATTTTTATGAAATTTTCACAGTATATTCTTGAGATCATGGGTTAAAGCATAGGCTATATTAATTTTTGGAAAAGTGGGCGGTGCCACGCCCCCAGGCTATATAAAACTACAATTCTTCATAACTCTGAACATATTTGGTCTAAATTAATGATTTTTGGATATGTGTGTCCTTTGGTCAAGATTTATATAATTTTGGAAAAGTGGGCGGTGCCACGCCCACATTTTTTGTGTTTTGTTTGTACTTCAATAATGTCCAAAGTTTATGGTCGATCTCTTTTAAACTTTCAAGATTGGTTCAGAAGATTGTTGTGTACGATTTAGGCTATATCAATTTTTGGAAAAGTAGGCGGTGCCACGCCCCCAGGCTATATAAAATTTAAATTCTTCATAGCTCTGAACATATTTGGTCTAAATTAATGATTTTTGGATATGTGTGTCTTTTGGTCAAGATTTATATAATTTTGGAAAAGTGGGCGGTGCCACGCCCACATTTTTTGTGTTTTGTTTGTACTTCAATAATGTCCAAAGTTTATGGTCGATCTCTTTTAAACTTTCAAGATTGGTTAAGAAAATTGTTGTGTACGATTTAGGCTATATCAATTTTTGGAAAAGTAGGCGGTGCCACGCCCCCAGGCTATATAAAACTACAATTCTTCATAACTCTGAACATATTTGGTCTAAACTAATGATTTTTGGATATGTGTGTCCCTTGGTCAAGATTTATATAATTTTGGAAAAGTGGGCGGTGCCACGCCCACATTTTTTGTGTTTTGTTTGTACTTCAATAATGTCCAAAGTTTATGGTCGATCTCTTTTAAACTTTCAAGATTGGTTCAGAAGATTGTTGTGTACGATTTAGGCTATATCAATTTTTGGAAAAGTAGGCGGTGCCACGCCCCCAGGCTATATAAAATTTAAATTCTTCATAGCTCTGAACATATTTGGTCTAAATTAATGATTTCTGGATATGTGTGTCCTTTGGTCAAGATTTATGTAATTTTGGAAAAGTGGGCGGTGCCACGCACCTTTTTTTGTGTTTTGTTTGTACTTCAATAATGTCCAACGTTTATGGTCGATCTCTTTTAAACTTTCAAGATTGGTTAAGAAAATTGTTGTGTACGATTCAGGCTATATGAATTTTTGGAAAAGTAGCCAGTTCCACGCCCCCAGGCTATATAAAATTTAAATTCTTCATAACTCTGAGCATATTAGGTCTAAATTAAAGATTTTTGGATATGTGTGCCCTTTAGTCAAGATGGATATAATTTGGGAAAAGTGGGCGGTCCCACGCCCACATTTTTTGTGTTTTGTTTGTACTTCAATAAGTTCAAAGTTTATGGCCGATCTTCTCTAAATTTCCAGATTGGTTCAGAAGATTGTTGTGCCACGACCCCAGGCTATATAAAATTTAAATCATCATAACTTTGAATATTTTTGGTCTAAACCATCTATCGGCAAAACGCTACCCGTGGGTAGCTCCGACGCGGCAGCGCTGTACATACACAAAAACGACGCTGCTAATTCTGCTCCGCTGTTCGCTAAATTTCTTCAGAATTTTGCCAAATGCTTGCCAGTTAATTCGAGGAAAATCTACGCAATGCCCAAAAAGGCATATTCATATTAAAACAATTGCAAATGAATATTTTGTTTTATTTTGCGTTCAACTTTCAATAGTTCAACACAATGAATAAAAACGATTGTGAATTAATGTTTTTCGCTGTAAAAGGCGATAATAATGCACGATGCTTACTTTGCGGAACGTTTTTATGCAACCGCAGTTTTAATATAAAGCGTCATTAACACATATTTCATGCAGAATATAATGAAATCTATAAGGGATATGATCGAGAGAAATTTCTTGCTGAGATAAAAAGTCTTTCTGAAAATCAAACTGCTGGAAATATTTATTTTTTTGGATTTTTCGAATTAAATAAATTGCTTTTATTTCACCTTTCTAATTTTAAACTTATTTTTTTTTGGATTGTTAGGTCCTAAAAACCTATATGTGGTCATTGTCATCGGATAACCATTAAATTTCCTGCCATATAGTTATAAATCTACATAAGTGTGTATATGCGCATCAAAATATATATTTTATCAGAAATACTCCATTTTTACTTTTAAATGCGAATCAATGTGGCAAGCATGTTTTTGGTCGCGCACAAATACAAGGCAAATTGTGACGGTGTTGGGGTGCCGATCACTGGTCTAAACTAATGATTTTTGGATATGTGTGTCCCTTGGTCAAGAATTATATAATTTGGGAAATGTGGGCCGTGCCACGCCCACATTTTTTGTATTGAGTGCTTTGTTTGTACTTCAATAATGTCCAAAGTTTATGGTTGATCTGTTTTAAACTTTTCCAATACGTTAAAATCTTCGTTGGGTACGACATACATAGGCTACATTTGTAAATTCTTTGGAAAAGTAGGCAGTTCCAGGACCACAAGTAATATTTCAATTCGTTATATCCCTGAATGTATTTGCTTTAGTGACATTTTAACGTTCTTAAATCTTAATCAAAGCACTTCATTTTTTTTGTTTGTTTTTGCCGTTCATACATATCCAGAGTATTATAGGTAGATATAGGATATAATTAAATAAGTACTAACTATACATCTGCTCAGCAGCGCATAATGGTTTTTGTCATACCCATTGAGTTCAAAAGATCCATTTTTTGAGTTGGACATCCAAAAAATTTATTTGTTTATACCAAAGACTTTAAAGCCAGAAACATTGTATATCCTAAAGCACTGCAATAAATGGAATGTTAAAAGTTTGAGAAAAATATTTGAAAATGTATTTCTAGGGAAGTCACTGGTCAGGCAGAACAACGTCTGCTGGGTCTGCTAGTACGAAATAAAAGTAAACAAAACTTTTTTGGAATGAGTGAGTTTGGTTTATTTTTCATTAAATACTCACTATTTAAGATATACAAATTAGAACATATTAAAGGACAGCCATCACCTTTCGCAAATGTAATATCGTGTTCATGCTGCATTTAAAATGCAACATTTAGCATTTTCGGACATTGGTTTCGAAAAAGCGTTCATGCTGGCGCATTTAGCAAATGCACATTTACCAAGTTCGAACATTTTTTTGAGGTTATGCCACGTTTGAAAAAATGTAAACCTTCTTATTAAATCTTTTATTTAAATCCAATATCACACAACACTTGCTCTAAATTACAAATTTAAAATCGGAACCATGACTTAACTATATAGGTTGAACTAATAGGGCAACAACACGAAATTACCGTTTGACGTTGTTTCGTACTTATGTCAAAAGACGTGTGAGACAAACGCGCAAAAACGTTCAGACTTTTTAATAAACTTTTCACATACATTACACTTACAAATCACACATTTTCCTAAAATATTATCACGAGGAACACATTAAGGATCAATTTAAAGTGAATTTTTATTAAAAACCAACAAACTTCGCAAGCGAACTTAGTAGCTTTTCCAAGAAGTGCAACAAAGAATGTAAACAAAAAACAAAGAAGTGATAGTTTGACATAGCTACGATGAACAAGAAGAAGACCATAAGTCATGTACATGAACCATATAAATTATTTAGTCATGATCGGAACAAATTTGCTGTATGTTTACGAAAGACAGAGAATGAGAGAACGCCAATTAAAAACAACCAATATTGCCACTCTTTTGAATTCGAATCGCGATTTTCTTCGAAGGTTACAGGGTTGATTTCTGCATTTATAATGCTAATGCAAAAATAAAGTTGCATTTTGTTGTCAAAATTTGTATGGAAAATGCTAAAATAAATGCTGCATTTTGGGTTAAATGCTAAAATGCGAAGAAAATGCAAAATGCTGGCCCAGCATGAACAGCCTATAAGTATGTATGTATGTGCTCGTGGAGGCATTGCCAGTTCAGTTTAATTGAGGTATTTTTGTTGATTTATTTCGTTGCAACGTTATCATTTCCATTTCGATAATTTAGTTTTGTGAATTATTGAAACGAAACTGTTTTGATAATTTAGTTATGTGAATTACCGAAACGAAATCATTTTAATAATTTTGTTTTGTGAATCAACGGAACGAAATTATTTCGTTAAGTTTTTTTTGTGAAATAGCAAAACGAAATAGAATCGTTTCGATAGTTGAGCATCCCTGATTTTAATATACGTTTGGACAAGTAAGGGTCGTTTTAATAACAGCCGGGTAAGCTTAATCGGCGATTAATTTGACAGCTAAAGGTGCAAAATACGTCAATTAAACTCCGGTTAGCGCTGACCAGGTTCTATGAAAGCGCCTCTTTTTCAGTTCAGCCTTACCCTGGTGAATCAAAAAAAGTGTAGAACCAAAGAAGGTTCAACGAATAAGGGGAAGTACTAACCATCGATTCGCGGATAGATAATTCACCAGTCACTTAAACTTTAAACTCGCAACTAACATTGTCAAGATACTCTAATGGCCACTTTCATAAAAGCCGGTTAAGCCTAATCGGTGATTAATTTGACAGCTAATCGTACAAACTACGTCAATTGAACTCCGGTTAGAGGCTACCGGCTTTTATGAAAGCGGCCATAAGTAAGTTAGAGTGCACTTCAACGAAGCGTATACTTTATCGTAGTCATAGTGACGCTGAAGTTGGCTACTTTAGTTTATGCTTTTGCTAAAGTTAGAGTAGCAAAAACCTGTCACTAAAGCTATCTGTCAATTTCAGTGGACTTTTAAAATATTTAAGTTGTAATTTTAATTCAAAAGAAGTAAATATGACTTACTTTGAAGAAATTGAAAGAGATTTCGACATTACTTACATTATAAAATTTTGTTTACGTTTTTTTTTTCTATATAAATACAGAGTAAATATTTGAATTTACTTGACCAATTTTCAAACGTTTTATCAATTTACTTACTCTTTGCATTTTAGCAACCAATCGCATTAAGTTAATATTGAACATAACCACCTAGCTGACTAAACGGGAAGACACATGGTTGCATTTTTGTCAGAATTGAGTAATGATTTATTATACAAAAATAGATGTTTGCTTAAAGTACTTTCCCGTAGAGCACGTCACTAAACTGACTATGATATACTTAAAAATTAAGTTCACTCAATCTGAAATGGTAAATTATCTACCGCCGATTAAGCTAACCGGGTTGTTATGAAAGCGGCCCTTAGTTGTCCAAACGAATATTAAAATCTGTCCCCCAAATATTTTCACTCACGAAATAAAAATATAAATCCCAATTTTGCTATTCGCGATTTTGCAATATCAGTGATTAAATCACCGATAGTGAAATATCGCTAACACTAGATGAATCCTTTGGCAAGATGATAGGGTGTTTGGCATCAGGTGTAAATTCTGAATTCTTTAACCTTCCCCCAACTCGAAGAACACCTTTCTCATCCATAAGCGGCTGTAAACGCAAAAGAGAACTGCGAAATACGTTTCCTCTCACTGCAAATCGAGATTTCGTTAGGGAAGTAGAACGAGTATGTATACCTTATGAGACGCAGTTCGGCTTCTGGTGTTTCTGAACAATTAGGCGTACCAATTCGTTTTGTACCATTTAGGCGATCGGCCCTGCGTGTATTTTTGCAAATACCTTAACATATAGGCTACGACGCGACGGAATTTGGAATAATACGAATACTTCGTGAATAAATACCAGTGCTCCTTTGGCGCCGAGATATAGACGGATACGTTTTTTCGTATGCCCATCTCTGTTACATGTTGCGTTGAAGCACTCTTCCAAAACCCGTCATTGTTTCTTTACAAATCTGGGCCTGTCCAACAAAGTTTTTGTTGTAGCAGTTCGCGTAGAGTAACCCCTCTAGGATCACAGTCGGCGGGATTTAGCTTGTGATCGGACATATTTCCCGCGTTCAAGCGATAAGACTTCCTGAATGTATGCGACACGGTTCGAAATATAAGTAACCCATTTGCTGGGATGTGCTAGTATCCAGGATAAAGTTATCGGGAAATCCGTCCATATATATGGCATATTTGGCTAATTGTTTAAGAGTTACTTACGGTCACTTTGTCGGAGTAGCTTATACTCTGCCTTCCACTCTGACTCGTAAAAGCAGATGTCAAACTAGTACGGGAAGCAATGGTTCCGACTTTATAGTGACCGAACCCGCGAAGAAATAATCGAAGACACATTGCATACATATGTATCGATACCTCTATCAATTTTTTGAGGTTGGCAGAACTGAACGTCGATTTGAATTTAGTTTTGGTTTGTTTACTATTTTTTTTCTTTTTAACTACTTGATATAAGCCTATCATGGATGTTTTTGAATTTGATAAATGCTTGTTGGATCGGTTGGAAGAATCCATGAACGTTTTATCTTGGAAAGATGAAATAATTCCACCGTCCCAAGTACGATCCGAGTGGTCCTACTTCATTGAACTTCAGATTGAGCCAGCAGGTGCATATACCAGTTTTTCTTTACATTTCGATTAAAACAAATTATATTGTAGGCTGGCAGGCGCTATGGAAGATTCCCCGAGTAATAAGTGAAGAGTTACAAGTTCGTTATCCAACTGTTGTGTTTGGTTACATCGAACAAGTTCTTTTTAAAGAATTGAAAGCCATATATATAATACAGGAGGTACAAGATGACCATGTTCACTTGCCAGAAAGACATGAAGTATTTTTAGTAGATCTGTGGCCGACAAAGCAACAAGAAAATTCCGAAGTAAACATAGAAAGAACAGCAGATTGTATTGATCGATTACGCTTCTTTTATACTCATGTTTGGATGCCTTGGGATAATGATAAAGATGATGATATGAATTGGGTAGAAAAGCATTTAGAATCACGCATAAGGTTTTGTTATGACTTGCGGAAGCGTTCAATGAAGAACACATTGGCGAGCCATATCCGTAAATTGCTTGCCGAAGCGAAATATTTGCAGCAAAGACGAGAGTATCTAGAACTTGGACTGACGGATGAAGATGAGGATGAAGGAGATCTTGAAAAAACGTTGGAAAAGGTTGAAGTAACTTCTTTGATGAGATTACATTTGCGCTTAGCAATAATTCGCAATGAGATAGAGTTATTAGAAAATCCCGAAATGCGAAGAATATATCAAGAAATACAATTTCCAGAAAATAAATATTTTAAAAATCTAGAAAGCAATGACGAAATAAATCAGCAGCATGAACGTACATATTTTGTAATGATGCCTTATACACTTGACCAACAAATAGATTTCCTGCAGATTGCCAAGCAAATTGTTCCTAAAAAGACTTTAGTTCAAAACGTTCCATCACTCCAGGTAAGTTGTATATACATATACCACTGTGTGATATTGCAGAATTTAATTTCCGGCAACCGTTTTTAGGAAGTTTTGAGTACATGCTGTAAGTATGATTGCATATATTTGTCGCCCGGTCGACATACTGTAAAATTTCTTGAAAATATGAATGATGGTGGTAAAATTTTCGGACTTCAAGTTATTAAAGGAAAATTTAATAAATCTGTGGATGTTCTATCAAACCAAAATGTAATAATATCATCATCGGATGATGAAAGCATTTTGTTTGTTTTTGATGGCTCTTTTATTCTTGAGAACGTAGTCATAGATTGTCGAAATGTGCGTTCAGGAATATTAATAAAAGGCGGCAATGTGTCCTTTCGCAATTGCGTTTTAATCGGAGATGGAAAAACCAGTACACAACAAGGAATCATTTGCAATACAGGAGCTTCGGTTTGTCTAGAAGGATGTACGATTGAAGACTTTGCAACTGGTATAACCATAATGGATGATGCAGTGTTGCAGTTAAACAATTCAAATATTGTAAATTGCAAAGTTGGTATCGATTTGAGTGTCCATGCAAACTCACGCTTTGATCAATCAAAAATAATGAGTTCGGGATTAAACGGAATTCACGCCGTAACAAAGTTTAAAGAGGAAAATGGAAAAATTAGACATAAAACACTATACAGCTTTAACGAATGGAAGGAGTATGTATGCTGCAATTTTTTCGCTTCTATTTGTTGTACTGTAGTTTTATTTTCCAGATTTTTCGACACTACTCCACCCTTTATCGGCGAGTGTGAATTAAAGAACTGTAAAGTTAATATATTTGTGCAAAACGAAGGAAGATTACTTGCTGCTAGTAATTCACCAGTTAGAGAGTATACAGACAAAATAGATTATATATAATCAGGAAAAATACTTAGCCGTTATACATACATACATATAATTTCAGAAAAAACATAAATAATAAAAGTATACAATGTAGTATCACTGTATTCAGGGACACCACCACATATATCATCAACGTGTCAGCGCTATGTATTGTGCCACCAGGGGATCGACTCCTAGGGGCCTGGCATCCTCCCTCCCTCTTGTAGGGGTGAAGCCTGTTCTTTTAACGAGCCTATTCGTTGTTGTTGTTTTAACAACAAAATCACTCCCCGAAGGTTTTGGGGAGTGTTGTCGAAATAACAGTCCTTGGCCGGATATGAATCCGGTACGCTCCGGTACTCCCTTGCGGTATTGCCCCGACTGTCGTGGGAGCGATTAGATATGACCAGGGCAACCTTCTAGGTCATGTCATCCCTCCTTCCGAAAGGAAAGAGTAGATGGGTAATGAGAGGTGAGAGGCATCATATCCGTAGATCAACCATCGAGTTGCACATCATTACCTTTGTGCATATTGGTCGCCTCTTACGACCGGTATGCCTACAGCGGGCATATTCTAAGCCCCAACTCGTGGTGGTACTCGTTTCGGCTCTTGATATTTAATTTTTCGGTAATTCTTTACGACCGCACGTAACTGCTAATACACGTCCAAAAATATCGGGTGAGGTATCAAAAGACGCGTTTTGACCTCTGTAACAAGAATCCAAATCCGGAAAACCAATATTTTCAGTAGTTTGCGAGATATTTGCAATCAAAGTTCAGAATTTTCTGTCATTTTCATGTGGTTGTTGTAATCACACTACCCTGTGAGAAAAAAATGGCACGCGGAAGGGCATCACCGTGGCGGTTGCCACGGTTTTGACAACCACCTGGAGTTGGAATGGCGTAGCCCAGGGTTATTTTTTGAAGCGCGGCCGAAGGCCGCCAATGCGGAAAGGTGTTCTGCACATAAAAAACATGGATCGGACCCTTATATCAGGATTTGACCTGGGTCATTTTTTGGTTTTTTGTTAATAACTTTTCACTGAACTAAAATATTTCTTTTCCGGATTCGGATTCTTGTTACAGAGGTCAAAACGCGTCTTTTGATACCTCTCCCGATATTTTTGGACGTGTATTAGCAGTTACGTGCGGTCGTAAAGAATTACCAATTTTTCATTTCATTTATTGACAAAATAACATTAACAATAAGATACTGCTTGATCATTTTTAGGATATTTGTTTCCTTTGGCAATCAACTACTAATAAATTAGCTAAAAATATGATAGGGGTATCAAAAGACGCGTTTTGACCTCGGTATCAATTCTGCAAACTCGAAATTTAATTTTTTTGTTTTTATGAAGAGATATTTGCAGTTAAAGTTCAGAATTTTCTGTAATTTTCATGTAGTTGTTGTAATCACATTACCCTGTGAGAAAAAAATGGCACGCGGAAGGACATCACCGTGGCGGTAGCCACGGCTATGGCACACACGCGGAGTTGGAATGGCGTAGCCCAGGGTTATTTTTTGAAGTGAAGTTTTGAGCAAAGATGACTTGATACGAAACTCTCTCCCGCTCTCTCATTTCGGTCCTCGATTGTGCAGTGTTGCCTACTTTTTTATGTGCGCGCTAGTTGGCAATACTACACAATCGAGGACCATCTGACATTAGATACATAAACAATGAGGAGCCAGAAAGCAAAAAACGCACCAAATTTGGGAAAATCAAACAAGTGAACATTTCGATAAACTTAAAATATCACAGGATTCAGAAAAAATACGTAAAGTATGAAATAGTACAATCTAAGGAAATAGATTACGCCTTTTCTTTTTGTATTATTTGCAAATATTTATTTTAATTATAATTATTTTTATTTGAAATCGTGTTATTTCCATTACCATGTTCTATTTCATAACGAAATGTACATCATTAAGGATTTTAAATTATATTAAGATATCTTTGAAATTTTAACTTCATATTATGAATTATTTATTATTTCATATATTTTATTTTAAATATATCTTGTCTCATTTTATATGTTCCGAGCACGAAAAATTCAAAAATTATTCGATAGCACCTTTTTGCACACCTCTTGGTCTGTGGGAATTGCAAAATTCCTAAAAAGGTACTCAAAATGCCCATATTTTATTTTCACCATACTGGCAGCATTGGAAAATGTTATAAAAAATGACCACTTTTTGAGGGCTCTCAGAGAGCGCGAAGTTTCGTATCTAGTCATCTTTGGTTTTGAGACTTCGTTTTACTCTCTCATTTTTGTCGCTCTCATTAGCTATTTATTTGGCTTTGTTGCCAGCATAGAGTCAAAATAAATATCCCGTGACAGCTGATGTGGTAGCCAGAACAATTTCGCGCGAAAATAATTGTCAAAGTCGGTGGATTTCTTATAAGCAAGTGTTTTTCAATGTGCCTTCGACAATTTTATTAAATTATAAATCACAAAGTAAAAGTTAAAAGGTAAATTTAGTGGTGAAGTGTCTGGTAAAGCTTAGTGCATATTATTATTAACAAGTTTTGTGTTTTAGGATCGGCTTCGATTAATTATGCCTCCTGGGGAACCGAGCACCCAAAACTAACTTCGGTAACGCGCCATGTACGTACCTCCTGGGTGGTTTGGAAACTGTAAATAAAAGCCCCTAAAAATGCATTTTCATACAATAATTTGCTAGTCGTTCAAATATATTTATTGTGTTCTTTGCAAAACAATTGTTTCGACACGCCCGTGGTGTCTTCCATTGTGTATCAGTACAAGTGTGATATGTTATCTGTCAAACGTTTGACAGGCACTTCAAAATGGAGTTTTTTTTCGGTTTTTTGTTTACATCTGAGGCACTCCAGCATGGCGGCGCATCCGCTGCTCCTATCTTCTAACGAATGATAGAACGAGATGCAGGATGAATCCAACATAGAATATAAAAAAACAGGTGTTAATTTTTTTAAAAATTTTGACGTCTATGCTTAAGATATCACACTTGACATTGTACACAATGGTGTCTTCCTTAGTTGCTAGTTACTGCTTTATTTACTTCAGATGTTAATATTAATGTGTAAAAAGTTTAATTTTCGCAAAATCTGCCAATTTATACCAGGAAACTAAAAAATACCCAAGAGTAATGTTAAAAATCCCCATTTTTGGTTTTCTATGGAGTGGCACCAATCACAAATGTTAAAAAAAAATGTGGATTTTGACAGCGCTCTCTCGAAACAAGGAGTCTAAAATCTATTTAGCTACCGCCACGGTGGAATCACAAGGTGAAGTAAATAAAAAGAGACAGAAAACAAAGACTACCTGAAACTGTAGGGATGTGTTTTGTAGAGGGAAAATGGGATAAAACGCCAAACAGTTTTTGCCCTTATTGGTCGATAGGGGAAAATAAGTTAATCAAAATTTGTGTATTTTCTTTAAAAACAAATGTAAAAAGAGACTTGCACAGCTAAAAAAATTAATATAACGTAGTTAAATGATATTTTAATTAATGAGTTTTCTTAAAATATGAAATTTACACAAAATTATCCATATTTGATTTATACAATGCGATTACAATCAAATAGAAATTAGTATATATACAAATGAAACGAATGCACTTGCTAGTATTTTGTTTCTCAATTAGATTTTCGTGATTGCAATACCTGTTGGGAGTTATTCATATTAAAATCGACTTTAGGACTTTGGATTTTAGGACCACTTACCGAATATATGTATGTAAAATTCGCTGTAAGTATTAGTAAAAATGAGGATTTGCTGTTATTTTCATGGTAAACTAAGGTATCGTGACTGCAATACCTGTTGGGAGTTGTTCATATTAAAATCGACTTTAGGCCTTTGGATTTTAGGACCACTTACCGAATATATGTATGTAAAATTCGCTGTAAGTATTAGTAAAAATAAGGATTTGCTGTTATTTTCATGCTCCGAATATATTTATAATGCGCGGAATAAATGGTTAAAGAACAATAAAAAAGAAACTTGACTTGAAATGGAGGGTCTGGTAAGAGAAAGGAATAATAAGTGACTGTTTTCATAAAGAAGAAATTTTAGCAAATGTACCTTCAACTCTTCAAACGCTTGTTAAGGTATTTGATGCGCATGTGCATTCTACTTCTAAAGAAGAGTTTTTTCACTTCTGTTGGAAGTTCTACTTCTTCGCTGAGGTTCATGAGCTGATCGGAAAAGTTATGGCTTGCGAACACGGAGTCTCCATTTAACCTTTGGAAAAGATTTTCCAATAAACTTATCTTCGTTTTAAACCACACTGAAGGTTTTTTAAGGCCTCCATGGGATAATTCGTCTATCCACGTGAACGTCTGCTCGCTTGACTCATTTGCTGTCAAGTTTAGCCTTCGTATTATATATCCAGCTAAGTACTCTAACCCGTCCTCTGCCAACTCATCCTGCACATCATTATCATAACCGCGCACAAACTCGATTAATGAATCGTTTAAAGGCTCTTCGCAAAGGGGAGAATTGAGCGGAAAATCTCCCAATTGTAGCCACTCAGAATCATCTGGCTCTACATTACCCCTCCCCCTTCCTAAAATTTCAGTATTTCTTGCTATAAAGGACACAAGGGTGTAAGGTTAAATTAAACTTTTAAAATTTTGTTAAACTAAAATGTACCTAGTAAATATTTCCGCAGACGATACTTGAACTGGAGTGGGCTAGGGTGATCGTGTACACCACCTTTGCTTCTCATCGCACTGAAAAAGTTTTCCACTATGTCCTGGTTGAGCCTACATATATGTCACCACGTATCGCATACCGTACTGGGAAGCTATGTACGTATTCATGCAGCCCTCTAAGGCTTGCATTCGTTATGAGTATTCCCTGTTGAAACGGCAGTAATGAATATTTATTCAATACAATGACCTGACCAAATACTTGGCTCATTCGTTCAAGTATGATCTCCTGATTTAAAAGGTCCATTCCATATGGTTTTTTGGCTGCGGTGTTGCTTATAGTGCACAACTTTGAGTTCAGGAGATCAAACCAGTCATCCACCAGGTCAAAAAACGCAGCCGTTTCACAGGGATTTAACACATCTTTGCCCAGAACATAGCATCGCCTTATCGCACTCGCAATTGTGTGGGAAAAAAGCTGTGCAGCTAATTTTACTTTTTGACGGCGCTCTCGCTTGGCGGTTAGGTGCTCTTCTGTTAGTTTATACGTGATAGACACGTCCGAAAATGACGTGTGCTTCATCACTTGCCTAATTGTCTCTTGACTTATAATTGTTCCCTCCACAATGTATTTGTGGTCTATAAAGTGGTTCCTTATTAGCTTCAACAGATGAGGTGGGTCTGCAAATACAAAAACTTTTGCGCCACTCTGTGAGGGATGACTGAACCAAGTTCGCTCTGTGGAAGGTTTATAAAAACAGTTATATATATGTGTCTACAACCTATTTAATTTTAGATTTGCATGCTGTACCTGTCGATATACTCAACTCCCTCCAAAGGCTTCGGTTGCTTGCGCCTAGGTCGGATACAATTGCAACCACGGGATACCCAGCCATATGGAGTTGATGTATAATCTCCATCAGTATTGCCGAAGTCATTTTTTTTATCAAATCCATAGAAAATTGGCTGTTTCCATGAAGACTTTAAGCCACGTGCAATGACAACTTGAACGTTATGGGCGGGCTTTCGAACTACGTCACTGGACGGATCATGCTCAAATACTGAGGCTACGCTCATGCCAGAACTGTTAAGCGTTCTTCTGGCGGTAGTTCGTTTACGCTTTGCATTAATTCAATAATGAAATGCAATATTCCGTCATTGAATTTTAGTTTTTGCATCCATTTTTGCAATGTCGACTCGCAAGGTAGTGGAAAACCTTTTTGATACAGGTGCCTGTACGCACGGGGTCCTGCTGCATGGAGCGTTAGTGCATTCGAGATATCGAGCAAGCTCCAGTGAACAAGCTGCCCAGGATGAGCCAGCTTTCTCAGCTGCCCTTCAGTGAACACTTTTCTCACGTTGTTTATTAACGCCTCGTTTTCAGCCTTTTCTAGTTTTAAATTTACATTTTCGAGCTCGACATTTTGAAGCTGCGACTTCAGTCTTGCTATTTGGTTACGCAAATCGTTTTCGTTTTCACAACTGAAAAATGGCGTAGATATACTACATAATGCGCAAATAGCTTCATATTAAATATGCGTTATTATGGACTTGTTGTTTGTGGTGTTGTTGTTGTTATTGTTGTTGTTACTGTTGCTAAAAGTGTCATGAGGGGGCATATCACAGGTGGTTGGATATTAACTATGGGACGCCCAGGCCGAGATCTGAGCGATCTATTTTTATACGCAAAGCTTTTTTTTAGACATATTGCACATTGAAAATCGGAAGAACTATTCAATTATAAAGTGAGCGGGATAACCGCACACAGCACTTCCTTACGTGGGACGTGTAATACCAGGCGCTATCTGTTATTTAAACCCAAGACTATGAATTGTTAATACATATAGTATACATACTTTTAAAACTCGTTTTAATAGTGTAAATACGAGTAATAAGTGAATGCGTTTTGCAAAAACAAGCAAGTTACAAAACATAAGAAAAAAAAAACCATAAATAAATAAATGCAACAAAACTGCATTGGAAAACAAGTGTTAAAAACAAAAGTAAAATAAATAACGCATTAATATAAAAATATGTACGTCTAAAACGCCTAGAAGCAATAGTGACCACAATTGTGTATGGATATTTAAATCACCATACTTAGCTTGTGTTGCCTTGTCCACTATTTCCACTACTTCCCCCTCAGGGTCAAAGGACATCAGCACTTCCACTGCCATTGGCACCGCTTCCTTTAATAGCAAACGTCGATTTGATGTTTGCCGAAAATCACTTTGCGAAAAGTGCAATTCGCAAACTTTGGAGCTGTGGGTGAGTGCAACTCCACTGCTTTCACACCACATTTTCAGTCTATTCTCCTCCACAGGGGCATTAAATAGGCTGAAACCCTCCTCCACCCACGTTCTTCTACACAATGCGCAGCTCGGTTTTGGCATTATTTTGCAAACAAATTTAAAATCACGCGAAAATTTTAAATGTAACAATTTTTTTATTGAGGAAATGGCAGCGGAATGTCAATGAATATGGAAATGTTGTAATACAAATTGTTTTGTTCAAATTTCCCACAAATTCCCCATCCATACAGGTAAAAATCTAAAAAAAGCAACACCTTGCATAAAAACAGCACTGTTTGCGGGGACAACATTGCTTCAAAATTTTCAGGTAGCCGAATGACAGTATAAAAGAGAATTTCGAGCGAGACAACTGACAGCTTACTTCACCTTGTTGATTACACTATGCGCCACGGTGATGTCCTTCCGCGTGCCACTTTTTTCTCACAGGGTAATGTGATTACAACAACCACATGAAAATGACAGAAAAATTGTGAACTTTAACTGCAAATATCTCGCAAAATTCTAAAAATATCGGATTTCCCCCTTCGGATTATTGTTACGGCGGTCAAGACGCGTCTTTTGATACCTCTCTCAAGATTTTTGGACGTGTATTAACACTTGACGTAAGCCGTAAAGTATTACCAAAACATGGATCGGGCCCCTAAATCAGGATTCGACCTGGGTCATTTTTTGGCTTTTTGTTAATAACTTTTCACTAAAACAAAAAAATTAAATTTCGACTTCGGATCATTGATACCGAGGTCAAAACGCGTTGTTACGGAGGTCAAGACGCGTCTTTTGATAAGTCTCTCAAGATTTTTGGACGTGTATTAACACTTGACGTTGGATGGAAAGTATTACCCATTTTTAGTACAACAATGCTTAAAATTTTTAAAATTTATAAATTTATAGAATATGATTAAATACAGAATCAAAAACAAGTAAAAATAAAATATGTACTAGTATCGCCTGTGATCAAAAATTCGACAAATACAGCCTTATTGTGAATTTCATGGGAACAAATCTCCCAAAACTTTTAAATGGGAAACACTAAGGGCCACTTTCATAAAAGCCGGTTAAGCCTAATCGGCGATTAATTTGACAGCTAACCATACAAAATACGTCAATTAAACTCTGGTTAGCGGTTACCGGCTTTTATGAAAGCCTGCCTAACAGTTTTCCCATTTTGATTTTGTTTCCCCATTAAAATTTTTTGGGAGATAATATAAACGCACAGCGTTTGCGGACGCACAGAAGTCTATACGCAATTATTTGAGTAACCTAAATTAAAGCCCGTGCGTTGCTTTTATTGTTCTAAATATGAATAGTTTTATTGTATATAGAAGGTCAAATTTGTGTTTACAACATTTGGTTGACGTTTTAAATTCAGATATTTGTCTAAAACAGTTCTATAAAACAACGAAAATGATCAAACAATAATTTGTAAAATTACCATAACCTCAATTCAAAACGTCACGCACAAAAATCTTGAGTTAGCTTTTAGCGCACGCAATTCTATTTCGGTTACTCTCATACAAGTTGTATGGGCATGAGACAAGTTTGACAGAAAACTAACGCTGTGCGTTTATATTAGGTTGAGCTGTAAGGCAGATAAAATCTTAAGATCAGTCTACATCAGGCAATCGCCGCGTACAGACGTGACTTTTCTAACTCGGTTGTGATTTAACTGAAGTTTATTGAACTACATCTTTCCTTTGCTAAAATACTATCTATCTATTTGCTTGTGTACAACGACTACAGTGCAAAATTGTAAAAAAAAAAGTGACGTTCCACAATGAATGGGACTGACCCCCTCTCTTCCAACAGGTATCGGTTACTTAACCCTGACATTGACCAACCTGCAGCCGGATTCCCGTCATCGCTAAAACTTAATCTCGATCGCCAAAAATCTCTTAATGCATTTTGGCAACTTTTGGCGACTTTTGCGATTCCAGTGAATGACAATCTCCTAAAATCTCCATTTTTGGTTCATTTTGATTCATTTTCTTGGCACTTTAAGCGATGAACACGAATGAACCAGATAACGTCATCAGCTGTTTTTGGCGACTAATTTAGCTAAGTTTGCGATTCTGGAATTTCAGCCATCTCGTAAAATCTCTATTTTTCTCCTAAAGCATGCTTATTTTGGCAACCAAAAAAATCTGTTGCTAAAATACAAAATATATGACAAAATGTTAGAATTAAGTTTTTTTATGTCAAAAAAACACTCATTGACATAAAATATATGCCATTTAAAAGAAAAATAGAAATTGATAGTTGTTTCCTTTAGGAAAAAATTGCTAAACCACGTCCAAAAATGTGGAAAGAGGTATCAAATAAGCGTTTTCACCTCGGTATTAATAGTCCGATCCCAAATGAGAGGCGTGATCCAAGGAATTTATTTATAGGCTGAACATTGCCTTGAGAAGGTGGCCTTCGTTCACGCTTCAAAAAAATAACCCTTCACGGATCCAATACGGACTCGCAGAATACACTTTTCCACTTCTCGGAGGACTTTTTATCTGTGTCTGCCAAGGCCGTATATCTGTGTCTACAATTCAACCACTCAAAAAATCTCTTCTACTCTACTAGCATTGGGAATATGTTTAAAAAATAACTGGGATAAAAACTCACCTAGGATGCATCTTATATATATAACTTTTAGGACACTCGTGGCTTGGAGATGCTAAGAAACATTTCTGAAATTGTCTGTAATTAAATTTTTCAGTGTTCTCTGCGCCCAAAGTATGGGGTTTACTTCTAGTAGCCTTTGTCTATTTCGGGCTATTTTTGGTGATTTATGGCATGTAAGGAATCACAACTAAATTGACAGATGGCGGTGCTATCCCAGCGCCATCAAGCGAAAAGATAACCGTACTACATTTTAGCTAGGCGACGTGAGTTTCAGAATCGCAAATTAGCGAAATCTCCTAATTTTTTGAGAGTTCATTTGCTTTGGCATTTTGGCGAATTTTAGCAATTAGGCGATAGCGATGACTGGAATCCGGCTGCTGGAAAACGTTTAAGACCTGACGACCAGTCAAACATAACGATGACCACATTCATAGCAAGCGCAATCGGGCCGAAGGTCGGATACGAGATTCGTGCCCTCTCAACCTATAACGTCTTTCAAATTGATAAGGGACTCAAAAACATAAGCTCAGACTACTCCGAAGTATCCGCTCTAAGATCTGGTGATCTACTCATCAAAACCGTAAACCTTAAAGCAGCCGAAAACATTCCAGAAAGCATCCCTCATCGGAATAATAACGGTCAAGATCACTTCACATAAAGGGCATAACACCTCACAAGGAATAATCTTCTCTAGGAACATCATAAACCTCCTAGGAGAAGAATTACTCGAAGGTCTAGCTAGTGATAAAGTAGTAAAAGTAAAGAAAATAATAAAATACACTGGAGAACAACTTTTACCTACCGGAGCAGCTATCATCACTTTCGCAAGCAAGAAAACATATGTTTTGACATCAGCTGACTGCATTTTTAGTCAACTAAACAAAAATTTAAAAATTTCAAAGACATTAAAATGAGTGATTTGTTGGTAAATGGGATAAAAAAAAATGACTAATAAATGTATTTGGATGATTAAAACAATTTAATAATTAATTAAGGTCTACGGAAGAAGGAAATGTGTTAGTGCCAGCGCTGTGGAATCATTGCCTTCACAACTAGCAGTCTGCATTGAGGAAACTGAACAACTGTTTCACTATTTGAGAGAGTAAGACGGTTTATTCTCTTTTTTTCCTTGCTGAACAATTCTTGCTAACTTTTTCACCGAACACACCTTGTATCTCGTATTTTCTCTTCGTTCCTTGTCTAGTATTTTTGTGTTAGCAAAATCAGGTGTGTGGTTGTGTGTTACTGCATGCTGTGAGTGAAATATGTAGACGACATATTCGCTATAATCAAAAGAAATGACGCGGAACTCATCTTAAACACTCTTAGCAAATATCACGAAAGACTTATGTTCACCATGGAGATGGAGGAAAACGGTAATATCCCTTTTCTAGATGTCCGAATACACAAGAACAGCAATAATATAATATTAAACTGGTACGCCAAACCCACATCATCTGGGCGCCTAATAAATTTCATATCATCACAGCCCATGATACAATAAACAGGTAGACGCAGGAATAAAAAGCAACCCTGCTATGTATTTAGCTGGTCGGTAAATTGTCAACAATTTCTTGTGTCAAAGTGATGGAAATAATGGCTGGTTATTGCTGCAAAGTTTGTTGCGCTGATACCATGAATAAATCGCATTGCCGGTATCAGCGCAATGTGTTAACGCAATTGCGCATAGTATTATTTTGGCACTGCTCGATTGTATTTTTGCTCAGAACAAAGGCTGGTACCAATTTGGTGGTAGCGCAGTTTAGAAAGCACCACCAATCTTAAGATAAGGAATCCGAACTCTAAACCTAACCTAAAAATTATAAGAAAACCCATTTTTGCTCCTGTTTAGGAAACACCGAGTTCAAAGCCATACTTTTTCATAGTTTAATACAAAAATAAATTATTCAAATATTATTTATAAATTTTCAATGGTTTTAGAAATGGTACAGCGATATCAACGCAATAACACTAAGGCACCCAACGTTACTCAGCTTTCATATAAGAAGTTGACATTTTGTTATTGTTTACAAGTGCACAAAAATGTAAGAAATGAAAATTAATGCTTTTACAGCAAATTTATACTATTTTGCGAGTTCCGTGGTTAGTTTTAGAAGTGTGGCGGTGATATATTAATTATAAAGATGTGATAGGTTGAGTGCTTCCCCCAAAATCGGAAATCTTTTTAGTTAGAACCTGAAGCCTCTTAGAGAAAGGCTTTTTCCAAGTCCCACTTCCTTTTGAGAACTGCAAAATAACTTTTTCCTATCGTTTCACTTGTGAACATCTTTTTCCCATTGAACAAACACTTTTTTGAATTTTATTTTAGTGTAATAAACCAAAAAATTGTAAATTATAAAATTACTGCTCAATGTAAACAAAACAAAAATGTAAACAAAACAAAAATATAAACAGACATTGACAATCGGAAGACCACTTCGAATGAAAAAAAATAAAAAATGCAACTCTGATGCGGTTACCTGTTAATTGTACCATGATCACAGCCATCGTGAAGTAAGACAGGTGACGGCAATTGAACAGCTGTTTAATTTTTTTTTCTGTTTTTTTCTGTTTTTTATTGATTTCCAGGTGTCATATTGTTGTCAAAGCCAACAGCCATTTTGATTCCAAACATTCAAAGTCGTGCAAAAACTTAATTTGGATTTGTTTTGCAAGCTTTCTCGAAATTGTATGTAAAATTGGCAAACAAATAAGTAAAAAACAGAAGTTGGACGCACACCAATTAAAAATAAAACTTTTTTCCTTTTGAAATTTTTTAGTTTTGTAATTTTTTCTGTTTTGCTTGTGTTTATTTGTAAACAAACCAAAGCGATTTGATAGTAATTTGACATCTGAAACAAATTTCAACAACAATAGCAAACACAACAAGCTTCTGACGACGCAACCTGTATTTATAAACCTTGATCACAGCCCAATAAATATAAAGTAAATACTGCAAAAAACTTCATACATAAAATACTAACAATAAGTCATCCCAAATTTCATGACACCAACATTAAATTAATCAAAACAACGCTTAAGAAAAATAATTATCCAGATCACTTAACACATAACTTAATTCAACAAAAAATAATAGAAATGAAAAAGATAATAAACCCATCACCAACTACAGATAGGCCAAATGAACCGAAAAAATATTTTAGCGTCACTTTCGTTCCCAGGCTATCAGAAAGTTTCACAAGCATTATAGATAAACAAAACATATGCTTAGCCCACAAATCGAATTAAGTTGCAAACAGCCACCGACGGAAAACGGGAATTGCATGTAAGCGATTTTTCACCGACGTTCGTGACGTACGTTTTACGCACGTCGCTACGTCCAAACCAAAAAATTTCTGATTTTTACGTAGGAAACGTGTCAGCTGATCGCTCTTCGCCACACAGTGTTGCCTATTCAACTATTTGCATGTTGAGTTTGGGCCGTTTGCAATTATTTTACAAAAATACCCAAAAAAGTTTTAAGTATTGTTGAAATATCTTGACTTATGTTAAAGTTTATAAATAAATATACTATATGTAGTTATTTAATATTACTTTCGACATTTTACAAAATGAAAAATTACAAATACAAAAGTAGAGGTTTGGGTAAGCATACATGCAAACTGAGGAATTATAACACTGTATTGAATGTTTCTACGTAAGCCCAACGTTCATAAAAAATCGCAAATTTGCTCGCGTACGCCCACCGCCACCGTCCGTTAGACACGTCGGTGGCTGTTTGCAACTTTACACACTAGCGACATGCTTCACAAACACAAAAAGCCCAATGATCAGCAACAACAAAGTAATGTAGTGTACGAAGTAACACGCAAAGGTAACAACAACGACATTGCAACAAGTTATACATCGGGACAACGAAGCGAAATTTAAGTTGCAAACAGCCACCGACGTGTCTAACGGACGGTGGCGGTGGACGTACACGAGCAAATTTGCGATTTTTTATGAACGTTCGGCTTACGTAGAAACATTCAATACAGTGTTATCATTCCTCAGTTTGCATGTATGCTTACCCAAACTTCTACTTTTGTATTTGTAATTTTTCATTTTGTAAAATGTCGAAAGTAATATTAAATAACTACATATAGTATATTTATTTATAAACTTTAACATAAGTCAAAAATTTTAAGATATTTCGGCAATATTTAAAACTTTTTTGGGTATTTTTGTAAAATAATTGCAAACGGCCCAAACTCAACATGCAAATTGTTGAATAGGCAACACTGTGTGTCGAAGAGCGATCAGCTGACACGTTTCCTACGTAAAAATCAGAAATTTTTTGGTTTTGACGTAGCGACGTGCGTAAAACGTACGTCACCAACGTCGGTGAAAAATCGCTTACATGCAATTCCCATAAGGTAGATCGTGTCAGCTGACACGTCGTCCCTTTTTCCGTCGGTGGCTGTTTGCAGCTTTAGGCACTAGACTAGCAGAGCACGAAGCTGACATAAGGAAACAAAAACACATAACGGCACTATCACAGATATACGAGATACACTTTGGAGAGCTTACGCATAATGCAGAAAAGGGAACATACGATTAATAAGAAAGAAGACACCGATGAAATAGCCGCTACTTATTTGTTATGTTTATAGCAGTGCTGTCCAAAATGAAAAATGTGAGTGTATGAGTGAGAACGAGAGAATGGGAGCAGACCAGTGGGAAATTTAAACCAAAATAACAACATATTGAATTGGGATAGAAAATTTGGAATGTTTTAGACTTTCAGATAAAAAATTCAAGGATGTTACTTGTTAAGTCTACACATTTTTAAATTAGGGCGGTATTTTAGAGATGTTGTTTTTGATAAAATTCTTGTACAACCCATATTAATGATCTGCAAATTAATATATGTTGTGGGAAAAAGTGATAGGCTCTGAAAAGATATTCTTTTCAATATTGATATGATGTTTCTTCTAAAAATTTCCAGAATTCAATATTATTGTAACGTAAAAGGCATTGCAAGTCGCCAAAGGCATTTTATAGCATAAAAAAGTTCTCACAGGACATTGTAATGCATATACTAAGCGTCGCGGTGTTTATTCGTTGCTGGTTCGCTAACGACTGAACGATAGAGAGCAAAGATGACTTGATACGAAACTCTTTCCCGCTCTCTCATTTCGGTCCTCGATTATGCAGTGTTGCCTACTTTTTTATGAGTGCGCTAGTTGGCAATACTACACAATCGAGGACCATCTGACATTAGATACATAAACAATGAGGAGCCAGAAAGCAAAAAACGCACCAAATTTGGGAAAATCAAACTAGTGAACATTTCGACAAACTTAAAATATCACAGGATTCAGAAAAAATACGTAAAGTATGAAATAGTACAATCTAAGGAAATAGATTACGCCTTTTCTTTTTGTATTATTTGCAAATATTTATTTTAATTATAATTATTTTTATTTGAAATCGTGTTATTTCCATTACCATGTTCTATTTCATAACGAAATGTACATCATTAAGGATTTTAAATTATATTAAGATATCTTTGAAATTTTAACTTCATATTATGAATTATTTATTATTTCATATATTTTATTTTAAATATATCTTGTCTCATTTTATACGTTCCGAGCAAGAAAAATTCAAAAATGAATTCGATAGCACCTTTTTGCACACCTCTTGGTCTGTGAGAATTGAAAAATTCCTAAAAAGCTACTCAAAATGCCCATATTTTGTTTTCACCATACTGGCATCATTGGAAAATGTTATAAAAAACGACCACTTTTTGAGCGCTCTCAGAGAGCGCGAAGTTTCGTATCTAGTCATCTTTGATGACTAGATACCAAAGATGACTAGATACGAAACTTCGCGCTCTCTGAGAGCTCTCAAAAAGTGGTCATTTTTTATAACATTTTCCAATGATGCCAGAATGGTGAAAACAAAATATGGGCATTTTGAGTAGCTTTTTAGGAATTTTGCAATTCCCAGAGGACAAGAGGTATGCAAAAAGGTGCTATCGAATTAATTTTTGAATTTTTCTCTCTCGGAACGTATAAAATGAGACAAGATATATTTAAAATAAGATATATGAAGTATTAAAGAATTCATAATATAAAGTTAAAGTTTCCAAGATATCTCTTAAATTAAGGTAAAATCCTTAATGATGTACATTTCTTAATGAAATAGAACATGGTAATGGAAATGATAATATGATTTCTAATAAAAAAACTATAAATTAAAATAAATATTTGAAAATAGTACAAAAAGAAAAGGCGTTTATACCTATAAACCACTCAAATGCGCAAAAAAAATATAATTTTCTACATATATTTTCTTAGATTGTACTATTTCATACTTTACGTATTTTTTCTCAATCGTGAGATATTTTAGGTTCATCGAAATGTTCACTTGTTTGATGTTCCCAAATTTGGTGCGTTTTTTCTTTCTGGCTCCTCATTGTTTATGTATCTAATGTCAGATGGTCCTCGATTGTGTAGTATTGCCAAGTAGCGCACACATAAAAAATTAGGCAACACTGCATAATCGAGGACCGAAATGAGAGAGCGGGAGAGAGTTTCGTATCAAGTCATCTTTGCTAGATACGAAACTTCGCGCTCTCTGAGAGCGCTCAAAAAGTGGTCATTTTTTATAACATTTTCCAATGATGCCAGTATGGTAAAAACAAAGTATGGGCATTTTGAGTAGCATTTTAGGAATTTTGCAACTCCCACAGACCAAGAGGTGTGCAAAAAGGTGTTATCGAATTAATTTTTGAATTTTTCGTGCTCGGAACATATAAAATGAGACAAAATATATTTAAAATAAAATATATGAAATAATAAATAATTCATAATATGAAGTTAAAATTTCAAAGATATCTTAATATAATTTAAAATCCTTTATGATGTACATTTCGTAATGAAACAGAACATGGTAATGGAAGTAATATGATATCACATAAAAATAATTATATTTACAAAAAAAAAATATGCAAATAATACAACAAGACAAGGCGTATTGTTTGTATCTTGCATGACTTAATAATTTATATGGTTAATGTACATGACATATGGTCTTCTTCTTGTTCATCGTAGCTATGTCAAACTATCACTTCTTTGTTTTTTGTTTACATTCTTTGTTGCACTTCTTGGAAAAGCTACTAAGTTCGCTTGCGTAGTTTGTTGGTTTTTAATAAAAATTCACTTTAAATTGATATTCAATGTGTTCTTCGTGATAATATTTTAGGAAAATGTGTGATTTGTAAGTGTAATGTATGTGAAAAGTTTATTTAAAAGTCTGAACGTTTTTGCGCGTTTGTCTCACATGCCTTTTGACATAAGTACGAAACAACGTCAAACGGTACTTTCGTGTTGTTGCCCTATTAGTTCAACCTATATAGTTAAGTCATGGTATCTTGTAAGCTTTTTTATACCTGTAAACCACTCGAATGCGTAAAAAAAATATAATTTTCTACATATATTTTCCGCAGCTATTTTCTTAGATAGTACTATTTCATACTTTACGTATTTTTTCTCAATCGTGCGATATTTTAAGTTTATCGAAATGTTCACTTGTTTGATTTTCCCAAATTTGGTGCGTTTTTTGCTTTCTGGCTCCTCATTGTTTATGTATCTAATGCAGACATGGGCGTTTTGACTCAAACGAGCAGTTACTCTCAGCACACGTATTCCTACGCTCTTCCCAGCAAACATTAAGGTTAGAGGACGATTAGAAAACGACTCGAATTCTAATGTTATTCTCTAAGGTAGATGGTTAGAAAACGATTTGTGAAACTGTCGCGAATTATAGCATTCTCCACAAAAAGGGGACTTAGTTCTCGATATCGAGAAAAAGGTTAGTTATCGATTCGAATTCTAACGTGAAATTCTAATGAGAAATTTCTAACTGAAATGAAATGAAATCCAATTGCTCTTGTTTAATTCTATTTCGATAAATTTATTGCTTCAAAACTGACAATAAAAATTCAACTATGAATTATTGTTTCGCTGTGTCTCGAGCTTGATCAAAACTTACAAATATGTTTGACATGTTTTAAGCTTAAATATCTAATGGGAATAAAATTCAAAGTTTTTATACCTTAGTTTATAAGTACAATACTTGACAATACACGCATCTTCGCTATTCGAGTGTTTCTCTAATCGTTCTCTAATCGTCCTCTAGCCTAGTTCTCTAACGTGATTTTCGATTAGAGATACATTAGAGAACTACATTAGAATTCTAATGTAAAACTACAGCATTTCCCTAACGTTAGAGGCTGTGTTTGCTGGAAGGCTTCGTTTTACATTTCACATATGTCATTCATATCCGTGCTTTCATCCAAGCATATGGAGAAAAATTGGCAGTCATCAATTCTTTTTTAACAGCTTTTTCAACAAACGTCCCTTTTTCGTCCACATTTCGTGTTATAGTTCTACGCGATAGAGGAACTTTTTCAAAAAAAGCTGCTAATGGGCTGCTGAGTATTTGTAAAACTTTTACAACCACTTCTTTGATAAAAGTACCGTCTGAAAAAGGTCTTCGGTCGAGATATCTTTTTTTAGTGTGGTTTCCGTAGCTGTATAATTTTTTTGACCAATGTTTTCAACTTGAAAAACCCAATCCTTATACTTCTGCAAAAGGGTATTTTTTTTTTTCGAAAAACATATTATCTCTCTCAATACCCTTATATTTCTCAAAGTCTTTATGGACGGTATTATAGTGCCTCCTAAAATTATATTCCCGGGCCCCCTTTACACACATATTACACAATAGACATTGCATATTACCAAAGGCATCGGAAATCATAAAGCAATATTTGTCATTCATTTTGAACAAACACATAGGTATGTACGCGCATAAATAGTATCACAAAACAATCAAGCAGCGCACGATGTTGCTTCGCTGTTGTTTGTAAATCAACTGACTGCAAATGTTCTTTGTCCCATGGTAGCCACTTTACGCTCGCGGTTACCAATACATGCTTACATTTCATTTGCCCACCTATGGTTTAGGCTCTTCTGCTTGTGGGGTTCTGCAATGTGGGGTTTCGGAGTCATCCCTATACCGCACTTATACTCTATATCAGGCATCGGCAGCCCATAGCTCACTGAGCTGGGCAAGAGCGTAAGTGTTTCACACGTACATGCGAGCGCAGTAGCGAGAGCTAGCAACACAAATCCAAAAATATGATCAGTTCCTATCACAGTATATACAGTAGTAAAACTCTGTACCAATCAGCTGATTATATTCACCGCCAGGCTGAACACGGGGTGGCAGTCAACGCTTTTTTGGCATTTTAGGGTTGTGTGTTGCAAAATTAATTTGGTGAATAAAAAAAGAATAATTGTTAAAAGTACATCTAGATATTTTTCGGTTGTTGGTTAAGAAACATAATGCTTTATAATTATGATAAAGATGTTGTCAAAGTATACATATGTTAGTACTTGTGTTAAATGTTAATTACAATGTGGCGTGTGTACACAGATTCAAGTAAAATTAAGTCCCGCAAAGCAAACGAAAAATGATAAAAGCTGTTTTAAATGATAGGTAATCTATTTTTAGATTGATCTCTGATAGGTTTGCGATGATTTTTCGTCATATATTATGTTTTCAATAGCACACTTGTCACAGGGTGTTGAACGTTTTACTTTGAACTATGGCGATTTCTGTGTGATTTAAGTTTTGAATAGAATTAAATAAAAAATATAGTCCAGACATGAAATTTAGTCCAGCTTAGAGATTTTATGATTCAAAAACCATTGCTTTAATAGAGGCGTCTATATCGACTCGATAGAAAGTGTGGTTTTATTTTGCAAAAGGGGGCTTGCTACCCAGAAGTGTCTACTCAAATATATAGTATAGAGCTAAAACTCAATTTATAGCTATAATCAACTCAATATAGTCTGAAAACCCAATGTTTTTTCCACTTTTTGAAAATCAACAAGCAATAAAAGTCTGCTTTTCAGGTCATCGCTAACAGTAATTCGTCAGTAATATGTATTTTTGCGGAATTTTACCATTTTACTTTTATTTTTTATACTTGCCATAGAGCAAAAAACACCCTATTTTTAATATGTGCAATAAATACTCTTTTTCTAAAATTACTCCTTTAGTATTTTTTTGGTGCTGTAATGCAACCGTGGGTATAAGTAATTGCATACTACAATTAATTTCGACACTGAAAATTTCACCTCCAGGATGTAATTTCACCAGAGTTTTCCTACTGTATCACTGTGGTTCCTATCCAACTTTCATGCAAGCAAGAACGTTGTCGTTCATGCGCATCGGTTTTTCTTGCTTACGTGGGTGCCTACATATTTTTGATATATCCCTGTATGTTTACGAACGCAATTATGGCAAAATTTAATTTAGAGTGGGAAATGCGATTTTTCTTTGCAGAAAATTTAGACGGGGAAGCTGTCTGCTTAGTATTTAAAAAAAACTAAAAAAAACCCCAAAAAAAATTAAAAAAAACACAAAAATTAAGAAAAAATTTATTGTTTTTAGTTGCTAAGGTGAACTAGGTACGGTCTTTTTTATGTATTTCAGTTGTTGGAGATGTGCGCTACATTTGTCAGAATATATTGAAATTGTCATGCAAAACCTTAGTAATCAATTGAGCAGCCATTACTAGATAGTCACCCACGTAAAAATATATATATGCGTAAAGCCGAACTATGAGAAAATTTGTGTAATTGTGCTCGCCTATATGTGTGACACACACATTCACGAAATGAATTGTTTGCATGTATGAGAATGCCGACCACTGCTCTATATGATAATTTAAGTTTAGATGCATTCTAGGTGAGTTTTTCTCCCAGTATTATCTATCCAACGTCAAGTATTAATACACGTCCAAAAATCTCGAGAGAGGTATCAAAAGACGCGTCTTGACCTCCGTAACAATAATCCGAAGGGGGAAAAGCAATATTTTGTTTCTGTGAAAAGTTGTTAGTGAAATCCCGAAAATTGACCCGGGTCAGATCCCCAGTTCGGGGCCCGATCCACGTTTTTTATGTGCAGAACACCTTTCCGCGTAGGCGGCCTTCGGCGCTGCAAAAAATAACCCTGGGCTACGCCATTCCAACTCCGAGTGTGTGAAATAGCCGTGGCTACCGCCACGGTGATGTCCTTCCGCCAGCCATTTTTCTCACAGGGTAATTTGTGATTACAACAACCACATGAAAATGACAGAAAAATTGTGAACTTTAACTGCAAATATCTCCCAAAATTCTAAAAATATCGGATTTCCCCCTCCGGATTATTTTTACGGAGGTGAAGACGCGTCTATTGATACCTCTGCCTAATTTTTGGACGTGAATTAACACTTGACGTTGGATGGAAAGTATTACCCCGTATTGGACCGGCAAAGGGTTATTTTTTTTTGAAGCGCGGCCGAAATCCGGAAAGGTGTTCTGTACAAAAAAAAACATGGATCACACCCCCTTTTTGGGATTTGACCTAGGTAATTTTTTGCTACAATGCATTAAACGATTTTTGACGATCGAGATTAAGCATTAGCGAAACGATCCAGCATGAATGACATGCACTTTAAATGTGTGCGTTTCTTGTGCATGACGTTTACCCGCAAACATTCATGCAAATGATGATTTTTGTTGCTTGCAACTGCTTCCGGTTTACTTGACAAAAAGAAAAGTGAAAAAAAAGAAAAAGAATGTGGATGAAAAGTATGTACGAGAAACGTAAAAAATTTGCACACGTCCGTTGGTACGTTTGTATAAATCTTAGGATACATTGATTTTCTTCCGCACACTTGTTCATCTCGAATGTCAACACACAAAAATTTTTGATTTTAATCATGCAAGAACCGACAACAAGTACGTGTGACACGAAGCAAGTGGCCCCTGCGGGGCTTAGAATATGCCCGCGGTAGGCATACCGGTCGTAAGAGGCGACCAATATGCACAAAGGTAATGATGTGCAACTCGATGGTTGATCTACGGATATGATACCTCCCACCTCTCATTACCCATCTTCTCTTTCCTTTCGGAAGGAGGGATGACATGACCTAGAAGGTTGCACTGGTCATACCAAATCGCTCCCACGATAGTCGGGCAGTACCGCAAGGGAGAACCGGAGCGTACCGGATTCATATCCGGCCAAGGACTGTTATTTCGACAACACTCCCCAAAACCTTCGGGGAGTGATTTTGTTGTTAAAACAACAACAACAACAACTCGAAGCAATTATAGGGTGTTTTTTTACAGGTTTGTTTTTCGAATAGAGATAAAACTGGCATTTTGTGGTCAAATCTGTCAACTCTAATGTCATTTATGTTCAGTTTGGTTTGCCATTTCATCATGAACAGGTTGACAAAAGAACAACGCTTGCAAATCGTGCAAATTTATTTCGAAAATAATGGTTCAAATTTTTTTTTCAAATGGCAAAATTTTGTTCAGTGATGAGGCCCATTTTTGGTTGAATGGCTACGTCAACAAGCAAAATTGCCGCATTTGGAGTGAAGAGAATCCACATTAGACCCTTGAAACGCCATTACATCCACAAAAACTGACTGTTTGGTGTGCTCGATGGGCTGGTGGAGTCATTGGGCCATACTTCTTCCGCAATAATGCTGGAGAGGCAGCTACCGTTAATGGAGACCGGTATAGAGCCATGATAACCGACTATTTTGTTCCCGAATTGGATGGCATGAATGTGGATGAGTTGTGGTTCCAACAAGACGGCGCTACATGCCACACAGCGCACGTCACAATCGATTTATTGAAGGAAACATTCGATGAGCGCATTATTTCGCGGAATGGACCTGTCAATTGGCCACCAAGGTCGTGTGATTTGACACCATTGGATTATTTTCTTTGGGGATATGTGAAGTAGCTCGTCTACACCAACAAACCAGAAACGTTAGGGGAATTGGAAGCCAACATTCGTGGCGTTATGGCCGACATACGGCCCCATATGCTCGAAAAAGTGGTTGAAAATTGGACCTGTAGAATTGGCTTTATTCGAGCCAGCCGCGGCGGCCACATGCACGAAATCATATTTAAACATTAATGGCATAAAATTATCCTTCCAATAAAGCCAAATTGATGGACCTTAAAACGATTTTCTTGTGTTTTATTTCAATTCGAAGTTCTATACCCCTAAAACAAACACTATACGTGTGTCACGAGAAACGCACACATATAAAGTGCGTGTCATTCATGCTGGATCGTTTCGCCGAGCTTTTACAGTATTTGTGATTGTGTTTATTTGGCTGTAGAGTGGTCGGATGCAAGATAAATAATCGACTACTCATCGATCTCGTAATAGTATATGGGCGATGGTTAGTCGATACAAGTATTCCATATCCATTGAAGGTATAAGCAAACGGTAAAAAATTGCAACTATGACAACAAATGCAAATAGCGACGAAAATTTCGACGCACCTGATGTAAGACCTTAATATTTGGAAAATGCGGAGTGTTCTGCACAAAAAAACATGGGTATTTGTTTCCTTTGGCACTCAACTACTAATAAATTAGCTAAAAATATGATGGTATCAAAAGACGCGTTTTGACCTCGGTATCAATACTGCGAACTCGAAATTCCATTTTTTTGTTTTGGTGAAGAGATATTTGCAGTTAAAGTTCAGAATTTTCTGTCATTTTCATGTGGTTGTTGTAATCACATTACCCTGTGAGAAAAGAGTGGCACGCGGAAGGACATCACCGTGGCAGTAGCCACGGCTATGGCAAGCACCCGGAGTTGGAATGGCGTAGCCCAGGGTTAGTTTTTGAAGCGCGGCCGAAGGCCGCCTATACGGAAAGGTGTTCTGCACACAAAAAACATGGATCGGACCCCTAAATCAGGATTTGACCTGGGTCATTTTTTGTTAATAACTTTTCACTAAAACAAAAAAATTAAGGTAATTCTTTACGACCGTACGTAACTGATAATACACCTCCAAAAATATCGAGAAAGGTATCAGAAGACGCGTTTTGACCTCTGTAAC
Organism: Sphenella marginata; assembly: GCA_951509765.1. Taxonomy (NCBI): domain Eukaryota; kingdom Metazoa; phylum Arthropoda; class Insecta; order Diptera; family Tephritidae; genus Sphenella; species Sphenella marginata. The sequence continues at coordinate 87,973,761 of OX608080.1, read as the reverse complement.
AAGAATCCGAATCCGGAAAACCAATATTTTCAGTAGTTTGCGAGATATTTGCAATCAAAGTTCAGAATTTTCTGTCATTTTCATGTGGTTGTTGTAATCACACTACCCTGTGAGAAAAAAGTGGCACGCGGAAGACATCACGGTTTTGGCAACCACCTGGAGTTGGAATGGCGTAGCCCAGGGTTATTTTTTGAAGCGCGGCCGAAGGCCGCCTACTCGGAAAAGTGTTCTGCACATAAAAAACATGGATCGGACCCCTATATCAGGATTTGACCTGGGTCATTTTTTGGGTTTTTGTTAATAACTTTTCACTGAACTAAAATATTTCTTTTCCGGATTCGCATTCTTGTTACAGAGGTCAAAACGCGTCTTTTGGTACCTCTCGAGATATTTTTGGAGGTATATTAGCAGTTACGTACGGTCGTAAAGAATTACCAAAATTCAAAAGTTCGACTTCGGATCATTGATACCGAGGTCAAAACGCGTCTTTTGACACCCCTATCATATTTTTAGCTAATTAATTAGTAGTTAAGTGCCAAAGGAAACAAATACCAAAACGTGGATCGGGCAAATATATATCTCGCAATCTTCTAAAAATATCGGATTACTCGCTCTAAATTATTATTGCAGAGGTCTTTTGGGAGCAAATGCAGAATACCGCAACCTCTGGAATAAAAAAAAACCAAATATTGGGATCGATAGGTATTTTTGCACTGAACATAACGTTATATTTTTTTTTGGGGCAAACAATAACAACAAAAGTTATAAAGTGTCAAAGTTCATTTAAAGCATTTTTTTAAATCAAAATATCTTCAATACTATATAACCGATTTCTAAAATTTTGTTTGCATTGGATAGGTAACTAAAATACCTTTCATTTGAGATATCACATCTTGGGTGCAAAACCGCGTATGTGCAAAATTTGAAATTTAATTTTAAAAACAACCCTGAACTACACCATGCTAATTCCTTCTGCGTTGGCGGCCTTCGGCCGCGCTTATTGTAAATAACCCTAGGCTACGCCATTCCAACTCCGGGTGGTTGCCCTGAAAGGTGGCAACATGCCACCGTTCCCACTCTATGGGCGGGATCCATGGTATTTTTGTACAGAACACCTTTCTGAATTGGCAATAAAGATAACCGAAAGGGAATAAAAATAGCTATCAAACGCTGAAACTATTTTCAAAATCAAGGCGGTGGTTCTGAGTATTTTCAATTTGAAAGAATACTTCAAATGAAATTTAACCCTTACTTTAAATTTTGCACTTACACGGTTTTGCACCCAAAACAGTAATTCAATTACCTACCCAACTGAAAAAAAATTTTGAAAATCAGTTCACGGATTTTTGATTTTAAAAAATGCCTCAAATAAACTTTGACCCTAAATAACTTTCGTTGTTGTTGTTTGCACCGAAAAAAATTTACATATTTATACTCATTTTACTTATAACTTTCGATCCCACTACTTCAATTTTTAATTCTAGAGTTGCGGTATTCTGGATTTATGCCGTCTTTTGATACCTCTCGAGATTTTTGGACGTGTATTAACACTTGACGTTCGATGCAAAGTATTACCACATTTTCATGGGGTTGTTGTAATCACAGTACTAGGGCGTGTCGATAAGTGCAAAAGGGTTTTCTGCGGGGAAATACTGGGGATCGCTTAGTCGGTTGTGGACCGGCTGATGGTAATATTTTTGGCCCCCTATTTAGAACGATGTTCTGCACATATGTAAATGATTTGGATCACACCCACCATTTGGGATTTGACCTGGGCAATTTTTTGGTTTTTTCCAAATAACTTTTCACCGAGCAAAAAATCGAAATTTAAAAATTTATATCGAGGCCCAAAACGAGTATTTTGGACAGTGTTTAAACGGTTCTTCTAATTTTTTTTTTTTTCAACGAAAAGTTATTGATAAAAAACCGAAAAATTACCGAGGTCAGATTCAAAATGTGGGGCATGATCCCCGATTCCCAGTATTTCTGAGCAGAACACCCATTTGCACTTTTCGTAAGAAGATGACGAGGTGCATGAAACCCCAGCGTCTTCTTTGGGTGGGCCTTGTTTTGCCGGTGGTAGCTCGAACAAGACTACATAGATACCATACTCAATTGGCTACAGACTTGAATAAAACCCAATTTAACGATTTGCTCACTGTTATTACTATTGTAGCTGGAAACCACAACAACCCGATTCATTTTGAGACTCACTTTACACCTTTAATTAAATACCAAAAGCCCGTTCTACCATATTAGAACGTCCCGGGTTCTTTCACCAAAGACTGTTGTCAGTGTAACCCTGTCTAATTAGTAATTTAAATTACAGTTTGATGAAGATGAATTGGGAGATGAACAACTAGTCTCCACAACCGCTGGAAGGAAACGACTATTCAGTAAAGAACTGAGATGTATGATGTACGGTTTTGGCGATGATAAAAACCCATATACAGAAAGTGTAGATTTGTTGGAAGACCTGGTAATTGAGTTTATAACGGAAATGACACACCGGGCAATGGAAATTGGACGTACTGGTAGAGTACAAGTTGAAGATATAATATTCCTTGTACGGAAAGATGCTAGAAAGTATGCTCGTGTTAAAGACCTGTTAACCATGAACGAAGAATTAAAGAAGGCTAGGAAAGCCTTTGATGAAATTAAATATGTGGGTAAGTATAGTGGAGATTTACATAGTTTATATGGACTATATACATTTAAGTTGCAATATTATATTTAACAAAAATTATTTTTTTTTAGGAAACGAGGCAAAGATCAAATGACAAAAGTCCAAATAACGTCCAACTATGTAATAATTTATTTTACACAATTTATATTGCTTATGTTTACTTTACATATATGTATATGCGGTATTATGGTTAGAAGCAAAATATTTGAAAACAATGAAATGTTTAATCGAAGAAGTCGTCAATATCAATGTCTGGATTAAGAATATCATCTCCGTATGCTGTAATGTCGATACGGTTTAAAATTAAATTTTCGCATGTCTCGGCAAGTTCTGTATTTCCTATCAATACCGCACCTCGTAAACGACCATTTTCAATGACAAACTTGATATATTCTTTTTGCGGTGTTGTGCGTAGTAATATCTCGTAATTCGTACCCAAGCCTTGGCCATTATATCGACCAAGTAACACAACTGAATAACCAAACAGCTGTGTTACGTGCCCAAAAAGTTCAAAGCAGAAATCTTGATAAATTACTTCATTCATTAGTTTGGCTCCCATACTGCGTCCAGCCATGCTGCCCATTTGGCGCGCTTGTGTCCACAGTCTCATCTGGAACCAATTTTCACCCGGTTCCCAACTAGAGGTGCAAACATCCCCAGCAGCGTAAATATCCTCTACATTAGTTTCCATCATTTCATTTACAGCAATCCCACCTTCAGAAGCCATTGCCAAAGGTATCGAACAAGAATAATTATGTCTCGGTTCAACCCCGGTAGCGGAGACTAGAAAATCACATTTAAGTTTTTCGCCATTGGCAAGAGTTACAAGTAATAAATTATCTTCTTCTGTTATATGTTGCACGGATGTTTTGAAATGCATTATAGGAGACTCTGTACTGGTTGAAGCATTCCCCTGCAGTGCGAATTTTCTGTGCCAATCTGGCCCCAGAGCAGCTCCATGTTTTATTGATTCTTTGGTTTGATCTTTTGCCAATGTTTCATCATATCTTAGCCTTTTAAGGATTGGTGTGGGAGATGAAACTTTTTCGGACTTTGACTTATGACGCCACGATTCTTGAAAAAAATAAGCCGCGCCGGGATCTACAAATGTAGAGGCTATATGCCCGTCTTTCACAACCCAATGTAATTTTACGCCATGTAATTCGTAAGCAAGTTCACTAGCAATGCCACCATTGCCCAGTAATATAACACTTGTGGCATCTTTCAGACGTTGTTGTAGATTCAGAACTGAATCTGTATCACGAATGCCAATAACTTTCGAGTTATCCTCTCTGATAAGTTGTGGCACTGCTCCTGTACAGAGACAAATTGACTTATATGATATGATTCGTCCATTTTTGGTAAAAGCACGATGTTCCACCGATTCTATGTGCTCAAGTTGATCAACAATGGTAACGATTGTTGATGCGAGACCTAAAGGTTCCGAGGTATTATCATTTAATGATCGCTCTTTTACGTCAAATTTATAAACGTAACGCGCCACTGGTTCTAAATTAGCTATAGTTTTTATAACATTTGATTCGGTTAATAATATAATACTCTGCTCTGGATGATAAAGGGAGATCGTTTCTGCACATGATACTCCTGCAATACCGCCCCCAACGATAAGGAAAGTTGCAGAATGCTCTTCGATTGGTGTTTTCTCATTGATTTTTCGATACATTACTTTGATTTGTTATAAAAATTGTGTAGTAAATTATTTGGTTGTATTTACCAAAAATTTTGATTTAATGTTTTAGTGCTTTGGTTGCGGATCCGCCGTAGTATTCGTTAAGATCAAATTCGCGAAAAGGTACATCGTAGGTTATCAGGCCCAAATCCCACGCCCGTTCTACAGCTATTAGGAGCTGAAAGTGTTTCTTTTGGCAAAGTCCAGTTTGTGAGTAACTGAGTATTTCACCAGTATGTGGGGATATAAATTGTTGCAAAAGCTCAATATTACGGTGATCTAAAACTAAATACTCGTCTCGGCATATCGGACACGGATTTCCTGTGGAAATTACACCTTTTCGTATGCAAGTCTTCCGCGTTTTTCTAGGAGCATAAGCGCCTTTGTGGTTACGTCTGAAATTAGACATTTATTGCACCATTACAATGACATCACATATTGTACTAACCTATATTGCTCCCACACCAGTTGTTCACCATACGTTTCTTTATATGCAGCGCTTTTAAGATATCTAATTGATTTCTCTACTGGTATAACTTGTGTTCTATCTTTCTGTTTTTCCTTTAAAATGTTCTCAATGCTTTTTTCAGTCTGGTGTTGGTCAACTATTTCCTCCGGCTTAACTTCGCATCTTAAAATAGCATTAGAATGAAAATTGATTATACCTTGCGGCCGAAAAACGTTTTTTACACAAAATGCTATATTCCCAGAATTCCTAGATATTCCCCTAAATAGAGAAATCATTATTAATTTAAGCTGCAAATTAAATCCCGTTCGACTCTAACCAATTAAAATTATTGCTATGATATAGTTGGCTAACGTTCGCATATCCGTGATTTCTCACAGCGACTGGAATGTCACAGTAACTCGGAGCGACAGGTTGAAATAAAATGGCGTGACTAGCAACATAAGGCCCGGTTACTCAGTGTCTTATTAACTGCTAATCAAGACTTTATAAAAGGTTGGCCCAAAATCTGTTTAATCAATGTCCGGTGATCGTTGATGAGCTGGATATCTTCTGAAGAATGTTATCCAAAGATAGACCACTGATTATGTGTTGATCACGATACAAATAGAAAGCTGCAAGTAAGCATCTAATTTTCCAATAAATTTCTTTGCAAATTTATTAGTTATGCGTTCACGATGCAAATTTTGTAAATTCCGACCCAAAAACGTTCACAATGACCAATTATATAGATGCCTTTTCCCATATCCGACGGATTCCATTCGAGTGGAGTGCGGATCTATTAGCGAAAAATCAGTTGCGGATCCAATTTAGAAAACTTTAAAAAATCAACTTTGTCGGCGGTATTCTTTAAATGTACTAGCATATTCAACACAAGAAATAGAAGAAAATATCGTGACAATGTCGTTTTTTAAGTTTTAAAGGTTAAATTGTGATGTATGCCCTACAGGCTAATCATTATTACTTTGCATTTTTTTGTTGTTTCTTTTTTGTATAACTACCTTGCATATTTTTTTTTTAAAAAACTTCATGGTTTCAGAAACTTTCAAAAAGTTTAAGCAAACTTTTGAAAATTTCATCATAAATAGTTGTTGGTATTTTTTCCTTTAGCTATAGTTATAACTACTTCACACTTTTCGAAACTTTCAAAAAGTTTAAGCAACCTTTTGAAAATGTTATCACAAACTTTTTTTTGTATTGGTTCAAGGTTTATAAATACAGGTTGCGTCGTCAGAAGCTTGGTGTGTTTGCTATTGTTGTTGAAATTTGTTTCAGATGTCAAATGACTATCAAATCGCTTTGGTTTGTTTACAAATAAACACAAGCAAAACAGAAAAAATTTCAAAGTGAAAAATTTTCAAAAGGAAAAAAGTTTTATTTTTAATTGGTGTGCATCCAACTTCTGTTTCTCTCTTTTTTTTTGCCAATTTTACATAAAATTTCGAGAAAACTTTCAAAACAAATCCAAATTAAGTTTTTGCACGACTTTGAATGTTTGGAATCAAAATGGCTGTTGGCTTTGACAACAATTCAATCTTTGACAACAAATCAATAAAAAACAGAAAAAAGCAGAAAAAAAATTTAACAGCTGTTCAATTGCTGTCACCTGTCTTACTTCACGATGTATTGGTTCCCTTAGATAACTACTTTGCATTTATTTTAAAAACTTGATAGATTTAGAAACTTCCAACTTTCCAATTCGGCCATTTATAAGTTGAGAATTGAACTGACCAGTTGTTATTGTGTCGATTATAACCAAGTTCTGGTTACATATCAATAAAAATTTAACTCTGAAAATTTTTAATATTAAATAAATTAATAAATATTGAGAACTATTAAACGCTAAGGTTAATTGTGCGTTTCGACCGAGTTTTCCTGACGAGAAGGATACTCCTGCCAAAGGGTACTCCATCAAAATTGGTGCTCCGGCAAAAATTGGAGAAGCAAACAGAATTTTAAGCTGAAGTAGAAGTGCGCTTATCAATTGCTGTACTAGAGACCCATTTTCAACTGCAGTTCGTGTCTACCCACAAATCAACAATCAACTTTGATAGCATTTCGTTAATAATAGATTTTGAATTAAAAAAAAAAATTATATACATATATAATATTAACCTAAATAACTAAAACATGAATTATGTTTAATAATGTGCATAAATATGCATAATTTTCAAATTTTTTTTTATTTAAATCTGAAAAAAACTCCTTTAACGTTTTGAATGTAAAAGCGAAAATATATGTAGAGTTGCAAAGTTTTTGCATGAATAGACATTTGGTGTGCATAGACATTGGACTTAACTTATGCACTCTGTAAACGATCCAGCATACACGTCAGGCACTGTATATGTGTGCGTTTCGTGTGACACACGTACTTGCTTCGTGTCACACGTACTTGTTGTCGGTTCTTGCATGATGAAAATCAAAAATTTTTGATTTTCGCGCTTTGCTTGAACGTTTCGCAGTCTGCATGACATGCAATAGTGCCTCAGTTGAGTGCTGACATTCGAGATGAATAAGTGTGCGGAGGAAAATGAATTTGTACTAAGATTTAATAAATCGATTTTACACTAAAAATCAAGCTGGTTTAAAATCGAATAAAAATAGTTGAAATACCTAACCCCCCTCACAAAAAATCATCTTACGACGACGGCATATTACGTGCGCACGCTACGAACACTCAATTCAAATGGCGCATGACATTCATTTGCATGAACGTGTGCGGGTAAACGTTATGCACACGAAACGCACACATATACAGTGCATGACGTGTATGCTGGATCGTTTACCGAGGGTTTTATACCTACTCACAAACATATATATAATACTTCTATATTGCTAGTATCGTATCTTCCCAATATGCTGAAAGCGTGTCAATCATTATTACACGAGATGCTTATAATGCAAGTTGTGCGCATGCGCGAGTTTTATTAGTGTTAGTGCATTGAAGCAGCGTGGCGAAAAAAACTTATGGAAGGGGTAGACAGGGGTCACTGACTTCTTTACACAAATTGTACTTTATAGCAGCGTATAAAACCACAGTTGAGTAAATTACACATGAAAAGGCCAATGTATTGAATATAAACCGTAATATATTTATTATTTGAGCTTATAGGGTTTCTATGGCTACGTGATCATCCATAATATGGTTAGAAAATGCATTATTTAAATTTTGAAAAATTGTGAGAGCGAAGCTGACTTTTGTACATTACATTAGTGCAAGTAATAATAAGAAAAAGCAAATAAATTCAATCTTTGAAATATCCACATATTTCATTGATCCCCTTTTATTCAAAAAAATTGACGACGCCAACGAGATTTTGTCTTCTTCTCTCATTGTATGTCTGTACTGTAATGTTTGACACGCTTCACAGTTCTTTACTAGCAATATAGAAGTATTATATATATGCTCACAAAAGGGATCCAGCTGTTAGCGCAAACAACAATCAACCCCAAGATGGAGCACTGTTGCCGAAGTTGGTACTTTAAGCCGTGGTTTCCTCGAAAAGCGGTGCCGCTATGTAGCGGTCGCTATATAGCGGTCGTTATGCTTGCCGTCATGAGCGGCACCGCTTTTCTGTAAACTTACATGAACGTATTTCCTACATTCTGCCGATTTGATTTTCTGTATTTCGATGTTTTTTGTTTGTTTTTGTGCTTTTATTTTCTGTAAATAATTATTTTTCAAACATTGAAATGTCTTAAAATATTGTTTTTGTAAAAATATTTCAAGAATTTGATAGAATTCACACCGCTATGAAAATAGCGGTGAGAAAAAACGGTGAAGAACTAGTTTTCACCGTCATGACGGCCGTAATATATCATGCTTGCCGCTATATTACATTACGGTGAACTTCACCGTCTTCTAACTTTACACCTAATTACTTTTACATTGAATTGTTTTTGACAACGTACTCTACCGCTATGTAACGGCCGCTATATGGCGGCACCGCTTTCGAGGAAACCAAAGCTTTAGTACCAAGAGTGGTACTTTTTTTAGCGATGGTACTTTGGTACTGATTTGGCCGATATGGTACTTTTTCACCATAATCGATTTTAAGACGCCATAAAGAGTTCATCGCTAATTTCTTTTTACAGTTATTTGCAAAGTAAAACAAAGTTAAATCTTGCTGAAAAGTGAAACTAATAGGATCCAGCCATCAATCCAAACTGCAAAAAATGGATAAGTAAGTATAGGTATTTGCATCCTTTAGGCCTAGCAAATTAGGTAAAAGCGCTTTTTATTTTTTCGTTTCTGTGAAAAGATATTTGCTGATATTTAAATGGGCTTAATTGATTTGATTTGATATTTAAATGAGCTTAACGATCCAGCTTTTAAAGAGCTTACTTCTTTTATTTTTAACCTTTTGTCTTTGCCTCATAGCTCTGCAGCTGCCGAGCGCAAGTTCTTTGAAATGAGTTTAATCAAGACTAAATTACGAAATAAGCTTGAGTTCGAAACAGTTAATAACGTAATGCTGTGCAAAGAGCTATGTGAAAATCAGGGCCCTCACTCTGTAGTTCTATTCGAAAGGCTGTTCTACTCGAAAGCAAAAATCGATTCTAAAACACATCGGCACTCGGTAGTTCGTTAGAATTCACTTTAGAAAATATTCGATAAGGGTGAGCAACACTGTTTCACAAATGTCAAACTCAAAGAAAAATACGAAAAGAAAACAAACGCAAAACAAACCAAATTGAAAACATTGCGATTTAAGAAGTTTTAATTTTACGAAATAAAAGGTAATTAGAATATATGTATGTGAAATGCGCTATGGTTGCGCGTTATTAGGGATAATTCCAATATACTCAATATCAATGACAAATGGTAAATATATGGATAAATTTGTAGACCGACTATGCCTAATTTATTGCGAATTATTCCTTTACAGCTTTGTACAAAACTTTAGGTTGAATAAGGACGCATTTCAGTATGTACTAAATGCAATTATCCCCGAGCTAAGTATTCCTCAAAAATCAACATCGATTCCCCCAATTATTAAGCTCGCCGCTGCACTTAAATTATTAATACTGCACCATAATCTCAAACTGTTGAGGTTTCGTATTTGGTTGCTTAAATCTTTCTGCCCTGTAAACGATTTTTTGATGAGAAAAAGAGAAATATTTGATTTTATTCATAGGAAGTTACATTTTTGTTGATTTTCGTTTGCTAAATTATTGTAGAATAGAATTTTCTAACATTCGACTACTTTGACATTTGTTTTCGAGACAGAGAGTGCCAAATTTTCTACAAACGAAAGGGGAAAAATCAAATCCGAAGGGAACAAAATGGAACTCGAACAACGAATGCATTCTAATCGAAAATTCTTTACAGAGTACGAATCGTTCGAAAGCGAACGAAATTTCTTTAGAATAGAACTACAGAGTAAGGGCCCAGGCTGGTCACTATGTGTGGTCACCAAAAGATATAAAAACTACGTATTAAATATACTTTAAGAAGCCCTTTATTTGCACCCAATGTTAACTCAAGACTATTAAAATCAGTATTTCCTTTAAGTTTATAAATGTGTAGATCACAAAAGATATAAGACACCCACTAAGAATGCTTTAATAAAAAGTCTGATACATACCTATTGCTAACTAATGTTGCCTAAAAATAATAATAGTATTTAATACATTAATGTGTAGATCTCAAAAGTCAAAAACCACCTATTAAATATGCCCCAATAAAAAACGTGTGTTATATTTCCTAATGTTAACTAAACACCCTTAATAAAAGCGGTATTTGATAAATTATATATGAATTTAAACTACGTTTTAAATATGCTTTAATAAAAAGTGTTATTTGTACCTCATGTTTACTTAAAACTAAAGGTATATTTAATTTAGATACTTTAATGTCTAAAAAATAGTTTAATAAATGGAATACATATACATTTTTAACAGCAATAAAAGTTTTCATCTAAATAAAAATTAAAAAAACTGGTACTTTTTTATTGAAAATGGTACATTTTTATGAAAATTATGGTACATAAATTTTTTTTGGAGTGGCAACCGTGAGATGAGGGTTGTAATCATCAATAAGTATCTGGTTGATACCATAACAAAAAAAATATATTGTCGCTTATTTGATTTTTTTTGTTGTTAAAATTCAAACTTTTGTTCACCTAATTTAGTTTTTCAAGTACTCTACTTTCGAGTTAAATTTTAATCTTTTACGTTTTTATACTAGTTGTTAATTTCAAATTGAATAATTTTTTTTAATTAATGAGATTCAGTAGACATGCTGAACTATTCGTTAAACAACATAAATTTTGGTTAATGTAACGTTAATGAATTTTAAAATGAATAAAGCTTAAATTATCTTTGTAATGTGATCCACAATTTGACTTCGATTTAATAGGCGGGTTGGGAGAGACGTGGATGTTGGGAAGGGAGTGAGAGTGGGACTACTTTCACCTATATCCCCTGAATTCTGTTTGTTTTGGTAAGGTTTGGTTTCGTCATTTCGCTACATCCGTCTGGCCGTGTAGGAAAAGTTATCCCTATGTTTGTCCGACTACTTAGTACCCTGTTGTTCTGAATGAATTTGACGTGCGTTTTTGATGTAGTAATTTCTTTGTAAGTTTGTATTTACCAGTGCATGAAATAAATGTATATGTATGTACGCAGTGTGATGGTTTCATACAAGAATCCCCCCCCAGCCGAAGAGCGTAGTCCTGGTCTAACAAGCATGCACGATCCTGTATGACATTTCACTGCCGCTACAACAACTAAGCGAATCTACGTGAAGGTACATTACAAAACCTGCAACTGCTTTCCCGCGAATCAAATCACACTCCCTTCGCAAAGCATCCGTCGGATACCGTAATAGGCATTATAATAATGACTTAATAATGTTTGAGTTTAATCCTCTGAACTATACCGGCGTCTGCGCAAAGCTGGTACAAATCATTAAACCTTATTTGGTACCAGACGGCGCCAACGCGTAGAGGTCCATCAGGGTTGGACCAGAGTGATAATGGTGTTAGAAGAGTGTGTTCAGTAGAACAGGAGAATAGATGTTGAGTATCATGAGGGGCCATACCGCATGCAGGGCATGTGTTCGGTATGGTGGGGTTCGGTCTGGATTAAATTTGTGTAAGAAAAAAAATTTCATAGGTACATATCTCCCTAAAAATCAGTATATCTTTTTTGTTTGTCGTTCGGATTTGATAAAACAAAGTGCAGGTCCCTTTCTAAGCTTGAAGCAGTCCATTAGTGAAACTCTCATCAAAATCCATTCCTTAGTTTCCGAGATCCTTAAGTTCAAACAGACAGACAATAATTTTAAAAATGGATCAGATGAACTCTACAGCATTCCCTAAGTCATCCCCAGTCATTTTTTCAAAGAAATTTTTAGTTTACGACTTTTCTATAAATTAATTATAGTATATGTAGATTTATGATGTTTAAAACGTATAAAAAGTATACATAATTAACACAAAAAAAAAAAAATAAGTGTGTTCTTGAAAAATTATCAGGCTTAATAAATAGTTAAGAAAAAAATATTTAATTTTTAATAAATAAAACTCAAGAATAATTTTTATTTTTGCGTTAAAGCCAAATGAAGTCATTTTATTTCTGACTCAGAAATCAAAAATCTTGAAATATTTTTCTGATTATTTATCAAGAAGACAGAATCGGGGGGTAAGGTTGTTCAGAATCTTTAGCAAATTAGGAAAGTGTTTTTTACACACAATTTACTTGTACTTACCTTTCCATTATGATTCTTGTTCGCAAAATAAACATTTGGCATCTACGAATGTTACTCGACCAAGTTAACCGATTTAGGTATTTAGGGGCCTTTACACGATCACACTGCGTGACAAACATTTGCGATTTGATGAGAAGTTTGAGCGTGTAAACATAAGAAATTCGTGTGTGTCACACATGTGTGATGGTTTTCTAAAATTTTAGAAAACATGATGGTGTGACACACATGTGTGATAGTGTAAGCGCTTGCATCATGCACGTAGTGTATTTTTTCAGTCGGTAAGCAAAAATTGGAGGGTAATGGCATCGCGGGAAAACAAAGAAATTTGGAAGGAGTTCTTCGAAATGTATCGAAGCTATCCAGAAATCTGGAAAATTAGAAGCGAAGAATACAAAAATAAAATAAAAAAAGAATGCTGCCTATGAAACACTTCTAGAAAAATATATAAAATGTCAAATACAAGTACTGCAACCAATGCGCGTGCCATGCTGCTTCGTTCACAAATAACAGAAAAATGAAGTATGACAACCAGTGTTGCCAGAACATTTTCAGAAATAAAGCTAGATGGATAAAAAAAAAGCTAAAAAAAAGCTAAAAAAACGAAAACTTTACTGCTAAAAAAAAGCTAAAAGTACAACGCCAGTTTTACGTTTTATTCGTTATTTTCATTGTATATACACTGATGCTTTGCATCATATAAATATAAAGCTACGAAATATTGCAATTTGTATTTCATAAAATTATTTCCACTTCCAGTTAACAAAATAAAAAATGCGCCTTTTACTAACTGCCCAACCTAATGTAAACGCACGAACATAAACGACGTTTTTTGCTCTCACCGATATAAACACAAGTTTTCTTAATAAAAAAATGTTTGTATATGTCAAACCCTGGTGTCCCGCAAAACCAAAATTGGAAATCAAATTAGGTTTTTACGCACGCAAATTAATTTATGTTACTTTCATACAACTTGTATGTGCATGAGACATTTTTGACAAAAAGTTACCGCAATTCGTTTATATTAGATTGGGCTGTAAAAGTCTTATTATATTTCTATGTCAAAATTTTCTTCATCATCCGAGGAATTAATTAATCTTTAATCTATCTTTAATCTTTAATCTATAGTATTATTCTAAAACAAGGCGCTTAGCTAGACTAAACTACAATACGTACATAAATGAAATGTGTATCAAATGAAAGCTTATCATGAGCATGTTTGCACAAAATTACAAAAATTTCAATTGGTTAATTTGTTCTGTAGTAGAGTATGATACGTTAGGCATAACACGAGGGTTAAGTCGTAGACTAAGGTGCCTATTATGAGTTTAATTCGATCTTCGACGGTGGTCGAAAATGCTCAACGAAAAAATTCTCATTTGGTATTATGAGGTGCATTCGGTAAATACTTGCGCTATTGTGAATTTCGATCGTTTCAACTGTTCACAGTAGTACATCTCTTATCAGCTGTGATTAAAAAAATAAATCATCTAAACAAACAAAATAAATTACCGATCAAATATATGAGCAAAATTGATACAGAAAAGAAAAATATGACTACGACAGAGTTATGGTTCGAAGATTCATCGGATGATGAAGAAAGCGTACTAGAACTAACAAGAAACAGAAAGCGATTAAGAGATGCATCCAATCCTTTGGAGATGAATTCCACTGCGTAAGTGTACATTTACAACCGTGTTATTTAATGTTTGATACTAAAAAAGCTTTTAAACAGATTTATAATAAATTTTTTGCAGCCTGGGATTTTGAATAAATAACTCTTGCTAAGCTCGGATTTTGGTGCATTAGAGAAACCAACGTTTCCAGCTGTTGTTTTGTGCTGACGACCTTAGACCTACATCAAATTAATGCAAATAGATTAAAATTAGTACTATAAATCAAAAAAGTAGAAGATAAATACAAAAAACTTACATTTTTAGTAATTTTAAAAGAATTCGATACAGCATCGAAAGCAAAATGCTATTCGTTGAAAAAATTGATACACAACGAAAATTTCGTCAGCGATGCGCTAGCCATAATATGAATTTGAAATTCCATTTTCGATGTTCGATAACCAACGAAGATCGAAGATCGATGCAGCTCATAATAAGGGCCTAAGAACCGGGTGGCAATGCGTAGTAGACGGTTGTAGATAATAACTACACTTGTAAGCACTAATTTTAAGAGACAATTTTGTGAAAAGAAAAAGAAGAATAAAGGATTCTGAATCTGACCAGCAAACCGCGTAGTCGTTTTAATCATTGTAAAATCCTACAAGTAAGTTATCTTTGTTCCTTTCTCTTTCTAACACACAGGGTTTTGACACTGAGAAAAACGTCAAATCAGCGGTTGACACTGAGAAAAATGTCAAAAAAAAAGCTGGTACAGCAGCCCCTATCGCAGCAGGGATGTAATTTTCATTCAAAAATGGAGCGAAATTCCAGTGTAGGGTTGCTGTGTAGGTTAACTTTTGAAGCATATTTAGTATGGAAATATAAGCCGAAATGTTTCAAGGGCAAGTTCAAACTTTACATTGTAGAAAATAATACTATATCGCATTTATAATTGAATAAAATGTTGCTTAATCCACTTAATGAAGGAAAACATTTCGACGACAAGACCACTTCTTCGCAATTTACGTTCGGTTTTCTTTGTTTCTAGTAAAATCTTGAAGCTAAAATATTTGATTCACATATTTGTTGTTTTCAAAATATCGTTTGTGCTAGAGCTAGGCATTAGGCAACTAGATTTTTTTCAAAACTGAAGTAGATCGATCACTTCGTTCAGTCCTTCAGCCGTTCAATACTGAGTATTCTTTTCAATATGGACAAAAATCCGGGATGAGTTAATCGTTCGGCTATGAGTTAACCGTTCGAAAAAATATTATTATACGCATTCAAATACAGGTACGTGAAGGACTGAATGAATAAAACAGACATTAGCCTGCTTGAAATATTCAACAATATTAGATAGTTAAACCAATAATATTAGTATTCTGCTAATAAGACTTCCAATTGGACAGATTTCGTCGAGTCCAAAATGTTTTTTATAAAAATTTACTAACAAAACAACTAATTTACTAAGCTATTGTCGTGTTTGAACTAAGCAGAGGCACATCATCCACTACTTTTCACAACCAGAATTGTTATACGGTAAGCGGCATAAGACATTCATGCTTTACCGCTTTAGTGAGGATACCGAGCCTAAGAATAGCTAAAAATAGATAGCATTGAACGAGTTTTCTGGCGTTTGACATTATGCAAACATTTAAAGTGCGTTATAATAAAGCGACGCCTA
Source organism: Sphenella marginata (assembly GCA_951509765.1). Taxonomy (NCBI): domain Eukaryota; kingdom Metazoa; phylum Arthropoda; class Insecta; order Diptera; family Tephritidae; genus Sphenella; species Sphenella marginata. The sequence goes on along the minus strand of OX608080.1, from coordinate 87,957,911 downwards.
AGAAACTTGCGAGTACCATGTGAATGCACCTTTAGTTGAACACTTTTGCGCATATATGAAAAAAATGATATTTGAGCCTGCGTTTTGTTTGTAAACACTTTAAAATGGTGGGGAACTTCACTTAGATACCAAATAAATAAGAAAAGTTACTCATTAGTTCAGGTATTTACTGAAATTTACCAAATTAGCACGTGGTATTTTAGTGTAAACAAAGAAAAACAAGAGAATTCCTATGACAACATCAACTACATGGTTGCTTTTCCGAGTACCACAGGAAAGTTTTACAAAGTTTAAGAAGATATCATAAAATGATCTTTAAACAGTGAAAACTTTTGTACAAACTACTCTAAACTAAATTACTTGCAACAATAAATATTTTTCAACAACTAGTTTCTCATATTTTCATAGTTATCATACATTTTTCAATAGCTAGTCGTACTTTTTTTTCAGTCCGCATGAATGAGACCCTGCGTATTTCGCCTCTGAATTCGGAGCTCCCAGTCAGGTGAGCACAGCTGTTAGTCGAACAGCTGATTGATAACTTACTTGTAGAGCTTTACAATGGTTTTAATTCTAGCGTCGCATATTCCAGTTCATAAGATATTAGAATTTAAAGTTTGCTTTAATTTTTTTCTAAAAAAACCCACCCGATTATCGGGAGTTACATACTAGTAAGAATAAATACTGGAATTGTTCGTGAGTCTAATGAGATCTTTTGTTATGACAAAGTCATGACAGCACTTCTTTTCTTTTTTAGTCCATACCTTATACATAAAATTGCATTTAACATTGTAGTACTAGTCCTATTTCGCACCTTAGTTTTTACATTATTCATCGTACTAAAAATACGCTCAACCTCCGCATTGCTCAGCGGCAGAACTAAAAATTCAAAAACAAAATTGGAAAGACTGGCAAAAGGATTTTCCCCGAACGCATTCTTATACTCCCGAACCTGTGTCCAAAAACTGTAGAATCTATGCCTTCCCATTCGATTAGATGAAATTTCTTCCATTGCATTTATACATGTAAATGTTGGCGGTGAAAAGAACAGTGCAATAATCGATTGTTCGTGCTGCCATTCAGTGTTAAGCGGACACACAGTATACATACATACTTTGTGGAAACTAGATTAACAATTTTTATACTATCGAATTTTATTAATCATTCGAATTTTGCAACTCAACGACTAAGGTGGTGGGTAATTTTAAAATTTGATATACTTGTGTAAAAGTTGTGTTGGAAAAATAAGAAAAACAACCAATTGTGAAAGTGCTTTAAGTTTGGGATCAAATTAATTGCGGAAAAGCGGAATTATCTATTCTTTTTGAATTTTTTACGGGTAAAGGCTTCTGAAGGCTTGTAGATTTTCATTTTTCGGGTAAGATGGCCGACGCGGCTATGGCGGTGGCTGTGGCTGACAAGGAGACGGACATGGATACGGACGATGACAAGGATTTGGATACTGGATTTTTAGAGTACAGGAAATTGAATAAGCAGACGAGTTATAGGAAAACATCGGACAGAAAAGATAAAGTATTAAAAGAAGCGGCTGATTTAAAGGAAAGGCGTAGGGTCAGGCGTGAAAATGAAAGAAGAGCAAAAAAATTGAAAATGGAAGAAAATAACGGAACGAAAATCCCGTTACAGGGCGTCGTGCTTCCAAAAGGAGCACACAACAGGTGGTTAGAAGAACAAAAGAAAACGAATGATGATAAGGCTAATGAATGTGGTGAAAAAAGGGCTGTGTGCACCGAGTCAACCAGTAGGAATGAGTGTAAAGGCAACTTAGAAACAGGTGTATCTAGACATGAAGGTACTAATAATGGGAACAGTTTGATGAGGTCGACAAGCTTGGGGAACGTAATTGCTCAAGTAAATTGACCAGCGATTGAACCAACAAACGGAAGTGTAGATAGGGAGGAAAAAAAGAAAGATACCGAAAAAGTAAATGAAATACGTAGTGAAAAATACAACAAAAGCCATCGTGGTGAGTTTTGTGTTTTGGTAGATACTTCCAGGTGTAGTCTATTCAATAATAAAAAGGTGAGCAATGGGCTCTTTTTGTGGGAAAAAATAAGAAAGTTTAATGTGCAAGGGATGAAAACAATCAAATCAATTGGAAAGTCATTATTTAAAATTTTTTTTATACATATGAAAATGCAAATGAGTGTGTTTTCAATGAAGAAATTAGGAAGGCGGGAATGAATCCTTTCATACCCCGGAAGTTTGTAGAAACGTTGGGCGTGGTACGAGGTGTACCAATACAATTTACAGAAGAGGAATTAAAAGAAAATATTACTTCAGATTGCAAGGTGGCATCTGTAATGCGTATTACAAGAAGGGATCCTGAAAATAGGGATAGATTTATACCGACATACACAGTTAAAATAGCCTTTGTAGGAAGCGAACTTCCTCAAGAGGTTGATATATTTCGAATTAACTTCAGAGTGTCACACTACATTCCAAGAATAAGGCAGTGTTATGACTGCGGTCGGCTGGGGCATACCAGTATGGGCTGTAAGGGAAGGAAGAGATGTATACTATGTGGAAAGGAAGAAGGGTGTGGGAGAGAGTGTAAAGAACCGAACAGGTGTATCCTATGTGGGAGCGGAGACCACTGCGCACTGAACCGCAATGTATGTCCGAAGTGGGAGAAAGAGAAGCAAGTACTGGAAATTATGACGGTGAAGAAAATGTCAAAAATCGAGGCCCTGGATACCTATCGTAGTGTAATAAACAACAACAACCGTTTCAGCCTGCTGGATGAATACTGGATAACTTCCCGTCATTAGCGACAAATAGTACGGAACGGATAAATAACGATCGCGTAGTGAACAAAAGGCTAGCGATGAGAAAATATAGCAGTGTCGTTAAAAGTGACCCAAGGGTAAAGCCAGAAGTTAGCTATAAATAAAAGGTTAGGAAGGCAGAAGTGCCTTGTTTTCAGAATGCAAATTGGTCGAAAGTTTCGGAAATTGAAAAATTGTTATCTATGCTAGTTGAAAAGTTTCAAATAAAAAATAATGAACCTATTGTACAGCTTATAGGTAAGTTGTGCCAAGATCAGGTTAGCAAGAGGCTAACGAGTCTTCAAATTCAAAATAGTAATGATGACCCCAATGAAAGTGCTACAATATAATATTCAAAGTTTGAAGGCTAATAAAAGCCACGTTGATTTTTTTAATCATAAGTATGAAATAGATATTGTTTGTCTTCAAGAAATTTTTTCGCATGACATCCAAAAATGCAACCACAATTTAATAGGCTTCAACATTAGTAAAAATACTAGGGCGGATGGATATGGAGGCGTAGCTATAGGCTTTAGAAAAGAAATCAGATTTACTAAAATAAGGTATCAGACATGTCAAGATATTTTAATAGCTAGAACTACCAGTTTACAAAATAATATAGTAATATGTACAGCATACTTTCCACCGAACTTAAATAATCAGATATTTGATTCGGAAGTGAGTAGACTGACTCTTCATTTGCAAAAGTTCAAAGATGTCATAATACTCGGCGACTTCAATGCAAGACTACGAAAGTGGGGAGATACGCGGGATTCCACGAAAGGTAAGGATCTATGCAGGGTTATGGAAAGTGCAAATTTTATATGCATAAATAATGGGTCGTCTACGTATCGTTGTCCAACCAACAACTGTGAATCAGTATTGGATGTAACTTTCACCAACATGACAAGGGCACCCACTTTCAACTGCCATCATGGTTTTGTAGGGGGCAGTAATCACAGACCAATTGTAATAGAAATACCCATCATCAAACCTCAGAATTTATTCATTTCAAAAACTAAACTCAACGAACATCTCAGTACAATTAGGTTTACCTCCTTGGAGGAGTTAGGGAAAAAGGTTGACAATGCGAGACGCGGTGCTACGTTTGACCTGAACAGCAAAGGGTATACCCCGAAGGCCTGGTGGGATAAGGGCAAAGAGAGGCAATATAGGATCCTGATTGCAAAAAGAAAGAAAGCCCGGCACACTGGAAATGTACACGACACGGAAGAAGCGCTCATGGAAGCAGAAAATTGGAAAAAGGTGGTGAAGGAGGCTAAGAAAGAAAACTTTAAGAAAAAGTTTGAGGAGATCAACTGCAACCCGAATACCAAAGAAGCATGTTACTCTTTAGTTGAGTCCATGGTACAATTAACAGGTAACCGCATCAGAGTTGCATTTTTTATTTTTTTTCATTCGAAGTGGTCTTCCGATTGTCAATGTCTGTTTATATTTTTGTTTTGTTTACATTTTTGTTTTGTTTACATTGAGCAGTAATTTTATAATTTACAATTTTTTGGTTTATTACACTAAAATAAAATTCAAAAAAGTGTTTGTTCAATGGAAAAAAGATGTTCACAAGTGAAACGATAGGAAAAAGTTATTTTGCAGTTCTCAAAAGGAAGTGGGACTTGGAAAAAGCCTTTCTCTAAGAGGCTTCAGGTTCTAACTAAAAAGATTTCCGATTTTGGGGGAAGCACTCAACCTATCACATCTTTATAATTAATATATCACCGCCACACTTCTAAAACTAACCACGGAACTCGCAAAATAGTATAAATTTGCTGTAAAAGCATTAATTTTCATTTCTTACATTTTTGTGCACTTGTAAACAATAACAAAATGTCAACTTCTTATATGAAAGCTGAGTAACGTTGGGTGCCTTAGTGTTATTGCGTTGATATCGCTGTACCATTTCTAAAACCATTGAAAATTTATAAATAATATTTGAATAATTTATTTTTGTATTAAACTATGAAAAAGTATGGCTTTGAACTCTGTGTTTCCTAAACAGGAGCAAAAATGGGTTTTCTTATAATTTTTAGGTTAGGTTTAGAGTTCGGATTCCTTATCTTAAGATTGGTGGTGCTTTCTAAACTGCGCTACCACCAAATTGATGCCAGCCTTTGTTCTGAGCAAAAATACAATCGAGCAGTGCCAAAATAATACTATGCGCAATTGCGTTAACACATTGCGCTGATACCGGCAATGCGATTTATTCATGGTATCAGCGCAACAAACTTTGCAGCAATAACCAGCCATTATTTCCATCACTTTGACACAAGAAATTGTTGACAATTTACCGACCAGCAAAATACATAGCAGGGTTGCTTTTTATTCCTGCGTCTACCTGTTTATTGTATCATGGTTGAGTCGAAAGAAGTCATTCTGAAAACAAAGAGAGTCATAACGATTTTTTCAACGAAATACTAGACAAATCACTGAACGATTTTTACAGTCTGTAGAGATGACCACTGCACATTATTTTTTTGCAAAAAACTAAAATTTGGAAATTTTGAGTTGTTACACTTTACCGTAACAAGTGCGATATGAATTATATGAGCCATTATATAAGGGAAAATATAAGACATTGAATAATCTATTAAATAAGGGAATGAAAAAAGGGATTGCATGAGGAATTATACATTACCCGGTTTTGCATCCTCATCTTAAATGAAAGAATATAATATAAATATATAGCTATTTATTTATTTTATTAATTATATATTTTATTAATTATATATAAAAAATTCCACTTCTGGTTATTTATTTGTCCTGGAATTAAAAGATATATATTATAAGGCATTTAATGAAAACCGTTAATAATTATACTTAATCAATTCAATTGATATTATACAATGCATATATTTTTACAGTATACGTTTTATTCCACTTTTGGATTATTGTAGTAGTATTACCTTCTCACTTCTTCGATGTTACGAACATCTTTTGATAGAACCGGTTATGACTCAGCTCTATACTTTTCCGTAAAGCCTTTTCTATTAGTTGGCGACCCTCTGTTGCGAAAACATCTAAACGAAAAGGAAACAAGTAAATATTAGAAGATAAAATAAATGCCAACTAAGCAACTATTACCGTATAATACTTTATTAATTATTTTCAACTGTGATAATGCCCTTTTCTCCCTCTTTCCATCAAAATTAAATAGAAAGATCAGTTCATCGGACATTATCCTCCGAAACACCTCATCACCTGTCCCAGTGCTACCCTTAATATGGACCAAATACACTTTCTGGAAAAATATTGAAATAAAAACGAAAATTTAGCAAAAATGTCTTTATTAATCAACAATCTTGTTTACCACTGATTCCAAGTAGTCTGGCTTCTCTAGTTTTTCCTCCACCTCTTTTGCAGCATCGATCGTCGCCAAGGGCAATGTTGCAGCAATCTCAATTTGGAGGTCGTCCTCAATTTCCCCTGTCTAACGCCCTACCGACCGTAAGATCTTGGTTGCCAACACCTTGCACTCTCGAAGAGTCTGGTTTTGTGCCATTTGCATCGCCTGGTCACAAGACTGCTCCACCTTTTGAAGGCGTTCATCAAACTTTTGGTGATTTGCCAGCAAAAAATCTTGATTTTCTAGCAAAAGGTTCTGATTTTGTAGAACCTTTTCCAAAATCGCATTACAATCTGTGAAGTACAAAGAAGAATGTTGAGAAATGAATATGCTACAAGAGTAAAAGGTTACATTTACATACCGACCTTAATAAACTTACCATAAGTAGTACCTGAAGGCGATTCAGGTGAAATTTCGCAACCTTCGGGGGGGGGGTTGGTTGGTGGAGCATGGTGACCCCACAACTTCGTTGAATTTACACTCCGTTTCGAATCTTTTTTTAACTACAAAGGTAAACAAAATTCTATATAAATTAAAAATAAATACATAAGTACAATGTACAAATTAAAAGAAGGTTTCGGCTGTGCCAAGTACATAAATAAAATACAGTGAACTGGGGTATAAATACATAAGTGGTACCTATATTTGTCTTCGAAGTAATGGGCGTATTAAACGTATGGGGCGCATTGTGCGGTGTTACTACAAAGAAAAAAATTATATAAAAATATACATATAGGAAGTATACCAAAAGCCTTACCTCTATTTCTTTGTTTTGCAATGGGCGTGTTTGCCAAATTATTGCTCGCATTGTTAGAGGTGTCGCTTAAAGTCAAGAAATCCAAATTTTGTTCCATCTCATGAAATAAAAATAATTGAAAATTAGTTTCTTTATACGAGTACAAATTATAAAATTGTTTGAAATGCTTTAATGGAAAGAGTCGCTTTTAAATAACTTAAGCCCGTCAATTCCAACATCGATTTAGACTTCGGTGATGTCTTCGAGATACCCAAATGGTTTTGATAAATCGTCTGCACCTTTCCCTTTTAGTTTTGGGTTTCTAGAAGGCTTCTCGCACAAACAGGCAAACGATTAACACCAATTCTTCTTAAAGTTTGCAATACATCATTAACCATAGCCATTGGCATGTTATTACGAATGGCTAATGCTTTTATTTCGCAAACTTTATAAAAAATTGGGTCCACTTGCCCCACATCATCCAAATCTTATTGAATTGGTTGATGTAAACCAATATCGCCCCCATCTTTAAAACTTTCACTATCTGCAACACTCTTTCCTACTTCACTTTCACTGCGCGCAAAACTGTCTATATTATTATATTTTTGCACAGTTTATGCAAAGCGCGACTTTTCTGCACTCAAAGCATTTCGTACACTATTGAAATACGGTAATACTTTACGGTTTACGTCAAGTGTTAATACACGTCCAAAAATATAGGTAGAGGTATCAATAGACGCGTCTTCACCTCCGTAACAATAATCTGGAGGGGGAAATCCGATATTTTTAGAATATTGCGAGATATTTGCAGTTAAAGTTCACAATTTTTCTGTCATTTTCATGTGGTTGTTGTAATCACATTACCCTGTGAGAAAAAAATGACCCATAGAGTCGGAACGGTGGCATGTTGCCACCGTTCAGGGCAACCACCTGGAGTTGGAATGGCGTAGCCCAGGGTTATTTTTTGAAGCGCGGCCGAAGGCCGCCTACGCGGAAAGGTGTTCTGCACATAAAAAACGTGGATCGGGCCCCGAATTTGGGATCTAACCCGGGTCAATTTTCGGTTTTTCACTAATAACTTTTCACAGAAACAAAATATTTCTTTTCCCCCTTCGGGTTATTGTTACGGAGGTCAAGACGCGTCTTTTGATACCTTCTCAAGATTTTTGGACGTGTATTAACACTTGACGTAAACCGTAAAGTATTACCTGAAATACATATTTTAATTAGTTTTTACTTGCCTTTTATTTGTTTTTAGTTGTTTTATTTTCTGCTCGCTGTTGTTGTACCGGCACGATGACTTTTCACTTTTATGAAAATATTTGACAAGTGCCAATGACATGCATATATTACGCACTTGTTAGAACGAAACGCCGCTACTATGTCAAGCATGAAAATAAGTGTTGCCGTTCTTACATTCACAATAAATTGTCATAGTTTTGGGATTGTATTGGTGAATCCCTTAGTACGTTCTAGCTGGGATGGCAACCCAGAGCATGGCATAGAAGTCTGTTGAATTTCGATATCTATGTAACGTAACATACCTACTGTCACAGCTTTTGTTTTTGAAGTTTCAATGGGTTGAGTTTTAATGAGTGCACCGTGCCTATGAATGTTTTTTTTAGAGGGGTAGAGGGGGTCCCAGAAATCACAGAACTAAAGGCCGACCTTGGAGGCAACTCATATTTTAAGAGAAAATCGAATATGAAGATTCGAATTTTCCCAACCAAAATGTGTAATTTTTAAAACACTTTGATAACACTATACACACAAAACTATATTACACAAAAACCCACTTCCACACAGTCCCGCATTGTTTTTTGCGCGAGTTTTGCGCGAATAACCGCTTTAAACATTTAAATTTTTTATCGCAGAAAGCCCGACATGTTTTTTCACTTGGCAACAATGCCTTCGGATTAGTTGCAGTTACAGCGAGTAGCAACTGCTGTTGGCTCTGAAGTAATAAACAAACTATTATGGCACGTTCACTGCAACATAGCTTGTTTATTCTTCATTTTATGAGTTATTTTATAGATTTTCTTTAATAATTGTTAAGAATCGCGGAGATTTATCACGTTTATTAACCACGAACAGATATAATGCCCAAAACTAAGCAGCTTGCAACGAGATTAATTTGAACTAGTTAATAAAAAAAATGTTGCCAGACCTTCCAACATTAGTTGTAACAAAAACTTCTTATATTTTAGGTACTGGTGCAGTTTATGGGGCCTACCCAAAACTAGACCAAAAAAGTCAAATAGGGTATCAAAAAACGCGTATTCACGTCTAGATTCTGAAATGAGATTTTTGTTTTCTTCAACCGTTCAAAAGTTATTTGCAGTTAAAGTTCATAATTTTCTGTCATTTGGTTGTTGTAATGGCACATTAGGCAGAGCCAGAAAAGTGAAAAAGTGTGGGAAACGTGGCACGCGGAAGGGATATCACCTTGGCGGTAGCCACGGCTATGGCACACACCCGGAGTTGGAATGGCGTAGCCCAGGGTTATTTTTTGAAGCTCGGCCGAAGGCCGCCTACGCGGAAAGGTGTTCTGCACATAAAAAACATGGATCACGCCCCGAATTGGGGATCTGACCTGGGTAAATTTTCGGTTTTTCACTAATAACTTTCCACTGAAACAAAATATTGCTTTTCCCCCTTCGGATTATTGTTACGGAGGTCAAGACTCTTTTGATACCTCTCACTCGATTTTTGGACTTGTATTATCATTTGACGTTCCTTTATTACTTCAAAAAATTTAAATTTGGAATAAAAAATCGCGCGATTCCAAATTCCAAATTTTTGCCTGCGGTGCTTGTTACAATAAGGGCCGCTTTCATAAAAGCCGGTAACCGCTAACCAGAGTTTAATTGACGTATTTTGTATGGTTAGCTGTCAAATTAATCGCCGATTAGGCTTAACCGGCTTTTATGAAAGTGGCCCTAAATGTCCAACAGGTTACAAAACTCATACTCAGAAGTCGAATTATCAACAAAATTAGATATAACTATACATTCAACGTCAAATGCTAAAACACGTCCAAAGATTTCGGGATGGGTATCGAAAGACGTGTTTCGCAACAATAATCCAAAAGGGGAAATCTGAAATTTTATTTCGGTCAAGATATATTTGCAATTAACGTTTAAAACTTTCTGTAATTTGCATGTGCTTCTGGTAGACATAGATATAAGGTATGGATGTACAGTATTACCCAAAGTTATTCATCTCAAATGTTCACTTGAGGCGCTATTACATACACTGAAAATACCTGCCATGTCATGTTTTCTTGCTAAAAACCTGTCTCAGTCCTCAACTTCAATTTTTGAAAAATCTAAATATTCATTTACACATGTCTGGCACCTCCTATTACTCGCTGACGATTCAACTATATTAGTACCAAACCGCCATTGTTGTTCACAAGTGATTCGGCCAAAATAGAAAGCAGTTTATTTGAATGTTTTTTTTTCGTGTTATATATTTAAGAAGGCTAAAATATTAAAAATATGCAGTGTGGTGAGACATAGCGTTCAGTGTGAAGTGTTTTTAATTCTTTAAGCTAGGTACTAACATCGAGTTTCACGTGAAACAGCTGTCAAAATCCATACAAAATTTCTTGTCGTGAAGTAGCCGTGAAATTTCTCTTGTATTTCAAGGCAAAGTAGTACTCAGTTCACGCCGTGTAAATGTAGCGCAACATTTTTTCACGACTTTTTAAATTGACAATAGGCCTGTTTTTTTTTACACGCATATACATCTGCGTCTGCGACTAAAAAAAAACGGTCATCCGCAATTGCGGTTATTCCATTATCAACGCGCATACATACATACATTTCCTCTGTTGACATTCCGCTTATTATTAAGGGATGATAAACAGATTGCTGGAAGTTGGTAAGGCAGTTTGCAAAATGAATGGAAACTTCTTGGAACTACTGATTTTATCAGCCACTATTTCGTAGTTGCAGATAAAGTTGTGCGCTTAGCAGTCCATAGAAATATTAAGCGCAAACGCAGACGCCGATAAAAAAAAAACACGGCTATTGTAATTTAAAATTGAGGGAAAAGTGACATTTCTATGAATTTCTATTCTTTTGACGCTCAAAGTTGGGGGAATATTTTAGATCATGCACCGAACCTAGGAATTTTTTTTTTTTTTTCAGGGGTAGAGGGGGTCGCACAGAACACAAAACAAAAGACCGAACTTGGAGGCAACTCATATATTCTGAGAAAAAATCGTGTTTAAATTTGCAATATTGTATGTAAGGAAGCTTCAAAATTTACTCGACTTGCTTATAATTATTCACTTTAAAGAATTAAAAACACTTCACACTGAACGATATGTCTCACCACACTGCATATTTTTAATATTTTAGCCTTCTAAAATACATAACACGAAAAAAAAAAAACATTCAAATAAACTGCTTTCTATTTTTGCCGAATCACTTGTGAACAACAATGGCGGTTTGGTACTAGTTGAATCGTCAGCGAGTAATAGGAGGTGCCAGACATGTGTAAATGAATATGCACATTTTTCAAAAACTGAAGTTGAGGACTGAGACAGGTTTTTAGCAAGAAAACATGACATGACAGGTATTTTCAGTGTAATAGCGCCACAAGTGAACATTTGGGATGAATTACTTTGGGTAATACTGCACATCCATACCTTATATCTGTGTCTACCATAACCACATGAAAATGACAGAAAGTTTTTAACGTTAATTGCAAATATACATATGTATATTGACCGAAATAAAATATCAGATTTCCCTCTTTGGATTGTCTTTCGATACCCGTCCCGAGATTTTTGGACTTGTTTTAGCATTTGACGTTGAATGTATGGTAATACTTTCCATCGAACGTCAAGTGTTAATACACGTCCAAAAATCTCGAGAGAGGTCTCAAAAGACGCGTCTTGACCTCCGTAACAATAATCCGAAGGGGGAAAAGCAATATTTTGTTCCTGTAAAAAGTTATTAGTGAAAAACCGAAAATTGGTCAGATCCCCAATTCGGGGCCCGACCCACGTTTTTTATGTGCAGAACACCTTTCCGCGTAGGCGGCCTTCGGCCGCGCTTCAAAAAATAACCCTGGGCTACGCCATTCCAACTCCGGGTGTGTGCCATAGCCGTGGCTACCGCCACGGTGATGTCCTCCCGCGTGCAACGTTTCCCACTCTTTTCTCTCAGGGTAATTTGTGATTACAACAACCACATGAAAATGACAGAAAATTCTGAAATTTAACTGCAAATATCTCGCAAATTTATAAAAATATCGGATTTCCCCCTCCAGATTATTGTTACGGAGGTCAAGACGCGTCTATTGATACCTCTCTCGAGATTTTTGGACGTGTATTAACACTTGACGTTGGATGGAAAGTATTACCGTTTTACCGAATGTATAGTTTAATCTAATTTTTATAATAATTCGACTTCTGAGTATGGGTTTTGTGACCTGATGTACATTAAATTGTATTATAAATTACAATTTTACAAACATATTCGCATAATTTTCATAATATTTGATAAAGTTGTAATACAATGTAAGAAAATTGTGTTAATATTACTGGTGGAAGGTCTGGCAACATTTTTTTATCGTACTCGATAAACACGGACGAAGAAGAACTAGTTCAAATTAATCTCGTTGAAAGCTGTTTAGTTTTCGGCATTATATCTGTTCGTGGTTAATAAACGTGATAAATCTCCGCGTTTCTTAACAATTATTAAATAAAATCTATTAAATAACTCATAAAATGAAGAATAAACAAGGTATGTCGCAGTGAACGTGCCATAACATAGTTTGTTTATTCCTTCAGAGTCATCAGCAGTTGCTACTCGCTGTAACTGCAACTAATCCGAAGGCATTGTTGTTGCCAAGTGAAAAAACATGTCGGGTTTTGTATGATAAAAAATATAAATGTTTAAAGCGGTTATTCGCGCAAAACTCGGACAAAAAACAGTGCGGGACTGTGTGGAAGCTGGTTTTTGTGTAATCTAATATAGTTTTGTGTGTATAGTGTTATCAAAGTGTTTTAAAATTTACACATTTTGGTTGGGAAAATTCGAATCTTCAAATTCGATTTTCTCTTAAAATATGAGTTGCCTCCAAGTTCGGGCTTTAGTTCTGTGATTTCTGGGACCCCCTCTACCCCTCTAAAAAAAAAAACATTCATAGGCACGGTGCACTCAATAAAACCCAACCCAAAAAAAATTCCTAGGCTCGGTGCATCATCTAAAATATTCCCCAACGTCTGATTTTGAAGGGCTGTGCCTTGTGCGAAGTATAATGAACATTTTCTTTTACGTGCTGTGTATTGCTATGCTATGCCCTGCTATGCAAGCATAACTGAACCATTAACCATGTAACATGTTAGTCGATTACAAAAGAAACACTAGTTCGTCACCCGGGTACTCGACTATGAACTCCATATTACTAGTATGGGAACATCGCTAACGATGTCATCCTTGGTAGTTGAAGTTGCGCGGCTTGATTGGAATTTAAAAATAACTAAATGAATTTAGTACACTTCTCTTAAACTAAGTGATAGGTAATATCTAAATCAATATTATCGGATTTTGCGAAGCGGGTGTCAAAAGACGTGCCTAGACCCCGCTAGAAATAATTTGAAGTGTGGTAAAAAATTTAATTTCTGTAAAGAGTTTTCGCAAAAACAAAAAAAATTGCCATACATTAATCCAAAACCGGAGCCTGATGCCAATAATTGTTAAAACCTCTTAGGTAAGTTCTACCTACATATGTATGTAGAAGTGTATTGGTTGCACAGTTTAAAATAGTTAATAGTTTATTTTTATCAGTTCGGAATAGTGTAAAGATGACATTGGAACTCGACAACGAAGTTATCATAAAGCTTTCTCACGAATCATCTGAAATAAGATTACGATCTTTGGAACAAATATTCAACAAGTTGAATCGTGCATTGGAACATAAAGAACATTTAAAATTCCAAGCAGAAGAATTATGCAAACAGCTTATCCGTTGGTTCGGTTTCGAACCGCTGGTATCGTCAAAACGGGTGCTACATTTATTACAATTAATTTTGGGATCGTCTTATGGCGATCAAGCCATAACGCGGGTAGGCATCGAGCGGTTCAAAAATGAAATGGAAAAGGTTAAACTAAGAGTCAAAAACAAAGCAATTGAATCAAAAATGGTTACCGACATAATGCAGATTTTAAACGAACACCAAAATAAACACCAACGAATTGAAACCGATGCTATAGAACAGTTGGGCACGCTTACTCTAAATATATATCACGATGTTGAATTTGGCAAACTTGTCGAGTCTGATACACTGTCGAAAGGGTTCGAAACCCCGGATTATGAACCAACGGATTATGAACCAGCATGGTCCGTACCGACACCCGCCGATTTTACTGCACTTCAATTTATATCAGATCTATTATCACACGATAATATTGGAAAAGTGGAAATGACAAACGCTTTGTATCATTTCGAAGTAACAATGCAAGACTATCCCGCGGAATTTATGCTGCAGGCACCACACATATTTTTGAAACTTTTGCAGTTGTACGATTTTCACGATGATAAAGGAACAATCAATGTACTACAAGATGTGGCTAGATCTATTAACGTTTACTTGCAAGTTCTTCTAAAACGGATAAAAATGCGCTGGAATATATATGCCCATTCAGCACATACAACAGTATCAGATATTCACGGAAATACTCAACTGAAAGTCGGTAAAGCCTTGGATCTAATTCTCCAAAAAAACGTGGAGCTCTTAGATGCATTTGTACCTGAGTTTCATAAAGTTACCACACTAATTATGGAAGTCACAAGTAACTGCATCGAGTTATATCGCTATCAACAACTTGTGATACATACGAAGGTTATTACTAAGTTACATAAGTCCATTCTTAGTATGAAAATATGTTTTGAAAAAGATGAACATTTTACACTGCAGCGCATAAAATATTTATTAATTGTATGTTTACTGGACGATATTTTAGATCATAACTTCGATATTCCAACTAACGATATTAACAATCAAATTTCGGAAATCATATTGCACGACTATACTTTAAAAAAAAACTTTCCTCATCGATATAAAAAAATTCAACAGCGGGTTTGCAAAGATGTAAGTGCTGGTAAAATATATAAGCTAGAAGAATTTGAGAACAGCATTCGTGGTGCAGTATCATTGCTTAAAAATCCCCAAGCAGCCGAAAGTAAGTGTATTATAATGAATGCCATAGATATTTATGTTGTTTTGGAGAAACTGAAAAGTGTACAAATTGCTGAACGCATTTTCAATGCGATCATCGATTGTAATACACAATATATATCCAACCCGGATCTTCGTGCAAAAGCCGATCAACTTTTAGTTCATCTACTTCGCCTAACATATGATCCACTGAAGGTGCATATTTACAAAATGATAGCAATGGCTGTAAAAAGGCACTTTGCTTGTTTAATGGAATGTGACCGTTACTGTATTGGACTAACCCATGGACAATTACTAGAATCTACAGTTTTGGGAATACCTTTGAGTAGCGAGCTATTGCTTCAACTCGTTTATGAATGCGGGGAAGGTACGATAGGAAGTATACGAAAACTAAGTGAAGAGACAATTGCACTAATTTTAAAATCTCAAAACCTATTGGGTGAACATTGGAAAAAGTTGTTGGAATTATTGTTACCAATTTTGCCCATATTGCAATGCTGCTCAAATTCGCAACAAATTATAGAGCTTCTTCAGAATTTGTACCACCCAGATGGTAAACATCTTCCATTTTTGTCAGCTCTGCAAGGAAACTTAACATTTATGTTTTATGATGCTGGTGTAGTTCGCAGCGAAGCTTTAACACGCCTGATATACATGTTAAATTCGGTACCCGACGCAGACAAATACGTGCCCAATCTAATCAATATAAGTGACGTTATACCCAATGATTTATGTCTTTTAAAAAAGCCATGTGAATATAAACGAATTTTCGTTGATGCTGACACCTATGAACGCGCTACACTGCATAATTTATTAAATATGATGGAAATGTCGGACATTGAACCTGTAATACGTAAAACTACATTGATGCAATTAAATGTTATGTGCCAGGAATGGCATACCTTAGCCCACTTTTGTGAGGAAAATGCATATTATTTAATATTAAGAGCGCTTGAAAATTCACTGCTTATTGCATCGTATGAGGATTATACCGGCGCAGCAATACCTGCTATTGGTATATTATCTAAAGTTTTGCTCTATGATGCATCGTTGCGTTGTGAACTCGCCGATACGCCAAATATTTATGTTCTATTATTACGTGCTCTCTGTCTTTACCAAAATGATATACAATTGCGTCAAGATGCATGCATTTGCTTGTTTTTATTGTTATATTCCAGTTTTCTTATAGTACTAGGCAATCAACAAATTGAAGCGCCAAAGTTGCTAGCGAATCTTAAACTACCCTTAAAATGCGAATTAAGATCGTTTGAGCGAAGCAATGAGCCTAATTTGCAATATGAAGAATTTTTTAATAACAAATCTGACGCTAGTTTATATATGCGCTATTTAATAGCTGATAGCTTTAATGATGACAAACAAATTCCTGTCACCAAACAATACTTGGAACAGCAGAAACACTTTGACTTCGATGCGAGTGTACATTTAAAGCTACGTGACTGGCGTCTTATGAAGGCAACAAATTCAAAATATAATATCCAACGTTTTTTGCGTGCCATTTTGAATGCTACAGATCACGGGTCATTAATAAGTGCAAGTATTTCATTGCAACTACAACTATTGGCGCGAGATGGGCCAGAACCCATTATATGTGATAAATTAACAGATGAGCTTTATAACCTTATCGGGAAATACCTGCAACTACCTCCGGGCAACGAATCAGATTTTGAGCTTTTTGAAGAATTGCTTGATCTGTGTGATTTGTGTTTACGTTTGCCCTTGCCAGTCATATGTAAACGTCTAGCAATGGATCTCGTATCGGATTTCCATCATGCTTTGATTGTTTTACTAAAAAATGCAGATACATCACTTCGGTTTTACAACAAGTTGTGTTCGTTGCTGGAAGGCGTAGTAGTAGCAATGAAATCTTTAAAGGATGGCGTTGACGGTTTACGCATTTTATATACCAACCTTTTTGAATTTAACTTCCAACTTATAACGAATTACTTTGAAAAACGTGATCTATTGCGTATACGTTGCTTATTACGTTTGCAGAAAGTACTCAGCGCCAATGCTATGATGTTACCAGATGTACAGTTAATTACGTATTGCAAGCGGTTAATTAAACTATCACTTTCTCTGAAGTCATTCACGCAAACGGGTTCACAATGGCAGATTGATTGTTTAACTATTCTATGCCAGTTGTATAATCAATTGGATGACCCAACACATAAGTTTAAGTTGAAAAATCCGACAATTAAATACTTAAGCGGTTTATGCGGCCATTGCGATCGGCAAGTACGTGCTTTGGCATGGTGTATATTGACATATGTCTCACGTTACGTTGTTCATAGTGATGATCAAAGTATTTCAAAAGAAACTGGCATTGATTTACTTGCAAATGAGTTATCCTATCTTCCAGGTGGTTTTATGGCATGCTGCTTATGTACGTTATTAGATATTGGCGAAACGATTGTGGTCCGTCAGTTAGCAGCCAATTTATTTATTTCGATTTTAAATGATGCTGAGAACTATAAGGAGGCCTCCGAATTACTAACGCGACATAAATTTCTTGAATTTGCTAACGAAGCAGTACGTGGCAATTTGGTTTTTGAAAAGCAATTGCCTACTCACAAGGACAAAGAATACATAACAACTAACGCATATATAACAAATTGTGATTTAATAAGTTGTTTTTGTCGTATTTGCTTAAGAATGGTACAAATCAGAGGCCAGTTCGTCAATGTGTTGTGTGAGTGTGATTTTATGCAGCGCTTATATGAGATAATGAAAATTCAACCAGCACATTCTAATCCTGCTTATTATGTAATGTGTGGCGATGTGTGTCACTTATATGGAATTTGTTATCCGGCAAAATTTTATTTTTTACAACGAACTCTGTGTCGTGATCACGTTTGGCAAATGAGCTTTTACCAGTTGCTTGATCAACCGCTTGTTTCCGATGCGGTAATAGTTAATATACTTCAACTTTTGATGGTGCTATGTAAGGACGATCTGGCTTACGATAAATTATGCCAAAAATTTGCTAAATCACCTGAATTTCTGCTTAAACATTTTCTACGCTCGTTTACTATTGGTAAACTCAATACGCCTTTGCAAAGATCCTCCATGGCGGTGCTGTGTTTGCTTTTAATTAGATCACAAAATAACGACAAAACAAAAGGCTTTGTAACGGTTTTGGAGGAGAATGTTGAAATAGCAAGATCTACTAAATCAAATAACGACGAAATCACTATAAAAACCACTAATTCAAACAAAACTATCACAGGCACACTATGCGATGAGATGAGTGAAACAATAAGCGGCTCCAAAGTCAATGAGATACTTACAGATAAACCTGAATATTTCATATCTGTAGACAGTAGTAAAACTATGTCATATGTTACCAAATCGGCTTCTGCCATTATTTTCATTGAATTATTTCACCTTTTTCAACACTTATACTCCATAACGGCCTGCAAATTCGATAATGCGCCCACGAATGTGCAAATACAGTTATGTGAAACAATGAGTGTCCTCTTAGGTCTCTCTCTGGAAGCAAGACGAGCGGCAAAATATTTGAAATTTTTCGATAAAATTATGCAGATTTTCAATACATTTTTTGAACAGTTCAATAGTTCAGCCACTACGTATGTACGTCGCTATGGCGAGAAAAAGAAATCGGCGTTAGTAAAAAATTTTCAGTTGCTTCTTAATTTACATTTATATTGGTTCACAGCGCCTGATGCAGCGTTAACTGATAATTTGCAAAGTATAGCACTATCTAAACTTACAATGCAATTATGGCCATGGCTAACGCATTCGGGGGAATTGAAAGAGTTGGTTTTACAAGTATGCAGTTACCACAGTGAACATTCACTTGTTGTCTGTCAGCAATTTTCATCACTGCATTCTGGTTATGCCAATTCATTACTGCAGATCATCATCAAAATGGTTGTGGCTGAGACAACAAAAGTGAAAGCGACAAAATCCGAAACTTTTTCAGTTATCAGCACCGCATTACGCGTTGTTATGAACTGTTGCTCTTGCACCGAGGGGCGTGTAACAATTATAAAGGCTCATATGTTGGATATATTTGATAGCTTGCATCCGTTTCATTTGAAATCGCCTAAAACAAAAGCCGAAATACTACGTTCGTGGTTACAATTTTGGGAGTTATTTTCACGTTATCCAGAAGGGGCAAAGACACGTAATGTGCGTGCTTTATGTGATGTGATCTTACGTTTTCCCTCACGCAGTGTTTCCCGTTTACTTACGCTGCGCATTTTGCGCAATATGTGCTTTTTGCCTAGTAATCGTACAACTTTGCTGTCTTCGACGGATTTCCTCTGCACTGTCGATACAATTATTTGCATTTCCTTAGAACCAATTCCAAATGATGAATACGAATGTGCATCATATGAAGAACAATTGATTGTATGTGTTGGAATTTGGAAATTATCTTCAGCTGGAGCGAAATATATAGCTATGTTCCGAAGCACAAATTTGGCCAAACATTTACGACGATTGCGTGATCAATTGTCAACACTGGAGGAATCGGACTCTGAAAAGTTTTTGCAACTGCCTTTCGCCTCACACTTGTCCTATGTACTAGATGTTATTCTAAATATTTTTAGTAATTAATTACATAGTTTTTATAATTGTGTATTCACATAACACTGCTTAATTAATTTTTTTAAACATAGTTTTACGAAACATATCACACTTTTTTGTCTAGTAGAAAAGAAGGAAATAAAAAAATATCTTATATTGATTTTGTGTACATAAATATCAGATAAGTTACTAAACAAAACTATTAATACATGGTATACATACATATGTGACGAAACAGAGAAATGAACGGTATCCCCACTGACACCCCCAAACGAGTCGGTTCTATCGTACCGCAATGACCCAGGGTTTTTTAACATGCCCAGTGGTGGAATTCACTCTTCCACCACCATGACTATATTAATATAACGATATTGGTTTTCACTAACAAATAAACAGCACGTAATTTGCTGTTTTGAGTTAAGATTAAAATAATATATCTAAATCTTTCACTAAGCAGTCGATCTAGTCCCATGTATTTGTAGTTTATTCCACTTAGAAATTATTTTACTACCACATCAATCAATCAAATAAGCTTGGCCATAGCCTGATATCAGGAACGGATTCAGATGAGGGGTCCAGGGGGTCTCGTCATCGCTTATAGAAATGAACATCTTTACTCAACAATTAAATATTATATTGAGAGAAGTATAGCAATGGCACTAAGTCCGTAGCGTTATATGTATGTATGTACATATCGTCTGTCATTCGAAAATTTAAGAGTACATTGCAAATGTATAATAATTGTACTGTGTAAGTATACATATGTATATGAGTGAGTTTTTATTATTCATACCTCCGATTATTATCATCCAACTTTTCTTGTGAATGTTGTATTGGAGATTTCAAATCTGGACCCCCCCGACAAATTTTCCTGGATCCGCCCCTGCCTGATAAAGATCTGTTACTATTTGAAAAGACAAATTCATTGCGCTACCTTTGCCTAGAAAGTGAGTATTTCTCTTTTAAAAATTGAAAAGAAATGATTTATGGAATTGTCTGACGTTCCCGTTGTTATTTCAATAAATTTTATTTTAATATTTTTTCATATTTCATATTTTTCTTTTGATACATTTTTTGTTCAGAAACTGGGACCCAAGGCAAATTGATTGTTATGGTAATGGCAGAGCGAATTCGGCAATATTCGCCTCTATTCGCTTCAAGTTTTTGTAATGTAGAATGCCATAGTGATAAAAAATTTTAAATGACAACCCTCGAATGTTTTTTTATATTTCATAAAAATTAAATTGAACTAATGGTGTCTGGAACAATAAATACGTGTTTGGACAACTCATGCGTGCATAAAATTTAGTTAAAACCATCGCCATCGTATCCTTTTGGTAAGTTGCGATAGTTTTTTGAAAATAAATACCAAATACAATATTCAAAGTCAACCGTCAAATCTTTCTTTTTATGACATTCTACATTACACGGCGTGTTAAAAACGTGAAGAAGAGGAAGTCAGCTGTTCACTTAACATTACCATAAGAATGAATTTGCCTTGCTGGGACCTTACTTAACAGTTCTGTTCGAAATGATATTCTACTCGAAAGCGAAAAGCGATTCTTATATACAGGTACTTTGTTGTTCGTTAGAATTTACTTCAGAAAATATTCCACAATAGTAGAGAACACTTTCAAAAATTGCAAGCGCAGTTATTAGGCAGAGCAGATCCACATGTTACAGTAGCGCTGGTGATGATATCTCGACTTCAATGCGTGTGTCGAATCTTCCATGATTTCTTTAAAAATTGATATATAGCGATGCGCCGGTGGTTACACTTTTCACAACACCTATATATAATCACTAACAAGGCGAATTAAAGAAGGTGGCAGAAAATGATCAGCTGCATGGCGAAATAAATAAGGTGAACGCACGGCGAAAAGCGAAAAACCCCTCATGTGTTTGCTTTTGTTTTTAGTAATGAGTTTGTCAAATCCAGGGTGACATTTCGATTTTTTGGTTCATAAGCGTAGAAAGAAACGGGGGTCAGACGGGCCTACTCCCCCTCCCCCACACGGACAACTAATGTTAGCTTTACCCTAGCCTGTTATCTATTAGATTTTAAAATTTTAAACAAAAATCGAGTAGTATAAAAGGAATTTTAAGCCGTCCAGCAAGCAAAATCAGCTACACTTTCCATAGGCGATGGCATACAGAAAAATTTTTCAGAAGCTGGCCCTGCTTTTCTTAAGTAATTAGCTTAAACATGTCTGTGGAACAAGAAATAAACCCCACAATGAAGTGAAAACAAGTTCGAGTTGTCACCAGTATTAAACATAAATGGGTCATACAATTTCTGGAGAAATAAAGGTTTTAGTACCAGAAATAAAACCACTAAAGTATGCTTTTGAACTTGCTTATAACAACAACTTTTATTTTGTAATATCAGCCAAAAAATACTTACTTAACAATGCCATGATTAAACAGACATACTTATACGGGCCTAAGTTGAAATCCGCATAACTTTAGGGCTAGCTAGAAACCATTCTGTATATATTTACTTTAAGTTGTTCTTTTGTAAGGCTGGCTAGAAAAGTAGGTAAAATCATAAATGAAATTTGGGAAAATAAACCGGGTTTTGCTCGGCTTGGTGACAATGGATACTTTAAAAATTCTAAATACAAGATCCTTTTACTAGAATACAACAAATTGACTAGACCGGCTGCACCACAATTATAATACAACACAAAACATTTTGTTTTGTATTATATTATTTGGGTTTAAATATATTGCCCCTGTTGCTCGAAAGCCGCCTACGCCCATGGTCTTTTGTTTTCTTTACAAATAAAATTTGTTTTTTCTTTTCATAAGTTCATTATATGTACATCAAAAATTGGTTTGCAGATATATAGAACTGGGAATACTATAGCAAAATTTTCATTTTTCAAATGTAAACAAAAAATAATTTATGACAATAGCTCTGTTCGGTGGCAAACAGTTTTACAAAATTTTATAAAATTTTATAAAATTTTTACTGTGAAAGTGTTCGGTGGCGCAAAACACTTGCAGCGAGAGAGCGCATTTTGACATTTCATTGACAGAGAGAGCTGCAAGTGTTTACTGAGGATTTTTGGCTCCGTAAAAGTTGCAAGTGAAAACAGCTGATCGTGACAAGGGAAAGCAACAACAAAAATTTAAAAATTTGAATTTTCAACCAATCAAAATGGCAACAGCTGTTTTTGGTGCAAGTTTCTACTGACTCCTGTTCGGTCACAAACTTTTACTTTTTGCGTTTCGAGAGAGTTTTACGTCATTCTCACTTTACTTACACTTTTTGCAAGTTTTGCCACCGAACACAGCTAATAAAATGACGGCCTCATTATTACGGCGAAAAAAAACTTATAATCAGCTGATCATTTTCCGCCACCTTCTTTAATTCGCCTTGATCAGCTGATTAAACGTTTTTTTAGCCGTAATAATGAGGCCGTCATTTTATTGTCATAAATTATTTTTTGTTTACATTTGAAAAATGAAAATTTTGCTAAACAAAAATTTGAATTAAACATACATTTAGGCCATGTTAATGACTATATTCGAGGCGGGATGAGAAGAGTGCGCGTAAAAACGTTTTTATTCTAGGAGTGAGCGTATAGGGAAAGTGTAGTGTATGGCGGTTGATAGCACAAGCTCGAAGGCAGCGTACGTGCGTGGCCCTATTAATGTGGAATCAGTAGACCTGTTGCAATTAAAATCAACGTCAGGAAAAGGCAAGGCAAATTGATTGTTATGGTAATGGCAGAGCGAATTCGGCAATATTCGCCTCTATTCGCTTCAAGTTTTTGTAATGTAGAATGCCATAGTGATAAAAAATTTTAAATGACAACCCTCGATTGTTTTTTTATATTTCATAAAAATTAAATTGAACTAATGGTGTTTGGAACAATAAATACGTGTTTCGACAACTCATGCGTGCATAAAATTTAGTTAAAACCATCGTCATCGTATCCTTTTGGTAAGTTGCGATGGTTTTTGGAAAATAAATACAAAACAGTAAAATCTTTCTTTTTATGACATTCTACATTACACGGC
This sequence comes from Sphenella marginata, assembly GCA_951509765.1. Classification (NCBI taxonomy): domain Eukaryota; kingdom Metazoa; phylum Arthropoda; class Insecta; order Diptera; family Tephritidae; genus Sphenella; species Sphenella marginata. The sequence goes on along the minus strand of OX608080.1, from coordinate 87,934,227 downwards.
TAGTTAAAAACGTGAAGAAGAGGAAGTCAGCTGTTCACTTAACATTACCATAAGAATGAATTTGCCTTGGGAAAAGGTTACGCGGGCTAGCAGGAGTTGTAAGCTTCTCTATCCTGGGAAGTAGTTCCAGTTCTATATATGTATTTGCAAACAAATTGTTGATACATATTGAAGTTATGAAAAGAAAAAACAAATTTTATTTGTAAACAAAACAAAAGACCATGGGCGTAGGCGGCTTTCGAGCAACAGGGGCGATATGTTTAAACCCAAATAATATAATACATTTTGATTTGTTTAGTGTTGTATTATAATTGTGCTGCAGCCGGTCTAGTCAATTTGTTTTATTCTAGTAAAAGAACTTAACAGTGCATGCATGATATAATGTTAAAGCAAAAATGTAATCTTGTAGTTTGAACTCATTCTTTACATAACAGTTTAAACTGACTCAAGAACTTAAAATCATTTATAACTTTGTCCAAATAACAAATGAACTCAGTTTTTGTAGAATTTTTTAAGTATCCATTGTCACCAAGCCCAGCAAAACCAAGTTTATTTTCCCAAATTTTAATTATGATTTTACCTACTTTTCTAGCCAGCCTTACAAAAGAATAACTACAAGTAAATGTACATATACATAATGGGTCCTAGCTAGCCCTAAAGTTATGCGGGCCTTGAACTGTTAATTCAGTATTTTTGTGATTTGTTAAAAAAGGTTGTTCATTGAGGATTCGTAGACCATAATTTACTTTGGCTGATATTACAAAATTAAAGTTGCTGTATGCAAGTTCAAAAACAGACTTCAGTGGTTTTATTTCTGGTACATAAAACCTTTATTTTTTCAGAAATTCTATAACACTTTTATGTTTAATATTGGAGACAACTCAAACCTGTTTTCTCTTGATTGTGGTTTTTATTTCTTGTTGCACAGACATGCTTAAGCTGATTACTTAAGAAAAGCAAAGCTAGCTTCTCAAAAATTTTTCTGTATGTCATCGTCTATAAAAAGTTTAGCTGATTTTTCTTGCTGGACGGCTTAAAATTCTTTTTATACTACTCGAATTTTGGTTCAAATTTTAAAATCTAATAGATAACAGACTAGGGTAAAGCTAACATTAGTTGTCCGTGCGGTGGGGGAGTAGGCCCGTCTCACCCCCGTTTCTTTCTACGCTTATGAACCAAAAAATCAAAATGTCACCCTGGATTTGACAAACTCATTACCAAAAACAAAAGCAAACACATCAGGGGTTTTTCGCTTTTCGCCGTGCGTTCACCTTATTTATTTCGCCATGATCACTAACTTCCAAAACAACCATTTTCCCGCCTCCTATTCACATTTTTCTAATTTTTCAATATTTACTTTCTAGTACTGCGTACTTGTTTTTCTCAAACAAGTTTTCCACAAACAAGTGGTTTTGGGAACAAGTGTTTTTATGAACAGGTGCTTTTGGGAACAAGTGTTTCCATGAACAAGTGTGCCACCCATGGCATACTCATACAGGTAATATCGGCGCTATATATGGTAATCGTTTACGTGGGGTACCGAGCGCTAATACGCGTCCAAAAATGTCGGGAGAGGTATCAAAAGACGCGTTTCCGCCCCAGGAGCATGAATATAACTCCGCTCAACCAATATTTCCATTATTTTGAAAATATTTGCGAAAAACCGAAAAATGACCCGGGTTTAGGGGCCCGATCCATGTTTTTTATGTGCAGAAAACCTTACCGCGTAGGCGGCCTTCGGCCGCGATTCAAAAAATAACCCTGGGCTACGCCATTCCAACTCCGGGTGGTTGCCATAGCCGTGGCTACCGCCACGGTGATGTCCTTCCGCGTGCCACTCTTTTCTCACAGGGTAATGTGATTACAACAACCACATGAAAATGACAGAAAATTCTGAACTTTAACTGCAAATATCTCGCAAACTACTAAAAATATTGGTTCAGCGGAGTTATATTCATGCTCCTGGGACCAAAGCGCGTCTCCTGATACATATCTCAACATTTTTGGTTGTGTATTAGCGCTCGGTACCCCACGTAAACGATTACCCTATATATATATGTGTATATATACATATATTATTATTATATATATATTATATTAATATTATATATTGTATATCTATTGTATGCTTGTATTTACATATGTTTGTTTGTATACACATATCGCACCCTAAATCAAAAACAGTCACAACTCAAAATTTTTTTAGGTCGCTTTCTTGGCATAGATTGCCTAATAAAAAGTAGTGCAGCCAATACATACAATATTTTTCTTTTTGACTATTATCGTTACTCTCTAAAGAGCACAGTGATGTCAAGTTTTTAAAAATCAAATCACTTTTGTGCGATCTAGAAGCAATTAACTGAAAGTTACTCGGATTTTGAGTTGTGACTCTTTTTGATTTAGTGTGCGATATATTTGTTGAACGTGTCTATAGCATTTTCAGGTCGAATGAAACCTTTTTCAAGTAAAATGAAACCTTTTTCAAATGAAGTGAAACATTTTTCAAGTCAAACGAAACTTTTTTCAAATGAAGTGAAACCTTTTTTAAATGAAATGAAACTTTTTCCAATTGAAATGAAACTTTTTTCAAATCAAATGAAACCATTTCTAGATCATAGTATATCGCCGCTTCTAATCTATTAATGTGATTGCCACCATATTTATAATGGGGTTTTAAATTTTTTTACCTACTTATTTTTAATTCTTATGTGATAAGTATTAAAATATCCCAGTCCGCGGATGAGGTTTTCCCAAATTTGTTTAAAGGTACCAAATTTTTATCAAATATATATGTAAATAATTTTAAAAGGCTCGCTGTTCCATAGAATGCTGTTTTTTTGTCCGATTCTGTGTGTACTATATATGTATGTAGTTATATATGTATGTATATAAAAAAAAACAATATAATTCACAATTTCCATTCTCCACAAGTCATTATGTTTTCCTGTGGTCAGCTAAAGAAAATTTCTCCAAAAATAACGGAATCGCGAAAATTGGAATTCGCAAAGAAAATATTTGACATAGAGGCTATTAGTTGGAAATAATCTTTCGTGATGAGTGATGGTGAAAGTCAAAGTGATTTTAGTTCTGGTAGCTCCGAAATATTTCTCACCACTGCTTTGCTTCGAAATCAAACTTCGGCGAATCCGTTATTTTTTGGAGAAATATTCTTTAGCTAACCAACTAAACACCAAGAGTTGTGGAGAGTGGAAATTTGCAAATTGTTTTTGTAATTATTTTATATATACATAGCTACATGTATGTACAGTAGAGCGTATCACCAAAAAAAAGTCGGCCGTACTCCCCCTCATTTTTTTGAAAAACATTTAAAAAAAAAAATTTTTTTTTTTCTGGCAACCCTAGACATCGCCCAACTACATTTTTATTCATATCTTTCGCGTTTGTTGTCGGATTTTAAAGTGTGACACATCAATTTTTTTGTCTCAAAGAGGAGGTTTTTCTCAAGAAAGTTCATTGAGCTCATGCGTTTCGTTGTGGTACTCACCCACCATATCTCAGTTTCTACCACCCTAATGTAACAAACTAATGCTCAGCTAATTGAAGACCGTAAAAAATCATAAATCTTTTGCGAAGAAAGTATTTCGATTCAAGCAGTAGAACTCGAAATAAAACAAATTTTGTTTGCTGGGTTGAGCGCTTACGGCCCACAGTGCCGCGACTCCATATAAAAGATCAACAAAAATAGAAGGAGTGGTCAGCATTGGCTGAAACTTCACACCTCAATGGACTATATCACACCAAGATCAGAAAAAAATCCGTTTTTCAGCCTCTGTTACGAATTAATAAAAAAATTTTTTTTTTTTTTTTTCAATTTTATCAAATGGTAAAATAACTCATAATCGTCGTAGACATATATTTATAAAAACCGAAATAGTCTTCAGAACTTGTTGAAACTTTACACCTACAAGTACTAGGTAAGCCATGCTGATTTCAAAAATTAAATCGATTTTTCGATATCGGGTACCCATTAAAAAAAACGGGTTTTTTTCATATTAATATATGAAAGACAGAAAAATCATTGCTGATTGTGGGGTTTATTTGTTTTATTTGGATGGCCGTAAGCGCTCAACCCAGAAAACATAAATGTAAGAAATGGCCCATTATGAATAATATAAACAAATTTTGTTTTTAGTTGAAAGCCATACATTAGATGCCTTATTTTCTTTATATGTACATTTTTCTTTATTAGTCCATACAATTTTGTCGGGATTCAAGCTTGCTGTATTTCTGCCGGCTCTCGCACTTAAAAATGTGGCCCATGCGTTGTTCATCGGTGACCGCCATTGCAGATTCATGGACTGTATGAACAAATCGCTCGGTATTTTGGGAATGACAAGGATATGCTGTGAAAAAGATCAGTGAAAATGCCGATAAAAGAGAAGCAAAGAAAAATTAATAGTTTTCGTTGTGCATACCTGGTAATTCAATAAAAACTCTCAACTTTATACTCCGATCACTTGATCACTATGACGAAGATACATATAACCCGAATTTAATAATATCGAGTTTGGTTGGCAGTTGGTTTTTCACAATGAACAAAACGTATTTTTAAAGTTTTTGCAGTTTTTAACACGCACCAAGTAAAATAACAATTGATTATGTATGATGTAAAGAGCAAAACAGAAAAAAATAGATAAAAAATAGTCCAGTTAATTTATACAAAAACGGTCTTCATAAAGAAAAATGTATAAATAAAATAAGGCATTTAATGTATCGGCGTGCCATACGAAAACTAAAAGTAAAAAAATTTGAAAAGAAAATTAGCACTGTGGGCCGTAAGCGCTCAACCCAGCAAACAAAATTTGTTTCATTTCGAGTTCTACCGCTTGAATCGAAATACTTTCTTCGCAAAAGATTTATGATTTTTTTACGGTCTTCAATTAACTGACATTAGGTTGTTACTTTAGGGTGGTAGAAACTGAGATATGGTGGGTAAGTACCACAACGAAACGCATGAGCTCAATGAACTTTCTTGAGAAAAACCTCCTCTTTGAGACAAAAAAATTGATGTGTCACACTTTAAAATCCGACAACAAATGCCAAAGATATGAATAAAAATGTAGTTGGGCGATGTCTAGGGTTGCCAGAAAAAAAAAAAATTTTTTTTTAAATGTTTTTCAAAAACACTTCATATGAGGGGGAGTACGGCCTACTTTTTTTTTTGCCTGTAAGGCGAGACGCTCTAATGTACAGTCACTCACATAAATAAGTACACACCTCTTTTAGGCAGCTCTCACCATTTTGGGCTTCAACAAATTTATTTGAAGAAATTTCTTTTAAGCCAGTTTCTCATGATCTAACACATAAACTTTAAATTATCTTTTAAAAATATGTGAAAAATTCGCTAAATTTTGACGAATTTTAATGGAAATTTTCAAATTTTCTCCCAAAATAATATTTTTGAGTATGTAGATTTGTAGCCCGTTCAATTTTAGTATCATCCGTGAGAAATTCTGCTGATTTTTGGCAATTTTTTTTCTTCGGGACTTTAGGATTTTTCCTCCATATACATTTATGAACGTAATTTTTTTATATGGGAAAAGACAATGAAGCTCTTCAGAAAAAAAATTGGCAAAAATTGGCAAAAATCAGACAAATTACTTACGGACTTAAGACTTACACCTTATGATACTAAAATCTGCATACTCAAAAAAATTTGAAATTTACATGAAAATTCGTCGAAATTTTGCGAATTTTTTATATATTTAAAAAATATAATTTAAAGTTTATGTGTTAGATCATGAGAAACTGTCTTCAAATAAATTAGTTAAAATAAAAAGGTGGTGTGTATTTATTATATTTATATTTATATAAGATACAGCGTAGTAGACGGTAAAACAACATTCCTAGGAAAAAGCGAGTTTTAAACAATAATGTTTCTCATTCAGAGTTTTGACTAAAACTTAAACTTTTTACCTGCACCTGGTTTCTGTAACAATTTAAAGAAATCCGTTTTGTACAGAAAATTTTGTCAAAAAAATTTTTTTATTCAACGAATTTCGTTAAGAAGTTACAGAAACCAGGGGCTGGTAAAAAGTTTAAGCTTTAGTTAAATTGGATTGTGCACTTTTGTAGTTCGTTGAATTTGAGTATAGATGTTTGTATATACATACATACTTAACAAATAGCAAGCCTTAAATTGATTCGAACTAGCCTTTTTTTTAAATTATTTCAAAAATTTTTCCCAAACAAATAAGAATGGGATCTCGTTATATGGACCATTGTGTATCAGGGAAATTCCACCGTCACTTACGTTACATCGCAAGTAAAATTGTATGATTCAAACTCAAATTGCATTACCATTTGCACGTTTTAGTACACGAAAAATGGTTTATTACTTGGAGTTTAGCTACTCAAAGCTGTTATGCCTAAACTTTTATAGAGATGTAGCATACATAGTTAATTATGTACCGTCACTGACGTTACGTAAAATTCGTCACTGACGTTACCTCCGAAGTAACAGAAAAAAAGCCGACTAGTTTTTCTTTTATGGACGTGATAACAGACAGGTCAATTGATTTATTGCAGAAAGTCGTGAAAGGGTTTATCTTCAGGTGTCCTTTGCTCAGTATAGACTTGTTTAGCTGGTTTTGCTCATACGCCAAGTACTAATTGTATTACAAGAAACGTGTTGCATTAACCACCAAATATTGTTCGAGTCTATTGTGTGGAATATTTATACATATACATTCGATATATATAGATACAGAGGATCTTTCCGTTTTAATAAAAAAAAAAAAAAAATAAATAAAAGCAAAAATAAAAAGTTTGTTTGAAAAGGTGGGTAAGAACGTAAGCGTTCGTCACTGACGTTACAAAAGCGCAACGGATTTTTTTAGATTGTGTACTATTTTAAAAACAAATTTACTTTACATAGTTTATGTAGTTACCTTGTAGATGGAGAATCGAAGATTTCAAATTTATTGGCAGAAAACTATATATTTTATGCAATAAAATGCTTATTTTCGTCACTTACGTTACAAAAAAAGGCGCACAATAATTTTTTTTTTACACCAAAATATGTTTGTGCAAATTTTTCATACTTTTAAAAATTTCACTAAGAATTAAAATAAAAGTAACATGTAATGCCTGGTTACTAAGATTCACACAGCATAACAAATATAAAGTAGTTTCTTAACAAGGTATTTAAGAACAAAAAAAAATTTTTTTTGGTTGTCATAAATAGTTTAAGAATATTTAAGTTAGGCTTATGCGAATGTCATTCTGGCATTTAGTCATCATGATTTAATATATTAACAACAACTTAGCCATATTACCAACTTAAAAATAAAATGTTGGTTTTTGCGCTTTCATCAATCTCTGCCATGGAAACTCCCATCAGTACAAGTGTGATATGTTACCTGTCAAACGTTTGACAGGCACTTCAAAATGAAGTTTTTTATAGTTTTTTGTTTACATCTAAGGCACTTCAATATGGCGGCGCATCCGGTACTCCTATCTTTAAACGAATGATAGAACGAGATGCAGGATGAAACTGTAGGGACTATTATTATAAATTATTTATACTTTATTCATTTTTACTTTGCATTTATTTCATTTTAAAATAATTTTTTATTTCTCATTTTCAAAGAGAAAATTTTTGAAATTAAAAATTTTATTAATATAAGATTTTGATTTTTTGTTGTGATTGTTTTTAAAAATTTAAATAAACGTTTGATTAAAATAATTAAAATATAGATAAATGTGCTAAATAATGGCGATTCTGTGAACCTTCAATACAACCAATATATTCAATCATCACCAAACAATTGCAAACGATATTCCTACCATCGAACCAGATCAACAATCTACATCTTTATCAAACAATTACAAACGATTTGTCTACCATCGAACCAACAACAACCTATATACATATTGATTGCCTGCCATTGAATACATGCAAATAATTTTAAAAGTGTAAATTATATTAAATATATAAATATGTGATTTTACAACTATCATCATTTAAACTATAACAAAAACAACTAAATTTAATCATCGAAAATCATCTGTTTTTCAATTTATCATCATATACAAAGAATTTCAATTGATTTAATTTTAAAATATATAATTATTTTGTTATTCATACACATTATCTACAATCAAATTAATCTACAATCAAATTAATATATATATCAACAATCAACCTCAATAAATAAATTTATATTGTTATAAGGAAACTAGAATTCATCATCAAAAAAAAAATTTTTTTTGGCCATACATATATGTATGTATATTATTCTTTTATTGAGTTATTAATTTTATTTAAATAATTCTTCAATCTTATTTAAATATATTTATTTAATTTTTTATCAATTTTGTAAACTCCTTCTCCAAGTTATTTTAAATGCAACGATCACCTATACGTACACGTTATTTAACAACAATGGAAAATCAAAATGAAAACATAAACACAAATACTACTACAAATTCAAATTCTTCACAAACTATACAAGCAGATAACACTACACATTATGAAAATAATTTAACATCTATTTCTAAATCAATTAAATTACCTCAATTTTGGACCGAATGTCCTGAAACGTGGTTTTTACTTGTTGAAGGACAATGTGAAATAAATAACATTACTAATGATGACCGTGAGAAAAGAATCGACACACACCACCTCTTTGTTGATTTTAAAGCCGCTTTCGATAGCACGAAAAGGAGCTGCCTATATGCCGCTATGTCTGAATTTGGTTTCCCCGCAAACCTTATACGGCTTTGCAAAATGACATTGAGCAACACCACCAGCTCAGTCAGAATTGGGAAGGACCTCTCCGAGCCGTTTGAAACTAAACGAGGTTTCAGACAAGGTGACCCCCTATCGTGCGATTTCTTTAATTTGATGTTGGAGAAAACAATACAATCTGCAGAACTCAACCGCGCTGGAACAATATTCTATATAAGCGTGCAACTGTTAGCATATGCTGACGACATTGACATTATCGGCCTTAACAACCGTGCCGTAACCTCTGCGTACTCCAAACTAGAAAAAGAAGCGGAAAAAATGGGTTTGGTGGTGAACGAAGGCAAAACGAAGTACATGCTGTCATCAAGCAAAGAGTCAGCGCATTCGCGCCTTGGCACCCACGCCACTGCTGGCACCAAAAAGTTCAAAATAGTGAAGGACTTCGTTTACCTTGGATCCAGCATAAACTCCAACAATAATGCCAGCCTAGAAATCCAACGAAGAATTGCTCTTGCAAATAAATGCTACTTTGGACTGAGTAGGCAATTGAAAAGTAAAGTCCTCTCTCGACGCACGAAAATCACACTCTACAAGTCACTCATCGCTCCCGTCCTGCTATATGGTGCAGAGGCGTGGACACTAACAACATCTGACGAGGCTGCATTCGGAGTATTCGAGAGAAAAGTTCTGCGAAAGATTTATGGGCCTCTACGCGTTGGCGACGGCGAGTACCGAAGAAGATTTAATGATGAGTTGTATGAGCTTTACGCAGACGTCGACATAGTACAGCGCATTAAACCGACCTGCGATCTCGTGGGGTCTCCAATTGGCGCAAAGAAGAAATGACTGGCGAGCTATGTTGGACGGTCAAAATCGCTCAGGCGGTTAGATGGCCATTTAAAGAAAGAAGAATGATAATATTAAATATCAAAATATATTAATTGTTCTTCAACGAGAAACTATTTTTAAAATTATAGATATTATCAACCCACCTCCTTTAACTAATAAATATCAGACTATTAAAAGAGTTTTAATTGAAAGATTTTCTCTTAGTGAAGAGAAAAGATTAGAAAAATTATTTTCAAATACTGAATTAGGTGATCGATCTCCATCAGACCTTTTTAGATATATGAAATCTTTAACTGGTTCCGAGTCTATACTCAGTCAAGAATTACTTGTCAAATTATGGATACGAAAATTACCACAAGATATTCAAGCACATTTGACTTCAAGTAATATTCAAAATATTAATGAAATTATTATACTTTCAGACAAACTTTTTGACTTAATTAATAAACAAAATTCTTATAAAAATACTTCAATAGCTAGTATTGAAACTAATATTTTTACAGAATGTATTAAAAATTTAACTGAATTAACTACATCCATTCATCAAAATTTAAACAAAATAACTACAGACATTAATGAATTACAAATACGATCTAGATCTAGAGATAGAAATCAAAATAGATCACGAAAAATTCTTTAAACTTAACAAATCCATTATGATGGTGGCTGATAATGGAGTTAATCAACCATCACGCCGCCTATTTGTATATGACAAATTCAATAAATAAAACTTTTTAATTGATACAGGTGCAATAGTTTCAGTTGTCCCTTCTACAAAATTTAAAATGTATGAACGTAGTTCAGATCTTAAACTTTCTGCAGCAAATGGATCTTGTATTGAAACATTTGGTACAAAACTTTTAAAAATTGATTTAGGTTTGAGACGAGACTTTGAATTTCCTTTCATTCTTGCAGATATTTCTCTTCCTATTATTGGTGCAAATTTCTTAGAAAAATTCGGTATTTTAGTTGATATCAAAAATAAAGAAATAACTGATTTAAAAACAAAATTAAAAGTTACTGGCTCATCTGGTTTTTGTGATATATTTTCCCTCAAAATTCCCATGTTAGAAAATAAATTTACAAATATTCTAAAAGAATTCCCTTCAATAACTTGCGAACCAGATTATACCAAACAAGTACAACATCAAACAGTTCACCGCATTGAAACTAAAGGTGTATTACCTTTTTCTAAACCCCGTCGTTTAGATCCAATTAAATTAAAAATAGCAAAAACTGAATTTGAATTTTTAATTAAAACTGGTATATGTAGACCGTCCAACTCTCACATTGCTTCTCCTCTACATCTGGTCCCTAAAAAAGATCCAAATGACTGGAGACCTTGTGGAGATTATAGACGACTTAATTGTATAACGATACCAGATAGATATCCATTACCTCATATTCATGACCTTAATATAAATTTAAAAAACAAAAATTATTTTTCAAAAATTGATCTGATTCGTGCCTATCATCAAATTGCAATGGCAGAAGAAGATATTCACAAAACAGCAATAACCACTCCATTTGGAATGTTTGAATTCGTACGAATGCCTTTTGGTTTACGAAACAGTGCTCAAACATTCCAACGTTTCATAAATGAAGTATTTTCAGGGTTAGAATTCGTTTTTGTCTATATCGATGACATTTTAATAGCTAGTGATAATGAAGATCAACATTTGGAACATTTAAAATCTGTTTTTAAAAGATTGGAAAAATATAATTTAAATATTAAACCTACTAAATGCATATTTGGTGTAAATAAATTAGATTTTCTAAGTTACGAAATTTCAAGTGAAGGAATTAGACCATCCTTAGAACGAATTGAAGCAATTTCCAACTTTGATAAACCAGTTTCAATTAATAAATTGCAAAAATTTCTAGGTATGGTAAATTATTATCATAGATATATTAAAATGTTAGCAACTGAACTCTGTCCACTACATGAAATGTTAACTTTTTCGATCAAAAATAAACTTAAAGAATTAAATTGGACAGAAAAAACCAACAAAGCGTTTGTAAATGTTAAACAACTTTTTACAAAAAAAACACTTCTTACTCATTTTGATAAAAATGGTCAATTATCTCTTGCAGTAGATGCGTCAAATGTTGCAATTGGAGCAGTTTTACAACAAATAAGTGAAAACTCATTAGAACCATTTGCATATTTTTCAAGAAAATTAACTCAAACTGAAATGAATTATTCAACTTTTGATAGAGAACTTTTAGCAATATACAATTCTATTAAACATTTCAGACATTTTCTTGAAGGTAAAACATTTACTATATACACTGATCACAAACCTTTAAAACATATATTAAATTCAAAAACAGATAGATCACCTCGTCAAACTCGTCATCTTGAATACATTGCACAATTTACCAATGATATTCAATATATTTCCGGCAAAAATAATATTGTTGCTGATACTCTTTCACGTATTCCAGAGATTAATACAATTTTAACAAAAGATATAAATTTTCAAACATTATTTGAAGAACAACAAAAAGATGAGATACTTAAAAATATTACTTCAAATCTTAGTTCCAAAAATAATTTAAAAGAAATCAATATTGCTCTTCTCGACCTCAATATTTGGTGTGATACTACTCAAAAACCTTTTAGACCTTATGTACCAAATTCTATGCGAAAAATTATTTTCGACAAAATTCATTGTTTAGCACATCCTAGTGTACGTACAACGAGAAAACTAATTCAATCTAAATATTTTTGGCCGAATATGCGTAAAGAAATTAATAATTGGACATCTAGTTGTATCAACTGTCAAAAATCTAAAATTTCAAAATATACTAAAACTCCTGTTCAAAAAATTAATATTCCTACAGGGCGATTTGAACACATTCATATGGGTTTAGTTGGACCACTTCCTGTATCAAAAGAAAATCGTTATATTTTAACTATCATTGATAGACATACAAGGTGGCCAGAAGCATATCCACTAAAAGATATTTCAACAAAAACAATAACAACTACATTTGTTCAAAATTATGTAACTCGTTTTGGTATTCCACTAAAGATAACAGTAGATCAAGGTTCACAATTTACATCAAAATTATTTACTGAATTAACTCATTTGTTAGGTTCTCATAAAATTCACACTACTCCTTATCATCCGCAATCTAATGGAATGATTGAAAGATTCCACAGGACTTTAAAAACTGCTATAACAGCCTCAAACGATTCTACTCATTGGTCTGAAATTTTGCCTTGGATACTTCTAGGTTTACGAACTGCTATTAAAGACGATTTTAAATGTTCATCTGCCGAACTTGTTTATGGACAAACACTTAGATTACCTGGTGAACTAATTGTCTCTAATAATAATAATGAAATTGATAACACAAATGAAACTCTCACTAAACTAAGAGAACATTTTTCAATTGTTCGATTGAAACTTATTCATCATAACAAAGAACGTAGCTTTGTTCCTAAAAGTTTAGATACTTGTGAATATGTATTCTTAAAAGTTATTCATAAGTCAAATTTACAACCACCTTATGAAGGTCCTTTTAAAGTTATTTCTAAACATGACAAAACGTTCAAAATTCAATATGGTAACACAATTAAAACAGTATCTATTGATTTACTTAAACCTGCATATTCAAATTTAACTAATACTTTAAACAAAAACACAGAAGATACATCACAGAAAACAAAAAAAATAACATTTAATATTAATTAATTTCTTTTGATCGTTTCACTGGAGGGGGAGTATATGTAGGGACTATTATTATTAATTATTTATACTTTATTCATTTTTACTTTGCATTTATTTCATTTTAAAATAATTTTTTATTTATCATTTTCAAAGAGAAAATTTTTTAAATTAAAAATTTGATTAATATAAGATTTTGATTTCTTGTTGTGATTGTTTTTAAAAATTTAAATAAACGTTTGATTAAAATAATTAAAATATAGATAAATGTGCTAAAGAAACCAATATAGACTATAAAAAAACAGGTGTTAAATTTGGCGGGGTGCAATAGCGCCTTGTGAAATAAGCCCTTTAAGGCCTTATTACATTATTGAAAGTGAAATAAGGCCTTTTTTTCAAAAAAGGCTTTATTACACTTCGAAAGAGAAATAAAGTCTTAAAGGCCTTATTGCTCTTTCATTTTTTTTAATGAAACAATAATATTCTAATTCTTTTTGTATTTTATTGAATAGTTACGCACAAATTTCACGTTAACCAAAGTGGGAAACGTGGCACGCGGAAGGACATCACCGTGGCGGTAGCCACGTCTATGGGACACACCCGGAGTTGGAATGGCGTAGCCCAGGGTTATTTTTTGAAGCGCGAAGGCCGCCTACGCGGAAAGGTGTTCTGCACATAAAAAACGTGGATCGGGCCTCCGTAACTATAATCCGAAGGGGGAAAAGCAATATTTTGTTTCTGTGAAAAGTTATTAGTGAAAAACCGAAAATTTACCCACCGGTGGTCACAACAGTAATTGCTTACAATGTTTCAACAAAAAGCATTAAATATATATATCTTATTTTAATAACTCTTTATTTTTATAGTTTGAACTGAATTGTACCTGTTTATTTAAATTATTTCATTATTTAAGGACAATAAAACTTCTTGAATTAAAAGACCAATAAAACGAAAAATATTAGAATAACATCTGTACAATTTTTATATAATAAAAATATGAGTATTATCTGTGTGCCAAGAACATGGTACAATTAACAGGTAACCGCATCAGAGTTGCATTTTTTATTTTTTTCATTCGAAGTGGTCTCCCGATTGTCAATGTCTGTTTATATTTTTGTTTTGTTTACATTTTTGTTTTGTTTACATTGAGCAGTAATTTTCTAATTTATAATTTTTCGGTTTATTACACTAAAATACAATTCAAAAAAGTGTTTGTTCAATGGGAAAAAGATGTTCACAAGTGAAACGATAGGAAAAAGATATTTTGCAGTTCTCAAAAGGAAGTGGGACTTGGAAAAAGCCTTTCTCTAAAAGGCTTCAGGTTCTAACTAAAAAGATTTCCGATTTTGGGGGAAGCACTCAACCTATCACATCTGTATAATTAATATATCACCGCACATGTAAACAATAACAAAATGTCAACTTCTTATATGAAAGCTGAGTAACGTTGGGTGCCTTAGTGTTATTGCGTTGATATCGCTGTACCATTTCTAAAACCATTGAAAATTTATAAATAATTGAATAATTTATTTTTGTATTAAACTATGAAAAAGTTTGGCTTTGAATTCGGTGTTTCCTAAACAGGAGCAAAAATGGGTTTTCTTATAATTTTTAGGTTAGGTTTAGAGTTCGGATTCCTTATCTTAAGATTGGTGGTGCTTTCTAAACTGCGCTACCACCAAATTGATGCCAGCCTTTGTTCTGAGCAAAAATACAATCGAGCAGTGCCAAAATAATACTATGCGCAATTGCGTTAACACATTGCGCTGATACCGGCAATGCGATTTATTCATGGTATCAGCGCAACAAACTTTGCAGCAATAACCAGCCATTATTTCCATCACTTTGACACAAGAAATTGTTGACAATTTACCGACCAGCAAAATACATAGCAGGGTTGCTTTTTATTCCTGCGTCTACCTGTTTATTGTATCATGGCCAAGAAGAAAAAATGATAGTTCTACTCATACACAGCTTTAAAATGATCAACACCGGTGGTGCACACGGCCTCTGATGAATAAATTGTATGACCCACCGGTGGGTCACATGGCAGCGAACGGGTTAAGGCGATATACAAGTGGTCGTACCATAGACAAAGTCACTTTTGATGCTGAGGACATTAGAGTTGTAGTTACACCTCAAAATTTTCTTTAATTTTTTGTTTGGTTTTTCACTTTTTTTATTTTCATATATTTCAAGGCAAACTTTCACATAAGAAAATGAGTAAATTAGTCAGTTTTTGATTAACCATTTTTGAAAATACTCGAGTTACTCATATTTTTGATTAATCAAGTAATCGATTAACCGAAAATTTGATTAATCAACTTAGTCGATTAATCGAATAAAAGCACAGCCCTAGTATTAACACTTGACGTTGGATGGAAAGTATTACCCAAGGAAGAAATAATTATATGTTGTTTAGTTTTTAAGAAAAATGTGTTCTATTTAATGTAAAATACAGTAGAATCGCGCAAAAGTTAACTCGCGAGAAAGTTAAACCTTCGGCTAAGTTGACCGATTTTGAGCGTCCACGTACCGCTCTAAAAAGTTAACTTTTTCGAGCTTATCTATTTTTTCAAACCCAACCGTTTGTTTGGCAAGAAAAACAAGCTCGGGTATTCCCCTTATTGCTATGTATTCCCCGAATTTGTATGTAAAAAATTATTGTCGGTGTTGGTTGGTACATACGTAGTTTGTCATGAACGTTTGAGCTTGTGAGTTGTTTATAGTTAGTGTGTTAAAAAATGTCAACTAAGCAGAAAAAATCATTGCAAATCAGATTAAATTTGCATCAAAAAGCTGAGATTTTAAGAAAAATCGATGAAGGTATTCGTGGAAATCGATTGGCAAATCGATGCAAATCAGATATCAGATCTTATAAATATGCGCACGAAAATTGTCAGGAGCTATTACACAAAAGAAAAGAAACAAACAAGTCTCGACCGCTTCTTTAAACCAGCCCTTACAAATTAATATGTACATATATGTATGTAAAATGTGAAAAAGTACAAACTAAATCTAAGTTTCTGTTTTGTTACGAGTAAAAGTGAGTCATGCAAATAAATTGAACGTATTATATTCCCAAAATTATGTTTATTTCCGTGTTTTTTTTTTCAAATTCGAGAACCCTTTGGAAAAGTTAATATTTCGGAAAAGTAAAACACCCTTGGAACGGTTTGGTTAACTTTTTCGCGATTCTACTGTATTACAATTTTGATCACAATAAATAAAATAAAAATTCTTCAATTATTTACTTAAAATTGTGAAAATGGTCCGGTGGAGGCCGTGGGCGCGGGCGTCGGCGCGGATGTGCGCGGACGCACAGCTGGAAATCAAATCTTAGTGATAACCCCAATCATATCAGTAGTTGGTTGTCACTTATGTTTAATAAAAATAAAAAATAAGGCTTTATTGCACAATTGGGTAAATTTTTATAAAGGCTTTATTTCTCTTTGGAGGTGTAATAAATCCTTTTTTGAAATAAAGGCCTTATTTCACTTTCAATAGTGTAATAAGGCCTTAAAGGGCTTATTTCACAAGGCGCTATTGCACCCCGCCGTTAAATTTTTTTTTAAAAATTTTGACGTCTATGCTTAAGATATCACACTTGACATGGTACACAATGATATGGACACAAAACTCAAAAAAAAAGTTAGGAAAAAAAAAAGCGATTTCTATGCAAAAGTGCACTTTTAATGCCTAAAAAAGGTCTGCATAGGGACGAAAGTCCATATATAATTTTAAAAGAGAAACTTACTCCGTTTGTGTCCAATTATCCACATATGTTTTACTTTTTCCCACTTCTGATGTCGTAAATATTTTTTCCACTTCTGAGCTTGTTTTATCGCTATAAATGAACATAAATACAATCCTATATAAATTTCCAACATGCCTAAATTCACCTTATTGGAAGACAGGAGTCTAAAGCCTGTTCACAGGTATTTGTTGTTGGAACCGCATTTGGCATCAAGTGAGTCCTCTGCCTGCCGCACTTTGAAAAATGGACCAACGCCCTTTACCATTGTGTATCAGTATAAGTGTGATATGTTATCTGTCAAACGTTTCACAGGCACTTCAAAATGAAGTTTTTTGCAGTTTTTTGTTTACATCTGAGGCACTTCAATATGGCGGCGCATCCGCTGCTCCTATCTTCTAACGAATGATAGAACGAGATGCAGTATGAATCCAATATAGAATATAAAAAAACAGGGGTTAAATTTTCTCAAAATTTTGACGTCTATGCTTAAGATATCGCACTTGATATGGTACACAATGCCCTTTACTTTCAGTTTTTTACATAAAACACATTTACTCATGTTGATTTTTTCAATGTAACTAAATGTTTCTTTATTTTACACAACGTTTCTTTATTTACACAAAATAAATTAAATTTTTTAAAAGTACAACGCACCAATATCGCAAAAATTTTTGTAAACACTGAAATGTAAACAAATAAAAGATAAACAAAGTTTGACAGTTTAGAGAAAATGAAAATGAAAAAAAACTAATCAGCTGTTGAGTTTATGTTACCTTATAGGTATGCCATGTGTACCACCATTGTCAAAGATGACTTGATTTGAGACTTCGTTTTACTCTCTCATTTGCCATTTATTTGGCTTTGTTGCCAGCATAGAGTCAAAATAAATGGCATTTTGCGGAAGGCCAGACTAAGGCAACGAAAAAATGTACCGAAATAGTCGGTAACTCTTTAGCTTTGGGGTCAAAGGGTAGAAGTTATGAAAAATGTTGAGTGCTACATCAAAACATGTGGTTCGGTGTCCCTGATAATAATATGCAGACGGAAGATCAATACTACAAGCCAGTCAAAACTTATCAACAAAAAACCTTAAGTACATTTTTTACTTGGCCTTATGTTATTGATTTTGTTAGAAGAACTTCCGAAATTTTAAGTAGAGGACCAGCCCCCATGCACCCAACGGCGGTTTATATAGTGCTTTTGATCCCATCAATCCATATTTCTCAATAATATCAATATTTCATTATCAAATCATGCAGTGTTATATGATGCATTTAAACTTCATTTGTACATATATTTTTGTTTATTTATGTCTGCAGATATTGCTCGACATATCTTCAAGATTTCCGACACATACAAACAGTGCGCTCGGGAATCCCCAAACACACGATAAATCGAACATTCGGAAATTTGAACCACGTTTCATTTTATAATGTTTTGTTTTCGAACACTATGTAGATCACATATGTATGTACATTGTATCTGCCTTTATTAAGATTCGATTTTTAAATAAACGCTCAATAAAAATTGACTTACATATATAGGTACTTAGTCAAATACATTGCATATGTTGAAATACATACACAACGTTCAAAACTCGAACAGGGCTGGTTTTCATTGTTTCGAGTTTTCGCGAGTGCAGAGTATGTACATTTTTTAAGGTGAATTTTTTTTTTATTGCTGCAATTTTTTGCCTAAAATTCCTCAATTATTTTCTATTACCAGCGATTGGTTAACTCCTTCTGCAATAAAAATGAATGCTTGATGAAAAAAAGAGACACATTTTTTTATTATAATTAATAAAATACATTTTCCGTTGGCTAAATTATTGTAGAATATAATTTGCTAACGTTCAACTATTTTTGCATATGTTTTCGCAATAGTGGGTACCAAGTTTTCTAAATTGAAAGGAGATAAATCAAATCCGAAGACAACAGAATGGAACTCGAACAGAATGTATTCTAATCGAAAATTTCTTACAGACTACGAATCGCTAGAATAAGAACCAAATTTGTTTAAAATAGAACTACAGAGTAATGGCCCTGTTACACTTTTTTCAAAGGCCGCGGCAACACTGATTACTATTTATTTTAATAAGGGATAAACTACATTTGGTTGACAGCACTTTTTCCCATTTCACCCTAGTATAGGGCTGTTTGCTAATATGAATAGGTACTAGTCGTTACTGAAGTGTCCAATAGAAAAGAGCTAACAAGCTTAGTGCAGTACGTCACCGTACGTGCGCCCTCGTGTCAAATGGTGACTGCACCCTACAGCCCCAAGTGTCCTGCCAAACCTATTTGCCTTTTCGCGTAGACTACCGTGATTTATATTATATTATTTGTACATTCCATTTAACTTTTTATATTGTGCGCTACAGCCGTGTATCTATCAATAGGGATGATTAAAGTTTAATTGTCGTATACCGTAAAATGTGCACCCTTTAATTAACGATTCAGCGTGTTGGTGGCGTATTCATATCCATTGAGTGACCAGTGCGTGTAATTTGTGCTTCAAGTGACCTGTCTGATGATGGTAAGTTCAATTAATTTGACACTGCAATTCATTAAAAATTGTTTAAGTTTTGCACGAAAATCAGATTTGAACAAACAAACGAATGCAGAGTCCAATACATATGTATGTATACATACATGCTTGTGAATAGTACATGTGTATGTACATATATGTATATGTACGTAGGTATGTACCCTGGAGAAAAAATGTAATTCGTGTAGGATGTCACTGGGATGAGGCACAAAGGAGGATGCAACTTATGCCAGTTCTAATCACTTTGTATGGACTGGACTGTTAACATTTGGCTAAGCCTGTCCTGAGATCATTTGTCACCATTTATACCCAAACGGGTACTTTCAACTAATATGAGTATGCTACAAAATCTAGAATTGACTTACATTGCCATGAGTATGCTACATTAATACATACAAAATTTACTTACCTACATACATACGTATATTGAATTATAACCAACTGTAGGCTAAAGGAACTAATCATAGATTACTCTCTTTAGAGATTAACGACACAATTTTATTCAGGGTAGGCACACTACAAAATATTGAGGCATGTATGTAAACATGATATATGTATATCTAAGGATGAATATGTGTCAGCAGCAGCAACAGCTCCGCTGCACAGTGGGCCAGCACAACTGGTTTTCAGTGTTTCTGCCTCCGTTTTGTTTTTAAAAGTTATGTCGGTTTGGGTTTGCGGCATTTCTGGTATTTGTTTCCTTTGGCACTCACCTACTAATAAATTAGCTAAAAATATGATAGGGGTGTCAAAAGACGCGTTTTGACCTCGGTATCAATGATCCGAAGTCGAAATTAAATTTTTTTGTTTTAGTGAAAAGTTATTAACAATGACAGAAAATTCTGAACTTTAACTGCAAATATCTCTTCACAAAAACAAAAAAATGAAATTTCGAGTTCGCAGAATTGATACCGAGGTCAAAACGCGTCTTTTGATACCCCTATCATATTTTTAGCTAATTTATTAGTAGTTGAGTGCCAAAGGGTACAAATACCGCATTTCTTTCCAAGTGATATAATTAAAGATTATTTAAAAGTTGTAAAATTTTGTTGTTATGGTAATCAATTTCATTTTTCCTAATCGCCGAATTTACCAGTTATTTAGTGGGGTTGGATTTGGTTTCCAATCATAAGCTCTGCTTAAGGTAAGCCTAGTGGAATTAACTAATGAAACTTGGTGGTGGTAAGTCTTCGTAAAAGTCGGTAAAGTTGTTGCAATCCAACATTCACCACTATTCTCTTTATTAGAACGAATTAATTTCAAATGAGCGCGCAAGGCTAGAGGTAAAATATAGGTAATCGTTTACGTGGGGTACCGAGCGCTAATACGCGGTTAAAAATGTCGGGAGGGGTATCCAAAGACGCGTTTCGGTCACAGGAGCATGAATATAACTCCGCTTAACCAATATTTTCAATATTTTGGAAAATATTTGCGAAAAACCGAAAAATGACCCAGGTCAAATTCTGATTTGGGGGCCCGATCCATGTTTTTTATGTGCAGAACACCTTTCCGCAAAAAATAACCCTGGGCTACGCCATTCCAACTCCGGCCACCGTTCCCACTCTTTTCTCACAGTGTAATTTGTGATTACAACAACCACATGAAAATGACAGAAAATTGTGAACTTTGATTGCAAATATCTCGCAAACTACTAAAAATATTGGTTCATCGGAGTTATATTCATGCTCCTGGGACCAAAGCGCGATCCTGGTCTCCTCGGTACCCCACGTAAACGATTACCAAAATATAAATGAGATTTAAATTAGTTAACAATATGTTGTATATTTATGTTGTTATTATATGTTGTTTGATTTTTTAAATATACCTCCCTTAAAATGACGAGCGCGTCAAAATACATAAGTAGGAAAGTAAAAACTTTTCTGGCTTCTTTCTACCTTACCGGCCGAACTATCTCCAACCCAGTAAACAAAACTTCAACTGCTATGCTCTTCATACATTAATAATAATAATGAATAAAATTGCCCGCGATTAATACCTTGCAATATATCACAACTCTTTCGTTAAGGACATAGGAAATGGATCAGTTGAACCCATATGGATCTAAACAGGCATTAGTAGTATGCTCCTGTAAAAATTATACCGGATTCATTCTAGACTAATCACATTTTTTGGAAAGAAAGTGCTCTTGAACTTGTTTTTAAGTGATTTGTGTTCAAACATACATACCGATAGATTGTATTAAAACGGCTTCTGCTACTTTAATAAAAGCCCCACAGCACGCATTAATATTTCTTTGGTATCTACTGTACATACTAATTTTTATCAGGAAGCGTGACTGAACATCGCACACGTTAGTTGTAACACCTATCAAGCAAATAAAATTGCTGAAAAGGCAACATCCTAAAAAGCAATTGGTCGATGGAGCAGACTTTTCTAACATCAGTTTCGATTTTGTCCAAAACTATAGAATATGCCAGTTTCTTAGGTCACGAGCATGCCGATTAGGTTAGGCTTTCACAATAAGAAGGTAACATATACCTACATCTCTACATCTTCTCTTCTTCTTCTCTACATGTAATAAAATTGTAACAGGTCGATGTCTGTACATGGCAGATATCAACAAAAAATTGATTGGGGAAAGCATTATTAAACGAGTAGAATCCAAATCAACCTTTTTTTTAATTTTTGTGTGTCTGTCTGTCTGTCTGTCTGTCTGTCTGTCTGTCTGTCCGTATGTTTGTGGCCGTATCACTCTGAAAGTACTGAATGGAAAGGAATGAAACTTTTTTCGTTGGATTGCTAGATACTCAACTTAAAATTTAGGATATTAGTTTTTGCGATATCTCAACCGGTTTTGGAGTTATCGCCCAATATATGGACCAGGGGTGACCAAAAATGTCTTAGTACAATATGGATGTCAAACGAAAGGTGTCAATGAGGGCTGTAATATGCGATGTGATCAATTGAAATATCCCAAATGGTTTCGGAGATATCTTTAAGTTATCGACGAATATTTGCAAAAAAATGTGTTAGTACAATATGGGTATCAAACGAATGGTGCCAATGGGTACTGTTATATGCGATGCGCTTAATTTAAATATCTCAAATGGTTTCAATTATATATCTTCAAAAATTTCGCACGGAAAAAGAGAAGGGTGGGTAGATGCCATGTACAGACATCGACCTGTTACAATTTTATTATATGTAGAGATATGTATGTATTTCAAATTTCGAAAACTGGCCCAAATGTATTTTTTAATTGTTGTGGTGAACTATACAATCAAGTTATAGAAAGAAAGTTGAACTTCGAAAAAGTGCGTATAGGCTATAATGATTAAAATCGGACTCAATCTGTTATAAGTTCTGATACTCAGCGAAGCAAGCGGGCCTTACTAGTATGTATATAAAACAGTTTTAAGGGCAGGATTGATATCCAACGAAATCCTAATAGCAGTGAAATATGGATACATGTTGGTTACCTATTACGTGTAAGGGAATATAAAAAACAGGCAGTTTCAATGCCGTAAATGGCATTTTTAAAATAAATCATTTAAAATTCGTTCAAGAAGCCATTTCTATTTACAAGTTCAGAATTGTAAATAGCTTTAAGTTTCAAATAATAACCATTTGGAAGGTGACTATATTCTTGAAGATGACTTTATTCTTGACTTTTATAAAACACTAATTCATCTACTTACAAATGAGTGTTTATAACCAACATATCTAAATAATAGATAGTATATGCCTAGATTAATGCTTCCGTTAGCAATTTCTCTCTACTAAAGTGTTAATGACTTCATCTGCTTTTCTTCGAAAAAATTCGGCTTGGTAACTGAAAAAATCTAGATTTGCTTATTATTAAGTTCTGGTTTAATAGATGGGTGACCGATCATGTGCATGTTGACAGAGTTGCGTGTGCAGGAACACGGATTAGCATGTGCATGGGTGTACATATGTGCGGGGTATATTATATGTATGTACTTATTTACAACTGGAGTTTTTGTGCTGTAAAAGGGCATGTCCAAGAAAGCTCTTAATTACCCTTATTACATACATATGTATATATACATACACACTTTAGGTATGTACTACATATGTAGTTCTTATCGAAAACGTTCATTGGCGTACAGTAGTCAGTGGGTAATGGTATTGGGAGCAGTGCGTTTGTGCCCAGGATTGTTGCGTGTCCACTAGCCCTACCTGACTAGAGACCTGTTTCATTTATACGTAGAGCGGTGAATCATGTTTAGATGTGTTCTTTTAGTTAGTGCAGGCCACCAGACCAATACACCATAAAGAAGAATCGGGCTCACAATGGCTGTGTATATCCAGTAAACCACCTTAGGGGAGAACCCCCAGGAGGTACCAATTGCCCTACTACAGGTGAACAGCATTGCTGATGATTTTTTGGCTCGCTCCATTAAGTTATCACTCCATAACAGTTTCCTGTCCAGAGTGATTCCTAAGTACTTAACTTAATCGCTGAACGCTAAGGAACGCAGGGTCCCCAATCCTTGGCTGTGTTAGATCTGGTACTTTGTACCTTCTCGTGAAGAGGACTAACTCGGTTTTATCTGGGTTAACTTCCAAACCTGCGACCGTGGCCCAGTGTGATATTTTGCATAATGCTCCTTCCATTAAGTTGCAGAGAATTTGCGAAATTTCCCCCGCATAATGACGCAGATATCATCCGCATACGCGATCACCTGATGACCTTCCGATTCCATGAGGCGCATCAGCTGGTTGACGGTAACCACCCAAAGTAGAGGAGAGAGAACGCCTCCATGCGGGGTGCCTTTGCTGACTGGTCTGCGGATCACGCTGCCACCTAGCTCCGTTACAATCTGCCTACGCGTAAGCAGATTGTGAATAAACTCAACCAGGCACGCAACCAGACCCGTCAGCACCGAGACAATGGCTTCCGGGAGTGCGTTGTTAAAGGCACCCACAATATCAAGAAAAGCCACCAGTGTACGTTCCTTGAGGTCAGGTGACCTTTCAATAACGGATACCAGTGAATGCAAGGTTGTGTCGGTCGACCTTCCCTTAGTATAGGCATGCTGAGCATGCGATAGACACGACTGTTCAATCTTCCTCCTGATGTAGTCCTCTAGGAGTCTTTCTAGTGCCTTAAGCAGAAAAGAAAATAAGCTTATGGGCCTATAACCATTCGGTTTCGATTGTGATGACTTCCCTGCTATGGGGATAAAAACCACGTTAACCCTCCTCCATGATGTTGGTATAAAATTTAGCTTGAGACAGCTTTCAAACATCCTCTTAATCCCGGGCCTAATAAGTTCGGCAGTATACCGGAGCTGAACCGGAATAATTCCGTCCGGGCCAGGCGACTTATAGGGCTTAAAGGTCGAAAGAGCCCAGTCTATCTTATTAAAATCTGTGATTTCGCTTATTAGCTGGTTAGTGGTTACCCACCGCCAGGGCCGTGCGCAGGAATTAGCCTTGGGGGGAGGTTTTAATTTAGATTTGCATTCGCATACATTTTTCACTAAGATAAACATATTTGCTGAAACAGCTACCTAGACCCATACATCATAAATTTAAATGTTCTTTAACTTTTCTGAAACTGCATACTCTGATACCTAAAACTATACCCCAGAAAATTTTTCTGGTTCTACACATTTTTCTGTATTTGACAGAGAATTTGTGATATGATGGCATATCCCACCTAACTACAAGTGCAAAAAAGGACTCCTTTCGGAGCCATAAAACACTCATTTCTCAGAGCTTTACTCTCCAACATGAGATTCCTTCGATTCCGATTTCGATGAATTTGAAGCCTTTTTTGACTCTTTTTAAATGAACTGCGGAGCCTTTTATTGGTGCGTTTCTGAACCTTTTTCGGAACCTTTTATTCCTCCATTCTGACGGTTTTTGGGGCCTTTTCAGACGCCTTTCGGAGCCCTTTAATTGGTATAATCGGAGTTACAAAAAAGTTCAATTGTAAATTTTGTTTGAAAATAATGGTAACATAATATGGTTTATTATTTCCCACTATTTGTTGTTTTGAACCCTCTTATAGCCTCTATGTTTTTTGATTCAAATTAATATCTTTGATGATTGCCCTTCAGCTTGGACATACTTATCCATACATGCATAAGCTTAGATGTATAGTTTGGCCGTAATGTGGGTTAATTCTCCTCAACTTGCGCATTTATGTATATTACAGAATCAATCAAATGTTAAACTTATACAACCAGATCTTCGACACTGGAATATACATATCCCCAACAATGGAAGGTGGCCGCAGTTGTCCCCATGCCCACCACTCATGTGGTATGCTAAAACTAACAAACTTATAACCCCTCACCAGTTCGGCTTTCAGAAAGGACTAGGTGTAACGGACCCCCTCCTCTTTTTCGAGCACTTCTCTTCCACGGCCATTGCTACCCGAAACCATGTTTCTGTCCTAATTTTAGATTTTAAAAAGGCATTTGATAGGATTGGACTACACATAGTACTTAACGAACTAAAACGATGGAAAATTGGCACCAAAAGGTACAACCTCATAAAATCCGGAAAATTCAGAGTATCCGCAAGCTTGTTCTTTGCGGTCAAGGTATTTAAAGAGGTGGACTACAAAGTAGCACTTGCTGGCAAAAGTGGGCTTAGATAGTTTGCAAATAACTATGTATATTAATAATTTTTAGACTTTTGCAAATGCGGTTTAACTTTTTAATAAGAAAATTGTATGGGACCCAAATATTGAACGTGGGCGAGTAAGGGTAAACACATACATACGTTGGTTTTTTCTTTTTTGAAACAAAAACAAAATATTTCATTTGTCAATTCTACCTTGTTTAATTTGCCTTGTATACACCTGAGTTCCTCTTCGAAGCTTTATGTACCTATAAAAATTCCTTGAGGCGTAACTATCTCCCATACAAAATTTTTAAGGCGTTTCCATAATATTTCGAAGTGCAAAACTTCGGCTCAATCAATAGTTATCTGAGGTCAAAGTTTAGGTTTTGATAAATTTGGTTTGCGCTTGCAGTAGTAAGAAAAATAACTTTTATCTAAGTCATTTCCATTTTCAAGTCAAACCGTTTTTTTTTTTTTTGAAAAAAAATTTGGAACCGCCCCCCCCGAAAATATTTCCTGGATACGCGCCAGATAAATACTACACCTCTTATTTGACACCCATATTGTGGGAAACCAGTCTAGGGCCACACCTGGTCCATATTTTGGGCAATACTTCGAAAAAAGGGTCTCATATGGGACTTATAATTACACAATGCTAAAGCAGTCGTCAACACCTATCATTTGATACCCATACCGTATGAACACGTTATAAGGTTACCCTGGTCCACATTTTGCGGGATATCTCCAAAACCTTCAGGGATTTTTATACTTTTTTGGCCATAAACGATGTCGGGCTCAATCAAAAACTATGTGCAAAATTTCGTTTAATTCAGTCCAGCCGTTCTTGAGTTATAGCGTCAGCAAGGAAAATAGGCTCCATTTTTATTTTATTGAAGATTAAAGCAAGTACTTTAAGGGCCACTTTCATAAAGCCGGTTAAGCCTAATCGGTGATTAATTTGACAGCTAAGCGTACAAAATACGTCAATTAAACTCCGGTTAGCGGCTACCGGCTTTTATGAAAGTGGCCCTTAATGTGTTAGAGTGTTTGATTTGAGAGTTAGAAAAGGAATGAGCAGTTATGCTTTTTGCATATGTGAAATGTGGAGCATTTGCTTGTGGAAATGTTTGCACCAGAAGTTTCTGACCAATGGGTTATCTCGCCTAAAATTTGTAGGAAAATATCTTGAACCTTGTTAAGATTTTTAGTTTTTGTGAAAATTAGGACGTCCTCTGCATAAACTCAGTGTGTGAGAGTTTATTATATCGCTGATATTGTGGAAAGCTAAAGTAAAAAGGACTACTGACAAGGTTGACCCTTGGGGTATACCATTATATAGATTAACTATTTGAGAGTTATGTCCATTTACGGATACAGTGAATTTTCCATCGTTTTAGTTCGTTAAGTACTATGTGTAGTACAAACCTATCAAATGCCTTTTTAAAATCTAAACTTAGGACAGAAACATGGTTTCGGGTAGCAATGGCCGTGGAAGAGAAGTGCTCGAAAAAAAGGAGGGGGTCCGTTACACCTAGTCCTTTCTGAAAGCCGAACTGGTGAGGGGTTATAAGTTTGTTAGTTTTAGCATACCACATGAGTCGGACAGCAATCATTTTTTCCCATATTTTGGACATACAGGGGAGAAGCGGTAGTTTGCTAATGAAGGATGTGGGCTTGTTGGGTTTGGGCATGGGGACAACCGCGGCCACCTTCCATTGTTGGGGATATATTCCAGTGTCGAAGATCTGGTTGTATAAGTTTAACATTTGATTGATTCTGTAATATACATAAATGCGCAAGTTGAGGAGAATTAACCCACATTACGGCCAAACTATACATCTAAGCTTATGCATGTATGGATAAGTATGTCCAAGCTGAAGGGCAATCATCAAAGATATTAATTTGAATCAAAAAACATAGAGGCTATAAGAGGGTTCAAAACAACAAATAGTGGGAAATAATAAACCATATTATGTTACCATTATTTTCAAACAAAATTTACAATTAAACTTTTTGTAACTCCGATTATAATTTTTTGTGTAAATATTCAATTAAAACACCTGAAATTCAAGCATTTTACACACAGACACAGAGGTGAATTACCTACATCGATTGGGCAGCGTCCCCTGTCTTGTGCTCTTTGTTGTAAATTCAAATTTGCCGTTTTTCTGTGGATTGTGATCGTGAGCCTGATAAAAATTTAACATGCATGTGCAACAACAAATTGTGATCCAGATATTCGCTGTTGTTGCATTTGCAGGGGCGCACAGAGGGGAGAATTCGCCCCGGGCCCCGCACCGGCTCATTCAAGAAGGGGTGTTCAGTACTCTATGTTGTATCAGGGTTGGGCATTTTTGCACTAGTGGTAGTTAGTACCACTGAAAATAAGGTGATAGTAAATTGTTTTTTCAAAGTTTGCACTGTCACTAAACATTTAGTAAGGAATATAAGTATCTAGGAGTAGTTATAACGCAAAATGGATCGTTCCATAAACATTTGTCAAGTAACTTAAATCAGCTAAATATGCTATAAACAGCACCTGGAGTTATTTTTTGTCTAAAAAAGACGTGCCTCATAGACTTAAGTACAAACTATTTTTTAAAGCAGCTGTACGAACTGTACTGAGCTATGAAACAGATTGATTATTACGAAGAAGTAGAAAAGTTGCTGAGGTACTTTATAAAAGGGCTGTTTAGATTACCGCGTAACACCCCGAACTACATATATGATTCATCTCGAAACCGGACTCCCAGAATTGTATTTTGACTTCTTGAAAACTCATTGCAATTATATTTGTAGGGTTATGGAAATAGGTAATAAACGTTTTCCAAAGCTAATCGCAATGCACTTGCTAGAAATTACATAGGTCTCAATGTTTCGAAAAGTGGAATGCGCTTGCAAACGAGTAAGGTGAACTAATATTAATAAATGATACCACTTTGTGGAGATATTAGCACCGAAAAATGTTGGCTAAAATAGATGCGGTGAAAAGGGATAATTTTCTGTTAAAAGCTCAAGCTAGTGAAGTAAGACGAACTTACCCCGTCTTCGAACATAATCTTTGTGAGCTTAATCATTTTAGGGATGAATTTCATATTTTATTAATTTATATATGTATATGATTTAACAATTTTGCAGACTAGTTGTATATACAACTGAATGACCTTATATAATAACTACACAATACATCATTAACTACTTAAGTAATAGAGGATACTAGGGTATTTTTGAATTTGACTCGACCTAAAGAAAAATCAAGAAGACTATCATTATCTAGTGGTATTCTTTTAGGGTCCGAGTAAGTGGTTCATTCAAGGAATAATTTGATCTACAGGCATCAACATAAAAGATATGGTGACTTCTCAAAGTTTCAGCAGTGACATAGAATTTCACTAATGACAATAGTTGCGGACAGTCAATATTACCAATAAAAAAGTCTTATAGAAACATTATATGTATCTATTATAGTTCTCCTGGACTCTAGCGTATTTAAACCAATTAGACTGCACCTCGAACTATAGGAAGGTATAGGCTGATCAAAATATAGGGGTCCAAGCAATACCTCAAAAATATCTTTTGGACCCGCTCTATCCTTTTGTGTACATCGTAGAATGGGTTCCATATTATAGAGCCGTACTCCACAATTGGCCAAAGAAATTTGAAAACACAGCAAGAATACTAGTTGTTGACCTACCATGCTGAAACGGACAAATAAAATAATTAGCCGTAAAGCATAATTTGGATATGTTTTTTTTTTTTTTTTCAAATAACTTCGAGATATCACAGAGTTTGGAGATTGGTCGGTATTTTGAGATTTCGTTCTTACTCCTACTTTCAAATAAAAATGTGATCTTCCAGTCATCTAGAAAAAAGCAACTTATTAATGATTGATTAAAGAGTAAAAGCAGTGGTTCAGCTATTAATAGGACACACTTCTTAAGAAAAAACGATGAGATATTATGAACATCACATTGTTTGGAGTTCTTAATATTTTGGATACCTAATACAATATCATTGAAGTTTAGAGTCAACGAACCAAAGTCTAAGGAAGACTTGGGCCCTTACTCTGTAGTTCTATTCTAAAGAAATTTCGTTCGCTTTCGAGCGATTCGTACTCTGTAAAGAATTTTCGATTAGAATACATTCGTTGTTCGAGTTCCATTTTGTTCCCTTCGGATTTGATTTTTCCCCTTTCGTTTGTAGAAAATTTGGCACTCTCTGTCTCGAAAACAAATGTCAAAATAGTCGAATGTTAGAAAATTCTATTCTACAATAATTTAGCAAACGAAAATCAACAAAAATGTAACTTCCTATGAATAAAATCAAATATTTCTCTTTTACTCATTAAAAAATCGTTTACAGGGCAGAAAGATTTAAGCAACCAAATACGAAACCTCAACAGTTTGAGATTATGGTGCAGTGTTAATAATTTAAGTGCAGAGGCGAGCTTAATAATTGGGGGAATCGCTATTGATTTTTGAGGATTTTAGTACATACTGAAATGCGTCCTTATTCAACCTAAAGTTTTTTACAAAGCTGTAAAGGAATAATTCGAAATAAATTAGGCATAGTCGGTCTACAAATTAATCAATATATTTACCATTTGTCATTGATATTGAGTATATTGGAAATATCCCTAATAACGCGCAACCATAGCGCTACCGAATGCATTTCACATATGTTCTAATTAACTTTTATTTTGTAAAATTAAAACTTCTTAAATCGCAATGTTTTCAATTTGGTTTGTTTTGCTTTTGTTTTCTTTTCGTATTTTTCTTTGAGTTTGACATTTGTGAAACAGTGTTGCTCACCCTTATCGAATATTTTCTAAAGTGAATTCTAACGAACTACCGAGTGCCGATGTGTTTTAGAATCGATTTTTGCTTTCGAGTAGAATAGCCTTTCGAATAGAACTACAGAGTGAGGGCCTTGATGTTTTCAAGAACAGGGCCCTTACTCTGTAGTTCTATTCTAAAGAAATTTCGTTCGCTTTCGAGCGATTCGTACTCTGTAAAGAATTTTCGATTAGAATACATTCGTTGTTCGAGTTCCATTTTGTTCCCTTCGGATTTGATTTTTCCCCTTTCGTTTGTAGAAAATTTGGCACTCTCTGTCTCGAAAACAAATGTCAAAATAGTCGAATGTTAGAAAATTCTATTCTACAATAATTTAGCAAACGAAAATCAACAAAATGTAAGTTCCTATGAATAAAATCAAATATTTCTCTTTTTCTCATCAAAAAATCGTTTACAGGGCAGAAAGATTTAAGCAACCAAATACGAAACCTCGACAGTTTGGGATTATGGTGCAGTATTAATAATTTAAGTGCAGCGGCGAGCTTAATAATTGGGGGAATCGCTGTTGATTTTTGAGGAATACTTAGCTCGGGGATAATTGCATTTAGTACATACTGAAATGCGTCCTTATTCAACCTAAAGTTTTGTTCAAAGCTGTAAAGGAATAATTCGAAATAAATTAGGCATAGTCGGTCTACAAATTAATCAATATATTTACCATTTGGCATTGATATTGAGTATATTGGATTTATCCCTAATAACGCGCAACTGCACTCGCTGCGTCACTGTATTTTCATCTGCATCCAACCATAGCGCTACAGAATCCATTTCAATATATTCTATTTACCTTTCATTTTGTAAAATTAAAACTTCTTAAATCGCAATGTTTTCAATTTGGTTTGTTTTGCTTTTGTTTTCTTTTCGTATTTTTCTTTAAGTTTGACATTTGTGAAACAGTGTTGCTCACCCTTATCGAATATTTTCTAAAGTGAATTCTAACGAACTACCGAGTGCCGATGTGTTTTAAAATCGATTTTTGCTTTCGAGTAGAACAGCCTTTCGAATAGAACTACAGAGTGAGGGCCCAGAGTTATCATGCCAGAACTCATCCTCTACAAAATTGGCTTTAAAGAAACAACAATAATTTTCGCTGCAGAAAAATTATAAGTACGCCTCGAGCTCGTACCGAACTAGGATACTTGAAAATGTAAAGGCCGAAAACACCAGAAAAAACTGTGATACCAAAATCAGGGCCCTCACTCTGTAGTTCTATTCGAAAGGCTGTTCTACTCGAAAGCAAAAATCGATTCTAAAACACATCGGCACTCGGTAGTTCGTTAGAATTCACTTTAGAAAATATTCGATAAGGGTGAGCAACACTGTTTCACAAATGTCAAACTCAAAGAAAAATACGAGAAGAAAACAAAAGCAAAACAAACCAAATTGAAAACATTGGGATTTAAGAAGTTTTAATTTTACAAAATAAAAGGTAATTAGAATATATGGGAAATGCATTCGTTAGCGCTATGGTTGCGCGTTATTAGGGATAATTCCAATATACTCAATATCAATGACAAATGGTAAATATATTGGTTAATTTGTAGACCGACTATGCCTAATTTATTTCGAATTATTCCTTTACAGCTTTGTACAAAACTTTAGGTTGAATAAGGACGCATTTCAGTATGTACTAAATGCAATTATTCCCGAGCTAAGTATTCCTCAAAAATCAATAGCGATTCCCCCAATTATTAAGCTCGCCGGTGCACTTAAATTATTAATACTGCACCATAATCTCAAACTGTTGAGGTTTCGTATATGGTTGCTTAAATCTTTCTGGCCTGTAAACGATTTTTTGATGAGAAAAAGAGAAATATTTGATTTTATTCATAGGAAGTTACATTTTTGTTGATTTTCGTTTGCTAAATTATTGTAGAATAGAATTTTCTAACATTCGACTACTTTGACATTTGTTTTCGAGACAGAGAGTGCCAAATTTTCTACAAACGAAAGGGGAAAAATCAAATCCGAAGGGAACAAAATGGAACTCGAACAACGAATGTATTGTAATCGATAATTCTTTACAGAGTACGAATCGCTCGAAAGCGAACGAAATTTCTTTAGAATAGAACTACAGAGTAAGGGCCCAGAGTTGCAAAGAAATCCATCATGATCCAAATCTCACCACCAGATAACGGTGTTGGTCATGAATTGGTCCAAAGTTATTTGAACAGGGTGTTTAGAAGTAGGCATGGGATTATTCGAATAAAAATTATTCGAATAAATAAAATGTTTATTCGACGTGTACAAAAAATTCGAATAGTATTTATTCGTTTATTCGAACAGTATTATTCAAATAGTACTATTCGAATATTTGTACTAATAAATTTAGAAAACGATATTCGCTGTTTTCTTTGCTTGCACCTATGAGCCTGCATTTATGTTTTGTATGTATGTATGTAGGTATGTAGGTATGTTTGCGTGTACAAATGTGTGCACAACCAGTAGCAATATTTGTTTAAATAGTTATTCTTCGAATAGTTGTATTTATTCGGTTAATGGTAGTTAAATAGTTTTTGGCTTATTATCCCAATAGTTGAATAGCTATAGGATTCTGTGCGTCCGCAAATGCTGTGCGTTTATATTAGGTTGAGCTGTCATGCACTGTTTGATGTTGAGTGTGGATTTGCTGCGTTGAATTATTATTACAGAGAATTGTGCGTTACGCCAACATAATTAGGCGATGTGAGCGGGGGAGCTGCTGTCTCTTGCAGTGACTACGGATGAATACGATTTTGTTTTGCTTTACTTTTATCCGATTATTTGTTCTTGCTAGATTTGGGATTACAATTTACTCTTCAGCATTGTTATTATTTGATTTGCCGGAGCAAACAGGTGATTTGAGGGAGACTGCCTTTTTACCAAGAGTTGGTTGAGTTTGCAATATTTTCGGGCTAACGAACTTATTCTTTGAACGCGTCCACACTTAATTGTTCTCAGATTTTGTTGATGCATTTCCAACAGTCCACGACTCTGCATTCTGCTTAGCAGGTACACCAATAAAATAGTTCAAAGCATTTAAAGTGTTTTGAGCTTCATTAATGTCCAAGTCCGAAAAAGGCATAGGGTCATTAACAAAATTGACACACTTGAACATAACATTGTTATTGTTTTTGATGACACTTATGACATTAGTGCTTAGTTAAGTACATTTAATGTGCGTTTTATTATTACAACAACCACAGAGCATATGATCGTCACTTTCACATACAATCTTACACATTTCACAAATCGACATATTTTTATCTTGCATGTGTGTTATTTGTATTAATTATATTAAAAATAAAATAAAAGTTCTTATTCCAAGAAACGTGTAATGAGAAATGAAAGAAAATAAACCAAATAACGGGATTTTTGATTTTTTTGATATTTTTGCTCATATATATTGAGTAATTGATGTAAGAAGGCAGAAGTGGCCGTAAAATGCATTGATTAATTTGCAAAATTCTTGTTGGATATTAAGCTTCATATTTCTTTTAAGTGAACACTTTTATATAATTTTTTTGTTGGATTCTAAGCTGGAGGATAAGTAAAAATTTTTAATAGTAATTCTTTCGCAATTAGAGTATTTTCAATGTATTTAACATTCCGTTATTCAGAAGAAAAGGTATTTTTTCTCTATATTTTTAACTTTAGAGACAAAAAAGTTACATACATCCGCCGACATCCGGGCTACATTTTTTTTTAAGATCAACCTGTCACAACCTACCGCACCAGTCACCAAGGTTTAAAAACAGGTACATACAAAGCAATCCTAACGAAGGTATAACCACACAGGTACGCTACACAAAACAACCCCATTTGGAAGATACCTAAGAAAAAATTTAAAAGTCTGACTTCAGAAGTCTTAAGTTTATTGTCCCCCGATAATGTTGAGGAGTCAATAAATAAACCAGTTGTTTCAAGCTTCCACAGAAGTGTTACTGATGCTCATGACTATTCCACAAGTGACTCATCGAATGAAAGTGATGGATAACATAATTATAAAAGATAACCTACCCCGTAAATTTTGGTTGTATCAGGTTTTATTTAATTTAAATCTATTGTCTTTTCTACTTTGTATGATACTTTACTTTAAGTTTTTGTAATAAGTAATTTTTTAGAGTATTGAGATTTGTAGTCTATTCAATTTAAGTACAATATAGTAATATTCTTAAGTCCCTTACATATTTTTGGATCATGTTACTTATTCACATAAGTTACTGGTTATGAAATAAGCAAATGTATGCATATGTAGTAAAATTTTGGGAAAAATAAAAAAGAACACATGGTTGAAAAAATTGACGTATCCAGTTGTAGTGCATTTGAAACGGAAAATCTCATAAAAAAATTTTGTCCAGCTAGCTTGTTCTACACGAAACACTGTGCGACGGTTGCATTTATCATTTAGCATATAGTGTACGATCAACAATTTGTTTCGCGCAAGAGGACAACTACTGAAACTAAATTATGAACCTCATCTCAACTCAGGAAATGACGAAAACGTTTGAAACTATCTGGGTAGTTGCCCCGTATTTAGGGAATATAGATAGGGGATTCACAAAACTGTCATATCAAGTCATATCGTCATATTGTCATAACTGTTATAACAGTCATAAACATTTTGTTGCTACCTTCCATTCTGTATGCGTACTAAACAGATACAACTCTGCACGGTATGTTTATGGCTCGCTGTATTTGATCAGCTGTTTTGTTTACCTTCTTACTTCACAAATTCTAATTGTGATTCTTGTTTTATAGCTGCGAAATTTGAAAATTATGGAAAATATGGATCAAAACGAAGTTTACGAGGTAATTTATTGTAAAAAATGGAAAATATCACTCAGATTTATGAAGGTGTGCTCACAAGTGTTATATATTTGCGTTGTATTGTTATATGACATATGACTTTATGACACATTGTGAATCCCCTAAGAATATTATTTTTTAAAAAAAGTGTACTAATACAACAAGAGATTATTGAATAAGCGTTAAAATATAGGAAGCAAATTTTGGAGGAGGAATCTGAAACTTATATTTAAGAAATAATTTAGTACATAGTGGCTTATGACTTACCCAAAAATTGCGAGAAACAGCTGCCATATGCTTACACAGAAATGACGAAATGGAGGAAACATTTTTAGTACACTTCTAAGCAAGGTAAGACTTTCTAGAAAAAAAGTGGAAACATTTTTTTCGAGTCATAAGCCATCTTTTTATGGACCGGGTCACATATAATGTTCAGAAAAACTCACTATTAGTACTTAGAAACTGAAGGCACTAAGTCAAAGATTAGTTTTACAAATACTATATTGTAATCAACTTTTTAAACAAAGATTCTGTTTAATAAATCATATTACTACTACTACTGAAATGCAGTGAAGAACAATAGTTTAGTACGAGGGTTGCATTTTACATGTTGCGCCTTCGCAACAGTACATGTGATTAGTCGTAATTATCTACTTGCTTATAACGTTTTCACTTACCAGTTTTCTTTGTGTTTATTTATAGTGAGTTTAAAAATTCATATTGGCTTAGAATGGAATTAACCTGTTAACATTTTCGTGTGATGATTTACCACGACTTTCGACTTTGTGTTGAATCACCAAACTTAGCTACTGTGAAACGATGGTACAACGAGTTCCTACGTGGCCGCAGGACGAAATTAATAAACCTCGACCAAAAATGGTGGTTGTACCAGAACAGTCAGAGAAATTTAATTTACTTAAAAATTTAATAATCACTTAAGATTTTATCTATCACTTAATGCTAGTGCAATTTAACTAACACTGAATATTTAGTGATAGGTAAAAAAAATTATGAATTAAAAATGTGATTAAAAGATTTAATTTTGCACTATCACTAAATATTCACTGTTAGTTAAACTATGTTTAAACTATAACTGAAGAAATATTGGTAGTGAAACGCTTATTGCACTTAATTTTTAGTGCACCATGCCCAACCCTGAAATTTATACCGCTAAAGGTTTCAGCAAAAGCTGTTAAAAGGACCATTTGCAAGTTAAATTCTGAACTATCAGAGATCTTGAGAAAAAATTTCATACATTTATAAAAGTTGGGCGGGCTTACTTCTCTGTAAAAAACATTGGAGTATCAGAGATGAAAATATTTTTAATAAACGCCCTATTTCAGAATTTTTTTCAATAACACCCTATTCGGGCATTTTTGAAGCTCATTCTGACATAGGGCTTTCTTCAAACGAAAGTTTTGTTAGAAAAAATCCAGATGAGGCGTCCTTCAAAAAAAATTCTATAGTAGACATATGTACATATACTCATACTATGCTTTCAGAAGTATGTACCGTTTGCTCACATTTCCGTTGTACATACTTCTGCATTTCTCTGGCATGCACAATTTGAATATATTCACATTTTACGAGTATCATGAAGAAAAATAGTAACTGTTCTTTAGCTTATTCGGCTGTTGCGTTTTGATTATTAAAAAGTGGAGGTAGAGGTCATGCCGTGGGTTGAGTTATTCATGGCGTCTTATAGTGTGTACATATACTTATTAACATTTTTTTGATAAAAATATGTGTACGA
The DNA here is from genome assembly GCA_951509765.1 of Sphenella marginata. Taxonomy (NCBI): domain Eukaryota; kingdom Metazoa; phylum Arthropoda; class Insecta; order Diptera; family Tephritidae; genus Sphenella; species Sphenella marginata. The sequence goes on along the minus strand of OX608080.1, from coordinate 87,896,726 downwards.
AGCCTAATTGGAACAAAGTTCTAACAATAACGCAGGCTTATGTGTATACTATAATTTTGTTTTTATAAAACTTGTAGGCATTGAATTAAGAAGACTTTTAGGAAGTTGTTTTTTGTCGTTTTTGAGAAGAAATTATTTTGTCTGTTGCAAAACGTTTTCCATTTAGTCCTTACGTTGGAGTGTTGGCCTCCGTCTTCCTTACGTTATCATGTACGCCAACAATTGAACGCTATTATAAGCTGGCCGTATCATTCTGTATCATATTATATAGAAATAGCTTTCCCTTCGATACCTCACTATTATTCAGGTAATGTTATGGAAAAAGGCAGAACAAAACGAATTATGTGGTTTGCCTCGACCAGGGGCGGATCCTGGAATGGAAAATTTAATTACATTAAAGCTTTTAAGTTAAGAAGCAACACCTCCGTATGTATAAAAAGCGAAAGTTGCTCTTACTAGTGCTCCTTTGTTCCGGTATAGAAAGCATTCATCTTTATTTTCTTTTCCATTAATAAATAAAATGTGTATAGTAATAATAATTGTTATTAGCTCAATTCGTTTTCTGTACTTTTGCAAGTGTTGGGATTCTCATACATTAATTATTTAAGATAATTTTGTATATAATATTTTTACTTCCTTGTAAATCTATATTCTGTACATAGAAACATAAGTACATTTGTAAATGTGCCCATTAGACCGAATTAGAAATAAGTTTTTGAATGGCTGTTTGCCTTTTTACTTTTACCGCTATCGCATCTGCCCCTTAAATATGTTAGCGAATTCGTTTGTTTAGGAACTAGAGTTAACACCGAAAATAATGTCAAGTTGGAAAGGCTCGCCAACAAGTGATTCATCCATAGATATTCAGATTTGATCACCTTACCAACAGAGTCCGCAGGCATATACTCACCCCTGTGGGTTGAAGGTAAAATATAGGCAAGGTAGGTATGCCTCTGGGAAGAGACTACGGATATAAAGTCTCACACCTCTCATTCCCCATATTATCCTTTCTTACGCGTGAAATGGCCTTTATTAGCTGTATTCTGTAAGTCTGTCTCATCTCAAGTCACTAAATTTGAGATTTTTCATTAGAGCAAAGAACGTAAATGTACAAAGAAGGACCAACAGCGAATGAAAGTGGACGCTGTCAAATAGATTGGTAGGTACTTCACCACTGTGCCTACGTTTAATTTACCTAGAAGATTATCTACACAAAAATCGTAACCGTCGGCAATGCGGTTCATGTACCCACGATTCTAGCGTGCATGGCAACAAACAACGCGCAAAAGAGAATAAAATGCAAACGCGCACAAATATTGTAATATCGCAGGTAGTCAGTGTCTCGGGGTACAACGTGTGCGACGCAGGTTCGAACCCGGGATCGATGATAATTTATTATTCTTTTTTTTGTTAATTAATTATTATTGATATTTATAAAAGATTTTTTTTTAAGTTTATTTAATTTGTATCCCTATATTTTCTTGTTTGTGATCTGCCTACAACTAGCTGACAAATTAGTGACTCTGTTTTTGAGACTTGAGAGGTGAGACAGCATTCTGAATACCAAATTGTCTCAAAATTGAAATTGACCACAAAATTTCTCTATTAGTGATAAGAGATAGCTTACAGAATTCGCCTATAAGTGTATAGAAGGTCGCTTTGGTTATGTACATACGCATTGTATGGATACTAGGCATAGGACTGTTCGAAAACAAATTATTCGAAGGGTATTCTTAATTCGAATACTATTATTTAAATTGTAGTAGTAATACTCGAATATGTAGTTTTATTCATAGATTTAGGAAACGAACTTCACTGCTTTCATTGCTTGTATATACCTATCAGCATGCATTTATGTTTTGTAGGTATGTATGTTTGTGTGTGCAAATGCGACATTTGTTTAACTATTCGAATAGTTGTATTTATTCGGTTAATGGAGTTTCAATAGTCTTTTACTTACCGTGCAAAATTGGTAATTGGTTAATGTGAATTAATTAATTAGATACTAATCTTACTAATATATAAAAACGTAAGTTTGTGAGTTTGTGGTTCTTTATCGTCTGAACAAATGGCCCGATCATCACGAAATTTTGCAGACAGGTTCTTAGGAGTGTGGAATGGGTAACAGGCATCATGAAATTTCCATAAATTTATCGATAACAGAGTTATCGGCCAAAATGTTGTTTTCCGTAAAATTTGGAGTATTCGCACAAAATTGGTATCAATCGAAAGGGGAAGACCACAGTTTTCATTTGGACTTTGGTTCAATTCGATATATTTATCGATAACAGAGTTATCGGTCAAAATGTGGTTTCGGGTAAACTTTGGAGTATTCGCACAAAATTGGTATCAATCGAAAGGGGAAGACCACAGTTTTTATTTGGACTTTGGTTCAATTCGATATATTTATCGATAACAGAGTTATCGGTCAAAATGTGGTTTCGGGTAAACTTTGGAATATTCGCACAAAATTGGTATCAATCGAAAGGGGAAGACCAGAGCTTTCATTTGGACTTTGGTTCATTTCGATATATTAATAATAATAGAGCTAATATAAATACAGCACCAATCTTTACGAAATTTTGTACACATATTCTATGGAGCTTAGCATAGGACCCCATTTAATGCCATTTCAATACCTCACACGGTTTTGGAGATGTGCGCACTAATGTTTCCCAACTAACCTAGAACTGTATATTTTCAAATTTGGTAAAAATGTGGTTGCCCAACACCTCTAAACATGCATACAATATGGTAAAGGCCACGGGGTTAGTTTGGACATTGCAACATTTCGATAAATTAGTCGATAACTGAGTTATCGGTCAAAATGTGGTTGCCAAAAAACCTCTTAATTTGTATACAATATGGGTATGGGGAGGCCACGGGGTTTGTTTGGACATTGCAAAATTTCGATTAATTAATCGATAACTGAGTTATCGGTAAAAATGTGGTTGCCTAAAAACCTCTTAGTTTGTATACAATATGGGTATCAAATGGAAGGGGGAGGCCTCGGGTTTGTTTGGACATTGCAACATTTCGATAAATTAATCGGTAACTGAGTTATCGGTAAAAATGTGGTTTGCAAAAAACCTCTTAGTTTGTATACAATATGGGTATCAAATGAAAGGGGGAGGCCACGGGGTTCGCTTTGACATTGCAACATTTCCATAAATTAACTCCTGTATGTACATATGTATGGTATAGACTCCGGAACTACATATTCATATTTACAGGATAGCTCAGTAGGAACCCGGAGAGTGTTTATATAAAGTTTCCGGGAAGTGGACCAGGGACCGAAATATTCCAAACTTTTTTATTTATCGTGCGATTTTTTCCCTAAATTTGGGCAGAACAACGTCTGCCGGGTCCTTCTAGTATGTATATAAACAAATTAATACAAAAACACCGAAATACTCCGTTCCGTACAGCAGGCGCGTATTCAGGGGGGGTTTCGGGGGTTCAACCCCCCCCCCCCCCCAAATTTTCGAAAATTAAAAAATATACTTCTGTACTAGAATAATTACTCTATTCACTTTTAAACTCCCTGTTAAGAAATTAGCATTAATTGCAAAATAAAAACACGAAAGAATAAAATTAAATAATATTTCACACTGAGAGAAGATATTGGTAGTCGCTAATCAATTATCAGAGCAAGTCTGAGAGGTCACAACTAAATTCCTGCAACGGTTCACGCATTTGGCGCATTAAGAAACTCGAGAAAAATTATCAGACTTGCTCTGCATAAGATCAACTTAGCATCTCATCTACATAGCATGTTAACAACAGCAAAAGTCTGTTGAAATTTAAATTAACTGCTTTTCGAGTTATGAAAAAGACTTACTAAAAATTACCAAGCAGTACACAACGCAGTCGTATTGGATTATCAGAGAAAGTAGCAATTAAATTGTACTTATACTTGTCAGGGGATAAAAGTTTAAAAGTAAAAGCCCGGTAGGTATGCTGTTGAAAAGAAAATGTTCAAGAAATATTTTCAATTATTTTTATTTTGACTTTCCGTTCTGCATGTTGAATAAATCCAATTTATATGAATTTCATTGTTATTTTATTATATTTTTTGTTTTTATTTTTCCGAAGCTTCAGTTTTTCTTCAAGAAACAAAGCGACAAATATTTACTTCTTGCCAAAGCCAGAGTTGCGCAGGTCGCTTTTTTGAAAAATTTTCCAGAAATTAGCAGTAGAAAAGTAGAAGAAGCTCTGACACAAGAAATTTTTCTGAAGCGTTTTGGCTCTGTTCAATATCCACTCTACTTTTGAAGTAACTCCTGAAGAAATTCTAAACAAAATTTCAAAACAAGCAATAAAAATAAATATTGTGGTTATTGCGGTCAGTTTCAATTTTGTTTAATAGTTGATTGTACATCGGAACAACAAAGCGGGCGCTTGGTGTACGAATAGCCGAACACGAAGGAGATATTAAAAAACAAAAGCCCAGTACTGCTCTCTCCCAACACATTATAGACAGTGGCCATACAGCTGACTTCAACAACACTAAAATTATTGACAAGGAAAAACGAGAATTGACGAGATATACACTGGAAAGCCTACATATTTTAAGAAACAGAGACAAAACGATAAACAAAAAAGAGGACTACGATTCAATAGCTGCTGCATACATGCTATGTTTGAACAATAAGTTTAGTTATGACAAAGCTACCACGCAAGGTGGTAATGATTTTTAGATGCTAAGTTTGTTCACTGTCCTTTGTTATTGTGAGTGTAATTCAAAATGTTAAATGTTATTTATGTGTATTATAATGTTTGTGTTCTTTCTTGAAAAATAAATAGTGTAGCCCCTGAAGATGCTGGAATATTCAGCGAAACGTTGGGCAAGAAGATGAAATAAAGAACTTTTATTTGCACCTCAAACTATTAGGTCAAACTAGCCTACAATCAACTATTAAATAAATATTGTTTTGTACACTGCTAAAAGTTTTAGCCTAGATTTAAAACTTTTTGGGGCTATACATATATACACCTAGACCAGTATGTCTGCGTTCAAAGTGTTGTATCATTATCTTCCATACAAATTTATAAGCGTAATATTTTTATATTGAAGAAAATGCTCTTGGTCGGCTCTTGACAATTTAACGGGCTACAAAACTGCAAACTCGAAAATAATCAAATTTTACCTGAAAGTTAGAAATTTTGATGAAATTTTTTCGAGTTTTCTTGAATTTTCATGAATTTTCCACAAAGTTCTTAACTTTGAGTTGAAGTATTTTTATTGTGTATTTACACATACATACTATCATTCAAAAATAATGAAATTAGTCTAAAGAAGGTAATTTTACTGGACATTGTAAAAAAAATTCGGTTACGCCGGTTGTCATAGAAATGCGCCTAATAAAAATTATTTAAATTTTAAACCGAAAATGTTAACAATTTTTTTTTTTTTTTTTAAATGTTTGGACTCGAACCGACGTGCGCCAAATCAGTGCGCAATGCTCTACCTACTGAGCTTCGGCGCACTCATGAATTTTGTGCGAAAAGTGCACATATTCGCTGTGTATACGACTTTTGTTGTATTTTTGTTTATCCCAGTTAAGTTTTAAATAAAAACCGCCAGAAATTTAGAATTATGTGTCGGTAATTGAAAGGTTTGGAATTTACTACCAAAAAGTTTTAAAAATTGTGTAAAGTTTTTAGCCGTTTAGAAAGAGGAAAATTTCAAATAAATATAAGTATGTATAAATATGTAATATGTAAAAATATAAATATGAATGTGGGTATTTACAGGTAATTCTTATTTACTGACACTTTGACCAAAACCCCCCCGAAATTTTTTTCTGGCTACGCGCCTGCCGTACAGCATAGAGTACTTCTTAAGGAGTATAGGAGGACTCCAACACTTATCCTCATTCATATAAAAAAGTGGTCCAATTTACAGGGCGATGTCCGGTAATTATATCACCGACACCCAAATTTAAAATAAATAGTGTCGCTTTACGCAATTATTAAGTTGTAGAAATATAATGAAAAATCGACCTACTACGGATCATCCTTAACCATGCCATTCAATCCAAAGAGCTCGCAAATTTTGTCTCTACTCTTGTCGGAGCTCTTTATTGATGATTTTCTGAAGATTTTATGACAGTTTTAGGCACATTTTTCCCTCCATTCTGATGATTTTTGGAGGCTTTTTTATACTTCATTCGGAGCCATTTATTGGACCATATTGGAGGTTTTTACCGAAATTTTTAAGAAACTTTATAAATAATGAAAAGGAAGGTTTATGAATTGATACAACTCTGAAAATATAAATGTGCTTTGTTTAAATTGTTAATAAATGAAATTTGCCGCCCATCCGCTTTAAAAAGTTAATTTTTTCTTGCCTTGCAGTTTAATCGCTCTCAATAAATATTAATTTATTCTCTTAAGGCTCGGTGAAATGTTTGTTAACACTCCAAAAATGCTCCAATTACGCTTCGCTTTCTAAGTCTCTTGCAGTTTAGAACAACTATTCGAATACCAATGTTCGAATATTACTATTCGAAATTTTTATACCCGTCGAATAATTATACCTTTCATGAACATTATAACTTTGCTCCTATGTTTGTAAGTATTACAAGTAGAGGAGATAGACAGACCATTAAGTATACCGAAATGATCAGAGCGATGAGCTGAGTTAATTTAGCCATGTCCGTCTGTCCGTCCGTCCGTCTGTTTGAACGAAAACTAGTCTCTCAATTTTATAGATATCTAGTTGAAATTTGGTATGAAGCTTCCATTTTGTATTATATTAATCATTTGTCGGAACCAGTAAGATCGGACAAAGACAACGCATATCTCCCATACAATCGATTGTTCCGATAAACGGGTTTTGACACATAACTCTTGCAATTAAAAAGGTAGGAGAGCGAAATATTGGAGGTTTAGTAGATATTATATTCGTAACGTGTGTATTGAAAATCACCCACTTTGGATCAATAAAACATATAGGTCCCATAAATTCGATAGTTTCGAGTTTTGGGCTATAAATTTTGCAGTTAAGAAGCTAGGAACGTAAAATTTAGCAAGTTGAGTACACACTATATATGTGATGTGGGTAGAAAAAATCCTTCAGATCATAGCAACATAACATATGGGGCCCATATAATCGATTGCTCCAATAAATGGGGTTCGGCCTATGTATATTTAAGTTAACAGTTTTGAAGAGTTTGGAAGTAAAAATCGGGCACTTAAAAAAGTTATGCGTGTTCATGAAAGGTATAAAGCCGAAGACAGCCTTTCCTTGCTTGTTTTTATTCTAATATTCCCATGCCTACTGCATACCATCACCAAGCTTATTGGGCGCCTAATCTGCCTGAACACTAATTGTTTAAGCGACATACATACATACATAAGCTACGGTTATTTGATTCGTTTATTTTATTTGCATTGCATGCTATTGTAATTCGCAATAAGCTTATAAAATATTTCGATGATATAGTTTATGGTTTGGAAAGCCAAAGGGTGGTTTTTCCAAGCGAAAATGAGGAAGCCAATCGCGCCATGCCTCAGAGCCAACAGTGCTCCCCACCAATAATACATACAGGGTGTCACAGGTGTACCGCACCTCCCGTTCTCTAAAGAACAAACAATTTTGAACATTTAGGCAATCATGGTCGTCAGAACCTGAGCCAAATGAATACATACAATTTGAGCAAAACGGTCACATAGCACCTGAGCCAAATAATAAAATAAAATAAAAAATAATAATAACTTAAAAAACAACTCGCCTACTCTAAAGCTTAGACATGGTCCTTCGAGCCGGATACGAACCGGCGACTTATGCATTTCACTAGACGACTAAGCCGTCTAGGGGGGCGAGGATGTTTAAGCGACATACATACATACATAAGCTACGGTTATTTGATTCGTTTATTTTATTTGCATTGCATGCTATTGTAATTCGCAATAAGCTTATAAAATATTTCGATGATATAGTTTATGGTTTGGAAAGCCAAAGGGTGGTTTTTCCAAGCGAAAATGAGGAAGCCAATCGCGCCATGCCTCAGAGCCAACAGTGCTCGCCACCAATAATACATACAGGGTGTCACAGGTGTACCGCACCTCCCGTTCTCTAAAGAACAAACAATTTTGAACATTTAGGCAATCATGGTCGTCAGAACCTGAGCCAAATGAATACATACAATTTGAGCAAAACGGTCACATAGCACCTGAGCCAAATAATAAAATAAAATAAAAAATAATAATAACTTAAAAAACAACTCGCCTTCTCTAAAGCTTAGACACTAATGAATTTTTGTTGAAAAGCTTTTGCTACATTTCTTTCCACATATTGGAAGAAGTTACATGTTTGGAAGGAGGAGCTAAAACTGCCGCACCCACATGTTTTACCTATAACAAATCATGTCTCATAGCATATCATGGAGCATAATGCTCCATCGTCACTTGTAGGTGTTACCGTTAAGAAAGCGGGTGCCGGGTTGTCAGTACTGGAAATAATGCTGAATTTCTTTGGAATTTTTGTTCCGAATCGGTTGATGGGGTTCGCCTTCTGCGATCACCCAGGTCTCTTCCTCTTTGGGAAAGAAAAACGAACAAGTAAGTACTCTGCATTATTGCATATTGTGCTTTTGTATATAGGTACATACATATTAGGCCGGGTCGATTTGCGGGGAGGCAAAAAATTGCCCATTTCTCTGTGAAAATCATATTCTAGGGATCAAAATAAGAAACTTTGCCGAAGGAACCATACCTCTAAAACGAATTCTGATGTCCCCCAATTTGGGTCGACCTTTTGGATCGGGGGCCATGGCGTATGAGTGACATTTTGGGGCTTCTATTAGGACTACAAATGATACCCAAATTTTGGAGGCGAGGCTATCAAGAGACAAAAACATCCTGTCGATGGAGTTGATTTAAGAAAAGCTTACATACAGTATTGGACGATACTATAGCACCCCCTATATAACATCGAGCTATAACAACAACGTCTTTCATATGCGATTTCGATTTATTTTATTTTCAAACATCGTTTATGTTGTAATGAATACCACTAAAGCCATTCTTGATCATTTTGTACAAAATTCAGAATAACTCTGCAAATTTTGACCTAATTTTTCAACTTTTTTCCTCGGCACTTTAGAAAAATTCTGAGTACGCAGTTTTGTAGCCCATTCAATTTGACTCTGACAAAGTGCAAGTATTAAGTAGCTCCGAAAGCGCCTTGATTTTTAATAATTTTTTATGTGTATTTTTTCTCCATACAACGAAACCACAACATTATTTTTTATATGGAGAAAATAACTAACTTAGTTCGGAAAAAAATTTATTAAAAATCAAGGCGCTGTCGGAGCTACTTAATACTTGCACTTTGTCAGAGTCAAATTGAATGGGCTACAAAACTGCGTACTCAGAATTTTTCTAAAATGCCGAGGAAAAAAGTTGAAAAATTAGGTCAAAATTTGCTAAATTATTTTGAATTTGGTGCAAAGCTTTTTGTAAAACCTTGAACGAAGTTTGCTACAACATAAGTCAAACTTTTATACGAAATTATCTGAAACTTTATTTGTAGGACGTCTTTGTTTTAGTTCGATGACAAAAAGGGGGTGCGATTGTATTGTCCAATACTGTATATACGAGTATTATGACTTCGAATGTTGCCAGGAGGCCGCTTGCTCCATTTGTTGGGCAAAATCTGTAGTGACCTAAAATAGGCACAAATTTCCAAAAAATAATAGTAAACAAGAATGAAAAAAATAAATCACTTTTTTACGTGAAGTCTCGTTTGCGCTTGCATGTATGTATTTATGTCAGAAACCGGTTAAATAATCTCCCAGGTACAAAAAGAAAAATTACGTCGAAATGATGTACTCATATTTTTTTACGTTATCACACCATCATTTATTTTCGAAGAAACTTTATACGACCGGTTTTCTCAGTCGGTTGTTGCAGCATGGGTGTGGGTAAATTTTTGCCGAAAAATTTGTTTAGTCTGAATTATGATCAGGTCTTTTTAGCTGTATTTATCTTTTATTAGAACATTTTAGTTTCCTGAATTGATTTAAATTTGTTTGGTTTAAAACTGTATTCAAAGATTTATTTTGTAAAAAAACTAATAAAATAATTTTGTGAATAGTTCGCAAGAAAATGCTCAATTTTTTTTCCTGACATGAAGCCCAATTTGAAGTTCTGTTTATTTCAAACATTGTACATATATGGCTTTTGGTGATGATTTTCTTTATATAATGTCTCTCTCCAGAAATGCTCAAGAAAACCTTCCAATGTCGAATCTGATCATGCGGGATGCACATTGAGAATAAAAAGTGTACCTTTTTAGAAAGACTGTCTAACTTTTGTCAAATTTTTTTTTTTGTTAATCTCGTATTTTCTTTAGTTTTACGGTTGCATATTGCATAAGATTGAGCAATTTTATATTTTTGACATCCCTAAGGTACGCTATCATGATCGATACGCTTTTATTACGTACATATCTTTATCTTTACGGGGTTATAAAATAGCTCTATCTTTCTATTGTTAATAAGATAACATGCGAAGTATAAAATTTGTAAGTATATACTTTGCTTTGTCTTCGTAGATGTCATTAAAAAGTTATCGAGAGATTATGGAAAATTCAATGCTTGAAGAGGATCCGAATGGTAACTCTGCGCCGGAACAGTTGTTTGCAACAGAAAAGAAGTCATCCCCGCGTTGGGGTCCGCAACATAAGGGCGCCCAAGAACTTGCCAAATTGTATGGTCCAGGTATTGTAAATATATATTTTACCTACATATATTACAATCCATATCGACTCCAGAGGTGCACAACGAAATAAACAAAAAGGTTTGTTCTTAAAACGATAAAAAAAATAACTAAAAGCCTTTTTGCTTTGCTGAATACATTACTACGAGTATCATGGTGAAATTATAAAGCCCTCATGTGCATGGTGTAATAACACAGTGCTACAAAAAAACAAAATTAAATGCACTTTTGAAGCGACCTAGCCGAGATTGTTCACCTGGTCGAGTAATACACGAAACGCCCTTTAAAAAGTTTCTAAAACCCTTAAAATCTGGTTTTAAGGCCAAGAACCCGTATTTCAGTTTCCTCTTAAAACAAAATTCATGAAAAAACCAATTTTTAACCGATTTTAAAAATCTCAACGGTTTTGGGTAGAGAATTGTTGACAATTTCTAAAGATGTTTAGTAAGGCGCCTCACGCTCCATACAAATTATTAACTCCATCGGAATTATAAACTTCAATGTATTCTAAGACCTTGGTCAAAATTTTTCGAAAAAACATTAAGATTTACCGAAGCTAAACCGCGTTAAAAAAACGCCAAAAATTACGTTTTTTATGTACATATAAAAGGAGTACGAAAACATATTTTTTAATAAAAAGCACCTGTGATGATGACTTAGCTGGAGTACAAAAGGTAAGCATAAAAAAGTTTGAAAATGTTATCAACGCAATCCAAATATTGAGATGTATGTATGATGCTGTTTTTGGTCATATTTCGAGGGGTAGGTTTGTGGAAAACTTAAATAGCTCAGCCAATTATTGACGGATTTGGACGATTAGGATATCATTTGAAAGGTATTTTCGAGACGTTGCCATTTCTGCAAAATTTAAATCTTTTTGATCCAATTTTTCACATTGCGAAAATTAGCATAATAATAATATTGCTAAAATTTTCAAACTTTTTTATGCTTACCTTTTGACTCCAGCTAATTCATCATCTCAGATGCCTTTTGTTAAAAAATAGTTTTTCATACTCTTTTTATACATAAAAACGATATTTTTAGCGTTTTTTAACGCCGTTTAGCTACGGTAAATCTTAATATTTTTTCGAATTATTTTGGAGGAGTGCTTAGAAAAGGGTAAAGTTTGAAATTCCGGTGGAAACAGTGTAACTTTTTTTGGCGAGGCACTTTAATATATAGTTTTTTATTCATTTGAAAAAAGTATGATACTTTTTTAAGCCAAAAGTTGAAATTTTTGGTCATTTTTTTTGTCACTTATTGACATGAATGAACCTCTTTGGGCATATGTCATCGAGAGGCATTCACTACTTAGAATACCAGTGCGTGAAACGCAAGTCCTTTTCAAAAAATAAAAACTGGTATAATTGACACATGTCCAAAGAGGTTCATTCATTGTTAATTAGTGGCGAAAAAATTACGTCGAAACCGGAAAACCGGATGAAATTTCCAAAAATTTCTGGCTTACAAAACGTATCATATTTTTTTCAAATGAATAAAACGCTATACATACTTCGAAAGTGTCAACAATTCTCTACCCAAAACCGCTGAGAATTTTGAAATCGGTTAAAAATAGTTTTTTTAAGTAGAAACTGAAAACCGTTTCTTAACAATAAAAAAAAATTTGAGGGTACAGCGGATTTTTCAAATACCGTTTCATGTTACACTTGACTAGATAAAGAATCTTAGCTAGGTCGGGAGGGGTATCAAAAGACGCGTTTCGATTCCCGCAATGTAAATCCGCCTAGGGAGATCCAATATTTTTGCAAAAATTACCTAGGTCAAATCCCAAAGGGGGGCTTTGATCAATGGTATTTATGTGCAGAACAAGGTATTTCTTTCCTTTGGCACTTAACTACTAATTAATTAGCTAAAAATATGATAGGAGTACCAAAAGACGCGTTTTGACCTCGGTATCAATGATCCGAAGTCGAAATTATATTTTTTTGTTTTAGTGAAAAGTTATTAACAAAAAACCAAAAAATGACCTAGGTCAAATCCTGATTTAGGGGCCCGATCCATGTTTTTTATGTGCAGAACACCTTTCGGCGTAGGCGGATGATAGAAACACAATGGATTTATCCGCATTTTTGAGTAGATCAGCCATACATGTACATATATGGACATACTTGCTGTGTCCCTGGGGTAAAGACTTTAACATGCCTCATGACCAACTTGTTTACTCTTTCTTTCCAGCGTAGATTGTAGAGAACAGAGCCATGGTCTTTTGGTATTAGACTACTTATGCGCATATACCCTCCCGCCGACCTTATGACTGACTGCAATACATGATTTTAACATAATCTCTTTTGACGCTTCCTCCCGGCAAACATCGGGCCTTGAGAACATACAAACTTCCAGGTCAATGTTCTTTGAATGGCTATCACAATTCCTGCAGGTATAACAGCGAGTATTAGTGGCTGTTTTAGTTCTAGCATGGAAAGCTTAGGGTCTACCAAACGCCTAACTTCGGTAGTCGAATTAAATTGCTTTCATTTACAATGGTTCCGAATGACCCAACTAAGGGACCTTCAATGTTCACATTCTATTCAATGCGCTTCATGCAAAGGGCATTTAATTGAACTTCTTGAAGTTATTCTTTTGTAAGGGTAGAAAAGCCACGACTGGGAACAAGTAAAATCATAAATGAAATTTTGGAAAATAAATTCTACAAAAATTGAGTTCATTTATTACTTGGACAAAATTATGTGAAGACAGGAGCTCAAAATGCAAGATAACATTTTTTCTTTAAACATACATTTCAGATTATAGCGTGTCCTGTTAAGTCTCTTTACTAGAATACAACAAATTGATTAGATCGGTGCAGTGAAATAACTCCCAAATGAAATAACTCCATGAAATAACTCCCAATGAAATAAGTCCCAACAAAAATGAAATAACTCCCATTAAAAATGAAATAACTCCCAATGCCTGGATTATAAGCAATGAAGTAAGTCCAAAAAAATGAAATAACTCCCAATTTCCAAAAATTATGAAATAACTCCCAAAGATATTTTATTGGGGATTATTTCATTTGGGAGTTATTTCATCATGAAATAATTCCCAGTTAAAATTATGAAATAAGTCCCAATGAATTGGGAGCTATTTCATAATGAAATAAGTCCCAACTTGCATGGAAAATATTTGGGAGTTATTTCATTTTTTTGTTGGGAGTTATTTCATTTGGGAGTTATTTCACTGCACCGATTAGATCGACTGCACCGCCAATTTTTACTTCCTTTAAAAACTTGGCAATTATGATACAGTAGGCATGCAGGGTATTACTGGGCACAAACATCACCCGTAATCGGATAGCAATCTTCTCGGATAGCCAGGCGGCTCTTCGGCTTTGGGATCAGCAACGAGCAGTTCGAGCCGTGTGGGTCAGTGCAAGGAATGGACCATGAACGTGGCAAGTCGACATGCGGTTTCTGTCATATGGGTGCCGGGGCATCGCAACATACAGGGAAACGAGAGTACCGATGAGCTGGCACGACTTGGGTTGGTTCTTAACGTCTGAGAAGCGAAGGAGAGGCTACGGATAGATACAAGCGTTTGCAGTCCTGCAGAGTGGTCAAGGAGCTTATGGCCCTCGTACAATAAAGCACGATCTTCGACCCTTCTCAGGAACAACAATAGGGATCTTTTCAGATTAATTTCGGCCCTCACTGGGCATTGCACTGTCGGGGCGTACGCGGAACGGATGGGCATGAAGCAAATTACCACGTGCCGCAGTTGCAACCTTTCAGGGATGGAAGAGACAGTGGAGCACCTGCTGTGCGGCTGTCCAGCGTCCTGCAGAAGCAGAACAAAAATTTCTGGGAAAACCCTTGTCCGGGAGTCTTTCCGAGCTCAGCGGTATGAAGCTTGAGGATCTTAAATTTTTGGACTCTACGTCATGGATATATGTAGATAGGATGGCTCATTTTGAGTGGGAGTTATTTCATTTCAAGTAAATTTTTAAATCATTTCATTTTAGTGGGACTTATTTCGTTTTCAAAAGTGGGACTTATTTCGTGGGAGTTATTTCATTTTTTTAAGCAATTTTTGATGGGACTTATTTCGTTTTTAAAAGTGGGACTTATTTCGTGGGATTTATTTCAGGGAACCGATAGGATATGAGTGGCTCAGTGCCATCCTTGCCTAAGCCTCAATTTAGTAATTTCCTAATAATTAGTGACAAAGTTAATAGGTAATTAAAAATTAAACAGCCTTTTTAGGAAGGTTTGAATCATTTAATTAATTTAACTAATAATTTCTTTAAAAAATTAGAGATGTGCAACTTTGGCACGGATAGTTTGGAGAGTTTCTAAGTAGTATAGCATAATAACTCCATATATGAAATTTCGAGGGTTAGGCAAGGATGGCACTGAGCGACTCATATAGGGGTGTGAGAGTCCCACCACGCTAATTTTCTGTAGTAATCTTCATTGGTTAGTTCGCGAGCTGTGGTATCAAAATAGCGCGATGGCGCTAATTGGAGTCACTGGGACGCGCCACTCCAATGAACCAACCAATTTAGTATATTATTTGGGTTTAAACATATTGCCCCCGTTGCTCGAAAGCTGCCTAAGCCCATAGTTTCTTGTTTTGTTTACGAATATAATTTTTTGGGTTTTTATAAATACATTACACATCAAAAATTGGTTTGCTAATATATAGAACTGGGAATACTGCCTAGGACAGAGAAGCTTACAACTCCTGCTAGCTCGCATAACTCTTTTCTGACAGAGACACGCACGCACGCTACCTTCGAGCATCGTCTCTCAATTGCCATGCACTACACTTTCCCTAGACTTTCACCCTTGTTATAGCAAAATTTTTATTTTTCACATGTAAACAAAAAATAATATTTGCGGTAATTCTTTACGACCGTACGTAACTGCTAATACACCTTCGATAATATCGAGAGAGGTATCAAAAACGCGTTTTGACCTCTGTTACAAGAATCCGAAAACAAATATTTTATTTCAGTGAAAAGTTATTAACAAAAAACCAAAAAACGACCCAGGTCAAATCCTGATAGGGGCCCGATCCATGTTTTTTATGTGCAGAACACCTTTCCGCATTGGCCTTCGGCCGCCCTTAAAAAAACCCTGGGCTACGCCATGCCAACTCCGGGTGGTTGCCCACTCTTTTCTCACAGTGTAATTTGTGATTACAACAACCACATGAAAATGACAGAAAATTCTGAACTTTGATTGCAAATATCTCGCAAACTACCAAAAATATTTGTTTTCCGTTTTCAGATTCTTTTTACAGAGGTCAAAACGTGTCTTTTGATACCTCTCTTGATATTTTTGGAGGTGTATTAGCAGTTACGTACGGTCGCAAAGAATTACCATATTTGCAATAAATTAATACATTATTATTGCAACAAAAAAAACTTTTAATCAGCTCTATATTTTCCGCCACCATTTTTATTTCTGCATGATAACTATCAAAAAAGTATGAAATTATGTAAATGATTTTGTTATCAAAACAAAAAGTTAAAGAAATTTCGAAAAACGAACACACCGTGAGCTGGCTGGAAGGAAGATCTTATCCGCGATTCTTCCTTTCTACAATCCATTTCTCGGTTTGGTATACATTTATTCCTCAGTGGTTATATAAGTAGCCCATAATTGATTTTTTGATCCCAAACCAATTAAAGACCTTTACAACATTTATTTTGATGTTTCTGAAACTATTTCTTTTGTTCTTTAATTAACGTTCATAATGAAAAATATTTATTTGAAATCAAAATTTTAATTTTTTTTTTGTTTAAAATAACGATATTATGTAGGCATGATCGACCCTTAAGCTCGAAATTCAGCTTTTGATTAGCTCAGCAACCAGGCGCATAGCCTGAAATATGTATCTGAAATACATATCGACAGACCCACTGCAAAACCCCGTAAGCCACTATTTTTCGTGCATTAAAATGCAGTCAAAATCGGGTTACAACTTCCCGTTTCTTTTCAGTTTTGAAATGTAATAAATAATAAATGTAAAAAGTCCGGTTCATATGATAAAATTATAACAGTTTTTTCCTTCTCCTGAAAACTTTTTGGTTTTGAACATACAGGGTTTTGCAGTGTGTCTGTCGATATGTAAAGTACAGTTGTGCCAAGTATCGTATGTCTGCTTATCGTATTTTACAATTTAAAGTTTTATTGCAGCTTTGGCCTACACAAATGTTTCCAACATAGCCAGCAAGAAATTGTATGCACTATTAGCAGACCCCAGAGACGTTCTGGGCAAAAATTCGTGCTTACAGATTATTTCCCCTCGCTTAAATTTTGTCCACTGTCTCCTCCCTACACTCATCCTCTTCACCTTAACCGTCTAATTCCAATCCACCTATATTTTTATCTTCACATAAATCTTAGGGAAAAATGTCCTCCTCCCCACGTACTTTGTTTAATCTTTTGTATAACGTTTGGTTAAGAAATTACTTTATTTCCATTTCATTAAATAACAAAATAGTACTTATTATCATGATCAAACTATAACAGGTCGTACGTAGCAGCTTTACAAACATACAGACACACACAAATTTTCCATGTATTTTGTTTTTGTAATTTGTGAGCTTATAGTCAAAATGGCACTGAAAAATGCTTGATTGTCAAAATTAGAGAAAAAAATAAAAATTAGCTGGCCTAGCAACACGACCTGTATTATTGGATCATTAGTATTATTTTGGAGAGGAAGTTACAGAAACGATAACTTTTTCGATTAACAACAATATTAACGTTACGATGCAACCTTGGATTATACAAAAAAGTAGTTAATATCTAATAACATTGAACAATTAATCAACACAATTCGATTTCAAATGATAATGGTAGAATACTCGATTTAATATTTTCTTCTAGTAATTGAAAACTATCGTGTGAGGAATTTCTGCATCCAATCTTGAATAACAGCATAGAGCACAAGGCGGTCTTGATTAAGATTTAGTTTTATAAGTTTGCAACGGAAGAGTTGGGGGTTTCAGAGGGGCGTTTCTGATTGGGGCGAGTAGTCCTGCTGACTCATATAAAACTTTATGCGAAAATCTTAAACTTGCTATATCTCGCTATGTTCCTCTGATAATAAACTAATAATAGTTGCCTGTAATAAACCACCTTGGTTTACCGCTAGACTTTGTAACTCAAAGAACGCTGAAAACAAAGCTCTAAAAAAATTCAAGAGACATAGCTCTAAAGCAAATCGTATTAACTTTTTTCGGCTACGTAAGGAATTTGATTACCTTCATGGCTTTCTATTTAGAAATTATATGTATAAGATTAAAAATAATCTTAAATCAATCCCATCAGGTTTCTGGCATTTTATTGATTCGAGAAGGAAAACAAACGGTTTCCAACCAGTTTGCACTATAATGGAGACACGTCTGACAACACGGTTGACTCTTGTAATTTGTTCGCTAAATTTTTCCAAAAAGTATATGATACCCAACCAACAATTGAGGCAATAACGCTTACAGCTACATCTCTGTCCACAATCACGTGTTTCTCTGTGTCCCATAGTCAAGTAAAGCACTTTAGCTAAGATATTCGATCATACCCTTCAGGTTAAATTAATTGATCATGTCAATAGCGTCATATCGAAGTTCCAGCATGGTTTCTTTCTGGGTAGATCAACTTGTACTAATCTAACAATTTTGTCTAACAGCATAATTGAAGATTTCTAGAAGGACTTGGGTATAACTTTCGACTCCAAATTCACATTCTCGAAGCATATGGACTTTATGATATCTAAAGCCTGTGGAATGATCGGGTTCATAAGGCGAAACACTAAAGAGTTCAAAGATCCGCTTACTCTGAAATCGTTATACGTATCAGGAGTCGTCTCGAGTATTACTCAGTTGTATGGAATCCCTACTACGATGTTCACTCTGTTTGCCATAAAGCCTGGCGGCCTCTCGAGTTTTTTGATGGGCGAAAAAACTTAAAACTGGGAACTTAACTTTTATCCTTGAACGATAAAATATCACTCAAAGAATAACGTTGACTGCCGAACAAAGAGTTTTATTTCCTCTCAAAATAATAAAACTCAAGGAATAAGTTTTATGTTTGATCAAAAAAATAAAACTCAAAAAGTGATTACCTACGCTTAATCAAAAAAATAAAACTTGAGCGCAACGATTATTGTTGATTTTTATTGAAAAAAAAAAAACAGGAAAATAATGATCAAGTGTCGAGTTCTATAATTAACTTATAACAGGTACGGTCCCTTGTTAAACTACATATGTAATACTTATTCGAATATCATTAAGTTTAACCTAAACATAAATACGTTTAAAATGAATTTGTTAACTAGTAATTCCATACTACTTCTAGTTTAGTCTGTAGGAATTTAATTCTGTAGACTGTATTAAATAAATAAATAACACAAAACCAGAATTGATCCCCAAGCCGAATCTGAAAGAAGAGACAGCCAAATTATGGCATACAATAAATTGGACGACTGTGGACTGAGGTTTTAAGACCTTACGTCTTAGTTTCGTTAAAAAGAGTCGATATGCAAAACCAAAATTTTCTTATATTTTACTAAAAGGTAATATTATTCTTATGTTATAGGAAAACGCTTACAAGAGATGATCTGTGTATACTCGTGTATTGCGCTCATGATTATTGACCTAATATTAATTCTAAGGCATATACATTTTGAAAGACTGAATGTGGCCTTTTTGTCGGCCTTATGTGGCATTATAACAGCCGATTTTGGTTCTGGTCTGGTCCATTGGGCGGCAGACACTTGGGGTAGCGTAGATTTACCAGTCATTGGGAAGGTTTGTTGAGGTGTTGTATATCATATTTTTACCCTAACTATACAAATTATATCTATTTTTACATTAGAATTTTTTACGTCCTTTTCGTGAACATCATCTGGATCCAACGTCCATAACAAGGCATGATTTCATTGAAACAAATGGTGACAATTTCATGGTTAGCATACCCATATTGGGATTTTTGGCATACAACTTTAATACAAAATCACATCAAGACATTCAGCAAGATTTCGGATGGATATCATATTTATTTTTGTGTTCAATATTTGTTGCCATGACAAATCAGGTATGTTGCATATCATGCATTTATATAGTTGTTAATACTAGAGATAAATGCACAGCACAAGCCCCACCTTTGTTGGTTCTTTTTTGCCGGTTTCAGAAAAACGTGAAATAGTCGTGTATCCTAGTACTTACAAATGTATTTGGGTGCATTTACATAATACATACATCCTTTATTCTTTTATTCATGTATTCTTTTACAGATCCACAAGTGGTCACATACTTATTGGGGCTTACCTCGATGGGTCCTTTTCTTGCAAAACTATCACATTGTGTTGCCGCGAAAGCATCATCGAATTCATCATGTAGCACCACATGAGACATATTTTTGCATAACTACAGGTTGGCTGAACTGGCCATTGGAAAAGCTAAGGTAATGTGCGAGGTAGGAAATAATACTATAAGTTAGCAAAACGAATGTTTTGTGTGTTAGTGCTCTCGCTCAGGAGCACTTTCTTTATTGAAGATCAAAAATTGACTTAACTTATTTACAAGAATTTTCTTATTTATACTAGAAATATGCCTGCGCTGCAACTGCGGGTGACCTAATTTCTGTGTGTGTATTTCTTGTGAAAGCATTTCACCATATTCGAAAGTAATTGACTGTATTGGTGAGTAACAGTCAAATTGGGAAATAGTTTGTTTATTTAAGTTGCATTTTCCCATATGACCCATTTCTGTTATTGTTAGCTCAGCATTTTAATATTGCGCAAGCACTGTATGAATGTTTGTGCTATGCCACCGTTTAGCGTAGCTGAGTGCCGCTTTGAAGTGGATATGCTAAGGCGGCTGAATTATGATGAGTAGTCATATTTCAGGCGACTTACGAAATTAATTGCTTTTTAGTTGTTTCTTACAGAAAAATGTTTTGACTTTGCATAAATACATTGCATTGTAATTTATGACGTGCGATCGGAGTAGGGTAGGTGATCATGTTGAAGAAATGCAATGCTTGGGAATTTATTTGAGTTGACCGAATTATGAGTGATCATATTTCGGGTAGAATTCTTTAGAATGATTTTAGTTTGTTGTAAGCAATTATTAAGAAGAATTTATGGGCAATTACTATGAGCAATTTATGGGTGATTATTGAGGAATAGTTTATGGGGGTTGGATCGGCTATTTTGTAATAGGCGATCCTGTTTCACGCAATGTAGGTGGTCTTAACTTGTTACAAGTTAACTCTTCCCCTCTTAAGTCGATTGTCCTCAAGCGGTATTTGCGTAATAAGCAAAAAGAGTTTTATGAAAAGTTGCTATGAGAGCAAGTGGTTTATGAGAAATTATGGAAAATTACTACAAATTCGTTTTTAGCTGTAAGAATGGTCCATTTGTTATATTTTCAATGCTTCGCGTTGGCAATTGCAGTTCAGGTGATACGTAAAATTTTAGTTTATATTTATAAATGTATATAGAAATAAAAATTGATATAATGACAATACATATAATTAGTAAATCAGAACTTAGACTAATTAAATGAGTGTTACTATTTTTTTCAATTAACAATTTTATATGTTCTTCCTGTTTGATTTGTTTAGTGTACAAATTTTCCAATTGTAAATTTTTATTTGTAAAATTATAATTTTCTTTTATTTTTGTAATTTTATTTGGTAAAATGAATGTATCATAAATCTTAATATTATAATTTTCGAATGTATTATTTATAATTGAAATTTTACAATTTTCGAATCTAATTAAAAAGGTTCCTGTCTGTTTAATTTTTAGTTTGTTACAATCGTGTTCAATGGTTGAAAAAAAGTTTTTAAATACAATTACTCCTGCCATTATTTCACTTATACTTGATTTAGGAAATGGATTTAGATTACAAAAAGCTTCTTCAAAGTTTAAAATATTTCTTATACAGTCATTTTCTATTATTTTTAAGTTTTTTTCCAAATTGTCCTTTATATATTTATCATAGATATTATTGTTTTCATCCAACAAAATTTCGTTATTTTCTAATATAATTGTCATATTGTTTTTGTTTGGAATTGGGTCAAATTTAATTTTGGAAAGATTTTTAGAAGAGAATTGTGGTATCAATATTGTTATTATAATATTATTGTTTTGAAAAATTACAGCAATTTTAATTTCCTTATAACTGTCAAAGTCATGAATGTGATTAAGTTCAATTTGAGTTAAAATATCCGTAGGAATTATACCTATTTTGCTAGAAAAAATTATTTGTCCAATGTCATTAATATGATTTTGTAAAAGGGTTATGTCGTTATTAATTTGGTAAGTGTGTTGCACGAATTCTAAGTCGTCTTCTAATGTTTTGATTTTATTTTGCGTTGTTTCCCTAAATTCGTTTATATAAGTTTGTATTAACATCTGTTGTTTATTTATGTGAGTTGTAATATTATCAATTTGGTCGGTTAAAAAATTATTATTATAAATCATTTTGTTTACATCATCTGTTGTAGCCTGTTCGTTTTTTTGTATTTTGTCTAATGCATTCATTATTTGTTGTTCGTCGTCGCTATCCATAGTACCTGCTATATATTTTAATCCTTTACCTAATATGTTAATCAAAGCTCGTTTTGTCTTAAATCGTGGTTGTAAATAATCTATTTTTGCTTGTAGTAAGTTAAAGTTTCTATCTAAAGTGTCTATTAGTCGTTCATCTTCGAAAGTAGTTGCTTTTAATGCTTTAATATTGTCCGCGATTAGTGAGATAGCTTGATCGTACGTAGTTAAATTAATGAAGTGAGGAATTTTGTCATAATGGTTAATTGTTCGATGTTCCCCGATTTTAATTGGGATGTATCCGTTATTATTCGTTAGATCCTGTATATCAATTTGTTGCCCTTTAATCATTAGTATAGTTGCAACGGTAGTTAGTATAATAGTTATTGTAGCCATTTTGCCTTTTAATTTTAAATTTTGCCTAGTAAAGAAAGAAAAAGGAAAGCAATTTCAGCTTTGTTTAATATTATTTTTATGTACTATTCTACCTGATTCTGTTTTAACTGTAGTGTTATAATTTTGAGCGACTATCTCTTTTTTATATCTAGGCGTTAACTTATTTCCTAATCTCCTATTTATCCTAACATAAATTTGTTCTCCTTGGTTATATTGTTTTAGTGCTGTTCTATTTCTATTATGGTAAGCAAGATCTGCGATTTGCTTCTCCTTAAGTTTATTCGTTGTTTCTAATCTATGCTTTTCTAGTAATGAAGGGTTACTGGAAACTGTTCTACCAAAATATACTTCTATTGGTCTTTTCCCTAGTGTAGAATGTACTGTGTAATTATACTCTTTGATTGATCTTTCTAAAAGTTCATTGAAAGATTGGTGAGCTTTTTCGCGTTGTAGGCATCGCATTATTTCTTGGAGAGTGGAATGAAATCGTTCCACCTGTCCATTAGAGCAACTTGTATATGGTGCCGTTCGGTGAATTTCTATGCCGAACTCATTTTCCATCATAAAGTTTATTTCTTCTGATTTAAATGATTTTTCGTTGTCCATCACAATGGTTTCTGGCACAAGAGAGAAAAGAATGTCTCTTAATGGTTGTTTTATGTCTTCCGCTGATTTGGACTGAATTAGTTTTGCGATTGCATATTTTGAGAATTTGTCAATTGCGGTTAAAATTAATTGTTTCCCCATATGCAATATATCGATATGCACAATTTGACCGGGGAAGGTGGGTATTGGCGTTGCCTGAATCTGCGGCTTTGCTGGGTGACGATCATATTTATTTTCCTTACACGTCACACAATTTTTTATGACCTTTTTAATCTTACTGGCCATTCCAGGAAAATAATATTTTTCTAAAATTTGAATTTTATTTTCTTTGCAATTTCTATGCGCTCTGTTGTGTTCCTTAATTATTATCTCCTGCTGCCTATGGTTATTGGTTATGTCCTCCACCATTCTTTGTGTAAATCTTATTTTGAATTTACTAAAATGTAGTGGATAAAGTATTTGTATTTTTCCCATGACAGACTCTTCTGCTTTGATGCAGTTTATAACTGACGGATTTAAATACTTTTTTAATATAGTCAACAAGTCTTTTTCCGAATAATCTTGCTGTCTCACCAAGTGGCGATGGTATGTAGGAAATATTATTTTGAATTCGTAGGATGGCGTATTATCAATATTCAAAAAAATTTGATTTTTGAATGCATTTATTGGTCCTTCAACACTGTAAATTAAATTATGAGATGAACTGTCATCTGACCTTGATGCTACTGATAAACTGTTGACCTGTGTCTCTTTGACGGGTATTCGCGATAGTGCATCAGCGACTACATTTTGTTTACCTGGTTTGTAACATAGCTCATATGAGTATTCCTCTAGAGCTGCTTTCCATCTTTTCATTTTTGCATTATTATTTTTATTGCTTAATGCGTATGTAAGCGGTTGGTGGTCAGTGAATATTTGTATTCTAGCTGATCCGTAAAGATAATTTCTTAGTGAGTTCAAAGCCCATATTATAGCCAACATTTCTTTCTCATTAGCTGCATAATTTTCTTCAGCTTTATTTAATGTTCTTGAAATAAATGCTATTGGCTTTGACTCTTGCGACAGCACAGCTCCAATAGCAAAATTGGATGCGTCTGTCGTCAATTCGAA
This sequence comes from Sphenella marginata, assembly GCA_951509765.1. NCBI lineage: Eukaryota > Metazoa > Arthropoda > Insecta > Diptera > Tephritidae > Sphenella > Sphenella marginata. The sequence continues at coordinate 87,872,360 of OX608080.1, read as the reverse complement.
TTTTTTACTATAATCAGGGTATGCAAGAGTGACATCCCTTGAAATGAGTGAGTTTCTTAGACTATTAAAAGCATTTACTGCCTGCTTATCTAAGTCGATTTTTACTTTTGAGGATTTATTTTTTGATATCCTACCTTCTTCCCCTCTTAAAAGAGTTGTTAGGGGTTTTGCTAGTTTTGCATAATCCTTTATGAACTTCCTATAGTATCCGGACATACCAAGAAAACTACGGAGTTCCTTCAAAGTTTTGGGTTGTGGGAAATTCGCTATCGCTTCCACCTTTACGGGGTTGGTTTTTACGCCATCCGCGGATATTACGAATCCCAAAAATTCAACCTCTTTTTTGAAAAAATGACATTTGTCTAATTGAACTTTCATGTTTGCCTCTTGCAACGTTTTAAATATTTTTTTAATATGCTCAATATGCTCTTTTTCCGTTTTGCTGAAAATTATTATGTCGTCAATATAAACATAAGCGTATTTTCCTATGTGTTCATGCAAAATGTCATCAAGTGCTCTTTGGAAAATTGAAGGTGCATTCTTCAATCCAAATGGTAACCGAGTAAATTCGTATTTACCATTATTTACCGAAAATGCGGTCTTCTCAATGTCAGATTCCTTTAGAGGAATTTGATGAAACCCGCTTTTCAGATCTAATACCGAAAAAAAATTGTTTTCCCCTAAATTTGAAATTACTTCAGAAATTTCAGGTATCGGGTATCTATCTGCTGTTGTGACTGAATTCAGCTTCCGATAGTCTATAACCATTCGATATTGCTTATTTCCCTCTGAGTCCGCTTTTTTCGGAACAATCCATATTGGTGAATTGTAGGGTGACCTTGATGGTCTTATGATTCCACCCGTTATCAATTTTTTGACCTGGCTTTCTACTTCTGGTTTGAGAGAAGCTGGGAATGGGTAAAATTTAGAGTAAATAGGTGTATCTGTTACTGTCCGTATTTCTCCGACGACTTTTGTCGTATATGTTAATTTCTCATCCGGTTCTGAGAATAACCCTGGGAATGCATGAATTATTTCGTTCATGTCCCTTCTTTGTTGTGACGATAAATGTTCGTCCTTTATTTGTATGGCGTTTACCGCCCTTGAGGGGAGCTGTTTAAGTTTGATCCTTCTTTCGTTATTCAATATCAATATATTGTCTTTGGTATGGATCACAGCATCCATATCTCTTAATGTATCGTTCCCTAAAATTCCATCAAATGTTTTTAAGGATGGCATCAGGAAAAATTTGAGCTCCTTATCAATATTAAATAATTTCAATAGGGTATGCTCTTCGATTTTTATGTCCCCTACGACTGATTTTGCGTAGAATGGGGTTTTGTTTTTTATACGTTTCTTTGCTAAATGTGGTTGTAAATAATTTTTACTGGAGCCTGTGTCCACTAAAAATCTTAATATTTTCCCTCTCTCCGCTCTAGCCTCGAAGTAAGGGAGCGAAGAGCTCATTAGGCTAAAAAATGAACGTCTGATTGTTCATCCTCTCCATACCTCCTCTCTTCCTGTTCCGATATATGGAAAGTCCTTTGGGCCTTGTTATTTCTTTGCACAAAAGATTCTGCTGGTCTCTTTCCCTGTAATTGGTTCTGCGTGGGCTTATTCATGTAATTTATTCTACGTGAATGTATGCTCTGGTCCACATCCATAGGCTCGGGTCTAGGTTGTGGTTTGGGTGGCCTGGGTGGTGCATTGGCATTCATGTTTGAAGAACGATTATTTTGCCACGTTTGTTGATTTGGCTGAGGGTTATGGGCTAATTGGGGGTAAAAATTCTGCTGTTGTTGTGGCGAGGAATTGTATTTCCTTACTGGGATTTGGTATTTTTGGTACGATTGCCTTATATTATTGGCATGGTTTGTCCTAAAATTTTGATTATCTAATTTTTGGCAAAGATGCAGAGCCTGAGGTAAATCAACAGGTTCCTTCATTCCTAGTAGCCTTGGTAGATCCCCATTTAAACCTCTTATAAAGGTGTCTAACGCCTTATTACGGTACGATTGTGTCAGCATACGCAGCGTTTCGTTGCTTGTACCCTCATAACCTAGCTTATTTAATATCAACGAAAGGTGTTTATATACCTGTTGATAAAATTCGTTTATTGTTTTATTGCCTTGTACCAGTGTCGTCATCTGGTATTCCAAGGTTGACAAGTCGCGTCTGTCGGCATAATGCATCGCTAAGCATTTTGTTATTGCCGGCCAATCAAGTGGAGTGTTGTAGGACTCTAAAGCTGTGTCGGCTTGACCAGCTATCTTGTTCCTAATCACACTAAAGATTCCATAATATTTGGGAGTACCTTTTATTGATTCGTATACATTGAGTATACGATCCACGCTTTTTTTCCAGGAGTTAAATTCACCTGATTTTCCTGAAAATTCCTTCAGACATTTTACTACGTCTGGTACTTTGTCTAGTTCGTTTATGTTTCCTCTGTGCCTTTCGTCTATGACCTGATCGACCGCTGTGGCCAAGCTTGAATTCGGATTCAGCACATTTTGGACTACCTGTGGTCCTTGTTGCGTTAATATGTTTGTGGCGATGTCTGAAATTAATCTCTTCAGGTCGTCCATGCTTATTTGTTCGTTACTTGGTGCCTGAGGGGCTGAGGGGTTTTGTCCAAGGACGGAAGGACGGACTAAATTGTTAGGGTTTGACATTTTCAAATCCTTATTTTTCTATCAAATTAATTGTAAAAACCTGTGTTAGTTTTTGTTTAAATTTTTATTTATTTCGCGGAAAGAAAGAGAAAAAAAAATTATAGCGGTGTGGCCCTAATCATGGCTGCTAATTCTTCCCATACTGTATCCGTATTTTCGTAATCCGCAAAAGTAGCTCTCTTATTCTTGCCTATCATATCAAAAACCAATTGCATATATTTTGTCGCTTCTAATTTGTCTTCTTCTGTCATTACACGTTTTTCTGGCACATAATCAATTTCGTCTAGCTGAGCTATGATTCTGTCTAACTCTTCATTATCTACGTCAGGTGGCAAAGCGTCCATGTTATAATAATTTTGCAATTCTATTTCTATATCATTATATTATTCTGTTCGTAGATCCAGAATTCTCAACTAAAAATCTAGCAGTAATTTAGCCAATCAATTATTTAAATAAATCTAATTTAAATAAAGTCTAAAAAAATAATTAACTTATCGATACTTATGTAATTCTCACGTGCGTGCTGCTGCTGCTCGTATGTGTTCCACTCCGCGTACGCTTAATGACGTCTTCCTTCTGCTGGGATTTTTGTATTCCACTCCGCTTACGCTTAATGTCGTCTTCCTTCTGCTGGGATTTTTGTATTCCACTCCGCTTACGCTTAATGTCGTCTTCCTTCTGCTGGAATTTTTGTATTCCACTCCGCTTACGCTTAATGTCGTCTTCCTTCTGCTGGGATTTTTGTATTCCACTTCGCTTACGCTTAATGTGTTTTCGATTGCTGTTGTTACAATTTATTTTCACTCAGTTTTTTTAAAGTTTGTTTTTTTTTCTTCTAAAGTTTTTTTTTTTATATTCTTCTTTTAAAGTTTGTATTTTTTTTCTTTTAAAGTTTCTTATTTTTGGTTTTGAACATGGGCTGGCTGACACGTAATGCCGTCCCTTTTGCTAGTAGCTACTAGGGTACCACTTCCCAATGTTCATGCAGTTCACTTCTTTCACTTTTTTATTTTCGGGATTTTTCCCCTCACGTGTCCTTACTTTTTTATTTTCAGGACTTTTTTTACAGTTTTTTTTTCTGTGTACCACGTATCCTTTTGCACTTTATTAAAGAGGAATTATCACTCGCGAGTCCTTACTTTTTTATTTTCAGGACAAATTTCGCACGTAACTTCACTTTTTTTCCTTTTCACGGCGTTTCACGAATCCTTACTTGTCTTTTTTCAGGATATGTTTCGCGTAATTTCACTTTTTCACGGCGTTTCACGAATCCTTACTTGTCTTTTTTCAGGATATGTTTCGCGTACTTGCCGAGAACTTTTGCTCGGGCGCCAGTTAACAAAACGAATGTTTTGTGTGTTAGTGCTCTCGCTCAGGAGCACTTTCTTTATTGAAGATCAAAAATTGACTTAACTTATTTACAAGAATTTTCTTATTTATACTAGAAATATGCCTGCGCTGCAACTGCGGGTGACCTAATTTCTGTGTGTGTATTTCTTGTGAAAGCATTTCACCATATTCGAAAGTAATTGACTGTATTGGTGAGTAACAGTCAAATTGGGAAATAGTTTGTTTATTTAAGTTGCATTTTCCCATATGACCCATTTCTGTTATTGTTAGCTCAGCATTTTAATATTGCGCAAGCACTGTATGAATGTTTGTGCTATGCCACCGTTTAGCGTAGCTGAGTGCCGCTTTGAAGTGGATATGCTAAGGCGGCTGAATTATGATGAGTAGTCATATTTCAGGCGACTTACGAAATTAATTGCTTTTTAGTTGTTTCTTACAGAAAAATGTTTTGACTTTGCATAAATACATTGCATTGTAATTTATGACGTGCGATCGGAGTAGGGTAGGTGATCATGTTGAAGAAATGCAATGCTTGGGAATTTATTTGAGTTGACCGAATTATGAGTGATCATATTTCGGGTAGAATTCTTTAGAATGATTTTAGTTTGTTGTAAGCAATTATTAAGAAGAATTTATGTGCAATTACTATGAGCAATTTATGGGTGATTATTGAGGAATAGTTTATCTATGGGGGTTGGATCGGCTATTTTGTAATAGGCGATCCTGTTTCACGCAATGTAGGTGGTCTTAACTTGTTACAAGTTAACTTATATATTATACACCAATCCCTAGGACTGGCAGTCATATAAACCAGGAGCACACAACGAAATAAACCAAAAAAAATGTTCTTACAACTACATATAAAAACAAGTGAGGAAGTCTAAGTTCGGGTGAACCGAACATTAAATACCCAGCGTTAGTTTTTAGAAAAAGGGGGCGTGGTTTTCATCCGATTTCGCCCATTTTAAAAACCAATCTATGCCGAGCCTAAATAATAGCGAATTTGGTGGGCGCGGCCACGCTCCTTGCTTATAAAGCTTTAACCGCTTACATGAGCCAAAATTACTGAATCGATCTTTTCAAGGGTTATACCATGTCCTATATATAACTTTGGAAAAGAAGGCGTGCCATGCCCATAACTTTTAACGTATTTTGTGAAATTTTTTGATGTACGGATATATGTGTCCATTAATCAATATTTACATAATTTTAAAAAAGTGGGTGGTGGTACGCCCACGGATTTTATTATGTTGTTTGTCCCTATTGAAGATCAGTTTTCATTGCAGATCTTTATGATACTTTCACAGTGGCTTGTTAATAGTGAAATGTTGATATTTTGTTTATTCACTTGTGGGCGGTGCCACGCCCATTTTCCAAAATATTATTAAAAAACCTTTAAACATCACTAATAACATCATCAGGTGAATGAGTGTACGAAATTTTAGCATTATATCTGTATCAGTTAAACAGATATTGCATATTCCGGTTTCCTAACTCTCGTTTAGAGAACTTTAGTCCAAAAAGGGGCGTGGTCGTTCACCGATTTTTCTTATTTTCTGTGGTAGTACTCTACATAAACATAACATGCCTGGAGCCTAGTTTCGTAAACCTATCTCACACCGTTCTGAAGTTATTAGCAGTCGAATTTGAAAATTGCTTGACTCATAAGTGGGCGGTGCCAAGCCCACTTTCCAAAACTTTGCAAAAATAATGTAAAGAATATGAAAATTGATGTATGTACAAAATTATATTATTATAGCGGTATCAGTTAATTAGATATGGACTTTTCAATATTTCCACCTCCTTTCAATATAACTTTTATAAAAAAGTAGGCGTGGTCGCCAAGCGATTTCGTTTATTTTCTATATCTGAATTTAACACAACAATAGTATGCCCTCTACAAAATTTCGTTATACTAGCATAAACTGTTCTCAAGTTATTAGGAGTCAAAATTTTAAAATTTCTTCAAATATATGGGGGCGGTGCCACGCCCCTTTTCAAAAAATTTGGTAAAATCCGCCTTAGAACATATAAATCAATACATATTGTAAATTTTATCATTGTAGCTGCTTCTGATATTGAATTAACCCGTTTTATACGTTTTTCGAAATTTTCGATATCGAAAAAGGGGGCGTGGTTATCATCCGATTTCGCCCATTTTCAATAGCAACCTACCTTGGCCAGAAAGTAACCTGTATCCAAAATTTCATGCAAATATCTCAATTTTTACTCAAGTTATCGTGTACACGGACGGACAGACGGACGGACTTAATCAATTCCTCTTTTCAACCTAAGAACTTTCATATATGGAACTCTATATCTAACTCGATTATTTTGTGCCGTTACATAGTACCGTTATGTGGACAAAATTAATATACCCTTGTACTAGTACTAGTACGCTGGGTATAAAAATAACTAATAATAAGAGCTGTGTTCCGTGGCAAAAAATTTTATAACATTTTTACTGTGAAAGTGTTCGGTGGCGCAAAACACTTGCAGCGAGAGAGCGCATTTTGACATTTCATTGACAGAGAGAGCTGCAAGGGTTTACTGAGGATTTTTGGCTCCGTAAAAGTTGCAAGTGAAAACAGCTGATCGTGACAAGGGAAAACAACAACAAAAATTTAAAAATTTGAATTTTCAACCAATCAAAATGGCAACAGCTGTTTTTGCTGCAAGTTTCTACTGACTCCTGTTCGGTCACAAACTTTTACTTTTTGCGTTTCGAGAGAGTTTTACGTCATTCTCACTTTACTTACACTTTTTGCAAGCTAAGGTTATGTAGTTTCATCAGCTGATTGCATCGAACACAATGGCGTATAAATTGTCAGAAGATGCAAAGAGCAGAATCTAAAACAAGCAAAATGTAACAAACGCGATTTGATTTGCAATTTTGTGGTTTTTCTAACGCTCAACTCAAAACAATTATAAATATGACATTACCTTGTTATTGTACCATGCTAAAGGCCTGTCCGCTTTTTTTGGAGCGTCTTTTGATACCACTCCCAACATTTTTGGATGCTTATTAGCACTCGGCCCTGGTCGGAAACAATTACCCATGTTTGGTATACAATTATTTCTACGTGCTTACATGAGCAAAAGTAGCCCACAACCATTTCAAGTTCACAGTTTCGTTACATCCATGTAACAATAAAGCTTTGTTTCGTTACTTACCTGGGGAACGCGTTACAATTTCCTGAACGTATTTTATAATTTTTCGGAATTCGAATTATTTTCCAAGTTATACCTTTATCGAAGTTCCAACGTTTTTATTCAATTTCTTTCGATTGAACAAGCTCAAAATGCTTCTTGAAATATATATTCGAGATATATTCTAACTAAATTTCATATTTTTTTTACAAAAATTATTCGAAACGAAACCGAAATTTTCGACAGCGATGCTAATACGAACTTAATATCTTCGGAGCCATGTATGTATGCATGTACAAGCAGACGGAGAGGGAGAAAAGGGGGAATAGGATCAGTAAATGGGAAATGTAGAGGTTAATGAAAGGGGTGAAAAGGGGGAGGGAAAAAACGTTAAAGAACGAAAAAAAGGAAGATACTAAAATCACTTCACCTAAAACGACTTTTTTAGTTCTATGAAACAACTTTTACGCTGTAACAACTACTTACATACAATATCGTCATATGAATTCAAAAAGCCCCAAGTTACAAAAAATTCAAAATAGACTTTTTAGTTGATTATCATGTACCGTATCATAACACATGAAGGGCTCAGAACCAAAAGGATCTAAGTGAAATTTTTTTTGAAATTTATGCATAATATTTCAAGCATGCAGTTTTGTAGCCCCATTAATTTTAGTATAATAAAGTGCAAAGCTTAAGTTCCTAGGAAGTCTCGCAGATTTTTGGCAGTTTTTTTTATTAGGTATTAGCTCATATTTGCAGAGGAAATTATAAAGAATTGCTGCAAACCTACGAACCTAAGCACTTTATTATACTAAAATTAAACGGACTACAAGACTGCGTGCTCGAAAAAATTTTAAATGCTATTTTAGCCGAGCAATCAACATTCGAAATTTTATTGCAATAACTTTTGGAAATTTACAGTTATTTTCCATCTGCAGTAAACATCCTTTGAATAAGTTGACCAACCTGCATTCATTTAGACAGAAATCATTTTAAACGCATTTACCCATAATTTACAATAAGTAATTTACTTTAACCTTAAATATCTCAATTCAACGTCGATGTTACTTAGATGCTTTTGGTTCTGAGCCCTTCACATGTTCCATTAAAATTTTATAATCCAACAACCAATAATGATGTTGGTATGCAGACCGGTCCTAAGAGGCGACTAATAAGCACAAAGGTAATGATGTGCAATCTAAGGATATGATGCCTCTCACCTCACGTTACCCATCTTCTCTTTCCTTCCATCTTCTCTTTCCTTCGGGGAGTAATTTTGTTGCTAAAACAACAACAACACTGGTATAAACAAAATTCGAAAAGCCCTAGGTGCAAGCGTAACAAATTTGCCAGCCAAAACTGTAACTTACGCCTTTAGAGAAATAATAAACAACAAACACAAGAAGGCATAGTGTGTGTTCTTATTTATCAGTTTTCCTTTAGTAATATTTATAATAAAACATGTGTTATTTTGGTTTTTTGCTTCTCCTGTAAAATTTTTAAAATGTAACTTATGGATTTTTTTGATTTCATGTGACGATATATGTATAGTGTGCATACTGTTGCATAATTAGTTCTGAAAAACTTTCAAAGAAAAATAAATTTAACCATTGTTAGTCAATTAAGACTAGTGAACCTATTCTGATGATATAAAAATTTCTATAGATTTTCACTTTTCCAAAAAAATCTGCTTTCTAAATAATTTTCATTCTGTTCTCCCGATTTTATTCATCAGTTGGAAGTTGTTAATAAAATGAAAGAGAAATATTAAAAAAATGTGTTCTATAAACTATATAAGCAATATGTTTTTCACAATTAGTTGAACATCGGGTTTGTAGTCTACTCATTAAACCTTGCTCCTTTAATGCATGTACATATGTATGTACATATATAATGAAAGCGCACTTATACATTTAAGGCTAAGCCGTTGTTGTAATCTAAAGACTAACCTTAAATTTCTACTATTTTCTGGTTTCAGATTCTGGCCCACATTAGAAGCTATCATTGAGTATTCGACTGGTTGCAAAGCACGCGATGATGACCTCAAGTGGGCTAAAAAAATGACATAACTGTGTTGCCAGTGCATAACCGCCAGTCATTTTCATTAACATGAAAAAACATATTTGCACATTTGAACGTACATACATATGTATAAATGTGTCTGTGTTTGTACATATGTTTAGTGGATGATTTCTTTTATAGTTAAATCAGTTTGGCAGAAAGTATCCTTATGAATTTCCAAATGAGAACAAGTTGAGCAACGGAAAATTTTCGTTTTCCGAACAAGATTGTATTCCCAATAAGCAAATTACTTTTACTCCAATCTTTCCATAATATTACTCTAGTAAGTTCGACGTTTGGAAAACGTTTACTTGAATCTTTACAAAACGTTGAGAGAAATTGTTAAAGTACTTGGCAATTACGTTTGGAAAATAATTTTATGTGGACCAGGCTTTCCCCAAAAGTGTTAGTGCAGTAAGGATATCAAATTCAAATTGGTAATGAACGCTGTAATAAACGATATGATTGAATGCCGTATCTCAATTGGTTTCGGGGATAACTTATAAATTCTTATACGCAGCGAATCGTGGCAGAATTTTCTAATTACTAGATAATACAAAATTTGTAGTGTTAAAAACATCTTCAATTAAACACCCTCAAGTACATATGCACATGTAAAGGGGAAGCATATTAATTTGTTTATATTTTAAGCATCATTGCTATGAGCACTAGTATTGTGTAAGTTTAGTTATACACCCAAATGTACTGAAATGTTATGAATATTTTTTATTACGCTCAACGTAGTACATACACTGCTAAAAACAAAAAGTTACATACATCACTTTGTCTGTATTAATAAGAGTTTTTTAAGATATTTCGAAATTCATATCTGCGTAGGTATATATACATATATATATACAAAGTAGAATTGGCACGCACATGTAGTCACTCATACTAAACTAGATACAAAAGAAAAAAAGAAAATTTACCAAAATTACCAAAAGCAATTAATTTAAGTGAACACTATGTGAATTAAGAGGCTTTTTTTTATAAATACGTATATACATAAGCATACACACTTGCATTCATATATGAATGTACATCACGCATAACAAAGCGCTTAATTAGAAAAACAAAGCTATCACCTTTATAAAAGGCATTAATTTAAATTTAAAACACTTTTTTTCGAAATTCAATAATTTATTAATTTTACTCCCATTCTCCTGATTTTAAATAAGTGATTTTTCATACCGTCGGAAACACTGCAAAACCGCGTAAGGTATATCTCAGTTTGGCTGTTTTTCAACTAAAAATTGCTTAATTGAATAATGCCTTCATGAAAAAAGTTCGCATCAAAATCGTAGTTTTCTTGAGAATAAATTATTAGATCATAAGCCTATGCAAGTTTTTTACATAAATGTAACTTACGCAGTTTTGTACTGTCACCGACGAAATACTTTTAATGCACATACATTTGTTAAAATATACTTAATACTTTATCATGTTACATTACTGTTAAGCCCGTTTACTCAATGTCTCGGTATGACTTCATCATATGATAAAATAATCATGGCTTGGCTTGACATATTCGTTCACACAACAGTCAGTTTCATGATATACATAATTGGTCGTTGTGAACGTTTTGGGGAGAAATTCACAAAATTTGCATTATGGACGCATAAATAACACAGCGTCACACACATTCTGTCCTATGAACCAAATAAACTTTTCCGGCAAGGGGAGAAAAAAAAATACACGTAGATGCATATATCGGCGATTTTCATGTACACGTCCAAATTTTTTTTTATGCAAATGTATAAATCTCGTAGTGTCCATCCATTAAAAAATAGATTTTTATAAACTCTCAGATTTTCCTGATGTTTTTTTTTTATTTGTCGTGACACAGCCATGCCACGAGTCTACTTGCAAAAATTCAGCTGGAAAAGGGTTAAAAATCAATCCTAAGTCTTTCACACAGGCGGACAGATGGACACAACGAGCTATATACTTTATACATAAAAAAATACAAGTAAGGAAAGGGCTGTCTTCGGCTGTACCGGAGGCTTAATACTTTGCATGAATAAGCATAACTTTTTAGAGTGTCCGATCCTTGCAATAACCACAAACTCTATTAACTTAAAGATACATAGCAAAAACCACACTTATCGGAACAATCGATTGTATGGGAGCTATGTATATGTTGTTGGTTCGATCTGGCTGATTTTCACTATACACATCACATATATGTACATACAATAAGTACCAAACCTGCAAAATTTAACGTTCCTAGCTTTTTAAGCCGGGGGCATTGGTGCGTTATCGGTAAACTTATAAAACAGCTGATTCGACCAACCTTATGAGGAACCATGTAATATATTATTGGTGCTACTATCTGCAACGTAAAGCGTCCCGGGGACGATCAAATTGTTTGGCAGAATTTTTGTGTTCGTGATGCCGAAGACGGTCCTCGTGTCACACGTACTTGTTGTCGGCTCTGTTTGATGAAAATCAAAAACTTTTGATTTTTCTGCGTTTACGCTCGTTTTGTTGAGCGTGCCGCGTTTGTTTGACAAACTGTAGTGTGTTAGTTTAGAGTTGATATTCAAAATGAGCACTTGCGCGGACGAAAAAGAATTTATATTAAAATTTATTGAAGTTTATCAATGCTTACCAACTTTATGGAATGTAAAGCTGGAAGAATATTGTTCATCCATATTTTTTTTTACCCTTCTTTTTTAATAAAGCTGCAGTTGCAAGTAAAAAAAATCGTCATCCGATGAAGACATATTTACGTCCGATCACTACGAACTCTCAACGCAAATGGCGTTTGACGGTTTCTGTTTGAACGTGTGCGGACAAGCGACAAGCACACGACACGCATACACATAAACAGTTCTGCCAAACAATTTGATCGTCCCCGGGACGCTTAACTTACTGACCAATTGCATGTTGGTTTTTTTCTTACGCTCAGGATACAACTATAGCGATACGACTAGCGTACCAATTGCAAGAGTTATAGGCCAAAACCCTTTAATCGGAGCAATCGATTGTATGAGAGCTATGCGTTATATCGGTCCGATCTGGCTGATTCCGAGAAATGATTAATCCTATGCAAAATGGCGCCTGCTTGCTAAATTTCTTCAAGATATCTCTAAAACTGAGGGACTAGTTTGCGTTCAAACATACGGACTAACGAACAGATCATTTCGGTATACCTAATAATGGATCTATCTCTTCTTCTTCTCATACTTACAAACATAGGACCAAAGTTATAATACCATTTCATGTTCATGAAAGGTGTACATTAAAATCGCCGATAAACATGTATTTTTATTTCCCCCCTTTCCAATCATGATCCAATAATACAGGTCGTGTTGATAGGACAGCTGATTTTTATTTTTTCTCGAATTTTGACAATCAAACCATTTTTCAGTACGATTTTGACTATAACCTCACAAATTACAAAAACAAAATACATAGAAAATTTTTGTGTCTGTATGTTTGTAGAGCTGCTACGACCTGTTATAGTTGGATCGTGTTTCCGATAAAGTATACATATTTGGCCCATAAGACAGAACTAAAGCTCGTTTTTGTGAAATATATTTGCAAAGTAATTATCAGAAAATCAGATGTTTACTTGTGGCTGTCAATTTTTATCATGACCAACACTTAATCAGAGGGCCATGATCATTTTGCATTTTCGGATTTAGATTTTTGAAAGATATTCTTGCTGCCACATTTCGTAAATGCATTTACCTACTAAGGTTCACAATTTAGTGTCGAAAATTGTATGCATTCTAGGTTGAATGCTAAAATGCTGTCTCAGCATGAACATTAATATCAAAGAAGTTCTTTAAAGTTTATAATTTTGTTTAATTCATTCCCAACATAAAAAACAATTTAAAGTCAATATTAAAAACAAAACATCTTATGGTGCATATATTTATATGTACATTTTTACGCTTATTTTATTCACTAAACAAATAAACACCAAAAATAAAAGCTTTAAAATACAATTTATTATTCGTAATGCAACGTAAGTGACTTACATTTTGCCTTAGAAATGACGAGAAACGTTACAAATCATCCCTGATAATATTATATAAGAAAATACCAATCTCTGCTTTAATTATAATTTAAGTAAAACGATTATAATAAAATCGGTTAAGTGGCTTATAAAAATCTAAACAAAAAGAAGAAAACGATATGATATTTGTCGTAAATTGTAATTTTTTTATATAACGCACCCTTTACACCCAAAACGGCAAAAACATATATGAATATAAAAGTTGATTATTGTACGATTATATACATTTGTGAAACAAAGTTTTATTCTAAAGCAATTTTGTATTCGTTTGCAAGTAATAAAGCAATATTCATTGTGATTATGGCTGAACCAAAGAATTTGGGCCCATTTGTATTTTCATTTCAACAATTTAACTTGAGCACCACACCTCTAAAGACCTGTAGAAATATATCGGAAAAGTTCATGTCACAAATCTGTAAAACTTACAAGAGCCTTCCATTCTCGAAACTTGTTGTAGTTACAATATTCCCCCACAGAGTACCGTATATCAAAGAACCCATAAGAATAACATTAGCCACGAGTATTGTAATCAACATTTTCTAACGAAAGTGCTAACGTACGAGTATGTGATAAAAAAAGTCAGTCAGTAAATGGCTATCATCGCTCCTCAGTCAATGCAGTTTATTAGACCAGCGATGTAATTGTCTGTGGTTGTGGCGATTTCCACGATCATTGCATAAAAATTCGTCCGCCTTTTTGGAGTATGACACCATTGCGCTCAAGGTAGAAGAACGGGTCCGAGAACTATTTGGCTGGAACAAAAACTCTGTTCCTGATAAAAGCAGCTAAGGATTGAGGTAAGTGTTAAGGACAAAGGCAGTCTTTGTTGGAATGAAACCAGTATCCATAAGTTGCTTCTATGCATGTAAGACTTATAAGGAGTATGAAAAAATATTTTTTAATAAAAAGCATCTGAGATGAGGTAAGCATAAAAAAATTAAAAAATTTAATCAATACTATTATTGTATACCTGTGTGCTAATATTCGCAATGTGTAAAATTGGACCAAAAAGAGTTAAATTTTGCAGAAATGGCAACGTCTCGAAAATATCTTTAAAATGATATCCTAATCTTCCAAATCCGTCAATAATTGGCTGAGTTATTAAAGTTTTCCACAAACTTACCCTCGAAATATGACCAAAAACAGCATCATACATCTCAATATTTGGATTGCGTTGATACAATTTTAAAACTTTTTTATGCTTACCTTTTGTACTCCAGCTAATTCATCATCTCAGATGCTTTTTATTAAAAAATATGTATTCATACTCCTTTTATACATAAAAAACCATATTTGTAGCGTTTTTTAACGCGGTTTAGCTCCGGTAAATCTTAATATTTTTTCGAACTATTTTTACCAAGGTCTTAGAATACATTGAAGTTTATAATTCCGATGGAAACAGGATGTCCATTTTTTTTGTATGGAGCGTGAGGCGCCTTAATGTACATACATATCCCTGATCAAGCCAGAACTCTTCACGTGCAAAATAAAGGGCGACGCTTAAAACGCCACAAACTAATTAACGAGTGTCGCTCGGGAACATTCATTACCTGACCCAAAAAAAAGACTGCGAATCGCCGAAATCGGTTTGTAAAAAAGGAAAATTGACAAGGGATGACGGAAAATCGTTCCAGTATAAGTCTAGCATGTTTAATTCCTTTCTTGTGGTCTAGTAAATATTTCCAAAACTTACTTGTTTATACATTTGCAATCATTTTGTCATGATTTATTAAAATTTCAGTACCAATATGATCAATATTTTTATTTTAGAGGCACATGTTAAAGAATAAAAAAGATTTGTACAAATTCTTGCAAAGATAAAAACTATTAATAGAACCGACATTTTTTACATGTATTCCTATGCTTAAAAATTTCCTAATTACGTTTGAAAATTTAAGTGCCATGCAGATTGGGATGGTGTCCAACATTATTATATATAGCTTTTGCCACCTCTTCTTGCAAACTTGATGGTGGATCCGACAGAATGTCCGTTTTCATTGACAAGTACTTTAATTTATTGGAGACCGCTTAGAGAACCAAAAAGTATATACATGTTTATTAACGTATTCATTTCATTTGCATTTTAATCAACAAACCTGGTCGCAAATCAATCAATGAACAATGTTGATCGACCCATAAAAACGCTGTACGTCGTAATTCCTCTAAACTGGCACTCGACACAGACGCTGTGTATGAGGCGAGAAGTGGTTCCAAAATAAGTCCAAGCTAAAATAATAAATGATCAGAGATGTGTTTCAAGAAATTCATTGTTAAATATACGAGCAGTTTGTCTTCGACTTACTATCCAAAATTTCCAGTCTTGCATTGTACGATGGCGTACGTATTGATCATATAACTGTCGAACATGTTCGGTTCCCTGGCGTGTTACAGGCGCTCCATTGGCTGGAAGAATTGAATGCAAATGTCTAGAATTAAGAAAACAAAGATTAACAGTGCGTGTAATTCTTTTGAGGCCAATAAAAAAAATTCAAACGACAATAAATGGCATTGGCATTGATCAAACTATTAATGCTAAAATGGAGGTTTTTACCAGGACATTCTATTAATACAACACATTTGTTCATTACCCTGCTCTATATAAAACGAAGGTGCTATACAGTATAGAAGCTCTAAACTGCACTCAATAAAATTGCACTTGCAACGGCGATGAATTGAATTTTCAGAGTCGTTAGCTCGAGTCAGCCATCATTTTTAAAAGGGCTTTCGTTGATTTCCTCGAGTAGGGTTGCAAGCAAGCTAACTAGATAACGAAAATGAAGCATTGAAGATGTCGCATCGCCGAAACCGGTTTGCTACAAAACCAAAATTGACAAGGGACGACGGACATTCGTTCCAATATAAATCTAACTAGATAAGTTGGTGCTACCACCTGATCTTACACGTATAAGGTAAGGATGCCAATATTTTGTATTTTAACAACAGCGGTGTTTTCTTTAATTTAAGACAAATAACGAACAATGTTTTGAATTTTTGAAAGAAAGTGGTAATCGATTTTATGCAGTTTTGAAAATGGATCAATGTGTAAGTCAAAAATGTGTTTCCCCGGTCGATAAATTTAAAATTGTTGTGAGAAAATGGTAGTTTTGTTAAGTTTAAAACCGTGCCAAGAACGCAGCTTAGCTTTCTGAACTTACGTTAGTGAGTTATTGAGAATGTCTCTCTCCTTGAGCAACGCCTCCATGTGATCCTTTAATTGGTTACGTTCCGCGCGTAAATGTTTAATATGATCCGCACCTTTTTGAAGCATGGCCGCTTTACTTAGCTAAAATTAAAAAAGAACAAATACATATAGTTATTCTCATATGTTTATTGAAAGTATTTTATATCTATTTACTTTTGCATTAGGATTCTGTTGCAGTTGTGGTATAAGAGAATGCAATAAATCAAAACCATTCTTAATATTATATCGTCTCTTTTGTTCCGCATGTATATGACCCGCACGTCTTTGGTTTTCTCTGGGGAACTTCAGGCTATGCGTTGGAGAAAGCGGTGAATCTTGATCGTGAAATGATTCTGGTGATAAGCTAAGTGTGTTCGTGCACATTGCTGCTTGACTGGCCGTTGGAGGATAGCTCATCATCTGAATGTTATTCAAACATTATTAAGACTTTAAATTTTAGAAATCAACTATGTATGTACGTACCTTACTACCAGGCGGACTATGTAACATTTGTGGTGCTGTCGGCGTTGGTAGTGAAGACGATTTCTTTGGTGATTTTTGTTGGTGTTCCTGTTGCATTTGCATCACATGTCGCGCTTCAGCGGATGTTACTGCCGATGATTGTACATTACTGGATACAAAATAGTTGACGCCGGAGGGTAAATTTCTAATATTTTGCGATTTATTTGCATTTATTACAGGCACCGCCGAAGACGCTGGCGGAGGAACCACCACTGTTGGCATTGCTATTGGTATATTTAGATTTGATATGGCACTTGTGGAAGAACTTTGCTTTTTAATCAGTGGGCGAGAATCTATGTTTAAACAAATATGTAAGATGTTAAATAAATTCAATATACGCAAAATTAATAAAAATGTTTTCCATATAATTGCCCTATTGTACATATATTCCTGGGTAAGGTCCTCTCTCTCAGTGAACAAATAACATTCTCTATAAGTCCCTCATCATACTTGCGTATTTGAGCAACGGCAGAAACATTCCCGAAGGTTTAGGTTAGGCTTACTAGTGTGGATAACCAAATTCCGGATTTCGATCCAGTGCGCTCCAGCTCTAGCACAATCTGGTACTACCCTACTGCCGCGCCAGCGATTTCAGTTGCGTTTTTGGATCTTAATTATCGAAGGAGATTTAACAATGAGACGTCCCAACTTCACACAGATATACGTTCATTAATGCAAATTAAAGCCGAAAGTTGGTCTGGACTTTGCCATCTTATGCGAATGCACAAAAAAAAAATTGGAGTTATAGAGAAATTTCGAAGGCTAACTAGACCTCATCAAAACTGTTTAATAATTTCCATCTTGGAATTGGTTGGAAGACCGAGTTTTTCTCTAAGTCCATTTACTTTGAAAATGGAATGAAAAGTTTTTGAAAGTCATTCTGTTATATATTCGTAACTCAAATTATAAGAGTGTTGCGATGTTTCATGAATGTGAGCTACCCTTACTACTCCCTTAAAGGGGACGTACGCACAAACACTATGTGTGCAGCACACATTCGACTTCCGATTGTTAGGTATACCACAATATATTAAACAGTACCGAGCTATGTTGGACGAGCATTTAAATAAGAAAGAATGCGTCTCTTCACAGTTAAAAGTAGACCGAAAACGATAACAAATTCGAGCCAACGAACCCTGTTAACCCTTTGTACTGTGTTATTGTTGTTGTAACTGCAAGACGCACCCCACAGGCTCAGTAAGTGTTACGGATATTAGCAGTCCTTTTTGCGAAAAGAATTCGGCTGTGAGTAGTGTGTCATGCCACTGTGTAAAGCTTTTATCACCAGGCCTACTCGTCACATAGAGAACACGCTCACTCCCTTTACAGTTTTCTAATGGTTACTCAGATCGGAAGTGATGTCCTTCAATTGTACGGTTTTAACGGAATTTTGAACATTAAAGTTATAGCGGAAATGATTGATATCACATCTTTCAAAATGGAATATTCCACATTCAAAGACTCCTTTATTTAAATATGCCTTCGCACTGTGTCCCTTCCAGAAGCTCTAGATAACCCACAACTTATAAAAAAAATCTAATCTTTGAACTTACTCGTTGTGAGAAGTTGAGCTAAGGTACTATTGTTCAACATAGGATCGCTGGTGGCTGCCTGTAAATGTGATGATACCATCAGGTTGCTACTAGTTACACCACTCGGTTTATTATTACTTGCATTGGGCACAGTAATCGTATGTTGATGTATTGAATTGCTACGCGAACGCGTTTTGCTGTTTTTAGCTTGATATTTTGGTACAGCAAAGTTATCGTGACTCGATCTGGACTCTAGCTTTTGCAAAGTCACATTCAATGGCAAACTATTCGATCTAAACATTTCTCTCGGCATTACATTAACAGTTGTTTGTTGCTGTTGTTGTTGGCCAATCTGATGGATTTGATGTTGTTGTGTTGCTAGTAAATGTTGAGCGGATTGTTGTTGTTGTTGTTGTTGATGTAAATGACTAGAGGTAGGCGATAGGTCGCATTGTGCTTGTACTTGTAATTGTAATTGGCTTGGCAACGATGTCACTTGACAACCTAAATTCAATGGCAGCGATTGTTGATGAACATGTTGTGCATTGGGCATATTTATATAGCCACCAGTTGAAGCAGACTTCTTAAAACTACTCACACTTGGATAGGGTTTGTAGGAGTTTGAGTTATTGTTGCTATTTAAACTTGTATTGACGCTATAAAGTTCATTAGAAGCATTTAAATTGTATATAGAAAGCACATCGGCAGATGGTGGTTCCGTTTTAACTGTCTGCAAAAGTATTGATGACGGGCTTGTGTGTGGCGCACTGTTAGTATTGAATTGTGTAGTGTTGGGCAAACAATTTCCAGCCGCATGTACGATGCCATATACTTTTGGCTTTTGATTTAGCATTGAAGCATTAACTAAATTATTGTTTACGTTAAGGCCGCTAACCGCTGATGAAGTGAGTTCAATATTATTATAGCCGTTATATCCCGGCCCAGTACTTCTACCTTCTTGATATTGTGCGGCTGTTGTTTGCATTTGTTGCTGCTGCTGCTGCTGCTGATGATGATGAAACGCCATAGGCTGATTTAATGCTGTACCAGGCAATGTCGGCTGTAGATGTTGATTTTGTTGATTTTTTTGTTGTTCTGCCAGCATTTGTTGGTAGACAGTTGTCTGATGCAAAGTGGGTTGAGCTTTGTCATAGTTATGAGGCTCTCTTCTGGAACGATTCAAACATTTTAAAATTTTCAAAATTATTTTTAGGAATAAGCAACAGATGTTTTGTGTACCTGAATGGCCGCTGACAGTTCTTTGAAATTCGACCTTTCATAACACTTTTGCTAGAAAAGTCATTGTTGGATGACCTGTTGCTTGTACTGTGTTCACTTGCATTGGGAAAATGTTTTGAATGCAAACGAATGGTAGGCGTGGCTGATGGTACAGCTGTAGACGAACTTATATTATCATTTGAAACTGCTGATGAGCAATCATCGGTCATAATAGTATCTACAGTGTTGACTGACTGATTAGTTCCTGATGAGTTCATCATTTGTCCTCTACTATTCTCTCTTGAGATAGAAGCAGAAAAACGCTGTCCCATTTCCGACTGAAATTGTATCGAATCGAGGGGTGCATTCAAATCTAACATACTGGCATCATCGTTTACTGGTAGTGTATTCTGTGTATTGTCTACAACACCAACCATATTATTCGAATCAAGCTGATTGGATCCTATCAAAAATCATAAAGTTTCAAATATACTAAAGACTGACTAAATTATAAATTCACAAAATCTACCCATCATTGATGAAAAGTTGTAATCAACATTTTTAAGCATATCATCTGTGCCCTCTTCTGGTACGGGTGGTAGACGGGTCGGTTGAAGCAATTCTGCGAAAAATAGAGCTTAGTGATAGATAGAAAGGAAATGTTTTAGAACGTATAGATTTTATGTTCTTACCATCAAATGTTAGATCAATGTCTTCAATGTTGGGCTGCAGCGAACCAAGTCCAGGTTGTATGAAATCTGCTATTCCGGCACCACGGGCTGAAAGTGTAAGTAAAACAATAAATATGTAAGTTTATATGTATGTACAATGTACATGTATATGTTTGTATATGCTATGAACAAATATACTTACCTATTTCCCGTGGATCTGGGAATGGAAACGGCCCATTTATGGAAGAGAAAAGAGTATCATTTGTCCAATCGTCGGGTAGCATTAAAGACCTATCGTTCAATGGAGACCATTCTAAGAAATCGAACTCGCTTTTCTATTTTAAAAATACGATCAGAAATTTTTTATATTTTAGTTATAGCTTTAGATAATGTACATACATATATGGGTACAACAACTTAGAAATAAACCGATAAGCTGGGTACTGTATTTAAGCGTGAAAAATGTTGCAACGTGCTCAAACCACACTTCAAATCACTTTATTGATAAATAAAGTATAAAGAGGGTTTCTTGCATTATATTGCTACCTTTGCTGTTAACAGTCCCGCTCACCTGGAAAAGCACATACCCCCTAAAAATACCACTCTGCCATGAACGGCTCACCATCTTGATTAGCAGATGTCGTTTTGAGTCGGAATGAAGTTTGTGGGTCCCGGAAATTTTTAGGAAAAGTTAAAAGTAGCACATCGCTGTTTGGAAGAAATGCTTGACATTAACCTCTTCAGCGGATCGCGGAAAATGTCGCAAGTTTTTCTTTGCTCTGAGAAAGTTTATATTTTTCAACCATTTGGCACAAGGCCTGATCCCAAAACCCAGCAAGTTTTGTAAACATACTCGTACATTTTGAAAGTTTGAAGGGTGAATGTACTTTTTCTTTTGAAATGATTTTTTTGTTTTGCTGTATGAAGTTAGGAGCTTTTACAGTTTTTGGTTCTTAGCAACCTACATTGGAAAATAATCTGTATGCTAAATTCTATTCAACGGACATATCTATTCTAGTTAACGGACATATCTAATCGATTCCTCTGTTCGTTCTACCCCCTTAATGTATGTATGTATGTACATGGAGCTCTATATCTTTATCCATTATTTTGTAGCGTTTGACACCATAATTATATGGACAAAACTATAATGCCCTGTGTACTGGTACAGCTAGGTATTAAAACATACCACCTAACAAGAAAGGAAGCTTCAAGCGTGTATGACAGTGCTTTGTGTACCCTTTCGAACCTCCACTTAGCCTGTTAAGCAAACACGATTTTACTAGTTATATCTTACTAGGCTGCCGGCAATCATCCAAATTGCATTTGAAAATGATTCAATTTAATTATGACAGAGGTAAAGAGAGTGGTAGAATGTTTGAATGTGATTTTAAGGATTTAGTCCTTAATAAGTTTTTAGTGGTACTTATGGTGTGCCAGGAGGCTTGAAAGGCTTAAAGATGAGTTTTCAGAAATTAAACGGTTTGACCAAAAACTGCAAGGAAATTTTGAAGAGCACGAAATTCCCCACAAAGTCCATTAAACCGTTTCACAATATGGCAAAAGGTGGCCAAGGACTAGAAATTTAAACGAATAAAACATTTTTCTAACTTAAAACTAAAGTTGCAATTTAAAATTATATTAAGGGTGAAAAATTAGTGATAATATTAATTTCTATATGTAAATTGATAAAGAAAACAGTAGGGAAATAAAATCACCCTAATATATGTAGGTTATATACACATGCAGTAATAATTGATTTCAAATACATATGAACATACATATGTATAATCGGTACAGAATTTTTTAAATTCAATTAGCTTAATTAACTATTTGGTATTATTGCGACGGGTTGAATTTTTTTTCAACTCAACAAATTATTTAGTTATTAGCTAGAATGGTGTCGTTAACACATTGGAATATTTACATTTTTCTTTTACGCTGCATTGGTATTTGCCCGGCAAGTTTTTCACAAAAGCAACAAACGTTTATTTCATCAACTCGTTACAAGTTTATATCTATAACCATAACTGGCATAACAATAATTGCAATGGAATGCTTTCTTTTATATACAATTTATATGGCATTCGAAAGTGGTTTAAAGTTGTATGAAAATTCTGGAACAGGCAATGCAATATTCGTTCTGCAACTTATTGTACCGGCAGTGCTACAACTTATTCAAAGTGTTTTTATTTTCGCCTTTAAAGACATGGAAATTGATATGCTAAGCAGTCTTTACAAGCACATACGTTTTTATGCTGAGACAAGCACGGCCCATGAATTTTGTGTGAACCAATGCTTTCGGTGGATCTTTATTTTTCATGGAATGATGTTTATTATTTTCGAATTCAATTTGTTATCTACCCTTTGGGCTTATAACTTATCCCTTCGTCTGATGCTTAGTCTTACATTTATTTCGATTGTACGTCCCATGTTTTCCTTTATTGTGATGTCCAGTTATGTATATACCGTCCACGTTGTGCAACATATTTTTGTATTTTACAATGCAAAACTCAAAGCAATTTCAATCGAGTTGATGAAAACCCAAAAATATTCAGAGCGGAACAAATTGAAAGAGATCCTAACTTTGCGTGCTGAATTAATATCGCTTTGTTGTAAAGATATATCTCAAATATATGGTATAATAATGCTGTTAGAGACCTGCTATGTGCTCTCATTGTTACCAGCATTACCGGAGATTGTACTAATGTTGCTCGAATGGGGCATTTTCAATAGCCTGACTAATGTAATATTGCTGCTAAGAGCTATTATTTGGGTACTACCATTGTTTCTGATTTTAATACAAGCCTTGGCGATGAACACCATTAACTATCAGGTACAAACAAATATTTAACAACCCTATTTGTCTTCGGCCCTGCAGTAAAATCTCGTTTTACTCAAATTTCTGTATCCTTACCGTTTAAGGACTTCATAATAAGTAAACCGGTATTTTTTTTTTTGTACCAGATGGTCAGGATGTCCTTTAAAGGACGAAACGTTGAAGCGCATGTTGGAACGTAGGCTAAATATTACTTTTTTTTAATCCTCCTTTAAGGACATGGAAGTAATGCCCTTTAAAATTATTATTCTTCAACTTTTTAAGAACTCCTTGTGTTTTAAAAAAAATGTATTGTAATAAAAGTTCCGAAAATGTATATACAAAATTTTAAAGATGCAAAATGTGACAGGAGATATCCTTGAAATTAATTTGGCAATATGGGTATCAAATAAAGGTGCTCAAACGGGTTTGAACGTAGTCTATTTTTATTTCGATATCTCAATCAGTTTCGGAGATATCAACGGAAACATGGGACAGGAATAACTCAAAAACTGGGTGTGCTAGTATTTATTCTTTAAGTAGGGAAGCTGAAAACGTTTGGCGTCTAACCCGGAATCGAAACTGGAGCCGAAACCCAAACCGGAAATAAAACAGGATTAGTAAATGAAACCGAAACTAATACCTCAACTGAAACTGGAACCTAAACCGGAACCGGTTAAGAAAAAAATTGAAAGAGCTTTGACAGCTAATTCAGGAATTTAATTGATTAATGACAGAAGAAGGGGCACAAAAACAATACCTGTTGCGTTGCGTACAAGAACATAGAAACATATATCCCGATTGCAATATCAAAACATTACAGAGAAGATATCCCTGTTAGGCACCTGAAGTTATTACCTTTTTTTTTAAATATTTATTTACATGCAACTATTGGTAAATTTAAATTAAATTCCACATATCAAAACCTTTGATTTTCCTTATTTACGACCCAGGTCGCCCAAGTATCTTTTAATGACATGAAAGTCATCTAAACCTACTGAGTATTAATAGGAAGTATGCTACAAGCAGTCAAATTTGGAATCTTCATCTCAGATAAGTCCTTCAGATCTTCTAAAAAGGGCTTCCAAAGGATCTTGGTTAAGAACAGCCTGGCATTTATGCAGAAAGGGTGACGAATAAAATTTATCTGAACTTGTCTTACTTGAATAACTATATATATGTTACTCATACGCCGTGTATGACCCATAAAAAATGCACCATATTTGCAAAATTTCAAGATATACCCAATTATTTTTGCTGAAAACATATTGTTACGCAATATACTAAGGGACTATTAAAATTCCAAAGTTCTTTTCTGGTGAATACGTTTTTTCAATATCCTTGCAAAGAGCCCTTTTGTGATTTTAAAAATTCAAAGGTGGAGATTTGTTACACAGTCCTTTATATATGAGCAACATATTAAAAGTTTGTAGTTTTCGAAGCCTTAATGGACTTTTTAGCGGACTTAGTGTAAGCTACTAGCTAAAACTTCAACTAATAAGTGGCACGGGTTATCGTTATTCTAGAACAATAAAACTTCGCACATATGTTATTAAGACCATAGCGCACTAATATAGAGGGTATGCATATCAAATTTCGAAACTAAATTTTTTTCCATACATTTTCGGGACGCTCTAATATATATATATGTATGTATATAAAGTAAATATAGGAGAGGCTACTAGTTTTAAAAAGGAAATGTGAAACAAAAAATGCGAGCGTGCTATGACCGTAAGATGCTCACTGTGAGATATCAAGACTGGTGCCTTGGTACCAATGTACAGAGTGCACAGATGTTATCATTACTTATCGGCGGTTAGAGAATATGTTAACAGTTACACATAAAAGCACCCCAGTCATCTCTTTTCGGCGATAACTGACGCACTCTAGAAAACCCAAGACATCCTCCCCAAAACAGAAATCATAAATTAGTTTTATTGAAATCGTTTTAACAAATGTATAATTTCACGTAAAACTGTCCCACCTATTAAGATGAAATAGACCAAATGGACATTTATGTATACGTATCATAATAAAATGTTTTTATACCCAGCGTACTAGTACTAGTACAAGGGTATTATAACTTTGTTGGGATAACGGTTGGTTGTACAGGTATAAAGGAATCGAGATAGATATAGACTTCCATATATCAATATCATCAGGGTCGAAAAAAAATTTGATTGAGCCATGTCCGTCCGTCCGTCCGTCCGTCCGTCCGTCTGTCCGTCCGTCTGTCCGTTAACACGATAACTTGAGCAAATAATGAGATATCTTCACCAAATTCGGCATTCGTACTTATTTGGGTTCAGAATAGATTGCTATTGAAAATGGGTAAAATCGGACCATAACCACGCCCCTTTTTGATATCGAAAATTTCGAAAAACGTATAAAACGGGTTAATTCAATATCAGAAGCAGCTACAATGATAAAATTTGCAATATGTATTGATTTAGATGTTCTAAGGCCGATTTTATCAAATTTTTTTAAAAGGGGCGTGGCACCGCCCACATATATTTGAAGAAATTTTCAAATTTTGACTCTCAATAACTTCAGCACAGTTTATGCTAGTACAACGAAATTTTGTAGAGGGCATACTATTGTTGTGTTAAATTCAGATATAGAAAATAAACGAAATCGCTTAGCGACCACGCCTACTTTTTCATAAAAGTTATATTGAAAGGAGGTGGAAATATTGAAAAGTCCATATCTAATTAAGTGATACCGCTATAATAATATAATTTGGTACATACATCAATTTTCATATTCTTTACATTATTTTTGCAAAATTTTGGAAAGTGGGCGTGCCACCGCCCACTTATGAGTCACGCAATTTTCAAATTCGACTGCTAATAACTTCAGAACGGTGTGAGATAGATTTACGAAACTAGGTACCAGGCATTTTATGTTTATGTAGAGTACTACTATAGAAAATAAGAAAAATCGGTGAACGACCACGCCCACTTTTGGACTAAAGTTCTCTAAACGAGAGTTAGGAAACCGGAATATGCAATATCTGTTTAACTGATAAAGATATAATGCTAAAATTTAGTACACTCATTCACTTGATGCTGTTATTAGTGTTGTTTAAAGGTTTTTTGGTAATATTTTGGAAAATGGGCGTGGCACCGCCTACAAGTGAATAAACAAAATATCAACATTTCACTATTAACAAGCCACTGTGAAAGTATCATAAAGATCTGCAATGAAAACTGATCTTCAAATAGGGACAAACAACATAATAAAATCCGTGGGCGTGCCACCACCCACTGTTTTAAAATTATGTAAATATTGATTAATGGACACATATATCCGTACATCGAAAAATTTCACAAAATACGTTAAAAGTTATGGGCATGGCACGCCTTCTTTTCCAAAGTTATATATAGGACATGGTATCACCATTGAAAAGATTGATTGAGTACTTTTGGCTCATGTAAGCGGTTAATGCTTTATAAGCAAGGGCCGTAGTCGCGCCCACCAAATTCGCTATTGTTTAGGCTGGGAATAGATTGGTTTTTAAAATGGGCGAAATCCCCGCCCCCCGAAAAACCCGCCCCCTTTTTCTGGAAACTAACGCTGGGTATTAAATGTTCGGTTCACCCGAACTTAGACTTCCTTACTTGTTTTATTTTTAAATATTCTGGTGGAAATTATTAAAGGAAATATATTTCCAGGCTCACAATACGGTGAAAATTATTGATCAATTCCCACGGACCAGTACTGGATTGAATAAAATGGTAACCAATTTTATACCTAAATAATTCGGCATGTGCCTTATACCGGCGAGTTGGGGTGTAAGTCAAGCAGATTCTGCTTTTCAGTTTCACGAAATATCTAATTACTTACAATCGTAAGTGAATTGAAATACATTCTGAATATTAATTAACCTAAAAGTTAAGGGTTGGATTCATTCAATTTGGTTTGGGTAAACTTAGTTTGGGGTTTGGTAATTTTTTAAGTTTCGATTCATTATATTACACAGAAATATATCTTATTTCCTACAATATTGTTGTGATATTTTTATTATTGTTTTAAACAGGTAAACAAATTTCTAATGAAAAATGTTCGAAACAAACCATTTCTGACAGCCTACGGATTTTATACTTTGGATCAAAATTCACTGTTTGCGGTTTGGAGAATTTGTCTTGGTCATAATAAGAATTTATTATTAACTATTTTCTATTTTATAGCTTTTTGCCGGCGTTTTAATGTATTTTATGATTTTAGTTCAATTTATGGACATTGACAAATCAGCCCAAAATCTTCTTAGAACATCGACACACTCGTAAAAACAGACTGGGACCTAAGAGACTTGAATAAGGATTTATTAAATAGTCTCAGAGCTTCGGGCGATAGGACAAGTTTCATGTCCTTTGGCATACATACATACATACATATGTATGTAGGTGTAAAATTAACTTATAAATTATAATCAACTACATTATTATTATTTACTTGAATACACTAGTATGTAATGCAAAATATCTGTTTACTCATTTATTACGTAACGAATTAAAGTAATTTAAGTTCTCCAATTGTCAACATTTATATTTCAAAAACACATGTATACATTTAACACAGCCTATCTTTTTAATTAACACTAAGACGGTGGCGCAAACTTGGCAAAACAGTATCATCGACACTACCAAAGATGTCTACATATATACATATGTAGATATTCACGGTAAATCGATCGTAGGGATCATTACTAAGGCAATAGAAGCCAAGTCAACAATTTTTAGAAGTTTTGTTGTCTGTCTGTGTGTATGTTTGGTCGCGCATCACTAAAAACATAAACATGAAGTAAGCGAAACACCATAAACGAATCGAGTCGGGACGTGATAGATAATTTGCAGTTAATTTCGGGAAAAAAACTAATTTCGACCTTCAATTATTATTATTATTTTTTTTTGTAAGTAACTGCATGTCAATTTAGCAAAGCACCCTACTGAAAATGGCGTTGGAGACGAGATATCGAAATTGGGCTTGTGGGATAGTTTGCAACTAATTTAGCCGGGAAAGAATTAATTTTTCCAATCAAATATTTTTCGTTTTTTTGTAACTTTGTGTCAACTTAGCGAAACACCCCGAAACCCGGAGAAAAAATTACACGGCAAAATTTATTCTTCCACGGCAAATTATCCACCTGGTCCCGACTCGCCTTGTTTGGGGTGCTTCGTTAACTTGATGTTCAACTAAAAACTGCTAAACTAAAACTTTAAATATCATTTGTTCCGAAAGCTCGACCAGTTTCGCAGATATGGACCTGTATGTGGACCAAGGTGGATGCTGCAAAAAGCGATTAAGTTCCATATCTTATATGGTATTAATATTGGACTCAGTATGTTGTTAGTACTGAGACGCAGCGAAGCCAACCGGTTTACTACACTTTTTCTATATTGAAATCCGAAAACGAAATTTCGATTTCAGAAGTTTTAATTTCGCTACAACTCTTTCGGTTAAGCGCCTAAACCATTTTTCAAACAGTTTTGATTTATTGTATATCGTCGGCCACATGTTAAAATCTGTTTCTGCTGTTTATTTTCCCTCGAACCGCCTTTTTTGTAATGTTGGAAAGGTTGATTGTAAAAGAAATTAAGCTAAAACTTTTTATAAACAAAATCAAAAAAACTATCAAAAGCTGCTACCTCCATAAATTTTGTTTACACATTTTTAAGGTTGAGTTTAGTGTAGAACAGTAAATTGAACCCTTAATATTGGACCATTAGGTACTGCATGCCTATTGCTCTGACAGAAGATTTTAAAGTTTGACATAACCGAAGTTACCGTTGTTTTCACTGTTTTTTCTTTTTTATTTCAAATCGCAAAAAATTTAAAAATACAAATAATAATAGCCTTTAGGAGGCATATCATAGCGAGGATACTAGGGTTAAACGACCCTTCGAAATGCGGGTGTGTTTCTTTTAAATGTTTCTGAAAATTTTTGGGATTTACCAGTCACACACACACATCTTCCTCCAGATTCACATTTACTCACTTATTTTTATAAACTATAAAACTGGTTTATATAGCTTTTCAAAATGATATTTCCTTAAACCTTTTTATTTTTTATAAGGGGGTTAGTTGAATAATAAAAAATATGCTTACCGTGTCATAAGTAAGACATCCTGCAGCTTTAGATTTCGAATTTTTCCGCCATTTACGGTATTCTGCCTTTATAACAGTAGTTTGACGTTTCCAATATTTTCCTTCAAGAACAACAGCCTGAAAGACAAAAATAGATTATTATGGCCCGTAATTATAGTCGTTGTCTAAAAGCGTTGTAATTAAACTGTTAGCTTAATTTAAAATAGGGTGAATCATCAACATTTTAAATACAGGTGTTAGAAAAAATTAAGACGAACAGAAATACCCTCATAAAATAAACAAACAAAAAATACATATATGCGTTATTTGCTTGAAATACATATCGTTCCTATCGATGAAAAAGGGCGCAAACTTTTTTTTTGTTTGAAGAAAGACGCATTATAAATATTTTGAGAAAGAAAGGCGCATTAAAATAATTTTTAAGAAAGAAAGGCGCATTAAAATAACTTTTAAGAAAGGCGCTTTAAAATATTTTTTAGGAAAGAAATACGCGCTTCGATAAGCTTCAAAATGGGAAAGCCTGTTTTTAATTTGGTGTAGACCTTTACTGATTATATTCCAGCAAATGGAATAACCAAGAAAAATCTATACTTAACCTAGGCCCTGGCTAGATTTTCCCTATAACGGACAACTCCGCCTAGGTCCTGCCAGGGCTTTGCCATGGAAAGCGTATGTGTTCCTATTTGCGAGCAATTTACCGTGTATTCTCCAAGGGGGATACCTACTTTTGCCACGATTATTTACCTGTAATAGTCCTACCTAAATTTTTCCAGCTTGCACCTGCTTAGCTTTTAAAATGCAGTATTTTCCTAGCTTGGGCTGGCCCAATTTTTTTCAATCCAGCACCAAATCCCTTGTGAAGCTTACTGTAAATGTATACAGTGCGTCTTTTTTCGTCGAAATACTTGGTTATGCGCCTTTCTTTCTCGAAATATTTTTTAATGCGCCTTTCTTCGTCAAAATTTTTTTTAATGCGCTTTTTTTCGTCAAAATATTTTTTAATGCCCCATCTTTCGTCAAAATTTTTTTTAATGCGTCCTTAATTTGCGCAATACTTTTAATGCGCCTTTTTTCGTTGACAATTTGTTGAATGCGCCTTTCTTCGTCGGTAGCTACGATATGTATGTCAGTTGGTTTAACGAGCAGGCAGGTTTCGCTGCGTAGTTCATTTCCTGTAGGAGTTTTCTATTTATCAACCGCCTATACGACGATTTGGAAATACATTACTTTACGCGTCAACAGCTTAATGTTGGTGTTAAACTTAAATCAAGTAAAAGTAAAACAATGCCATTATTAATGCGCAGAACACATTTCACAGTGACAGTATTTCTGCGCAGAAGACCTTTATAGCTTGTATTTTATTTTTGATTTTATAACTCTTTGTTGAAGTTGACGTTGAATGAATAGAAGTTTGGAGCACAGCTAGGACTGCTAACTTTAGAAAGGGAAAAATTAGGTAAATTCGCGTTTACCAGTTTTCAATGGTTCTCTTCTTAATGGAGTTTCCCAATAATGGGTGCAATTGGAGTAAATTGTGTAAATATTTTTACGAGGATTTATGTATCATTTAATAATTAATTGAAGTTAATTAATCATAAATCAAAAACCATATCGGGACGAGGTTTTGCACACAGATTTCCATGAATACAAGGAACGTTCCGAAAAAAAATGGCCGAACTTGGTTTAGGTCGAAGCCCATTTTTTATGAAAGATTATGAAAAGGATCATAAATATGTATATTTAATAGACAGTAACTTTATATCATTTATATTTCACTTTCAAAGTGTCCGTGATTAAGAACTTCGAAAAATATAAATTTTCGAAAATGGGTGTGGGCCCAGAGAAAAATTTGTTTGTAAAATTAAAACACAACTAAATCAAGAAGAACTTGCAGACATAATAAGGTTTTTAAGAATATTTCTACCTATGAAAAAAATAATGATTTTGGGTGCCGCGCCCTTTTTTGAGCATACATCTATTTTCAAAGGCGATTGCTTGTAATTTTACCTAGATATTTCAATGAAAACTCGGCAGCTCCTTGTCAGAAAACATACTAGAATCCAACTAGAATTTTCTGGTTGAAATCATACTAGTCAGAAAAAGTTATAGCATTTGTTAAAGCGCCATAAGCTTTAATTATTTCTTTTATTTATTGGATGCTATTGTAAAAGATATAGTTTATATTATGCAATCCCAAAATTGATAGCAAAAATGATGAAAAATTATAATGATGTAGAATTTTCGATTCTAATTTCAGAGCGTATGTATTTTTTTTTTTTTTTTTTTTGTTGCGAAATAGATATAAAAAGGGGAATCCTCAATTTATTCATATTACGCTTGGTTGTCATTGGATTTCCCCGAACAAGGGCTGTTATTTCGCTACCCCCCTGCCTAAACCGTCAGTTATCCCCCCCCCCCCCAATAATGTCATCCTCCAAGCAGCTCCTTGCACCAGGACTGCTCAAGACTCTCTTGCTCCGGGCTGGTATTGAATCCAACCCGGAACCAAGAGAATAGATCAGCTGTATATGCTGGAAGAAAATCTATGTGAAACGCACACATTCCGTACAATGCTCTAATTGTAATAGATGGTTGCACCTAACTAGTTGCTCCGGACTAAATCCCTCTACACATAGACCCGCTAGTTTTTATAGAACTTTTGTGGCCCCCTGCTGTTCACGTCCTGTGGCCGTCGCCGATCAAGTATCGCTCCGCCACATATGTCTGACTCAGTCACCAGTCTCCACGACTAGCATTACCAATGCACATCTGCAAGTAGCTTATCCTAGCCGCCGCTCACGTCCCCTGGCGTCAACATCTCACACAGCAGCTCACAGATACTCCCTGCGTAGCACTTCCCAAGTGGATTTGAGCAATGCTAAGCGTCCGCTTTCTCCCACCCCCTCAGTCAGCCCCTCTTCTTCCAGCATCAGCACGAGTATAAGTTATAGCCATCAGCTCCTGGTCCCTTATACTACGTGCACTATTTGTTGGTTAAGATTATACACGCCTGCGGCATCAGTCAAGTGCAATAGCTGCCTTGGCCTGTGTCACCTGCTTATATGCTCTGGACTCGTAAACAGGAACTTATGGACTGATACGTACGTTGCGCCTTGCTGCCAAGCTCAGTAGTGAAAGTGTTGGAGTCTATCATACTACCGTATTTCACCGCAAACCTGCGGCTCGCCGAACATCAGCATGGATTTCGCAAAAACCACAGCACCACTCAGATAGGGGACGGACTAAACCAAAAGCGCCCGAACAGCAGGATAGTGCTAGTTGCGCTTGACTTGGCCAAAGCTTTTGACGCGGTCAACCATGCGCAACTATTGAAAGACCTGGAAGATTCGTACCTTCCCCCCTGTCTTAAACGTTGGACTGCTAACTACCTGAGTGGCCGTCAATCGTCGGTTGAATTCAAAGGCGCCAGATCAAAACCCAGAATAGTTAAACAAGGGGTGCCACAGGGTGGTGTCCTATCCCCGTTTCTGTTTAACTATTATGTATCGAAACTTCCCCCCCACCAGAGGGTGTCTCGATCGTATCTTACGCCGACGATTGTACGATACTAGCAACAGGCCCCTCCGTTGAAGAGCTCTGCTCCCGCATTAATGCATACCTCCCAGCCGTGTCCGAATTTTTCGCCGGGAGAAACCTGACATTGTCACCGAATAAGTCCTCGGCCACCCTATTCACGACGTGGACAACGCAAGTGAACATGGAATTAGACGTCTACGTTGATAGTGTCAAGCTACCAACTGTCTCACACCTCAAAATCTTAGGGGTGACGTTTGATAACATGTTCAAATACGGCGCTCATGTAACTGCAATTGCCAATATATAAAATTCAAATTATGTAAATATATAGGTATAGATCCACTTGCGTCCTAAACGAATAAGCCGATCGTAACCAAATTTTACACACCCACTGGATATCTTCCTGGGATGGTCACAGGCTAAAAAATATTTTGATATATATAGGGGGCGTGGCATCTCCCATACAACTGGAATTTTCCATTGTCCGTATCTCTAGAAGTATTTATGTTAGGCTATTGAAACTCGGTAAGGGGTTATATGGGATCGATCCCTACCACCTCCAAAACAACTGGGTGTAACGAAAAAGTGGGCGTGGCACCTCCCATACGAATGAAATACTTCTTAGTCGATATCTCTGGAAATATTTAGGTTAGACCACTGAAATTTGGTGAGAGATTATATGAGATCGATCCGTACCACCTCCAAAAAAAACTGGGGATAACGAAAAAGGGGGCGTGGCACCTCCCATACGAATGAAATACTTCTTAGTCGATATCTCTGGAAGTATTTAGGTTAGACCACTGAAATTTGGTGAGGGGTTATATGTAATCGATCCCTACCACCTCCAAAAAAAACTGGGGATAACGAAAAAGGGGGCGTGGCACCTCCCATACGAATGAAATACTTCTTAGTCGATATCTCTGGAAGTATTTAGGTTAGACCACTGAAATTTAGTGGGGGGTTATATGGAATCGATCCCTACCACCTCCAAAAAAACTGGGGATAACAAAAAATGGGCGTGGCATCTCCCATACGAATGCAATACTTCTTAGTCGATATCTCTGGAAGCATTTAAGTTAGACCACTGAAAATTGGTGAGAGGTTATATCAGATCGATCCCTACCACCTCCAAAAAAAACTGGGGATAACGAAAAAGGGGGCGTGGCACCTCCCATACAAACTTAATTTTTCAAGCTGAATATCTCTAATAGGATTTAAGGCAGGGACCTAGAATTTGTTACAGAGCTATATGTTATTAAAACAATTTTTGCGCATAAAAGTGGGGGTTATCGGAAAAGGGGGCATGGCACCTCCAATACAAACTTAATTTTTCAAGATGAAAGCGTTTAAGGTTGGGACCTGAAAATTGATCAGGAGATTAACGATATAAATAGCTCTATGTGGCGTGTTTCCGTCAAGGAAAAGCCTCCTCGCTATTTATTTACGCTCCGGGACAGAAAATTAAAAATTTTGTGTATCGTGCAGCCATAATTTGAATACTAAAATTATGTATAAAGGGTTTAGAACCAAATGGATCTAAGTGACTCCGAAATCGATTTGAGATAAGTATTCAAGTTTAAAGTTTACTGCCTTTTGAAAATTCTATGTAAAACCTGGGAAGGGCGTTTATTGTATGGGAAATAGATGACACTACAATGTCCGAAATGACTTGGATCTCTTTGCCAACAAATAAACACCATATTTCACTATGCAAATGTGGGTATAACTCACACTTAAATCCTTTTAGTTCTGAGCCCTTAATATTGTAAGTTGTATACGCAATTAATTAATTATTAAAAAAAATAATTTATTTTTAATATGAAATCTTAAAGTATATTATTGATTTTGAAAGGTCCCCTAACTACTTACATCCCGAGCAACGCCGGGTACCCTGCTAGTTGCCAATAAAGTCCAAAGCCGTAACAAAATCCTCAAGTCGCTAGCTGGCAGCACTTGGGGTTAAGACAAGGAAACGTTACTAGCTACATATAAAGCAATTGGTCAGCCGGTAGGTACTGAGCTACGCGACGCCAATATGGTCGCCGGGGCTAGCTGACACACACTGGACGAGGCTTCAGGTCTGCCAGAGTACCGCCCTTCGAACCGCCGCTGGATGTCTTCTTATGTCTCCTGAGCACCATCTCCATAATGAAGCGAAAATGCTCGGCGTTAAAGAGCACAGTGAGATGTTGACCAGGCAATTCCTTTTCAACTGCTGCAAACCACAGCATCCGAACAGACGCCTGGTCAACGAGAATCCGCCCCCCAGGAGCATAAGGAGCCATCTACGCAAACACTTCGATGAGATCCGGCACCTGATTGCCATGCCGTTTCATCCGAAGGTGCACCGGCAGGCCCTCACCCTCATCCATACGAATTCGGTAAGTTCCTTTGTCGGCTCTCTCCCGGCGAACGCCGTTCTTCAGGCAACAACACCGCCTAGGGAGACAAGGGTGATGCTGGCCCAACTCCGGTCTGGATACTGTAATAGGTTATCCAGACTGAACCCCGACTTGCCGAATGTTTGTCCGGCATGCGGCTTGTCCCCCCATAATACTAACCACCTTTTTGTCTGCTCAGCTGAGCCTACTCTTATAACACCCATATTCCTCTGGTCCACCCCTGTCGAAGCCGCTAGGTTTCTAGGACTTCCGTTAGAAGAGTTTGATGATACTACTGGGTAAGATACTGACTACCTAGGTAGGGCTAAGTAGCGCTACAACAACAACAACATCAGGGCGATGAGCTAAGTTGATTTAGCCTTGTCCGTCTAGTCCCTCAATTTTAGAGATATCTTGATGAAATTTAGTAAGCAGGCGACATTTTGCATAGGATTAATCATTTGTTGGAACCAGCAAGATTGGACCAATATAACATATACATAGATCCCGTATGATCGATAGTTACGATAAATGGGTTTTGGGCTATAAATAATGCAGTTAAAAAGCTGGGAACGTCAAATTTTGCAGTTTTGGTACTTATTATAGGTATATGTAATGTATGTAGTGAAAATCACCTAGATTGGACCAATATAACAGAGCTCCCATATAATGGATTGCTCCGATAAATGTGGTTTGGGCTATGTATCTTAAAATTAGCAATTCTAAAGGGAATTTATGGATTGTTACCTTATGTTTTCTCGTTTGTATAAATAAAATAAAATAAGACAAAATTTTATTGTAGTTTCTCAATTCAAATTGACTTAAGTTTTAAGGATTCATTGAAGTAAAAAATCGTCCAGGAATTAGAATTTTTCAGAAATTAGAACCACCCTAAAAACAAAGTGGTTCTAATTTGTGAGCGTCTATTGTATATCTTTTTTGACTTTCATACCTTTCCTGATCATGAAATTTTTGTAAGTAGAAGAAGAGATGGTCCCATCATTAAGTATACTGAAATAATCACGAGGATGAGCTTAGTCGAATTAGACAGGCCCGTCTCTTCGTCCGTATGTCTACTTAAACGCAAATACGAGCTGCAAAGTATTAAAATAGACCTGCGTTAATTGAAATGTCATAATAGATCATAGGGCCGTGGCACCGCCCACATTTCCAAAATTATGTTAATCTTGACGAATTAAAATTTTATTTAGCTTGTGCAAGATATACTGTGAAAATTTCATAAAGATCGGTTGAGTTCTTTGGACGCTTATAAAAGACACAGAGCCACATTCATATTTATTAATAAGATTTAATCGTTAACTCTATTTTGACGGTAAGTACCTTAGAATGTGAGGCACAAACAAAACATTTTTGCAAACTATCGATTTTCAAACGCTAGCTTGAAGGAGGACCTTAGCTGGTTTGCTGTTTTTACATGGTTCTCTAAATGGATCAATTGACTGTTCAGCGTTGCTAACACTCGGAAAACTTAATGTTTCAAGTCGATCTCTACGTCATGCTGATTTTTTTACATCGAATGTTGCAGGAGTAACTATGCTCGAAATGAGCCTAACACTAGAATGCTTCATGACTTTATAATGGTGTTGATGTAAATTTATTTTATAACTTTCTGTTTTTAAGAGCTCTCTGCATCGTACATCAGGGTTGTTAAAGAATGCATTCATATGCGAATGCAATCAGTTGAAGTCTTATTCAATGACTTCGAATTCCAATGCACTCATTGACTCGCTTTTTGACTAAAGAATAAAAAAATTAAGTCTGAAGTCTTTTTGAAGTTACGACATTGAAGTCATTTAGAGAAGTCACTTACTGACTTCATTTTTTGAGTGAAGTCACTAACTAGTTGCAACAAAAATAGTTTACGATCATGTCCCATATGCCACAGGTAATTTGACTTCAAATGACTACATACTACTCCAGATTACTGCAATTGACTTCAGTGAGACTTTTTATTCAATGAATGCAATACATGGATAACCAAAAATAATAATTAATGAAAAAAAGAATTCGAAGTCGCAGAATGAAGTCTTAATGGTGACTTCATTTATTAAGTCCCAGTCAAAGAATTAAAAAAATGGCTGCAATCGTTTGGCGATAAATCAAATGAATAATTATTCGCAAAAGAATGCATGCTTTTACATCTCTGTCGTACATTTAACTTAATTTAAATTTTATTCTATATCTAAATTGTTGTCTAGTCTATAAGGTTTCTAACACCATAGACTCAATTAAATATAAAAAAAAAAAATATGCAGCAAAACTTAATTTTTCAGCAGATGTATTTTATGAAGCTCGACACTGTATCTAAAACGTTATATTTGTAAATAAACTGATAACGTCAATCGATAGAGTAGGCGATGCTTGCTATGAATCTGTGATAATCCCCCAATGATAAAATTTTGCAAACATCATTTGTGTTCTGAGGTTGCGGTTTGTTAAGCCAAACTATGTAGCTAAATGACGAAGGCCACCCCAATAATTTACTTTGAACAAACCTCTTCTTCTGGCACTCTACTTTTGCCTCTCCTCTCATTTTTCTTCATCTCCATTTTACTGTCTAAGGTCGCCTTACTTTATTTTCTTTCTCCTCAAAAACACTTCCCGAAGGTTTCTGAGCAGTGCTGTCGAAAGTGAGAGTCCTTTGCTGGATATTAACCTGGTACGGTACGGTACTTCCCTGCGGTACATGCCCGACTGTCGCGGAAGTAATTTGCTATGACCAGTGGAAAAGAAAGGTGAGGGGCAACAAAAACAAGTTCTTGCTTAATTTAATGAGTGTGATACTGCTCACATGGTAGTAGAAACAGTTTAAAATCTCGTAATTAATAAGAATTATTCTTGTTGACCTTTCCATAGCTGCGAGTTTAATGTTCCGTTCAAGCCGAACTTAGACTTCCTTATTTCTCATATTATTACTATCATGTTTAGATCGATAAAACAGTATCTTGATTTTGCGATTGCGAAACAAAAAATAAAAAAAATTGTATTCTGGTCTCCCTAGCGGTTGCGGTTTTTCACTTTGTATCATATCTTTACAATAGAATACTTAAGTTTAATTAATCTAAGAAACTGTCTACTTGAGATAAGAGTACTGATGTTAAGTATTGTATAATGGGACTACAAAAACCGAAGTTATAATATATGTAAATAATAATAATATGTATCTTTACGTATCGTAGGGCTCTCGCCTGAACTATGCGCTAAAAAAAAATTGCGAATGAAGTTAAAAAGTTTTTTTTTTAAGAAAATATTGATTCCTTGTAGGGTTGGTATTCGGGATTTATACAAAACATTTAATACTTTACGCAGTTTGCCTATTAAAAATCATGCGTGTTTTTATACCCAGCGTACTAGTACTAGTACAAGGGTATATTAATTTTGTCCACATAACGGTACTATGTAACGGCGCAAAATAATCGAGTTAGATATGGGGTTCCATATATGAAAGTTCTTAGGTTGAAAAGAGGAATTGATTAAGGCATGTCCGTCCGTCTGTCCGTCTGTCCGTCCGTGTACACGATAACTTGAGTAAAAATTGAGATATTTGCATGAAATTTTGCATACAGGTTACTTTCTGGCCAAGGTAGGTTGCTATTGAAAATGGGCGAAATCGGATGATAACCACGCCCCCTTTTTCGATATCGAAAATTTCGAAAAACGTATAAAACGGGTTAATTCCATATCAGAAGCAGCTACAATGATAAAATTTGCAATATGTATTGATTTATATGTTCTAAGGCGGATTTTATGAAATTTTTTGAAAAGGGGCGTGGCACCGCCCACATATATTTGAAGAAATTTTAAAATTTTGACTCTTAATAACTTGAGAACAGTTTATGCTAGTATAACGAAATTTTGTAGAGGGCATACTATTGTTGTGTTAAATTCAGATATAGAAAATAAACGAAATCGCTTGGCGACCACGCCTACTTTTTTATAAAAGTTATATTGAAAGGAGGTGGAAATATTGAAAAGTCCATATCTAATTAACTGATACCGCTATAATAATTAAATTTGGTACATACATCAATTTTCATATGTAGAGTACTACCACAGAAAATAAGAACAATCGGTGAACGATCACGCCCCTTTTTGGACTAAAGTTCTCTAAACGAGAGTTAGGAAACCGGAATATGCAATATCTGTTTAACTGATAAAGATATAATGCTAAAATTTAGTACACTCATTCACCTGATGATGTTATTAGTGATGTTTAAAGGTTTTTTGGTAATATTTTGGAAAATGGGCGTGGCACCGCCCACAAGTGAATAAACAAAATATCAACATTTCACTATTAACAAGCCACTGAAAAAGTAATATAAAGATCTGCAATGAAAACTGATCTTCAAATAGGGACAAACAACATAATAAAATCCGTGGGCGTGCCACCACCCACTTTTTTAAAATTAGGTAAATATTGATTAATGGACACATATATCCGTATATCAAAAATTTCACAAAATACGTTAAAAGTTATGGGCATGGCACGCCTTCTTTTCCAAAGTTATATATAGGACATGGTATAACCCTTGTAAAGATCGATTCAGTACTTTTGGCTCATGTAAGCGGTTAAAGCTTTATAAGCAAGGAGCGTGGCCGCGCCCACCAAATTCGCTATTGTTTAGGCTCGGAATAGATTGGTTTTTAAAATGGGCGAAATCGGATGAAAACTACGCCCCCTTTGTCTGAAAACTAACGCTGGGTATTTAATGTTCGGACTTCCTTACTTGTTTTCATTCGTTTCTTGGTTATTCATGTATTGCAATCATTGAATAAAAAGACTCACTGAAGTCAATTGGAGTAATTTGGAGTCATATGGAGTCATTTGAAGTCAATTTACCTGTGGCATATGAGACATGAACGTAAACTTTTTTTGTTGCAAATAGTTAGTGACTTCACTCAAAAAATGAAGTCAGTAGGTGACTTCTCTAAATGACTTCAAAGTCGTAACTTCAAAAAGACTACAGACTCAATGAGTGCATTCGAAATTTGAAGTCATTGAATAAGACTTTAACTGATTGGATTCGCATATGAATGCATTCTTTTACAACCCTGACGCAAAGGGATCGATATTACAAATAATTGGGAAATGTACTTGAGGCGTTTAATACTTGCCTGTGGATTGGTGTGAATATCAGCGTCAAGTGGCGATGCAAATTGGCAAACCGGTGTCCTTCGTTTTAGAATGACTGCAATGAAATAAGGCACATACAAATTAGAAGATTTAAATATCATTTAATAATTAATTTAATTAAGGTACTAACTTTAATTAATATCTAAGTATATTCCATTGAAACCACCTACTTTATAGTCACACAAGTTGAAGTTGATAAAAGTAGGAGTTTTTACCGATAAATCGTTTATTATTATTATTATTATTCTTTATTCAGTCAATGATAACAATATCTTACAGACTAGAGGTAAACAAACAAGTTAAATTAGGAGTTAAACTTAACTAAGTAAATGTACTCTGGCAAGGTACTAA
The DNA here is from genome assembly GCA_951509765.1 of Sphenella marginata. Lineage (NCBI taxonomy): Eukaryota > Metazoa > Arthropoda > Insecta > Diptera > Tephritidae > Sphenella > Sphenella marginata. The sequence continues at coordinate 87,831,620 of OX608080.1, read as the reverse complement.
ATGTAAAAAGAATTAATTTTATAAGCGAACTCAGGTCTTGGCATAGCAAAGTCCAGATTTAGCTTTTGATAGATATTATTGAGTTCATTAACAGCTCTATTGATGGGGGCAAAATAGAGGTAATTCGATCCAACTGGTATTACATGAAAAGGATACTGGGTACGAAGAATCCTATTTGGGACATTAAAGCATAACTGCTCGAGCAGGAAAGCGCAATCAATTAAGCCATTCTTCTTCTTCTTTAAATGGCCATCTAACCGCCTGAGCGATTTTGACCGTCCAACATAGCTCGCCAGTCATTTCTTCTTTGCGCCAACTGGCGCCAATTGGAGACCCCACGAGATCGCAGGTCGGTCTCCACTTGGTCCTTCCATCGGAGTGGTGGTCTTCCTCTTCCTCTGCTTCCACCGGCGGGTGCCGATAAGTATACCTTCTGGGCTGGAGCGTCTTCGTTCATTCGCACGACGTGGCCTAGCCAGCGAAGCCGCTGTGTTTTAATGCGCTGTACTATGTCGACGTCTGCGTAAAGCTCATACAACTCATCATTAAATCTTCTTCGGTACTCGCCGTCGCCAACGCGTAGAGGCCCATAAATCTTTCGCAGAACTTTTCTCTCGAATACTCCCAATGCAGCCTCGTCAGATGTTGTTAGTGTCCACGCCTCTGCACCATATAGCAGGACGGGAGCGATGAGTGACTTGTAGAGTGTGATTTTCGTGCGTCGAGAGAGGACTTTACTTTTCAATTGCCTACTCAGTCCAAAGTAGCATTTATTTGCAAGAGCAATTCTTCGTTGGATTTCTAGGCTGGCATTATTGTTGGAGTTTATGCTGGATCCAAGGTAAACGAAGTCCTTCACTATTTCGAACTTTTTGGTGCCAGCAGTGGCGTGGGTGCCAAGGCGCGAATGCGCTGACTCTTTGCTTGATGACAGCATGTACTTCGTTTTGCCTTCGTTCACCACCAAACCCATTTTTTCCGCTTCTTTTTCTAGTTTGGAGTACGCAGAGGTTACGGCACGGTTGTTAAGGCCGATAATGTCAATGTCGTCAGCATATGCTAACAGTTGCACGCTTTTATAGAATATTGTTCCAGCGCGGTTGAGTTCTGCAGATTGTATTATTTTCTCCAACATCAAATTAAAGAAATCGCACGATAGGGGGTCACCTTGTCTGAAACCTCGTTTAGTTTCAAACGGCTCGGAGAGGTCCTTCCCAATTCTGACTGAGCTGGTGGTGTTGCTCAATGTCATTTTGCAAAGCCGTATAAGTTTTGCTGGGAAACCAAATTCAGACATAGCGGCATATAGGCAGCTCCTTTTCGTGCTATCGAAAGCGGCTTTAAAATCAACAAAGAGGTGGTGTGTGTCGATTCTTTTCTCACGGGTTTTCTCCAGGATTTGACGTATTGTAAAAATCTGGTCGATGGTAGATTTTCCAGGTCTGAAGCCACACTGATAAGGTCCAATCAGTCTGTTCACGTCAGGCTTCAATCGTTCGCACAATACGCTTGACAAGACCTTATATGCGATATTCAAAAGGCTGATTCCGCGGTAGTTGGTGCAGTTTGCAGGATCACCTTTTTTGTGGATTGGGCAAAGAACACTTAGATTCCAATCTTCGGGCATGCATTCATCCGACCATATTCTGCACAGAAGCTGGTGCATACGCCTTACCAGCCCCTCGCCGCCATGCTTGAATAGCTCAGCAGGCAAACCATCAGCGCCAGCTGCTTTATTGTTTTTTAACCGGGATATTGCTATTCGCACCTCATTATAGTCGGGTTCTGGGACGTCAATTTCGTCGTCTTCGATTGTGGGTTCGGGTTCGAGCTCTTCTCTGGTTTCTTGCTCAATTTCTCCATTTAAAAGGGCAGAGAAGTGATCCCTCCATATCTCTAGTATTCTCTGAACATCAGTCACCAGGTCGCCGTTCTCGTTCTTACAGGAATTTGCCCCGGGCTTGAAACCTTCCGTCATTCGTCGAATTTTTTGATAGAATTTTCGGGCATTATTCCCATTGGCTAGCATCTCAAGCTCATTGATTTCACGCTTTTCTGCCTCTCTTTTTTTTGCCCGGAAAAGTCGCCTCGCTTCCCTTTTCAACTCGCGGTAGTGTTCACACACACTCCTTGTTGCACTCGATCTTAGCGTTGCCTTGTAGGCTTCGTTCTTTCTTTTCGTTGCAGCTCGGCACTCTTCATCATCGTACCAGTTGTTTCTTCTCGTTCGCCGGAATCCAATTACTTCTTCGGCTGCGGTACGGAGTGCTCCTGTGATGTGCTCCCACTGCTCATGCATTCCACTGGGTTGAATTGTGCTCTCAGAGAGCAGGTGTGAGAGTCGGTCTGCAAAATCATTGGCGGTCTGTTGCGATTGCAGCTTTTCGACGTCCAGCTTTCCTTGCGTTTTCTGTTGCACCTGTTTTGTCGTACAGAGGCGGGTACGAATCTTAGCTGCTACTAGGTAGTGATCGGAGTCGATGTTTGGACCTCTTATTGTGCGAACATCTAAAACGCTAGAAGCATGCCGTCCGTCTATCACAATGTGGTCGATCTGGTTTCGCGTTCTTCGATCGGGAGACAGCCATGTAGCCTGATGGATCTTCTTGTGCATAAACCTGGTGCTGGCAATGACCATGTTTCGGGCACCGGCGAAGTCGATCAGCCTGTATCCATTTGGCGAAGTCTGGTCGTGCAGGCTGAACTTCCCGACTGTGGGTCCAAATACACCCTCTTTGCCCACCCTGGCGTTAAAGTCACCAAGCACGACTTTGATGTCATGACGGGGGCAGCGCTCGTAAGTTTCCTCCAGGCGCTCGTAGAATGCATCCTTTTCCACGTCGTCTTTCTCTTCCGTCGGAGCGTGGGCGCAGATAAACGAGATGTTAAAGAATCGTACTTTTACGCGGATTGTAGCGAGACGCTCATTCACGGGTGTGAACGACAGTACTCGATTACGGAGTCTCTCTCCCACCACAAATCCCACGCCAAATCTGCGCTTGTCGACATGCCCACTCCAGTAAATGTTGCAAGGTGGTTTGTTCATATTACCTTGCCCCGTCCATCGCATCTCCTGTATGGCGGTGATGTCAGCTTTAGCCTTCCTCAGGGCCTCAACCAACCGGGCAGCGGCACCTTCCCCATTGAGGGACCGGACATTCCAGGTGCATGCCCTTAAATCGTAGTCCTTGTTTCGTTTGCGTGTGTCGTCATCTAAAATTAAGCCATTAACCACATCGTAAATAAACATTAAAGACTGAATTATTCGCCTGGTAGCTAGAGATTTTAAGTTTATAAGCAAACAACGGGCATTGTAAGATGGATAGGGATCAACGAAGTGAAGCGGGAGCAGAGCAAACCGAGTGAAACTACGCTGTATACGCTCTATTCTATCAGAGTGGGAGCTGTACAGAGGGTTCCAGATAATGGACCCATACTCCAACTTGGACCGGACAAGACAATTGAAAAGGGATTTCCGAGTATATGGATCATTAAAATCTTTTGCATAACGCTTTAAAAAACCAAGGTTCGAGAATGCCTTGGGTATAACACTATTAACATGATTTACAAAGGTAAAACTAGAGTCAAACAAAACCCCAAGGTCGGAAAATACTTGTACTGAAGACAGTTGATTGCTAAAGATAGAGTAGCTAGTGTCGATACGATTTCGGATTTTCGACAGGGTCATATGAAAACATTTGCGGATATTAAGCGAAAGTTTGTTTTTGACGCTCCAAGCTGCAAGATTATCAAGTTCGTCTTGAAGAAGAAGAGCGTCAAACGAGCAGTTCACACTACTAAACAGTTTCAAATCATCAGCGTAGAGTAGATAATGGGAATGACTAAAACACGAACCAATGTCGTTTATGAAAAGAACAAAAAGCAGCGGGCCAAGAATACTACCCTGAGGAACACCGGAAGTGGCCACAAAAGAGTAAGACTTAGTCCCAGCAATTCCAACAAAAGATATTCTATTAGTGAGGTAAGAGCGAAGCCACAAAAGAAACACTGAATGGAAACCCAAGCTTTCAAGTTTATATAATAAAATATCATGGGAGACTGTATCGAAGGCTTTACTAAAATCGGTGTAGATCGTATCTACCTGAGATCCACTCCTAAAAGCTGATATACAGTACTCGGAGAACACAGCGAGATTAGTAACTGTAGAACGACCACCGACAAAACCATGTTGGTTTGGATCAATTAATTCCTTAACTACGAAAAAAAGCTTATCCTTAACCACCTTTTCAAAAAGCTTAGAGAAGGTAGTTAATTTGGAGATTGGTCGGTAGTTTTTAACATCGTTTTTGTTACCTGATTTATGGATGGGGGTAATTGAACCAACCTTCCATCTGTCAAGAAAATCACCAGAGGAGAGGGAAAGGTTAATTATATGGGATATAGGGTTAGACAGGGATAAGCTGCATTTCTTGAAAAAGAAGGAGGATAGACCGTCAAGGTCACATTTTAGAGACAGTTTCAGGGAAGAAATACTGATCTGGATATCTGACTCAGTAACAAACAGGCCACCAAAATCTAAATGTTGATCATTAAAAGAATCATTAAATGAATAAGAAGAGTTCAAAGAGCCACGCACAAAGTTAGATTTGAAAAAGTCTGCAAAAAGGTTTACAGTGTCTAACAAACAAGTGGAGGCAACACCGTCAAGTATCATACAGTTAGGGATATTAGCGCACCCTTTCCTAGATCGAACGTAGTTCCAGAAACCTTTTGGATTGTACTTAAGCTCAACTTCGTAGCGGGAAATATAGTTGTTATACAAAATTTTATCAAGCTCGTTGAATTGATGCATAAAGCTCACGTACTTATCCTTAAAGGTGTTATTATTGGTGGACTTGAAAAGCTTAAAATATTTATTTCTTTTATTCTTTAGTCTTTTCAGCCTCTTTGTGTACCAGGGTAACTTATGCTTCCGAGCAGGAATCAAAGATAGATTGGAGTTTAAGACTTCAAATATTTGTACAAGAAAAGCATCAAAGCACTCAGAGACATTACTAGCAAGAAAAATAGAGTTCCAATCAATATCACAAAAAATTTTATTTAAAGAGTCATAATCCGCATCTTTGAAGTTTAAAGATCGAGGATCAAGCATGTAGGTAGCGGGAAAAGTACAGAATTGAAGGGATAAATAAAGAGGGACATGATGCATATCAGAATTGCAGATTGGGAAATCACACTCATGAAGCTGAAAGATGAGGTTCTCATCAATGAATAAAAGATCGAGGATTTTACCAAGCATGTTGGGGATATAATTAATTTGGGTAAGATTTATACTGGAAAGACTATCTAAAAAATGTATCTCATGAGGAAAACTTACATTAGAAGCTGTTAAGAGAACATTACTGAGTAAGCTAGACCAAACGAGCTTGTTTAAGTTGAAGTCGCCAAGAACACAAAAATGGTCATCTTCATGGTTTTCATAGATTTTTAAAATATTGTTAGTATGAGCCGCATACAAAGAATCCGAACTATTTGGTGGAATATAAGAAACGCAAATAAACAAATTACCAAGAGTGCCGAAGATGCGTATACAAAGTTGATCGAGAAGAGAATCAGCGTTAACAAGCGTGAAAACTGACGATCTGAAGGTACGTTTTACCGCAATTAGGACGCCGCCGCCTCTACTACAACCCGTTTTAAGCGCATCTCTGTCCTTACGGTAAATTTGAAAAAGATTCTGATCGAAGAACTCCACATCGATTAGTATATCTAAATATAGCAAAGTCCAAATGCAACCTGCGGACTACCCCTTTCATTTGATACCTATATTGAACACTATTTTTCTATACCATTGGTATAGTGTAAGTATACATACTTAGAGTTATATAGAACACCAACTCCTTCAGGATCGTTTTTGTTATTAAAACATGTAAGTAAAGGGCTGTCTTTGGCTGTGCCGAACCTTTATACCTTCCATGAATACGCATATTTAACTTTTGTGAGTGTCCGACCCTTACTTACAATTGGTGCAATCTCTTCAGATATGTTAATTTAAAGATACATAGACCGAACCACATTTATCGGAACAATCGATTGTATGGGAGCTATGCGTTGTTCCGTGGTTCCGACAAATGATTAGTCCTATACAAAATGGGGCCTGCTTGCAAACTTTCACCAAGATGTCTCTAAAACTGAGGCACTAGTTTGCGTATAAACAGACGGACGGACAGATGGACATGGCTATAAAAAAAACAACATACAGCCTTTGAAAATACTTAAAATTGTCATTATTCCATTTTAAGAATTTTTTCAATTAAAATAGGTATGTATTACATCGTAAGATTTATTTTATAAACTTAGGATATTCATTATAGTGGATATTGTTTTTCAAATAAATACTTTTTTATCAAAACACTTGGGTAATGCATAACATAAATATTAGAATTTATGCAACAGTCGAAGCATTTCTCTCAGTGCACGAATGTATGTAAAAATATTAATGTAGTTAACTACCACTTTATCACTGTAATAGGAAACTTACAGTAACCAAAGTTTAAATAAACATACAATTTTCTTAAAACCTCTTACAATGGAATATTTTCAAGTGAACCATATGTACATATATTGACTGCTGAGTGGAAGATCACTTTACCTCAGCTACTAGCTGGAAGCGGCCTATCTCAATAAACAATGCCCTATTTACGAAATATTTCAAAAATGTGATTTTGCGAATGCTGAAGCTGTTTTGGGGAGTGTTAGTCATAGGGAGAGATAAAGCTTTGATGAGACCACTTCGTCGTATTAGGTTGAGGGCTTACAAAAATTAGAAGAACCCATCCACCAAGAGGAAAAAGCGGTTTAGTATTTTTAGTCGGTATAATGATAACCATGACTTAAAAACTGTTTGACCAATTTCATTTATAGTATTAGGTACAACTTTATAATCACCCCTATTCTGCATTACAATTAAATTCCCGCTCTATGCTTCGCTCGGATCGAAAATATGCATTCTGAGTTACGCTTGAATCGAAAGAAGAAGAGGAAGAGCTATAACTTTTTCGAAGTCAGCTGTTTGCCTTGGAATGTGTGAAATTGACACATAACAAAGCAAATCTACACAAATGCTGTTGATATAAAAGTAACATTTTGTTATGATTTATTAACTCAATTACATAAATTAACTAATTACATGTGTATTAAGCATTATTAAATAAATTGAGTGAAATTTTATAGATCAATTGACTGATTGTAGCAGGCAACGAAACACCAACAAAAAGCAAGAGGACACTGTTGGTGGATGTTACCACATTGTCAGTAGGTAGCTGGTATTTTCCATAGAGTTAGTGCTAGAAGAGTGCGCTTTGTCGACCAGGTACCAGATGGTTGGCGTCGCATCGTGGGGCCACACCATACGCCGAGCAAACATTAGACATGTCAGTGTTAAGTCTGACCGCAGGGGCTACTTTCGCTGGAAGACGACATTGGCCGCCCCGAAACTCACAAAGAAGTTTACCGAGTATGAGTGGGTGCTGTGGAGTGGCCGCCGGTGCACGTTTGGATATAATGGCAAAGTCAAAGCCATTACCTTAGTTTTAATTTCGTTAGTAATATTGTTTGATTGGTGTTTTGAATGCTAGTCCAACTTGTAATTGTTTACAACCGGTGCCGATGCTAATGCGCGTCCAAAAACGTTAGATCTCCGTAGGCGGATTTACATTCCTGGCATCGAAACGCGTCTTTTGATACCCCTCCCTACATTTTTGGACAAATATTAGCACTCGGCACCGGTCGAAAACAATTACCCTGCAAACATATCAAAAAACATCATTAGAGCACAAAAACAAAATATAGCGAGCGTTTTACAACTTTTACATACGAGTTTTACTTAAATTTTAAGAATTTCAACAAAAAATCGCGGAAATTAATCGTAAATTGTTTGCAAAATAAAAAACAAGCATTTATCCGCCAACAAAATTCAAACGTAGAAAAACGGAGCTACGATCGAAGTGCAGAATTAGCAGAATTAGAAGTTTCGAAGTTGAACATAGCGGAATTGGAACTCAGAATGCCAAAGTTGCCAAACGGAGAAATTTTCGATCCAAGTCGAAATGCAGAATAGGGGTGAATAAACTTCACATGTTGTGCTCGCATTTAATGAGCGAATTTCCATGGAAACTTGGTTCGAAAAACTGCTACAAATCACCAAAATTTGTAAAGTACTTGATTGATATTATAGTATGCGAACTAACTTACAACGCGGGAATGCACAAAGAATAGAATAAATCAAACCAACCGTTCTCTTCAAGTGTCCTTTATTTTATGACTTATCCTTTCTTTTAAGAACATGAGATTTCTTGACAGTACTGCCAATTCACATACACTTTAGTACAATATAGTTTGGTAATACTAATTAAGCCTTTACACTACTACAATATTGAACGGGTGCACAATTAGTTTCTGAATTTGAGTTCTTCCGGGAAAGTTATTTCAATATATAATAATGGTAATAGCAAAATCCAAAGAGAAATGGCACTGGTGGGACCCCCTACGTGAAACCCCCTTAAAATGAAAAGTCAAACGATCACTCGGGTGAGACATGGCGGTTGATTGGTGTACTCTAAGGTCTTGTGTGTGTGTCTAATACTGAGACCATTAGAAGAAAACTGGGTGCAGCCATAATTGTTGGTTTTGTGGTTAGGATCGTCTCGCCACTTATTACAGTATACATTAAGTAGCCACAGCGTCGTGGTTATGTGCGCTTTTCGATGTACCAATATCGACTAGTATTATCCAACTTCCGCAATCAATCTTCATTCATGCGAACTTGGTATTTATAACACCCTTAATGCATTCAAGTGCCTACTTACCTTGCACATACTTTAAGAAATTACACCTACATATGTATGTATGTGCATACCAGTGTTGGGCGTTAATCAATTAAATTTTTAATTGATTAATTAATTGATTAAGAAATTAATTGCAATTAAATCAATTGCAATTGAAGTAATTACAATTAAATAAATTGATTTAAAATTGATTGCAATTGAAATTTAAATTGTTTGTTGCAATTAAGTTATTTACAACTAAATTAATTATATTTGAAAAAATTATAATTAATTTTTAATTGTATTATGAAGCAATTAATAGTATACGTTTGTATATATATATATATATACATATGTACATATATAATTTATCATTTTTTGTAAGTTTGATTTATTTCAAATATTGAAAATATATCAGGAGCACAGAATTTGTATGTAAGCAATTATAAAACAGCGAAATGAAAATTGAGCTAATACAGTTTTAGGCAAAATATAAAGACCTCAAACGAAAAGTTCTAAAATTTCTTTGACATCAATTTGTGATGAAATCTTGTGAAGCTATTAAGAATAATGTGATTTATGACTATATTAAGAGCATACAAACTACAGTGGAAGTCAAAAGACTATAGATACCATTCATAGTGTAATAAAAATATCTCAACAGCTCTGCTTTTTTCTGTGGTATCTGCCCTGATTCCTACAACCCTGTTATTTATACTGCACTTGACGGCGATTAAGGGCTATAAGGATTTTCTTTATAACATGTTATTCAATGCGCATCCCGCATGATCACAATCAATGCTCACGATAACCTCTATAACTGGTATCTGATCATGGGGAATACACAATGAAAGGAATTTCATATAAAACGAACTTAAAATTTGGCTTTCTGGTCAAAAAAGCCAATACCGGGAAGATTTCTTTTCGAAATTTTTGTTACATATGTAATTCAAATGCAAGATTCGCCACCTTTAGGATCGGAGAAGAGTCAAAGCAAATTTCATTTTTATATTTTACCGAAAAAGCATAAGCTACACATGTAGGGTAAAATAATCCTACTAATTTTTATATTTTTTTTAAGTCATCTAAAAATATTTGGATACAATTTTTAGTTGCGGTCTTAATAGTTCAAACGTTGGTGTACTATTCATCCAACATTTAAAAAAGTTGTTGACGTTTTTGCCAGTGAATGTTGTTTTTTCGAAAAAATTCAATATTCAAAATTCAAATATTGCTATAAATGTAATAGGAGCACAGACATTTCATAGAGGCTATTATACAAAAAAAAGTTTAACTCAAAATCAAATTTCTGCCACAAACTTGTGTACATGCAGGGGGACAGTGAGGGGACAGTAACCTCTCCTCGACTCAACTTACTGTTGCATCAAAAGTAATTACAGTAGATCGTTTTTCTTGAAAATAATAGGTGTTGTTGTACTTTTCTAATAGTTAGTAATAATATTGATCTTCAAGTTGTCAAAGAGCTTATAACATATGTATACGCAGACTTGGAAAAAGATAAATCTAGATGGACTTTATGTAAAATACTGTTCAAAATGCCTTAAAACTATTTGTTTGCAAATGCAGTTGCAGGATTGCATTTATAAAAATCTTTTCAGCAAAATGGCAACACGTTCTACAATTGTATAGCAAATATTTACGAAAGTTGGCAAAACTATTATCCAGATATCCGGATATGATGCGTTTGCATATCATTTACACCAAACGTACGCGGTACCTAAATTTTCAAAAATTAAAAAAAATATTAATTTTTTTTTTTGAGGACGCTACTGATTTTTTTTTTTTTTGTCTAGGCTACTAGATGTTTTTTGTTATATTTCAGTCAAAACAAAAGTATCAGATATACATACATTACATGAAAGAATTATAAGACCAAACAATTTTTATGTCTACAATTTATGAATTCATTTTACATTTTTGTATACATTAATAATTAATAACAATTAACATAGAACAAACACATTAAAATTAACAAAAAAGAAATTCCAAGCAATACTTAAACGGGTACAACGAATTATCCGTCAGCATACTGAAGCAATATTATAATATTATTATCTTGTGTTATTTTATCGTAATCTATTTTTTTCAAACACGCCTTGGGTTTTGAGCCAGTGGTTGAGTTTTTTACCGTTTTTACGCTGTTTCTCATTTTTTTGGCGTACGATTTATACTCCTCAACGCATCCCTCACCATGTTTGCGTTTCAAGTGGCCCAAAAAGTTGGATGTGCAGTTATTATAACCTTTAACCTTTGTAATAGGTTCAACCGGGCACTTCAGACAAACCGCTGTGATGTTATTGCCCTTAGACTCTTCTGGCAGTATCTTAAAAAACGTTCCATCCAGCAAGGAAAGTCGCTCTGTCGAAGATGTGAAGCTTTCAGATCGTTCGTTGATTGGTAGGGGCGAAATTTAATCGAATGGCTCTTTGACCGAAATGTCCTCCATGGCTATAACTAGCAAAGGAATATTTTCGTAAATTAACCAAAAAAAAAACTCAATTCAGTTCAGATGACACCGGATATTTTATTGCTACAATGTTTATTCACAAACTGACTCGTTTGTAAAATGTTTCGTTATACATAAACCAAGGCACACTATATTTGACAGAAACTGTCACAACAAGTATGTAAAGTACTAAGTAATTAACTCAAAAAAAATAGTGAAAATTACACATTAGAGAAAATAATACCGCATCCCAGTGTCCAATAAAGGGGCTGATGAGAAGCTGGTGACTTCGAAAACTGCTATTCCAACCATCGAAGTGATTGGTGTGGGAATTACTTTTCATCAACATGAAATGGTGTTATAACTTTGGTCCGATGTTTGTAAGTATAGATCTACCAATAAGTCTAATGAAACTATCGGGGCGATTAGCATTAGTCGGACCAATACAACGCGGGTTTGGCTAATTGTTAGTAAGGATTGGACACTTAAAACCGTGATGCGTATTCATGAAGGGAATATCGCATTTGGCATAGCTTGTTTTACTTTAATAGCAATTGATAAATAAATTCAGTTTGAATTAAAAAAAATTAACTAACGTTTCGCAAAACCATTTGTATAGTAATAAATTGTTTGGTCTTATAATTCTTTCATGTAATGTATGTATATCTGATACTTCTTTTGTTTTGACTGAAATATAACAAAAAACATCTAGTAGCCTAGACAAAAAAAAAAAAAATCAGTAGCGTCCTCAAAAAAAAAAATTAATATTTTTTTTAATTTTTGAAAATTTAGGTACCGCGTACGTTTGGTGTAAATGATATGCAAACGCATCATATCCGGATATCTGGATAATAGTTTATTGCCGACTTTCGTAAATATTTGCTATACAATTGTAGAACGTGTTGCAATTTTGCTGAAAAGATTTTTATAAATGCAATCCTGCAACTGCATTTGCAAACAAAGAGTTTTAAGGCATTTTGAACAGTATTTTACATAAAGTCCATCTAGATTTATCTTTTTCCAAGTCTGCGTATACATATGGGCATTTCTCTCATGTCGAATGCGACATTCGTACGCATTGAAAGTGAAAAAAAGCAAATGCCAAAACACTTTTTTATTTTGATAAATAGTGAATCTTATAGATCTTGCTTAGCACTATAATTTGTGTTAAGGATGATTTTAGGCAAGTGTTAATTTTCAAGATATTTACAAAAAAACAAGGAGTTCGCACGCTACAAAAACAGAAGTCGCTTTTTAAACTAATAGTTTAACCACAGATTTTAGCGAAACCTTAAGCAATAATTTATTGCGAATAATTTTAAAATATTTAAACATTAGTTATGTTAATAATGTTTTTTATTTTATTCAAAAATGTTGAGTAGTTTATTTTTTAATTCAGTTTTTATCAGGTTCGAATGCGACAGGTCGAACGCGACATTTTTTCTACCATACATTTATATCAATAAGATAATACATTCATCTTATTAATTATTACAAAAAAGTGGCAAAGTTAACAAAATGTATTTAATGAAGAAAAACAAAATAGATATATTCATCCTAAATATCTATAAGAAAGATCAACTTAAAAAATAGACTTAATTAAATGTTTTGCGGTGGAGTGCGCAGTTCTAGCTGCTGTCAGCTGTTGGCCATTGCAACAAATGGAACTTGGCTAAACCTGGGATGCTCTTTGTTTTGTTTCATTTTTCATCTAACTTATGATGCAGACACAAATTTTCAATTTGAGCTGTTGACATAAAGTATATTTGAATGCCGTTAACATAAAACTTGAAGATAACTATTATTGTTGATTTTTGTTAAAAAAATCAGAAAATAATGATTAATTAGCGATTTTTATAATAAAACTCATAACAGTTACGGTCCCTGTATTCAAGTAGGGGGTAATTTAAAACATAAAGGTCATTTAATATATTTTTACCTTTTTATGGTGTTGCACGCTACACACTTTAAATAAAATACCACGATCAAAGCGATGAATATTTGCGAGCGAAATTTGTTTTATCAAATTTCTGATAGAAATGTATATTTGCTAATTAATTTTGATGCTTATTGCACAAATATTTTTGAGTAACTGATAAGAAAACCTGTTTTTCAAGGTTGAACGCGACATCCAAATACACATTCAAACAAATAAGAAATTTACAGCAACATTCAATCGAATCGTTTGTTTTACATTTTTCTCATATTTATTAAACATAAACAAAGAGTTTAAGAGCAAACTTCAATTCATAATGACTATCATTAAGAACACTGATCGATTCCAAAAGTGCAAGAAAACTGTTCAAAAAAAAAAAATGTTGCACTTGTTCGGCTTTACATGTCAATATACTTATATGTATTAAGAAGAAATGTAAAATTTGCTTATATTAGTTTAATTTAATAGATTTGTTATAAAAATATGTTAAAAGAACATACTTTTATAGACTTTCAACTTTTTGACTCTGGTTGACTTTTTGAGAGAAATGCCCATATGTTATAAGCTCTTTGACAACTTGAAGATCAATATTATTACTAACTATTAGAAAAGTACAACAACACCTATTATTTTCAAGAAAAACGATCTACTGTAATTACTTTTAATGCAACAGTAAGTTGAGTCGAGGAGAGGTTACTGTCCCCTCACTGTCCCCCTGCATGTACACAAGTTTGTGGCAGAAATTTGATTTTGAGTTAAACTTTTTTTTGTGTAATAGCCTCTATGAAATGTCTGTGCTCCTATTACATTTATAGCAATATTTGAATTTTGAATATTGAATTTTTTCGAAAAAACACCATTCACTGGCAAAAACGTCAACAACTTTTTTCAATGTTGGATGAATAGTACACCAACGTTTGAACTATTAAGACCGCATATATGTAAAATATCTTTTGCATTTGTGACTGAAAGCAAACATCCTTGCTTTAGTAAAATGTAGGAAACAAAATTCTAAATTATAAAAGAGTGACACGTTTCTTCTCGATAGTGACGTTTAGCTTTTCCAAAAAATGGGCCCTATAGATATCAGAGCGAATTCCCATTTTCATATAGAAAGCAGGAATTTTGAAGTACGTATACCTCCTAATCAATTATTCGCACATGACCAAAATATTACCTTTTCAAGGATACATACAGTATTCTTATTATTTTATACATACACTTTTTCGATATATAGGAGCTTTATGAGCTCTCACACAAATAATGAATTGAACGTGATTTTGAAAATTTCCTATGGTCTTTTTTTTTTCTCAACACTGTATTAACAGAGTTTTTATTTAATTATAAATATCTACATACTTTCATGAAAATTCTGTGCCCCTGATAATTTGTACTGAATATTTGAAAGAAATCAAGCAATTTTTTTTGGATATATGGCCGACATGTTAGTCGAAATATAACTTAATTGTTAAATTCGTTAGAAAATTTAAATTAATAAATTATTAATCGTAATAAACGATTAATAATTTATTAATTGTTAATTGCGAGCATTGCAATTGATTAATTATTAATTGTAACTTTTTATCATTCCAATTAACAATTGATAATTGTAGAAGTTGCAATTAACAACTATTTAATTGTTAATTGTTAATTGTTTTCACAATTTTAATTTGCCCAACACTGGTGCATACATATTGTGTTCATATGTATGTAGGTGTATACATATAAATTTTTACCTTTCTTTTTACAAAAAGTTAAACAATGATAAGCAAAGGCAATAAAGAGAAAAAATATTATTCAACACTATTTATTTTATTACAAACAGATTTGATGGAGCAATATTCTTGTTGTTGTTATATTTGCCTGATAATAAAGTTAACAACAATAATGTATTTATTTAACTAAGTAATGAAACTAATAAAAAACTAGTAAGGAAGTCTAAGTTCGGGTGTAACCGAACATTAAATACCTAGTAGTGATCTGTTGCGTTATCCCAATTAACTCAGGTCTATTTTAAAACCTGAAAAGGTGTTATAAAACAACTGATTGTTTTCGATTAAAAACACTTCTGTTGTAAGTGGTAAATTAAATTATCACTAAATAACAAAATATAAATAGTTTTGCATGGGGCTTATGAAAGGTATGAAAATAAAAAAAATTAATAAAAAAAGGCAATAGGGTGTTAAGTACTTTCTCGTAAATCTTGCTTGTTTGTCATTCGATTTGCATAACTTTTGGCAGGAGTATACTACATACTATTGCGAAGCATCTCACTAACATTCATTGAAATACCTTCTTGAAATTTCAAGCAATCGCTTTTGAAAGTAACAGACCTTTTTTGCTGAAAAGTGGGCGGCGCCACGCCTACTTCAACAAAATCCACAAAATTTTTTTGGAGTTTAGTTTTTCTTAAAAAGCTTCTTAAGTGTGTAAAATCTTATATATATAACTTATATAGTTATGGAAATATCGCGATTTTAATTTTACGAAGAATTTTTTTAGAACTGTGTTCAAAAAGTGGGCGTGTCCGTTCACCGATTTTGTTTATTTTTACAGCAAAGAGTTAGCTTTATATGTTGAACACTTTTTGTAAATATCGTTTCAATAAGTCAATTTTTACCGGAGTTATGGCATGGAAAGTTTTATGGAATAATCCCCCATAAAGGGGCGGGGCCACGCCCACTTTCCAAAAATTTTGTGTTTTCGACTTTCTTTGCCCACGAACACTTTAGAGGTGAAATAGAAATGATATACAGCTAGTTTAAGCAAAGTTATAGCATATTCAATATATATATGATCCTTTTCAAAATCTTTCGTATAACATTGGGCGTAAACCTAACCCGATTTCGCTAATTTTTTTTCGAAATATTTCCTGTATTAATATAAATATGTGTGCTGAATTTTATTTTGCTATCTTGAGCGGTTTTTGATTTATGATTAATAATATTTCCAAATTTGACTTAATCAAAAGTGGGCGGAGCCACGCCCCATTTTAAAAATTTCTTCAAAAATTTATTTTTTGCCTTAACGCTAAAGTGCATACCAAATTTTATCCTTATAGGTGTATTATGTACTGAATAATCACTCTTTTTGTATTTTCGAAAATATTATATATATAGAAAGTGGGAGTGGCTTTTAACCGATTTTGCCTATTTTCAATAGCGCTCCGAGATAAGTAAAAAGGAACCTGCATACCAAATTTCATTGAGATATCTCAAGATTTACTCAAGTTATCGTGTTTACAGACGGACGGACGGACGGACATGGCTTAATCAATTTCTCTTTTCCTCCTGAACATTTTGATATATATAAGTCAATATCTATCTCGATTCGTTTATGCCGTTACATACTACCGTTAGGCGAATGAAGTTAATATACCTTGTGTGCGAAGCACTACTAGGTATAAAAATAAGGTAAAAACAAAAAGCACTAACTTGGAAATCACACTTAGATTTCATTAGCGAAACTTTTTAATTTAAAATTTGAGAAAATTTTACGTATTTATATTTAGGAACAATCATACATAGGACGCATACGCTTACAGCAATTGTAATTACAAAAAACTAAATTACGATTACCGTAATTATTAATCCATCGAATCGCGATTACGATTACGTAATCGTAAATCCAGAAAACACATATTACTATTACCAATATCGTACTCGCACTTTGCACAATTAAGGATTAAGTCATCGTAATTTGTGTTTTCCGGCGACGGCGACTATTAACTGTATAATTAAACAAATTTAAAAAATTGTGTAATCCTAATAACTAAATAAAAGATTATTGTAATCTTAATTTAAAAAATTGTAAATGAAGATTACGTAATCGTAATCCTAGCTATTAACGATTACTGTTTTCGTAATTTAAAAAAGTTTAAATTACGATTACTGTAATTGTAATTCTAGCTGTAATCGATTACGCATGTAATCCTTATCGCCCAGCTCTGCTAATGACATTACAAAAAAATGCCTATCTCTTATTTTTGGGAAAAAATAATTTTATTCTGTTTTATCGCCAATTGATTTAATAACTTCCGATAAACTGAACCGAATTTTAGATTTCAAATGGCAATATTCTTTTATTATTCATTTAAATTTAATTTAAATATACCTTTAAAAAAAAAATTGGTCCAAATTACATTTTATCACAAAAAAATACCACATGCAAAATATAAGATGTTCCGTTGAAAAAAATGGCCATCCATTTGGATGCCAGTTATCATAACGTAAAAACTTTCTTTTTTGTGCTTTTTAAACAAAATTGATTTTTTAATCATAATTCTGTAAAAATCTTTAAATTAGACACAGCATTCTGCTGGAATAACTTAGTTTAAAAAAAGAATGGGAACGAAAAGTATGATCTAGACCTTGTCAGCGAACATCCACAACATCAAACAACATTTTCAGAGGAATATCGCTAGCTCGTTTTCGCGAAATAAGGCAAATGTCCCATATTCAAAATCAGAATTTGGAAGAAATTTTAATCAACCTAAAATTGCTATTATTGTAGGAAATAAAAGTTGAATTTTTTTTTTGGCTATATTTATTTAATATCAAGCGGTCTACAGGTGATCTTTTGGAGAATAATTATAATAATTAATAATAATAGTTATTCAATATTTGTACTCAATGAACATTTATTAATTGTTTTCATAACCGTTAAACGTATTAAAATGTATTTTGATTCCACTCATTTAGGTACAAATTATTAATTAGTTACATCCCTAATTGCGTACCTTTTGAAGTTTCTTGTCCCGGAAATTTTGGATGGGATCTTATTAAAACGATACGGCGACTATTTTACATTTTTTTCCAATGGTAATCATTTAATAATTGCTGATTTCTGAAAACTATTAAAATAATCTTTATTGATTCCAATGAATTTATTACTCAATTTTGTTTCTGTGAGCTTATAACAAAACTTTAGGCTTTAGCTTTAGAATCAAAAACTGCTGCCTGAAAATGTTATACTTTTTTACCTACTGTACGATGCAAGTTGCAATGTTGGACGCAAGTTTCGAAAGCTGACATGAAAACTAATTTGCACGAGTGTGATACTATCGAGAAATTGATTCATAGTCTCTAACATGGCCATGACAAGTCATGGATACTTTAAAAATATAGATGGCGAGAGTTGTTAATAGATTCTGTTAAATAGCCAAAGAACATAGATATACAAGAATGGAGAACTCGTCGGTTCATTTTTCAGCCATTAATCGACAAAAATCTGAAAGCAAAATGCTGCGAACTGTATTTTATAAACACGTAAATTAGCAAAATGCATGCATACTATAAAGGATTAATCAAAATGACAACTTTTCCAACAACTAGAATGTATTTAAATACCCTAAAATATATAATTTAAATAGGATTTATTTAACTATTACATGAACAAAAAGGGGCATAAACATTAATATTTATTTATTTATTTATTTATTTAGTCTATGATTCACAAACCTTACAGGCTGAGAAGTGAAAGAAAAAATAAAAATTTATAAATTACAACATTTTAAGAATAGTACATATACAGAATTTCTTTAAATACAGTACGATTAGCAAAGATATCTATATTTATTTCTCTATATAATAAATTAAATTCAGCTAATAGCCTGAAAATTGGTTCATTTTGAGCATACCTTGTTTTACAAATATCAACAACAAACAAATCATTATGCCGAATATTTCTTGATGGCACATTGATTTTTATACAATGTAATAAATATGGACAATCAATGGTCCCATTCAGAACATCACGAATAACTACCAAACCAGATATTAGTCTCCTACTGGCAAGAGTATGCAAACTGATCAATTTGCACCGAGACAAATACGACGGAATAGGCATATCAAACCTTATGGCAAATAATGCAAATTTCAAAAACTTTCTTTGTACTCTTTCCAATCTACTGGAATGAACTTCATAATACGGATTCCAGATTATAGAAGCATATTCCAATTTAGGCCTTACAAATGTATTAAACAGTAGTTTTTTTGTGTAAGGATCCTTAAATTCAGAGCTGTTACGCCTAATAAACGCTAGAGCGGAATATGATTTAGGTATAATATAATTAAGATGATCAGTAAAAGTAAAATTTGAGTCTAAAACTACCCCCAGATCTTTAATTTTGTTGCTAGAGCTAATAATGGAACCAGAAATGTAATATGATGAAGGAAGTGGAAATCGAATTTTATTGTAAGTGACGGAGTAGCACTTTTCAATATTAATGGACAGATTATTAGTCCGACACCAATCATGAAACTTGTTTACCGCATTTTGCAATATTTCGATATCATATGGGCTATTTATCTTTTTAAAAATCTTTAAGTCATCAGCATAAAGCAGATGTTCGCACAAAGTGAAACACTCAGTGCAGTCATTAATAAAAATTACAGAGAATAGAGGACCCAGAATACTTCCTTGGGGAACCCCGGATGCTGCTCTATAAGAGAAAGACTTCACACCGTCAACAACAAACTACAACATAAGAGTTTAGTTTAAAATTCAGTTGAAAAATTCAAACAAGTTTTTCGATTCCGTTTAAAAGGACAGTATCGATATACCGCATGATAAAATAACACTTGATAAACTTGCTATAACTTCATATTTATTAACCGATTCGGAAATGGTTTGAACATATATTATTTTTTCATTCGATTCATCTCCAATACTAAATCAAAACAAGTAAGGAAGTCTAAGTTCGGGTGAGCCGAACATTAAATACCCAGCGTTAGTTTTCAGAAAAAGGGGGCGTAGTTTTCATCCGATTTAGCCCATTTTAAGAACCAATCTATTCCGAGCCTAAACAATAGCGAATTTGGTGGGCGCGGCCACGCTCCTTGCTTATAAAGCTTTAACCGCTTACATGAGCCAAAAGTACTGAATCGATCTTTACAAGGGTTATACCATGTCCTATATATAACTTTGGAAAAGAAGGCGTGCCATGCCCATAACTTTTAACGTATTTTGTGAAATTTTTTGATATACGGATATATGTGTCCATTAATCAATATTTACCTAATTTTAAAAAAGTGGGTGGTGGCACGCCCACGGATTTTATTATGTTGTTTGTCCCTATTTGAAGATCAGTTTTCATTGCAGATAGTTATGATACTTTCACAGTGGCTTGTTAATAGTGAAATGTTGATATTTTGTTTTTTCACTTGTGGGCGGTGCCACGCCCATTTTCCAAAATATTACCAAAAAACCTTTAAACATCACTAATAACATCATCAGGTGAATGAGTGTACTAAATTTTAGCATTATATCTTTATCAGTTAAACAGATATTGCATATTGCGGTTTCCTAACTCTCGTTTAGAGAACTTTAGTCCAAAAAGGGGCGTGGTCGTTCACCGATTTTTCTTATTTTCTGTGGTAGTACTCTACATAAACATAACATGCCTGGTACCTAGTTTCGTAAACCTATCTCACACCGTTCTGAAGTTATTAGCAGTCGAATTTGAAAATTGCCTGACTCATAAGTGGGCGGTGCCACGCCTACTTTCCAAAATTTTGCAAAAATAATGTAAAGAATGTGAAAATTGATGTATGTACCAAATTATATTATTATAGCGGCATCAGTTAATTAGATATGGACTTTTCAATATTTCCACCTCCTTTCAATATAACTTTTATAAAAAAGTAGGCGTGGTCGCCAAGCGATTTCGTTTATTTTCTATATCTGAATTTAACACAACAATAGTATAGAGGGCATAATTTCGTTATACTAGCATAAACTGTTCTCAAGTTATTAAGAGTCAAAATTTTAAAATTTCTTCAAATATATGTGGGCGGTGCCACGCCCCTTTTAAAAAAATTTGATAAAATCCGCCTAAGAACATATAAATCAATACATATTGCAAATTTTATCATTGTAGCTGCTTCTGATATGGAATTAAACCGTTTTATACGTTTTTCGAAATTTTCGATATCGAAAAAGGGGGCGTGGTTATCATCCGATTTCGCCCATTTTCAATAGCAACCTACCTTGGCCAGAAAGTAACCTGTATGCAAAATTTCATGCAAATATCTCAATTTTTACTCAAGTTATCGTGTACACGGACGGACAGACGGACAGACGGACGGACGGACATGGCTTAATCAATTCCTCTTTTCAACCTAAGAACTTTCATATATGGAACCCCATATCTAACTCGATTATTTTGCTCCGTTACATAGTACCGTTATGTGGACAAAATTAATATACCCTTGTACTAGTACTAGTACGCTGGGTATAAAAATGAATGCAAAAAGGTTACTGCTTCTAAGTGTTATTTAATGTTAATGACGGTTCTGATAGAAAATGTGCCCGATTTCTGATATGTATTTGCAAATAACTCTTAAACTCATAATCTAATTGGAAAGATTTATATGGTAGGTTGTTAGGGCAATAATAGTAAAGATTTTTGATAGGAGATGTAGAACTGGAGATTTTTTGAATAATACGAAAATGGCTTTTTATCACTTTGAAAGAAACATAACTTCTCGAAATCTCAAAACCTAAAGCTTTTTTTAAATTTTTGTCTTTGGAATCGTAATCTGCAAGTTTTTTCACGTAATAAATGTGATCTGCTGCACCCTGAGTGCATATTGTTTTTAAAATTTTCAAATGCAGCGCGCGAGTTCTAATAGTTATCTAATTCGAGTGAAATTTTTCACAGCTTATTTTGACATTCCTTAACGAACAGCTAAATACAGACAAAATACATATGTATGTATGTTCCATGAATAAATCCGTGAAAATTCAAAACGACGACATAGGATCTTCATCCAATCAAGCATTCCATTCACTCTTCTTCTTTCGTTTCTTGCACAAGCCGAAACGGCTTCCAATTTGCCGAAAATTTTCCTAAGCCAAATGGGGCATTTCCAAATTCAGTAATATTTTTTTTTTTTTTTACCATATACCGAGATCATATTTTATCTGAAACTTCCGAATACATGTTGTGTTTGTCACTTGTCGCGACGTTGGAACGCCCGGCTGTGTTCGTAAATGCAACATGACTTGCAGTATAAGCAACAGTGGCATCACTGCGAATTTGACGAGCGATGCTCTTGATAGAATTTTTGACAATTTGCAAATACGTTTGTTTGCTTTTTTGAACGCGTATAATACTAAAATGGAAATTTTGCTGAATCTAGCACTAGACGAATTTTGTAAGCAAGGAAATGGTACATTTTCTTTAAATTTATGAAAAAGAAGGTTACCGTAGTCAAATAGAAAAATGTTTAGGTTCAAATGTTTGTCTTTAAAAAGAAAAATAGCTAAAAACAAATCATTTATTAAAACATTTTCTATTCTCATTTCCGAATGAATTGGGCCACTTTTAAAGTTAGGTTTTATAAGTTTTATGAAAATTAATAAGTTATAGTTTCACTTTAAATATTCTTTGGAAAAGGCTTGGACTCCTCCTCTATATTCAGCCGTACTCTCAGCAATAGCTGTGTCTCCGCATTACTAAGATTTTCACTAAAAATTTAAAAATAATTATTTTTACGATTATTATTAACATAATTTAACTAAATTTCAGTATAAAAATTAAAATAAAACAGTTTTGCACTTACTTTTCGTCAGACATCGTTAAATCGTGATCAAAAGCAACTAAAATTTCTTTGATGCGAGTGATGAGAGACTCTTGATAGAAGTGTTGCATTCTAGAACGCTTGATTATTGCAGTGCTGCCATATTGGCATTTCTGAACGTTCTGCTTGTGATGCAATTGCAGTTTGCGCGTCTTGATGCATTTACGAACACAGCCCCCCTTATATTCCTCCTGAACAAATTTACAAATGCACTCAAAGGACGCAGCTCATATATGTATGTACACAAAAGAATGCGCTTGTGTACATATTAAGTAGACCGCACCATATTTTGAGCTTTTCGTTTTGCTAACCGACAAAATCTTAGATTTGGTCAACAACATTTATATTTTATATAAAAAAAATATATTACTTGTAGACTACACTTAATTAATTATGTAAATAAAAGTCTTAGGTAAAAGTTCTAGGTAAATCTGGCTTGTACGAAATATAACAAAAGTAGCTTTTGTGAAAATCAAACTTGCTTTTCTGGTTCGGTCTATTGTTCGCGGCAAAGCGTCACTCTAGCAAACCAAGAAATATCAAATTATTTGCCGAAAATTGAAAATCTTGAATCAGAAATTTATTAGATTTTTGGATTTTAGATAAGAATTGAAGCAAATTTATGAATGGAAGAAGTTTCTGGTGCATTTGCGTTTATGCATGAAATTATGTGCAAGCGCAAAAAATGTTTACAAAAAATATAAGTTTGATTTAATTGCTACACCTGTGCGTTAGAAAGAATACTTTTATGTCCTTTCTTACTGTTTTGCTTAAACTTGTGGATCGAAAAACTTCGTATCTTTGTTTACTTTTTGCGAATCAGAAATAATTTCAGTTGCTTTCAAGCAAGCGCAGAATCAGGATACTTAGGAAGACCCTTTTTGTACATGTAATAGTAAAATAAATCCTATTTACATTATATATTTTAGGGTATTTAAATACATTCTAGTTGTTGGAAAAGTTTTCATTTTGATTAATCCATTATAGTATGCATGCATTTTGCTAATTTACGTGTTTATAAATGCCGCAAATACAGTTCGCCGCACGATTTTTCCCATACGAATGCCGAGGCAAAACGTATGGTGACCTCCTGAAACTCGCGCTTTCAGATTTTTGTCGATTTCTCGCTGAAAAATGAACCGACGAGCTCTCGAAATTAGCTTTACGAACACTTGTTCCTTTTTCTAAAACTAAACGCAATGAGAGTTTTTGTAGTTATTAAATAAGCAGGGGCACAAAATGTTATTGATAATTGGGACTCTTTCTTTTTTTGTTTGGGAGTTATTACATTCCCACAAATTGGTTGTTGTTTCATTTTTATTTGGACTTATTTCATTTGTGGGTTATTTTGTAATACCGGGGAAACCTGCATTAATAGATTCTGAAAACAGTCTTTTTGGGAAAATGATTTTAGCTCTTCTAACTAAAACTACTTAACCAACAGACTCAAATTAAGTATTTATCTAAGCATTTTCAGAAGCCTGTTGATCTATGCATAGACATTAAAGCGCCTCGCCCAAAAAAGTTGAAGTGTTTCCACCGGAATTTCAAAATTCACTCTTTTCTAAGGACTCCCCCAAAATATTTCGAAAAACTATTAAGATTTACTGGAGCTAAACCGCTTTGAAAAACGCTAACAAATATCCTTTTATATGTATAAAAGGAGTATGAAAAAATATTTTTTAATAAAAAGCACCTGAGGTGATGAATTAGCTGGAGTTCCAAAGGGAAGCATAAAAAAGTTTGAAAATTTTATCAACGCAATCCAAATATTGAGATGTATGATGCTGTTTTTGGTCATATTTCGAGGGGTAGGTTTGTGGAAAGCTTTAATAACTCAGCCAATTATTGATGGATTTGGACGATTAGGGTATCATCTGAAATGTATTTTCGAGACGTTGTCATTTCTGCAAAATTTAACCCTTTTTGGTCCAATTTTTCCCCATTGCGAATATTCATGCCTATTACGGTATCCGACGGATGCTTTGCGGAGGGAGTGCGAATCGATTCGCTTGAAAACAGTTGCGGATTTAACCTTTAAAATTTAAAAAACGACATTGTCAAGATATTTTCTTCTATTTTTTGTGTTGAATAGGCTAGTAGATTTAAGGGAAATCGATAAAGTTGATTTTTTAAAGTTTTCTAACTCAGATCCGCAACTGATTTTTCGCGAATCGATCCGCAATCCCCGCGAATGGCATCCGTCGGATATGGTAATAGGCATGATTAGCACACAGTTATACAGGGGGATATTACCTTGGGTTTTCAAAATTTTTGGAGCAAATGCAGAATACCGCAACCTCTGGAATAAAAAAACCAAATATTGGGATCGATAGGTATTTTTGCACTGAACATAACGGTATATTTTTTTTTTGGGGCAAACAACAACAACAAAAGTTATTAAGTGTCAAAGTTCATTTAAATCATTTTTTTAAATCAAAATATCTTCAATACTATATAACCGATTTTTAAAATTTTGTTTGCATTGGATAGGTAAATAAATTACCTTTCATTTGAGATATCACATCTTTGGGTGCAAAACCGCGTATGTGCAAAATTTGAAATTTAAGTTTAAAAACAACCCTGAACTACACCATGCTAATTCCTTCTGCGTAGTACACACTTCTGCGTTGGCGGCCTTCGGCCGCGCTTATTATAAATAACCCTGGGCTACACGGCTTTGCACCCAAAACAGTAATACATCATATTAAAGGTTATTCAATAACCTACCCAACTGAAAAAAAAATTTTGAAAATCAGTTCATGGATTTTTGAGAAATTTTGATTTTAAAAAATGCTTCAAATGAACTTTGACCCTAAATAACTTTCGTTGTTGTTGTTTGCACCGAACAAACTTTACATATTTATACTCACGATACTTATAGCTTTCGATCCCACTACTTCAATTTTTAATTCTAGAGGTTGCGGTATTCTGCATTTATGCCAAATTTTTTACTTTTACTTTTTGTACTCCAGCTAATTCATCATCTCAGGTGCTTTTTATTAAAAAATATTTTTTTATACTCCTTTTATACATATAATACGATATTTTTAGCGTTTTTTTAATGCGGTATAGCTCCAGTAAATCTTAATATTTTTTCGAAATATTTTGATCAAGATACATTGAAGTTTATAATTCTGATGGAAACAGGGTGTCCATTTTTTTGTATGGAGCGTGAGGCGCCTAAATTTACATACAGAACAGTTTTACCTAAGCCCACACAGTTAAACCGTTGTTTCTTTCACGTAAAAATGTGGCCCAGGGTCTTGTTTAATAATTTTTGGTGATTAAACAATTTATTTTTGCAAAACACGCTTGTCTCAAATTGGCGCCAGTTGCCGCAACGGAGAAAATACTGGCGAGCTATGTTGGACGCTCAAAATCGCTCAGGCGGTTAGATGGCCATTAAAAGAAGATTTTTATGGTAGACCTTCAGCCATACATTGGTAAATACTATTCATGGAACTATTCGAATAAATAACATTTTTATTCGAAGGGTATTCGCAATTCGAATAATATTTATTTATATTATTTTTATACGAATAGTGGCGTTCGAATAGTTGTATTCATAGATTTAGGATGCTGCAAAAGTCGACATCGTTCATGTTTTCGAACACATCTTGAAATGGCCTCAAAACAGACCACAAATTATCATAAAACAAGTCTCGGCAGCATACCTTTTTTGGTTCACATTTCGGTGGGTATCCCTGCAATAGCATTTTTAAATTTACTACTCAAACGTTCTGCAAATATTTCTGAAGATGAATAAAAAGAACAACATTTCCACATACATCGATTCATGAATGCATTCGGGAATGATTTCAAGCAGCATATAAATTCGTTTTTGAAGAGGAACCACAAGACGTATGTTCTTACTTTGATTTGTGATTGTATTGCAATTTTTTTCAATGTTCACGAGTAAATTCGTAAAAGAAGGTACTTGAATATTCATAAAGCAATAATTCCAAACACTGGTTTCAACTAGTTTATCATAAAGAAAAGGAGGAGCAGATTGGCGAGGAAATGTGATGATTTCCGAAACAGTAAAATATACGTTAAATTTAATATGAAAGAGAATATTTAACTCACATTGCATATGCCAACATCGCCAAATTACATTGTTCAACCGTATTTTGTCCTTCCAACGCAGGCGTATACCTTTGAAATGATTCCATTTTGGAGATGTTAGTTTTTGACTGAAAACAAGAGATTATTTTGAAATTTGCGAAATAAAACAATAATTTTGTTTTTTCCTTGTACTATTAAGTAAATTTTGTTTTAGTTAGTTATGCAGTAGTATGTTTGTCTCACAAGTGATTAAACGCACAAGCCAGATTATCGAGGTAATGGCGGTCTAACTAATGTTTTTAAAATAGTAGTTGGGCCGTTTTCACAATCTTCGGTTACCACTAACAGGTGTTAAATTGACGTAATGAGGTTCGGTTAGCTAAATTAAGCGCCGATTAGCGTTAGCCTGCTTTTATGAAAACTGCCTTAGTAACAGAAGGATCGATAAATTCTATATTTAACATTGAGTTAGACCAACAACCGTTGAGCACTTCTAGCCAGAACACGACTAAAATCTTTTGGGACACCTTTTTTGGAGAACCTAGGGAGGGTATCTGAGTTAGGGATTCCAAGCATTATCGAATTTATAAACAACTCCGGTTGGTTGTAGAAAACATCCGCACATTTGATAGTAGGTCCGACGAGTCTTTATGGCATCAAAACGGCTTCTAAGAAAGCTACTTGGGCGACCTCTCTCAGGTCGCAGCCATTTTACCTACCTACATACCTACCTAGACCAACATCTACGCTAGGTATGAGCACTTTACACAATAGACACAGCTGTGAAAGTACACTAAAAATTTACAACTAATAGCTTTGCTATGAAGAAGAGATTTTTAGTAATCTTACCATTGGGTAGAATTCTTTGTGTTTCAAACAAACAGGCAGTGGTTGGTCTAATTGAATTCTTCCATAAAAAAGCTGTGCAGGAAAAGTTAGAATCAATGCACTGGCAAATTGGAAGAGAGGCTCGGTGGTAATCTTCTTGGAAGTATATTGCACCAAATTATTATTATTATTATTAGTAGTGAACCATGACCCTGAAAACCGTCGGATCATGTGTTAGTTTTTGTTATATTGGAGTAGTCGCATAGCCAATCATTGCGAAGGCTATTGGGCTGAGTTTTTGAAATTTCGCAAATTGTTCTATATGGAAAAGAGAGCAGTTTGGATAGTACTTTCATGGAGTAAAAACTTTGATGTTCAATGGAGTAGTCAGAAGCAACAGGAGTGGGGGTGCTGTCATAACACGTAGCTATGTATGTGTGTACATCAAGTTGTTCGTTACGAAAATTTTTTTTTTTCGCCAGGCGGAATATGATGCGTTATGCTGTAAAAATAAGCTGTGCAAAATATCACTCGAATTGGATAACTCTTACAACTCGCGCGTTTGCATTTGAAAATTTTAAAAACCATATGCACTCAGGTTGCTGCAGATCATATAAAAAAAATTGATAGCCGTAAACTTGGTTCACATTTATTACGGGAAAAAACTTGTAGATTGCGATTCCAAAGACAAAAATTTAAAAAAAGCTTTAGGTTTTGGCATTTCGCGAAGTTATGTTTCTTTCAAAGTGAGAAAACGCCATTTTCGTATTGTTCAAAAAATCTCCAGTTCTACATCTCCTCTCAAAAATCTTTACTATTATTGCCCCAACAACCTACCATATAAATCTTTCCAATTAGATTATGAGTTTAAGAGTTATTTGCAAATGCATATCAGAAATCGGGCACATTTTCTTTCAGAATCGTCATTAACATTAAATAACACTTAGAAGCAGTAAAATATTTGCATTTATTTTGATTTAGTATTGGAGATGAATTGAATGCAAATAATATATGTATGTACATACGTTCAAACCATTTCCGAATCGGTTAATAAATATGAAAGTTATAGCAAATTTATCAAGTGTTATTTTTTCATGTGGTATATCGATACTGTATTTTCAGATCCAATCGAAAAATTTATTTGAAGTTTCTGAGATTTTTACACAAACAACAAGCTTGTGTTTTTGGTCTTTATATTTGAAGTATCCTGGTTCGGTACGAGCTATAGACCTATTAATAATTTTTTTTTTTTTTTTTTTTTTTTCTGCAGCGAAAAATTATTGTTGTTTTTGGGTTTCTTAATAATTTTTTTATTAATTATTAAAAGTTTTGTTGAGTTGAACAGGAAAAATTTAGAGACAACCGCCATAGCTTTTCTTATAGATCCATTTCGGAAGTTGCTAACTTCACTCAGTTTCGTTAAAAATTCAGTTGAAAAATTCAATCAAGTTTTTCGATTCCTTTTAAAAATACAGTATCGATATACCGCATGAAAAAATAACACTTGATAAATTTGCTATAACTTTCATATTTGTTAACCGATTTAGAAATGGTTTGAACATATATTTTTTGCAATCAATCCATCTCCAATACTACATCAAAATAAATGTAAGTTTTATTTAATGTTAACAACGAAGCTGATGGAAAGTTTGCCTGATTTCTGAAATGCATTTGCAAATAACTCTTAAACTCATAATCTAATTGGAAAGATTTATATGGTAGGTTTTAAGGGCATTGAAAGATGCGTTTGTTTGGTGTTTGTGTTTTCCGACAGGGTGGATATTAGATTCATATTGGAACGAATTTCCGTCGTCCCTTGTCTCCGAACGAGAACGAAATAAAGCATTGAAGATGTCGCATCGACGAAACCGGTTTGCTACAAAACCAAAATTGACAAGGGACGACGGAAATTCGTTCCAATATGCATTGAAAGATCTTTAATAAGATGAAAAGGGTTTTCTCCAACGGATATGTAGAACTGGAGATTTTTTGAATAACACGAAAAGGGCGTTTTCTCACTTTGTAAGAAACGATAACTTCGCGAAATCTCAAAACCTATAGCTTTTTTAAATGTTTGTCTTTAGAATCGTAATCTGCAAGTTTTTTCACGTAATAAATGTGAACCAAGTTTACGGCTATTAAGTTTTTTATATGATCTGCAGCTACCTGAGTGTTTTTGGTTATTCATGTATTGCATTCATTGAATAAAAAGTCTCACTGAAGTCAATTGGAGTAATTTAGAGCCATATGGAGTAATTTGAAGTCAATTTACCTGTGGTATATGAGACATGATCGTAAACTATTTTTGTTGCAAATAGTTAGTGACTTCACTCAAAAAATTAAGTCAGTAAGTGACTTCTCTAAATGACTTCAAAGTCGTTACTTCAAAAAGACTTCAGACTTCATTTTTTCATTCTTTAGTCAAAAAGCCAGTCATTCGAAATTTGAGTGCATTCGAAATTTGAAGTCATTGAATAAGACTGATTGCATTCGCATATGAATGCATTCTTTTACAACCCTGCCGGACATGAATCCGGTACGCTCCGGTACTCCCATGTGGTACTGCCCGACTGTCGTGCTAGCGATTCGGTATGACCAGTGTAACCTTCTAGGTCATGTCATCCCTCCTTCCGAAAGGAAAGAGAAGATGGGTAATGAGAGGTGAGGGGCATCATATCCTTAGATCAACCATCGAGTTGCACATCATTACCTTTGTGCATATCAGTCACCTCTTACGAACCGGTATGCCTACCGCGGTCATATTCTCCTATTCGCCTTATGTGATATGATTATAAAACAATCATTTTTTCTTTGTTATATAAAATTTAAATATCACAATAAAATTGAGCAGCCTATGTACATTAGGATGGTCCTTATTTGTATGAAGAAAATTTTATCATCAGGTTTTGAAAGTCTCAACCCCTAGGTTAGGTTAGGTTAGGAAACTCAAAAAATAGGGATGGCCAAAAAAGATCGTTGTTTAAGAAAACCGGTTTTTTCTATTCACGGTTTCGGTTTTTTCGATCTTTTTATCGCAACTGTCTTTAATCGATCTTTTTTCAAAAAAACCGAAAACCGAACTATCGACTTCTATTCCATTGAATTGTAAATATTAAATTATTTTTCGCGATAAGTGATGACCCCGCATCTAAAAAAAGCCCACTTTGGCAATATTTTGATGAAAAAGGGAATAAAGAAGTTCTATGCAAGCTGTGTGGGGCGGTAGTAAAACTGGGAGGTGGCGCGTCCAACTTAAAAGGGCACCTCGAGGGCAATCATGCCGGTTGGGATAGAAATGATTTACCTTGTAACACCAACAAGAGCTCCGATGATGTGTTGTGTTGCGATGATTCTAATTCGAATGAAGAAGTCAGAACTGTTGATAGACAGCCATCAATTCCAGACAAGTTTTTGAAAACAGGTGTACTGTGCCTTTTTTAATTCAAGCACCCACATTTATATGTATTAGTACAAAAAAGTATTGCTTTTTTTTAGAATTTTTCACTTCACAAATTTGATTTAACTGTATTAACTTGAACTGAAAAATAAATATTTGTTGAATTAAATCTTCTTGAGTTATTTTAAAAATTTAGAGAGAAGAACCCTATAGTAAGTATCTACATTGTTGTATTTCTATAAAGTTTATTTTCGAAGTTTAAAATTCGTTTCCGGTTTTAGAAGCGGTTTAAAACCGGAATAAAAAACCGCGATTAATCACATACCGGTTTTTTTTCAACTTTGGCCATCCCTATCAAAAAATAAGTGATTTTTCTTTTTATCTAATACCCGAAATAGATAGCACTATGGTCGGAGATATCGCATACAAAATTTGGTTATGATTGGAAAAGCCTAAGGCGTGTCGCAGGGGTTGAAAGTCCAGATTAACCGATGGAGGCTTACAAAATGTGAATAATTTGCGTTTTGCACCAAAATCACTGATGACCTGTGTTATAATGTAAAATGAACGAACATGAATTTATTGTTATTTTATTTATAACTTGAAAACTCAAGAAAACCTACTGAGCCGTTTATACAACTTTTGTTGTATTTTTGTTTATCCCAGTTTTAAATCCAAACCGCAAAAAATTTAGAATTTTTGGAGGTAATTGAAAGGTTTGGAATGGTTTAAAATTGAGGCTCAAATATTTAGACGTGTATAACATACAACTCAATCTAGTGTTCACAAGAGCTGTCTTAAAAATATACGACAAATTTTTTTTGTATAACAGAGCAGAACAAAAGAATGTAGTTAACATTTTCTAATTAGTGAATAATTGAAGGAAGGTGGGGTGCAATAAAACCATTGGCAAGAAAGTCATATCGCCTTATTTCTCAACATATTGCTTTATTGCCTACGGCTTTATTGCACCGACGCTTACATTACATATAAAGCGCTCAGAACCAAAAGGATCTAAGTGACTACATAATTGATTTGAGATATTCAAGTTTAAAGTTTACTGCCTTTTGAAAATATTATGTGCGTTTATTATATGGGAAATAGACCTCTCTGAAGTTGGCAAGACAACTTTTACGTAGCACAAAAATATCTATTGGATAATTTGCTGTAAATTATCCGTGGAACAAAAAAATTTGGCGCGCCCATATTTTGGAAAATATCGTGTGTAAAAGTCCACGTTAGACACCAGGCGCTGCAAATTTTTTTGTTCCACGGATAATTTACGGCTTATTTACGGCAAATTATCCAATAGATATTTTTAAATGTCACTTAGATCCTTTTGGTTCTGAGCCCTTCATATCTTCGGCTGAATGAAAGATCACCCTAGTTGAAAATATTTTCAATAAACGCCCTATTTCAAAATTTTTTATAAATAACACCCTTTTCGATTTCAAAACGCCATATCTTAACTGAAAATGTATGAGGTTTTCGTTCAGATAGAGTGTTTTTAAAACTCATTTTGAGATGGACGCTTCTCAAACGAATTCAAAAAAATTCTGAAATAGGGCGTTTATTAAAAACGTTTTGAAATAAAGTGATCTTCCACTAAGCAGTCGATATGCAAAAATTAAATTGATTTTATTATGTCTGCTGATTCCAAAGAAGTTATTGAAAGTTCCTGCTCTTAAATTTTTTTTTCAGGTATGTATGTACATATATCATCCTTCGAGGAAATTTTTGCGACGATTATTGGTGTACTGCTGACGACAATTTATGGTGTACTGCTTTGCATTGTTTATTTAAGGTTTCACGGCCGAAGGAATTCATGGTTTTTTGCATTTTTAGCGCGAGCTCAGAATCGGTAGAAAGAAAGCGTGACAAGATGCTTCCCATAAATGAATAGCAGAGCTTGGCCTAAAACTTATCGGTGTTGTAAAGTCAAATATTTATTATATTAACTTATGTACATATTTAAATACGGTTATTTAGTAGAACAATCATTTAGTTAAGCATTTTTACATTTTTTTTTACCAAAACATGCACTGAGCACATGGAAATTCCTTCAAAGCAGAAAACAAGAGTCATTGTATTTCAAAGCGTCAAAACAATCGATGCACCTTCAAATTACATTTTCGTGTTTTGCTTATGTTTGCATATATGTACATACATACATACATATGTATGTACATTCAGACTACGAAGAGGAACCCAAAACCATAAATATCGTTTTACAAAAACAGAAACAAAGAACTGAAAGACAATAATTGGTACAATAACGATATGATCCACCTAGGAAAGGTTACCGTTCACATTGCATTTTGTAGAGTTTCATGACACAAGGAAACATATCAAAAGTAAATGCTATGAGTAAAACATTTTACCTAACGATGTAACCGAGGCATGTACTAAGTACCTCGCTACTGTGTACGGGCGCAGCCATGAGTGTGAGGAGCTAGTCCCTGAAATCTCTACCGAAAAATTCGAAGGATGTCGAAAGGTTTCAAGACCCTTTAAATTACAGCAGGTACAATAATGGCGCCCTGGGAAGTGAGGAGCTACACGCTGAGGTGTTCAAATACGGCGGCATGCATATTTAGCTGTCCTTCGCCCTGCTTAGTCGGCGCATCTATTCATAACATTAGAAGGGACGGGTCGAACAGGGATTTTGACATAATTTTGCCATATAACTACATATGAAGCCTTTCATGGCAGGCATATATTTTCCCTACAAATTTGTCTGGGAGTTTGATACTTTTCGCAAAAGAACAAATTGTTTGCTCTACACGGAGAAAACTGTTGTGCATTATTTATGCACAAGCTGTTCATAACTTTAAAATGTTTAGGTACATTTTTGAATATGCAACTTTGCGCATAAATTTAGCCCAATAATCATGAATTCTGCACAATCTATTGAAATTGTGCATAATGTGCAGTTTGTGAACATTGTTCATAGCTTAACTATTTGCAAATTAAACACAATTGATCATAATATGTGAACATTGTGCATAATATTTGACTATAAACACTTATTGTTCATAAGTTGTGTTCATTTATGTATAGATTATGAACAAGGCGTACACATATGCAACTGAGTTTCACTTTCCTTTGTGAATAATTCGGGAGAGTCAATAGATCTGGGGCAATAAGGCCAAGCGACCAAAGTTATTTTTTCAAGTTTTTCAGTAAAAATTTGTGCGATCATAGATCTTAATACGGAGAATTCGATGGTGGTAATAATTCAATTTTGACCAAACTCAATTTTGGACCCTTATTAACGGCAATTCCCACAAGGTCAAAAATTGGTAGAGAGCTTAGGCTCAGAAAGAAAACTTCAAAAGTTCCCATCGATTCCATGTGTGCTAAAAAAAGTTATTCGGGGTCAAAGGTCAACATTATGACATTAAAGAGATTTTTAATTATGAAATTGCCACTGGCATATAGTTCCGTGGTCTAGTCGATAAGTGGCGGCTTGCAAATGTGACAAAGCATATTTTATATGAATTATGTATAGTAAAATATATTGAATTTTTTCAACCGCAGCAATTGTCCCCAATGGCAGGAGGTGTGAAAATTGTTCCTATTTGTTCACAATCAATGAAAATGTGGTTCATAACCTATGTTGTTCAGAACGTATGCCCACTTGTTCATAATCTACATATGCCCTTGTTCATAAAACATGCTCATAGTGCTGAACTTAAGTTATGGACAAGTGTGCATGGATTATGAACAACTGTTCTTGGTCATTTTTCGTGAACGATTTGTACATAAGTTGTGCTCGTACTTCATAACTTCTGCACACAATTCTCTCCGTGTAAGGTATTACTTTATTACAATAGGATATACACATTCTTGTAGGAAGTTAAAAGCTCTACAAATTCATAATATTATCATTTTTTCTGAATCTAGAGGTTTAGATCGTATTCCTGAAGCTCGACATGGTGTGAAACTTTTTACAACGGAGCTTTTTGCATGTTTTTTGCAACGATTTTAAAAAACAGATGCACTCAAAATTAAATATGAAGACTTTTTTGAAACCAAGAATATTAGTCTTTGAGTTTTCCAGATCGGCAGTTATTCAACTTGACAAGAGGCCAAACATTTTTAATTGACGATATAACAGTATTTTCAGTCCACACAAGTATTTACAATTTTTACCACAATAAAATTTATTAATGTTCAGAAAATATTATTTTGTGTTCAGTCACGATTTTTTTTTTTTACAATTTAAAAAAAATTAACGCTCCGATTATTCTTTTCTATATACTTTTGGAGAGTAGAGACAGCTTCAACTGCTAGCTAACAACTTTCTGAGCATTGAATTTCTCTGCCAGCTAAGGAAAAAAATATCAACAAAGGGAAAATAAAAAGAAAAAGCTGCTTGTGGCAATAAAATTATTTCAGCCGCGATACCGTGTTTGGCCGATAAGTGGTCAGTTTAACTATTGGTTTTTCAATGATATGTAATATGCCAAGTTTGAACAAAGAATATTTAAATAAATAATTAAAATAAAATGTCTTTTTTTTATTATTAATCTCTTATTGCAGACATGTGAGGTGCTAAGCA
Source organism: Sphenella marginata (assembly GCA_951509765.1). Taxonomy (NCBI): domain Eukaryota; kingdom Metazoa; phylum Arthropoda; class Insecta; order Diptera; family Tephritidae; genus Sphenella; species Sphenella marginata. The sequence continues at coordinate 87,795,990 of OX608080.1, read as the reverse complement.
GTTCTCTTGGATTGCTTCTATTCCTTCAATTGCCTTCATAGAAGGCTTGAGGCATGATTCTTCAAAGATCTATTATTTGTCGTTTAGGAGGAATGTGAAATTTTTCCCTCATTACATTATATGGTAATACACAAATACATATGTATTTATATAGGAAATAATCCCATACTAGGGAGGGATGACTCTGGGATTAATAAATCGATGAACCTTGGTTCTACTGGGTTATACATGAAAACAAAAGATATAATAATATAATAATAATCCATATTTCTCTCAAGGCTCGTACCATACTATTGGATGCCCACTATAGGCGAGTATACGCGCCGGAATGAAGCTGGTTACGGCTGCTAATGATTACAATTAGCAAAGAAGTATGCGTTCTTTTAATAAAAATTCAAAACTAAAACATCTACTAAAACAGGTAAAAATAGCGTAATAAAGTAAGTAAATAAAACAAGGGTAAACATATCCAGAGATTTATACTATATATAGTTTGCCTAAAAAAATGTCGTGGCGTGCTAAAAATGAAAACAAAAATAGAAACTAAAAATTTTCCAAAAAGTATCTTCTGAAACTTAACAAATTCAGGAATGTTCGAAATTTACTCGCTATCACTTTAAGGAACTATCAACCTTTTCTTCTTGATTGGAATAATGTCACTTCCATGATTACACATGATAATACATTTTTAGAAGTTTGACGCATTTCATTGCTTTATAAACCATTTAAAAGCGAAATCGTGTCAAAATAATGAGTTTACCCTAATAGTATGTAAAGCATATTTGTAACAGTGAAAGTAAGGGAAGGTTTGCTCACATTATAGTATAAATTTTTCTCACTTACCTGTATGCTAGATTCATGCATTTGAAGAGTTTGGTAAGAGAGGTTTCAATTTCCAAGTGTGAAGCTACAGCCAATCCCTCGTTACCAATTTCTTGAACGTATGACATTTTACGTGGAACAAATCGTTGTACGTCGGTGCAGGTATTTGCTAGATCCTCTGGTTTTGAAAGTTTTGGATCTTCAGGATCTAACATTTTTACTTCATCATCTTCTTCTAAATCATCTTCCTGTGCCTCCTCGGCCTCAAAATGAGACACCATAAATTGTCCGGAGTGTATTGACTCACGTTCCGATTTAGAAATATTAGCAGCATTAGTTCCATAATCAGATGATGCAGCTCCCGGTGCGACAGTACCGCTCGATATGCCGGTTGGTATACCACAACCTTGCTGCTGTTGTTGCTGCTGATTTTGTTGTTGTTGCAAATAATTTTGGTATTTATTTAGCATCATGTTGTTTCCTTATCTACAATTTGACGTGCGAATACAATCTATGGGTATAGTTATAAAGGTATGGACATACATCCATACGAACTCTAAATTTGAGCTTTATTCCCGCGTAATATTGCAATCAAAGTTTGCGAGCATAAGAAATCCTCTACAATAACAAAGTTGTGAAATAAACTATATTATTTGTATGTTGTTATCACTAGTAATTATTAAACACTTTTAGAATCGCAAATCGATTTGTGTATATTTAAATCACCACGACAATAATTATTTAATGTAGTTCCACTTTCAGCTGTTAATACTACTTTAGCGCTTTAGTGATTGCAGTAGGACCTACTCACAAGCAAATAGCTACTTGAAACAATATCTTTTCCATGAACTCGGCTCTATAAACGAACAATGATAACGCTTCGGATTGCGGCTATTCATGATTTACTGTTGTATGCACAAATGTTCGAATGTATAGACGATGTATTGTTTTTTAGCATATCAGTATAATTTTCCATATATGTACGTATATATGGACCTTTTACTGATGTAGTTATTTCGATTTGTCTCTTCAACTTTTGATTATTTTTTTTTTGTTTGTTTTTTTGTGTTAAACTTTTGTATCAAACCACTTGCTATTGTTTAGTTATGTTATTATATCGTATGCTTAATGTATGTACAATAAGTGTTTCTTATAAAAAACTGTTGCTCTTTTCATTGAAATTATACATTTTAATTTTTTAAAACCACTATTGCGATATTTCCCTCCAGAAAAATGTTTCCAGAAATCTTAAAAAACAGAGTCAGTAGAATCTAGCTCTTATCTTAATATATTTTATGGGAAAAATGTTTTTAAAAATGTATTTTATTTATAAAAAACCTATTTGGACAGATATTTAAAATTTTTCCAGCTCAGGTGCATTTTTTTAAGTTTATAATCTCTAGCTAACGGGAACTTACAAGTAACCTGGTTCTAAACTATAGTTAGCCCACTGCGATCTTAGGATCCATTGTGCCCTTATCTCGAATTAGTCTCTTCATAACATAAATAGTTGTTTTCTAACTTTTACTACGACTCTTTTTTTACATATTATATTATTATATACTATTTCGGGCGGTTTTCTCTCCGAGACCTTTCCAGCTTCTTCACCGGGCGAAATCTGACCCTGTCTCCCACTAAATCTACAGCGACTCTATTCACTACGTGGATTGCGAAGATGGAGCAAGAGTTGAATACCTCTATCTACTGACAACCACCTCCGAATCACGTTCGTGAGCACGCGGAACTTTCAAGGAAACATCTCCTTGCCGTTTGATTTGCGTAACCACAGGCGGGCCCTAAATGACCTCCACACCGATTCGGTTGACAGATTCCTCAGTTCTCGGCCTTTTAATCCCGTTATAGACACTCAACCACCTGTTCTTGTTGAGGAAGAACGTGTCCTTCAGAGGGAAACTAGAGTCATGCTAGCACAACTTCGGTCTGAATATTGTAACAGGTTAAACTCTTACCTATCCAGAATGAACTCCACTATACCAAACACATGCCCTGCATGCGGTATGGTCCTTCATGACCCACAACATCTTTTTTCCTGTTCAACTGAACACACTCTTCTAACACCAATATTACTCTAGTCCAACCCTGTTGAAACTGCACATTTCCTTTGACTCCCGTTAAAAGAGCTTGATGGCAATTTAGAGTGAACTAGCCCTTTGGGCACTGCTAACAACAACAAGAACAAGCAATCAGCTGTTTTTATGCCATCACTAGCTTGTTGTTTTAATAACAAATTCACTCCCCACAGATTTTAGAGGTTGCTGTCGAATTTACAGTCCTTGGCCGGATATGAACCATGAGCGCTCCGGTACTCCCTTGCGGTACTGCCAATGGAACCTTCTAGGTCATGTCATCCCTTCTTCCGCTGAAAATGGGAGGCAAGAGGTATCATATCCGGCAATCAAACATCGAGTTGCACGACATTGCCTTTGTGCATGTTAGTCGCCTCTTACGACCGGTAGGCCTAGCTCGGGCATATTCTAAACCCCTAACCCTTTTTCTTGTCTCAAATTTCCCTATCCAAATCTGTTTGTGTTTTTTGTTTTGTTTGCTGAGTTAGTTCTAAAACTATGTATGTATATTAGAGTGGGTCAATTTTTTTCTTGACAAAGGGGTTATCAAAATCGTAAACTACGATGGATTCTAAGAAAATTTGAAAAAATGAAAATCGAGCTTCCGGTTTTTAACGAGAAACTTTCGTATATTATCGATTTCGTGTAAATTTGGTACACATTTTAGATTGTACCTAGTTAGGTGAGATTATGAAAATGATTAAAATTGGGCAAAAACTACGGCCACCTCCCATATAACGGTATTTTTCTGTACGGTCACTGCTTTATGTTTTCGACTCTTGCAGTTGTTGCTGTTTTCCTTTTTATTTATTCCAATTTCTGTTACACTGTCGATTGTTTGTTTGATTGCACTTGTTTTTTTTTTTATTTGTTTGCTATGATTTTGATACAATATTACAGTTAGAAGTTTTTGTCATTATTTTAGTTTTTATGGGTGGATAGGTAACATGTAAAAAAAAACAAAATGAAGTTTCTCGTTAAAAACCGGAAGCTCCATTTTGATTTTAGACCCATAGTTCCTTGGGCAAATTTTCTTAGAATTCATCGTAGTTTACGATTTTGATAACCGTTTGGTGCATGTTTTTTGCTCCATGCAAATTGACCGACCCTAATGTATATACATATTTTTTTTTCTGTACAAATATAAAAATTATGCAAACATGTTTATATTGGTAGTGCTTTTTAAAAGGTGTAAAAATTATTTGTTAGGGAAAAGTAATTTTTTTGGGCGGTTTCGGTAGAACGTATGGAATTATAGCATTTTTCAAAAGTGTATATTTCAAAAAGTATTAAACCGATTTTTAAAAATAAAGCAGAGCAAGAAAATTAATCAAATTCCCCTTTCATTTCACATGCACATGCTTATATCTATGCTGACAACAACATGAACCCCTGGATCCACCAGTTTTAATAAGGAATATTTGTAGAAAAACATATTTTTACATTACAAGATCTGATTTAGTTGTTGGATTTTCTATAAATGTATCGTGTAAATTTAAGCAAATCTGCATACCTATGTATCTGCGAACAGATAAATTCATTACCTATACAATGATGTCTAAATTTTGGAAATCGAATAATAGTTTTTGAAAAAAGAGTTTTTGGAAATTTGAAATTTTTTATTGGAATATTAACTGGATTACATCATCGAATCTGTTCCCAATTTGCAGTGCTCTAGCTTTTGTTTAAATTTTTTTGCGCCTTAAATATGTATGTACCTACATACGTTTTAAAGTATTTTTTTAAGGATTGCTTCATGGATATTCCTTACTTATGGAAACGCATCCATTGGTGTGTATGTGATTTCTTCACACAAATTTTTGAAAAATGTCTTTTTTCAAATGATATTTCAGGTAGATATCGCTCTCCATTTCAAGTGTACAGATATTAATGTCAAAAAGGCGTAATTAAAGAGCCCAAAGGGTAAATTTTTGAAATAGTCAAAAACTACTCTAAATATGTCTTATTCAAGCTCATATGATGTATGAAATGTGGGACGACCATATTAAGCAAAGATGTCATCTTTGATATTAAGGGGCTCATACACTTTAGACTTATAACTGATAAACTCTCTTATTTAGGACTAATTTCTGTCTCCAATGGCTTGTTGGAAATTACTATTATGAGATTATTCTCACATATCTACATATGTATATGTATTTGCAGTCTCACAAAATAACTTTTCTGAAAACTACGTAAGCCGAGTTTTTTACTTTTGAAAGAGATAAACAAAGATCTGTAGATGAACCGTGAACATGGATATATGTATGCATCTACATATACTTTCTATGACATAATAATAAGTATCTCAAATTGAAAGGGACTGTTACTGTACAATAACAAAGCGAATTAAATATTAAATAATGATTCAATCGAATCATATTAATTAATTTAATAATAACCAATCCGCCGTGATCCTTATCTAAAGTTGTTTTTGCAGCGATAGCACAAAGTTGTTAAATCATTTGTACACACATTGCGGATGTTTAACTCACTAGTTATATGTAAATTGAACCTGAATAGATATACATTTTTCTTTAATAGGCTTTCACTTTTATTGTTCACTGAAGACTTCCATAAGAATATGTCAAAAGTAAGTTAAGTATACAATTTTCCGCAAACGCTGACTAAATGACGCACAAGAAGTACATACATACATTTGATATACCAATGCTCTATGAATTGGTTTTGTTACTTCGCTTTCATGAAGGAATTGCCGATCGAAAATAGATGTAATTTATGGCGTGTCACACTGCGAGCAGTAAAAAAAAACGCGTGAAACTAATAACACTAGTTGATATGCTCATTTGCCTCTTTTACAAAATTAACCCAAAATGTTGCGTTGTTCGAATCTCTTGGTGCTGGCTGCGCACAATTGGCAAGCGGACACTAAAAACTGATGGATCTGATCTTATGCTGTTAAACGAGAGGGGCAACAATTGCGACGGATGCGTAGACGAAGCGAAAGTACTGATTTAAGTGTTGGCCTTTGGTTGTTATGCGATAAGACTGCACAGATCTAGAAACCAAGTAAAGCTTGATATTGCACTGAAATACGTATGTGAAGATCTTTGTACTTGATTTAAGCGGAATTTCTGAAAATTCTTTTTGCAGTAATTTCTTTTTCCACTTTAATGTTAAAAATATTATTGTCAAAATTTATTCGGTTTATAAATTTCACTGTCATTGAATTCACCACAAAAAACATTTGTCAAAACCCAACTGTGGTGTAGTTGAATAAGGTGCTACTTAAAAATGTCTCAATATATAAGGTGTCTTGAACAGTAATGGCACAATTATTAGTTCGATAATGTTAAAGTAATGGAGAAAGTCAAAATATGTTAGTATAATTGTGTTTATTGGAGTAAATAACAACTAAAGCGGTAATACTTTCCATCGAACGTCAACTCTTAATACACGTCCAACGTCCAGCAATAACCACTATCGCAAGTAATAAATTGTATGGTTATCGGTGACCCACTCGGCGGCAAACTATTTTTGCTGAATAGTGGTAAGTTTTTCCTCGAAGAACTTGCAGATATTGGCCATGCCACTTCAGCAACTTAAAGCGTCCCGGGGACGATCAAATTGTTTGGCAGAACTGTTTATGTGTATGCGTGTCGTGTGCTTGTCGCTTGCCCGCACACGTTCAAACAGAAACCGTCAAACGCCATTTGCGTTGAGAGTTCGTAGTGATCGGACGTAAATATGTCTTCATCGGATGACGATTTTTTTTACTTGCAACTGCAGCTTTATTAAAAAAGAAGAAAAAGAAGGGTAAACAAAAATATGGATGAACAATATTCTTCCAGCTTTACTTTCCATAAAGTTGGTAAGCATTGATAAACTTCAATAAATTTTAATATACATTCTTTTTCGTCCGCGCAAGTGTTCATTTTGAATATCAACTCAAAACTAACACACTACAGTTTGTCAAACAAACGCGGCACGCTCAACAAAACGAGCGTCAACGCAGAAAAATCAAAAATTTTTGATTTTCATCAAACAGAGCCGACAACAAGTACGTGTGACACGAGGGCCGTCTTCGGCATCACGAACACAAAAATTCTGCCAAACAATTTGATCGTCCCCGGGACGCTTAAGTCGTTTTATCTTGTTTGAATTTTTTTGCTATCGATAACCAAAAAATTATATTACTTACAATAATGGTTATTGTTAACCAAAAAATGTTTCTCTCATTTATAATGGTTATGTTGACCAATATAAAATATGTCTTACGGTAATGGTCTCTTTTACTCCAGCGCTGTCTTACCCTTTACAATTACTTTTTAATAAATCTCTTTCGTCAGGAATCTTCATAAGTGACTGGAAGATAGCAACAATTACGCCTCTATTCAAAAGTGGGAGCAAATGTAATATTCGTAACTACAGGCCTATTTCAAAGCTATCAAACTTTACAAAACTTTTTGAAAGTATTGTTAAAGATCAAATACATTTTACTGTAAAGTCTTTAATCAGCCCTAACCAGCATGGATTTATTTCCGGACGCTCGACGGTCTCCAATTTAATGGTGTTCAGTGATTTTTGCATATCTTTGTTTTCGACTGGTTCGCAAGTTGACTGCATTTATACTGACTTTTTTAAAGCCTTCGATAGAGTTTCTCACAGAATTCTGATTACTAAGATAGCTTGTCTCGGATTCCATTCCTCTCTTCTGAATTGGATAACCTCATATTTGTCTAATCGGCGTTAAGTAGTCTCGCTTGATGGCTGGATTTCAGAATTTTTTGTTGCTTCTTCTGGTGTTCCCCAGGGGAGCATTTTAGGCCCTCTTTTATTCGTTCTTTTCATTAATGACATTGGCAGTTGTTTCTCATTTTCGAATTACCTTCTGTATGCTGATGATTTGAAGGTGTTTAAGGTGGTGAAGGACGCTGATGATGTAAGTAGACTTCAAAGTGATTTGAATAATCTCCAATAAATAAATAAATTATAACCAATATTTGAATACATCCGTATTAATGGTTAAATGGGACCTTTTGATCATATTTCTTATAACAGTTAATTTAATATTTGTATACCAGTGATATTAATAGTTGTATACCATTCGATAGCTATTTTGATTTCCTTTAATTTGATTTTTAGTTTTCTGCATTTGTTCCTAATTTCCTCTTTCTTGTTATAATGCCACTAGGATTGTCGAGTAATCCAGAAATAATTATAAAGTATAGGAACAAAAACATAGGTAAATTCGATTAACGCTTTCGGCACTTACACAACCAAAGGTTTCTATAGTTAACACATCGGCATTAATGTTGGAAGTTTCTTTAGAAGATCTATTCGCCGGAAGGAGGACATTAGCAAGATTCTCCATCAAAGAAGCCTAATATATGTAGATCAATCATCCAGTTGCCCTCGTGCATATTAGTCGCCTCTTACGACCGGCATGCCTACCTCGGGCTTATTTTAAACCCCCAAACTATGGGCTTGCGACTCACACTTGTCGACTGCCGGTTTATTGTCTCCGCGTCTCCTACGATGCTCAAATGTAGTCACACAACTACAGCGGTTCGTTGGCTTGAGGGCGACCTCTCGATACCTTCAAAAAGGGTTGGCCAGAATATGATTATGAGACAAAATTCTGTTTTAAAAAGTCTTTAAGGCAAAATTCTGTTTTTCAAAATGCTGTATTGAAAAACACAAATGGCAATTCTTTACCGTACGTAAATGCTAATACCCGTCCCGAAAAATTACCCAGGTCAAATCCTGATATAGGGGGCCGATCCATGTTTTTTATGTGCAGAACACCTTTCCGCATTGGCGGCCTTCGGCCGCGCTTAAAAAAAAACCCTGGGCTACGCCATGCCAACTCCGGGTCGTTGCCTGAAGCGTGGCAACGTTGCCACGGTACGCACACTTTTGCAAATTTTTCTCTCAGTGTAATTTGTGATTACAACAACCACATGAAAATGACAGAAAATTCTGAACCTTGATTGCAAACATCTCGCAAACTATTAAAAAAATTTGTTTTCCGTTTTCGGATTCTTTTTACAGAGGTCAAAACATGTCTTTTGATACCTCTCTTGATATTTTTGGAGGTGTATTAGCAGTTCCGTACGGTCGTAAAGAATTACCGTGAAAAGCTACTTGTGATTCACAACATACCAAAAAATATGTAGTGTAATACAGGTAGACTCTGAGCTAAGAACGCAACCCTGCTATGTATTTTGTTACAAAATATGGAAGCGTTTGTAAAGCATGTTTGACAGTTTAGAGAAAATGAAAATAAAAAAAATCTAATCAGCTGCTGAGTTGATACATATGCCATGGTAGCGCACATGGTTTAATAATTGGCGTGTTCCAGTTAAACACAAACCCAGACCTGTATAAAATTTTGCATGTAAATGCAACAACAACGCTGTGATCTTGATATTTTTCTGGGTCAGTTTCTGATCCGTAGTAGTAGATTTTTTTGTAGTAGATTTTTTGACAGCCAACCCTTATTTGCTTAGTAGCACAAACATGCATATGTATACACACTTATTTACAAAAACAACTCTCATGCAGCTGACCCGCATCGTTCCTGTTAAATTATGACCGTGACCCGACCCAGGTCAGCAAACTGGAACGCAACTTATATATGGTTACCTCGAAGCAAAAGAGAATACGAAATTACCGTTTTCGTCATATTAGCTCTGTCAAAAGTGCAGTTGTTTTGTTTTCTTTTCATTCGCGCCTTTCACGTGTTGCAATTTTAGCAAATTTTATTTAATGTAATTATTGAATTTTAATACACTTTGTATACTAACGCAAACGAATTTTTACACAGAAACGCAATATTAATAAATTATTTGTGCACAATAAAGCAATATTAATTTGTTTTGTAAACTAACGCAGGCGAAATTATTAGCTTTTCCACGAACTGTGCATAAAATGTAAACAAGAAAACAAAGCATGTGATAATTTGACACAACGAATGTAACTGTATATAAGAAGAACAAGTGAGTTTGCTGCTGCGTCAACCATATTAAATTATTTAATCATGGTAGCGCATGTTCGTTAAATGTCAACAATTTCTTGTGTCAAAAGTGATGGAAGTTATGATTGGTTATTGCTGCAAAGTTTTTTGCGCTGATGCCATGAAGCCGTTGCGCTGTATCAGCGCACTGTGACTACGCAATCGCACTAAGTATTAATTTAGCTCCGCTCAATTGTGAAAACACAAACAATCTTTAGATAAAGAATCCAATCCTCAACCTCCCAAAAGTGAATTATAATTCCTTGGACCGGAATACACCATTCGGCGGAAGGACTCCCAGCAAGAAGTCATCTGCTTTGCAATTTACGTTTATATTTAGCCAGCACTGAATACGAGACTGTCGGAATTAAAAAAACACTTTTCGAAACTGCGTGACTGCAGATCTTTTTTAACTCCTGACAGACCCCGATAAGCCCATTTGTTTTTAAATATTTTATGCTCGGGTTAACATTTTAAACAAAATATGAAGTTAATGCAAAGGCGCCTGTAACAACAACAGCGGTAACAAAACAATAACAGCGAGTGGCGGAGTTGACATATCATTATTGCTTACAAGTTAAAAAAAAAATCACAATTTTACGCGGTTAGGGCTGTTTTTAGAAGTGTGGTGGTGATAAATGAATTAAAAAGATGTGATAGTTGAAATGCTTCACCAATAATTATAATGTAAACAAAGTTTGGCACTTGTGAGACCACTTCGAATGAAAAAATAAAAAAAAACAACTCTGATGCTTCTACCGGCTCAGCGAATAAAGGCCTAACGAACTAACGCCTAGAAAAAAAATGAAATATTGCCTAAATATTTCATATAGGAATTAGGCGGTTGTTCATAATGAAATAATATCTAACATTTTAGGCATTTCTTCATTAAAATTGTTAGGTGATTCTTCATAATGAAAGGAAGCCTAACAATCAGAAATGAAGAAACGTCTAATTAGGTATTTATTCATTTTTGATTGTTAGGCTTTCTTTCATTAACGTTAGGCGCTTTTTCATTTTGCTAAAAGTGTGATTTCTATTGCTATTATGCGTTTTTGAGTGATATGAATGCGCTAATAGGGGTGTCAAAATACGCGATTTGACATTGGTATCAATGATCCGAAGTCGAAATTTAATTTTTGTGTTTAAGTGAAAAGTTATCAACAAAAAACCGAAAATTTACTTAGGTCAGTAGCGCGATTCACTAACTTTTAACAATCCCGCAATAGAGATATTTAACATTAACGTATACTGTTTAATTTAACAATTGTGCGATTCACTAACTCGGATTTAACAACACTTGTTATCTATGGTTTAAATTTGAGAAAATGGGGCATCACTGGTACTGAAATGTCAAAATTTACGAAAAGTTCAAAGAGGAATAGAAGAAAAACAATTGTTCGCGCAATTTGTTAGCAGATATTTCAGCAAAGGGAAGTATTTTTGATATATTTTATATTTTTATTCACTTACTGCCCTTTATTTTTCTTTGTTTTTTCAGAATGGCGCCAACAAGTGCTGCAGCAACCAAAAGAAGTCGGGCAACAGCAGAACAAATAAGGGTAATGGTGGATCTGCTGGGAGAAACTCCTGGTTTGGCGTCAGGCAGATTCCAGCGGATGCACGGCAAGCTGGAAAACCAGAAGAAGTGGAAGGAGATGGCGGAGAAGCTGAACGCCATTGGAGGAGCTGTTAAAAGTGTGGAGCAATGGGTTACGGTAAGTACAAAAGTGAACAAAATGTTGCTAACCAATTCGGTAATTGTTTCCTAGGTAATTGTTTACGACCGTACGTAGCTGCTAATACACCTCCAAAAATATCGAGGGAGGTATCAAAAGACGCGTTTTGACCTCTGTAACAAGAATCCGAATCCGGAAAAGAAATATTTTAGTTCAGTGAAAAGTTATTAACAAAAAACCACGGTCGTAAAGAATTACCGTTTCCTTTAGGAGACAACTGCTTACACATTGTTTGAAACCTTTTAGCAGTCGTCTCCTAAACGAAACAATTACCACCAATTATATGGAATGGTGCATCGTGTGTAACTTTGTTGTTAATTTTTCTTTTTTTTTTGCAGGTCTGGCGAGATTTAAAAAGCCGCACAAGTAACCGTGTGCGTGACCGCAATAACCAGCAGTCCCAGACGGGGAATAGGAGCATCTCTGTAGCACCACTTACAGAGATAGAGATGCGCATTGTGGAGCTGATTGGAGACAGCTATATTGAAGGCGCACCAGACTGCTTGGATAGCTTGGTGTTGGAAGAGGTGAGTTTGTAGTTTTGCACCTATGTATATTGATTATTGTTTTTACTCATCCTTTCGTTCTCTTACAAACTTATAGCACCTGAATTTGATCGTGGAAGAGGAGTACCTGGAAGATGGTGCCAGTATCGAGCTGCAAGCAATCTCCGAGGTTCGAGACCCACCAGCTACACCATCTGCTGTCGATAGGCGAAGATACGAGTCAGTCACTCCTGCAACCACACCTCGAACTCCTGCAGCAACACCTCGCAGGGGCTTGAAAAGGAAGAATGCCGATGTGGCAGAGAGCGAAGCTGAGAAGCGATTTTTGGCGATCGCTGAAAAGCAGGCCGATACAATGAGGGTAAGAAATAATACAAAGTTTAAATGATTTTTAAGATTTTCTAAGAAAAAAATTGCCAAACACCTTATTAAACTATATTCTTACTATACTAAAATTGACAAAAATATATAAAATTGATTATAATTATAAAATTTCACTTTTCTTATTTATTTCTTATCCTCTAGATGATGGCAGAAACGCAGAAAAAGCTTGCGGAAAACGACGAGAGGAGGATTGAGGCGACCTTTGCGATGGCCGAGGCAATCAACAACATTGCCCGGTCAAACGACAATATTGCGAGGTCGACAGAAAATCAGTCGAAAGCCACAACGTTTTTTGGGGAAGCGGTGAGAATCTGCAGTGAGATTTTCAGCCGGCTGTCAGGTGCAATCTTAGAAAATAATTAATTTAAGTACTAATAGCTTTAATTTATCTTAGAATTGTTACTTTTTGGTTTATATATGTATCGTTAACATCAACTATAAAGCCATCATAGATTGTTTGTTTTGCTTTGTATTAGATTGTTTGCTTTTGCTTTGTATTAGATTGTTTGTTTTTGCTTTGTATTAAGTTTAAGTAAGTAAGTAAGAGTTTCTGGAAGATGGCTTTATATGTGATGATAGCGATATTTTTAAAAATGAATTTATAGTCTTTTGAAGTATTTGAAATGAACTGAATTGTTAATTTTATACCTGTTTTAAATGTTAGTTTAAGTTTTCTAGTATATATATATATTTTTCTTTATAAAATGTTGAATTGTTTTAAGTTTTGTTTAACATGTTTTCGTTTTTATGGTTTTTAGTTAAAGTTTTCTAGTCATTTTTTATTTTTCCTTATAAAATGTTGAATTGTTTTAAGTTTTGATTTCCATGTTATCGTTTTGATAGTTTTTAAGATTTTTTAAGTTTCTACACCTTTTCAAGCTAATAATAATAAGAGAACGAAAGCTTTTAATTTTAATATGTATACATGAAGTTGTAATGTTTTCTTTTTTGTAATTAGTATAAGTAAAGAGGTGATGTAATGTTTTCTCTTATCATTATTAGGTTGAAGAGGTGTATTTTTTATGATTTCTCTTTTGCTTGTAGTTTTTAATAAAAATGTTTTAATGGTCTGAATATGTGCCTTATTATCTTTAAATAAAATTAAACAAGAAAATAAAAAAAATAGAAGTTTTCAATCAATAAAAGTAGTACGTTTTATTTTGTTTGGTAATCGTAGGACAACAAACTGGCTTAACTTAATTGCTTAATTGTCCACGATGCCTGTAGGCTAAATATATAGCTATTGCGCTGCTTTCAAACAACGATACTATATTTTTACTTTTCATTAATTTTTGACAATTTTACAAGCTATCACTCCCCGAATGTAGAACTCTTACCTGCGGCGTACATTGTTGCTGCAAGGATTTATTGTGGATAGGTACACCATTTGGTGGGCGGAAGTTGACGAGAGAAAATCGGAGGAAATAATCCAAGTGTGTGCAGTTAACTTACTATGAAGTTGTGGTTACTACTAGTAAATAAAACTAGCTATTTGTAAATAGTATTGACGTGTTTATTTATTAGACATTATAGATCGAAGTCAGAAGGAAATAATTGAGGAATCATCGACATCGGCACAATATATTAAATTTAAAGCTAAACATCTACATCGTATTTAATTTAAAATCAGATTGCCAATGAAAATTAGGAAAATATAATTTATAATAAGATTGTTCACTTCAAAACATGACAACTTCAGTTCAATGCAAGGAAATTCTATTTCACAAGCAGACGCCCGAATTTTAACACAAGATAAAGAAGTATTCTTATTTTAAAAACACTCGACTGCTATTTCAAAATACTTTTAAGAAATGCCCTATCTCAGAAATTGTTTCAAAAACGCCCTATTTCAAAATACGATTCAAAAACGCCCTACCTCAGCTGAATATGTATGAAATTTTCGTTCAGATAGGGTGTTTTTGAAACTAATTTTGAGATAAGGCGTTTTTCAAACGAATTTTGAAATAGGGTGTTATTGAAATAATCTGAGATAGAGCGTTCTTCAAACAAATTCTGAAAAATTGTGTTTTTTAAAAATAATTTCAACCTATTCTGATTTTCAACAGAAGGCTTCTTATTTAAAACTTAAGGTTTCTGATTTTAAAATTACTATTCTAATTTTGAAGTAGACATTTCTTACATTGAACTGAAGTTTTCTCATATTAAATTCGCTATTCTTAATGTTAAACGAAATGTTCTTGTTTAGAGCTGAAGATTTCTTAATTTGAAAATGGTGTAGTAATAAAAGCTTCTAAATTATTACAGGCAAAAAATTCTTAAAACAGTTGCCTTGCATTCCATTGGCTCAGTAAAGAATCTATACATATATCAGTAAAGAATCTATACATATATCAGATATGTGCAGTTATTCTCTCAATTAAAAGTGTGCGATTTCGCATAACTTTTACCCCGTCAAAACTCCGATATTACCAACTTTTCCTTTATATGTAAAAGCTATTAAACGAGTATGACAATCTGAATTAACACACAAAATAAACGGGTTACTTAAATTTAAATAAAATTTTTCAATAATAAATTTAAATTATTTGTAGATCAAACTCGTACTTATGAACTAGTTCTAAGAGTATTAGCAATTTTAGCCGAGACTGATCTTCGATAAGAAAACCCATTCACTATGTATCACTAGTTCGTTTTCATTAACCTACTTATGGTGAAAATTAACATTTAAAATAGCTTATGTTGTCATTAGAAATTATCATCTCGAAACAATATTAAAACCCAAATTTGTTAACTTAGGACATGTTAAAGTTTTGCGTAAAATCATATTCAATTGTCGGTATAACAGTTTGTACGAACTTTAAAAAAATTATCAAATACATATGCACACCTCCGTCCAGGCAAATGTGGGTGGCTTTCCATTGTGACAGTTTTCTTAGCATGATCCTGGGAAACATCCTCATACATTTGTTCAACAGTTAATGGCTTTCGATGCTATAAGCAAGAGTAAATGTAATATATTATGTAGGCAAATCGTAAAAAACAAATTACTCACTTCATCATAACCTACTACCCAAAGGCGAGGGGTCTGATAATATTTATCATGTTATGTGTAAATCATAGGTACGAGTATGCAAGACAGAGTCTGTGCTATCAACAGTGCCATCAGTAGCTTCTTTTGTTACCAATTCTTCATCTAATTTACGTGTTGTTGTTGCAACAGATGGATCTACCAATTGCAACATACCACTTTCTTCGAATTCATGCAATTTTACTTTGACATAAACGATGTTTCGCCGTGGGACAAGATAATAGATTGAAGCGTGAACACAAGTCAGCTAATTGTGGTTTTAGATTCTCCGTCTTTAGACTCTTGAACTGTAATCAGAAAACGGTTTAAATATGTTCGAAAAATATTATTACATTCTTTCTTAAATTACCTTATCATTGATGTCAATGAAATCTAAAAATATTTGGCCCTGGTTTGACCAATTTGGTACTTTAATGGTTTTATTCGCCTCAGCACCTTCAAACTGACTCAAAAAGTTATGTAAATAATCCAGATTATCTGTAGTGAAAATAAGAAAGTAACTTTATTGTCTTTTCAATAGCTTTTCTACTAAGGCGCTCACCATTTATAATAGCATCTGGTACAATGTGCTGGAATATAACATCATGCGCTAGTGCCCAAGGTGTTGGTGGCAACGAATAAAATTCCTCTGATTTGAAGGATTTTTCATATGTTAAAAGTGCGTCGGTAATAGAAGCCGTCGGCGACGAAAAATACCACAGTTGAATCTACCAATTAAAATATCCAACATGTAAATTGAGCAAATAATTTTGTTTGAAAGCAATTCCACTCACCGCTAAAACTTTTATCCATTCAATGCCATCTAATGTGTTAATTGGGCGGACAAGCAAAGGGACCATACTGAGACAGCATATTCTTCTAATGGTCCGAGATTAATTTGTTTAATTGCTTCATCCAAATGTTTAACTATCAAATCACTTCCATTATCTGACTTTATCCAAGGACATTCACTACCCTCAACATCTTCTTGTAG
Source organism: Sphenella marginata (assembly GCA_951509765.1). Lineage (NCBI taxonomy): Eukaryota > Metazoa > Arthropoda > Insecta > Diptera > Tephritidae > Sphenella > Sphenella marginata. The sequence continues at coordinate 87,779,451 of OX608080.1, read as the reverse complement.
CGAATTCCGCAGTTGTAGTTCCAAATGTGTTACAATGCTCTCTTTGAAATGCTCATAATGCATTACTGACGATATTTTTATGTGTTGTAAAATTGTAGCACTATAATCATTCGATCCTCGTCCTTTAAATATATATGGCGATACAGAGTAGAGATGTTCATCTAAAGTAAATAATGAATATTAGTAGATATTTGCTTCAACAATACATGTGTCCTTACTTTGCACTTCGTGATCCAAATTTTTGCGAGTGGTTGGCACGATGAGTGTATTTTGTGGCCCGAAACCCAGTTTAAACTCAAAAGCCATATTTTTCACTTCAATAATTTGTAAATATAACACAAATTGTCCAAACAAAACAAAAGTAAACAAAACTTTAACAGCGCAAAAAGAATCTCTGATGAAATGTCAATTTACAGATTGACAACGATAAGTTATCGAATTTAGAGTTGACAAAAAGTTAGTGAATAGCATAGATTGTTAAAATTATTGTTACGTTAATTTATCGTTGACAAATTGTGTTAAAACAGTTAGTGAATCGCAAAATTGTTAAAATTATTGTTAAGTTAATTTATCGTTGACAGATTACGTTAAAAAAGTTAGTGAATCGCGCTACAGATCCCCAATTCGGGGCGTGATCCATGGTATTTCTGTGCAGAACTCCTTCCCGAATTGGCGGCTTTATTGCCAATTCAGAAAGGTGCTCTGCACAAAAATACCATGGATCCCGCCCATAGAGTGGGAACGGTGGCATGTTGCCACCGTTCAGGGCAACCACCCGGAGTTGGAATGGCGTAGCCCAGGGTTATTTTTTGAAGCGCCAATGCGAAAAGTGTTCTGCACATAGATTAATTGTGAAATAAGTCCCAAATAATGGGACTTGTATCATTCTAAGAATCTTCTAAGAATTTTAATTGGGGTTGTTAGGCCTTCTTTCATTGGGCGTTATTTCATAATGAAAGAAACCCTATTAATTAAGACTTTCTTTCATTTTTAAAATTAGGCTTTCCTTCAATTTTGAATTTAGACGATCTTTCAATTTCTTGCTAGGCGTTCTTTTTTAGGCATTCTTTCATTTCGAAAAATTAGGCGTTAGTTCGTTAGGCCTTTATTCGCTGAGCCGCTTCTACCTGCTAACCCCAATCCTAAAGTGAACCTTTGAGTCTCACTTTGAGTTTTAAGTATTGCTTATTCCCGCACCAAATAATATTTTGATTTGAAATTTTACGTATTTCTCCAACTGAATGTAATTATTATGGCGTATTTATTATTTTTTTGATTGTGTACGTATTTTTACCATTTTTTTGCACTCGTACAAAATTGTAACGTTAATCCTAAAGTGAGTCTGAGGGACTCACTCTGTGAAAAACAAAAGATGTGTTACTCCAGAATTTTTGCCGAACAAGTCTCGGGAAATTAACTCAACAATATTCGGGTTTCAAAAACATATAACGATTGCCTCTCATGTTCCCAAAGCTCGAAAAGCAGATATTTTCATATCGACTATGCATCATAATGATACGGTCTTTGAAGAACAAGCAAACCGAATTTCAGAGATCAATAAATTTTATAATAAAAGCAGAGGGGGCGTATGATCAAGCGCAAATGTAATAGATGGCCTCTTGCCTTTTTTATGAATTTAATTGATGCTGTAGGTATTGCTTCATCCATTATTTGGATAAAAACTCATCCAGAGTGGCACAAAAAAAAGAAAAACCAAAGATATTGGTTTTTGCGAATATTAGGAGAAATCCTTGTGGAGTCACGAATACAAAAAAGACAGTCGGCCAAATATCTGTGGTAATAAACAATAACAGCCTAAGTCGACTTAAGAAATTAGACCCGTTGAAATTTTTGCTGGCGATTTTGAATAGCAACATCGAGAAATTTTTCAAGACATTCATTGGCCTTTTATTACTTTGTTTATAAACAATTAAATCCAATATGTATGCCTGAGTTATAAAGCAGTTTTGTTACAAAAAATCGCCAGAAGAAATATCAATTGGTCTAATTTCTTAAGTCGAGTTAGGTTGCTATCGCTTATGACCACAGATATATGCGAGCAGAAACACAGCCAGCCATAAAAGCTGTAATACTACCTGCTGATTCGCAACCCTGTTCTTCCGCCATCTTGAAACGAAAGCGAAAGATGACAATCTTTGTCCGACGAAAATATCCAAAATGCAGAAACAAATTTGCAATAAATGCAAAAAAAAATATCTGTAACCAGCATTCTACTACGAAAATTTTTGAAAACTATTATGAATAATTTGTCCTTAATTACTTCATAGACAAAATGTTTTCATGTTATGTATTTCAAACTCTTTAAAAAATTAAATAAATATGATTTGAAAAGTTTTAGAATTCGTTACTTCATCTGTACATATAAAATAAATTACCGATATTCATGCCTATTACGGTATCCGACGGTTTCGATTCGAGTGCAAGCAGTTGCGGATTTAACTTTTAAAATTGAAAAAAGGCTATTAGATTTAAATGAAATCGATAAAGTTCATTTTGTAAAGTTTTCTAACTCAGATCCACAACTGATTTTTCGCGAATCCATCCGCACTCCCCGCGGATGGCATCCATCGGATATGGGAATAGGCATGATTATGTTTTAAGCACTTTTCTCTCTATGAGCTTCAGAGTCTCAGTTTAAGATCTGTGTAACTTTTTAAAATTAGGAGATAAGGGCTAATTGTACCATGAATGTACCCAAAAAAAGCTTTAACAAAGTTATTATTCATGGCTGTTCTGAAATCCGATATCTGTGGGAATCGGAATTGAATTCGATCGAAATTGCAAACTCGTGTTCTCTAATTCTATCTATTTAAAATGATCGGAATCAATGTTCGAATCTGATTTTTGCACCGCATTTGGTGTTCAGTTCAAATAAATCCGACGAGGTATTTCTTCGCGAAAATAACCGTTTTGTGAAAACTTTTCATTTAAGACAAAATTAATTAAAGAAAATGTACGTATAAGCCATGATTTAAATATATTTTTATAAATTAATTGTTTTTATATATGCATAAAGGGGAAAACATAAGAATGCAGCTCAAAGCGCATCTATGCTGCAATTCATGGAAAGACATCCAGATTTTGCCCAAGGCCATACAAAGTGAGACCTAGTGAGGGTTTAGCAGCAATGGCAGGAATTGTCCAATGCTTTGAATAGCCAAGGTCCAAGTAAGAATGTGAATAGTTAATTCTATATGGGTGCCGTCAATGCACCCAACTTTACCAGGTATTCCGCATTTATTAAAAAAGTTAACCTTGCATTCATTTCGTGCACTTTCTGGTACATTTAACTTTACCCCCATATTGCATTTTTTCCATTCTAGGACGTTCAATGCATTGCCAATTACTTTAGATGCAGTGCTGCAGCCTAAGCTGATGTTTGCATCTTTACCTACAGCCCTCTGGTAACTTCCTTCTCCCAGGAACCTCAGTGTTGCAGCCAATTGTAGAATGGGTGGAATGAACTTATGTTGTAACCATCCCTCGACTTTATTCAATACCATGCAGAATGCATCTTTATTAAGACGGTATTAGGCAATAAACCTTACCAAATAGTGAAGAAAATTAAACTTAACTCATACATTTTTCACTTATTTATCTTACAAAGAATCTGGAAGACTAAGTGGATCGCTGTGGTCACGCAATACTCTCCTCTTAATATTTTCCTCCTTATTCACCTCTATGTCTTCGATAGCAATTGCAGCCACAATCCAGAAACTCATTTTCAGCACACTTTTTTTTTCAGTGTGGCTACCGTGGCACCACCTGAACATAAATACCATGGATCATGCCCCGTTTTGGAAAGTTTTACCCTCATAACTTTTGAACAGTTGAAAAAAAAAAACTCATTTCAGATTCTAAATCTAGACGTGAATACGCGTCTTTTGATACCCCACTAGACTTTTTTAGTCTAGTTTTGGGTGGGGCTCATAAACTGCACCATTACCTCCAATTAAAATGCAAACCATATCACAACACAAAACAGCTGAGTTTTGACAGTTCGAATCGGATTTGCCCTATGTTCGAATTTATCGATTTCGATAGGATTGAGGAACACCGTTTTTAATCCGAATCGGAATATCAATCCTTTGCATGAACGTTTCGCAGTCTGCATGACATGCAATAGGGCCTCAGTTGTATGTTGACATTCGAGATGAACAAGTGTGCGGAAGAAAATCAATTTATACTACGATTTATTGAAACGTACCAATGCTTACCAGCTTTGTGGAATATAAAGTCTAAGCATATTCAGCCCAATTATAAATACTCTCGCGGAATCTCGTTCTCTCGGATTTTTTTATTCTCTAGGAAAAATTCCTCCAATTCTTTTCTCCTAGGGAGCAAAAAAATGGGGAACGGGAGTTTCGAATTTTCGAAATCAGCTGTTTTGCCAAATGAGCGGAAATTTATTTTCCAAAAGTTTAATGAATGTAACAAATTCTCATTAAATAAAGTAAAAAAAATATTAAACAATGTATAGTATTGCCTTTCACCTGATGGGGGAGGAAGTTAATGATGAAATAGAAGTGCAGGAGCATGAACAGGGGAGTATCAGAAGAAGGTTGTAGTACGAATCCGCTGGAACTACCACAGTCGTTGTAAGTTGTTTCACTCAGTTTTCTTTCTATGTTCAGTCTACTTTGTGACGTTTGCAGATTTCAAAAGTATTATAGGGTCAATAAGCACGCATTTCGATACTTATTGGACCTTCTTCCGTTCAACAATACATTTTGTTGGTGGTCCTGCCGAATTCAGCTCTTCCTCAGTTTTCCGCCAAAATCTTCTTAACACCTCTTTACTTCCCTTATGAAATCCTTGAGCAGTTTCTGGATGGCTTTGCATCAACACAAATAATTTTCCATTTGAAAAACATTTACTTACATTTTTTTGTAGTTCTCCTTTTCATGTTGATCATGAAAAAATTCTGTATAAATGGCACTAAAATCTCCCGTTCACTCACATTCGTAATAGCTACAGCTAGGTACTAACATCGAGTTTCACGTGAAACAGCTGTCAAAATCCATACAAAATTTCTTGTCGTGAAGTAGCCGTGAAATTTCGCTTGTATTTCACGGCAAAGTAGTACTCAGTTCACGGCGTGTAAATGTAGCGCAACATGACATTAGCAACATTTTTTCACGACTTTTTAAATTGACAATGTCATTTAAAATTGAGGGAAAAGTGACATTTCTTGAAATTTCTATTCTTTTGACACTAAAAGTTGCTAGCATTTTGACGTTTCTTCTCATTGCTGCTAGCAACATTTCACGGCAAGGAAAATGCATGTTGCTAGCGGAATTTCACGGCTGTGAACTTAGTACTTGGCTTACTTTTCTCTCATAACCCGTTTTCCCATTTTCGAACATTATTCAGAATAGGAGGAAAGGGAGAAGTGAAAAAATTCCCGAGGAATTTTTATTCAGAATAAGGGAAATGGGAGAAGAGGAAAAATCCGTGCGGAATTGTATTTAGAATTCGGCTGATAGCAATCGAGACGAAAAGGCGGCAACAATCATCTTCCGACGACGACATATTACGTGCGCACGCTACGAACACTTAATTCAAATGGCGCATGACATTCATTTGCATGAATGTTTGCGGGTAAACATCATTCACAAGAAGCGCACACGTCATACATGCTGGATCGTTTCGCCGAGCCTATTGACTAGCCCAATAAAATTGTTGTCCTAGGAAAATTGCTCAATATATCCATACACAAAAATCAAATTCCAATGGTAAGTCTGGCAACATCGCTACCGATACCTTTCGATGTCTGGTGAACTTTTCGATGACCATGCTTCCTTCTATATCATTTTCCTAATGAAACCGAAAAGACGTAAAGTGTTATTATCCATATTTTCTGCATTTATTTTGAGGTGAAAATGGATTTGTAGCGTGTTTCCGTAAGCACAAACCTAAGCACATAAGTGCAAAATAAGTTGTCAGCGAAAATGATTTTAAAACAAAGGTAAGTAAACTTGTCCACGTCAAAGAATGTCGATGCAATTTTTGGCATAACTATGTACACAAGTGTACACACATGCATATGGGGTATTTCGTCACAGGGCGCAGCCATGTTGGAAAGGGGCGAATTCGTCCACTGCTCTGCTGTTTTCACGTTTCAAATTTCATCATAGTTACAAATAGTATAGAATTTTTTCTCAGGAAGCTGAAGCAATATTCCAGTTAATTGAACACTTTGGAAGGATATTAACATCGGCAATTTCATTTTGGAAGGGGAAGTGGACGGCGTAGCACCGCCACCCAATACTGTCCATCACGTTGTGCGTGGCTCCTGCTTTAAAAGGATGAGGACAGCGTAGCTTTCGCTCGCGCACATTGTCGCCACCACCGCATATGGCAGCCTACAACTACTGTTGCTCGTGCATTATAGATATGAGCAATGATGGCGACAACCGATTCCACTTTTGCCAGAATGTCTAGTACCCGTCCGTAGGTTTCTTTTAATAGGCTGTTTAAGGTGGTTGTTTCCCCTTGCGGTTTTTAGTCAACGACTCTCGATCAGACCTTCAGACCAGTGAGAGATACAATATCCGCCATACATACTTTATGTTACCTGTTGTTGGAGGGAGAAACGCGTAACCGAAGTGGTAGGATACGCATTGGGATCGTTAATTTGAGATCCTTGGGGTATAAGCGTCGAACATGATCAACCGCGTCTAATTTGCCGCGTCCCGACCTTAGTCGCCATCTTTAGAGCAAACCCTTGCATCAGGGCTGCTCCATATTTTATTTTCACGGGCTGATATCAAAGTCATAGGTCTGCTTGCTGAGGGCTTAATCCTACCACGGGCACGTCGCTTCAGCGCACCCTTACCGCCCCTGCCATCATCCAGCAGCCACGATGGTAGCCCAGTCAGTACAGTGCACGTAGTGTACCGGACCAGGAGCTGGCGGCCTTGGTAACATTCGCACTGGTGGGGTAGGAGAATTGCTCGTGTCTAAAAGTGTGGCACGAGCAGCAGGGGGCATTACACATTTCTTGCAACTCGGTGGTTGATCTACGGACATGATGCCTCTCATTACCCATCTTCCTTCTCTTTCCTTTCGGAAGGACTGACGACATGACCTAGAAAGTTACACTGGTCATAACAAATCGATACCACGACAGTCGGGCAGTACCGCAAGAGAGTACCGGAGCGTATCGGATTCATATCCGGCCAAGGACTGTTAATTCGACAACAATCCCCAAAACCTTCGGGAAGTGATTTTTGTTGCTAAAACAACAACAACAACAACACGCTTATTGATGGGCAGTTTTAGTGCTGCTGGTCAAGGGGGAAATGTTGCGGTGCGGCACTGGTTATAATTGTTTCTAAATAAATCCTGATGTTGCTTTTAGCGACAAAAACACTAACCGAAGGTTTTAGGGAGTGTTGGCGAAATTGGCAGTCCTTTGCCGGATATGAACCCGGTACGCTCCGGTACTCCCTTGCGGTACATGCCACAAACAGAGGCATCATAACTGTAAATCAACCGTAGTTACCTTTGTTCATTTTAGTCGCCTCTTAAGGCAGGTATACCTACTTTGGGTATATATAATCCCTTATTCGCAGGGGTATTAAAAGAGAAAAGAAGCATCTTGTGGCTTGGAACTGATGCCGATCTTTGGGAATTGTAGTTAAGTAAATGGTACAATCACCGATAGGCCATATATTTAATTAAAACAATTTAAACAGCATTGATGCGGTTTAATGGCTAAGCTTTATGCTGATTATAAATTGAGGAGGTCCATAACAAAACGCAATAATTCCACCAAAACAATTTTTTGGAAAAACGAAAAAAACTAATTTAAAAATAAAATTAATTTAATTGGATACATATGGAAATGTTTCATTTTGGTCTGAACTAATATTTTTGGCGTTGAATAACAGTAAAATTATTGACCTTTGGTATGTTTTATAGCAATGGTTACATAGGTTTTAATGCGTAGAATTGGATTTAGTTAAAAAACCAAAATATTTGAAAAGTGGAATTGTTGCGTTTTGTTATGGACCTCCTCAATTGTCATATGTACTTATATTAATGTGTTGTCTTTAAATTTCAATGTAGCGCCATCATGGCATCCTTCACATCAACAACCGCGTTTTTAGGACAAGAATCCTCTCAAATACTAAGCCCTTCTTTAGAATATTCTATATCAAGTCGTGGAAATGAAAACAATTTCGTTACATGCCACAAACAGAGGCATCATAACTGTAAATCAACCGTCGTTACCTTTGTTCATTTTAGTCGCCTCTTACGGCAGGTATACCTACTTTGGGTATATATAATCCCTTATTCGCAGGGGTATTAAAAGAGAAAAGAAGCATCTTGTGGCTTGGAACTGATGCCGATCTTTGGGAATTGTAGTTAAGTAAATGGTACAATCACCGATAGGCCATATATTTAATTAAAACAATTTAAACAGCATTGATGCGGTTTAATGGCTAAGCTTTATGCTGATTATAAATTGAGGAGGTCCATAACAAAACGCAATAATTCCACCAAAACAATTTTTTGGAAAAACGAAAAAAACTAATTTAAAAATAAAATTAATTTAATTGGATACATATGGAAATGTTTCATTTTGGTCTGAACTAATATTTTTGGCGTTGAATAACAGTAAAATTATTGACCTTTGGTATGTTTTATAGCAATGGTTACATAGGTTTTAATGCGTAGAATTGGATTTAGTTAAAAAACCAAAATATTTGAAAAGTGGAATTGTTGCGTTTTGTTATGGACCTCCTCAATTGTCATATGTACTTATATTAATGTGTTGTCTTTAAATTTCAATGTAGCGCCATCATGGCATCCTTCACATCAACAACCGCGTTTTTAGGACAAGAATCCTCTCAAATACTAAGCCCTTCTTTAGAATATTCTATATCAAGTCGTGGAAATGAAAACAATTTCGAAAATAACAGGCGAAACAAACAATTCAACAATGGAGTCATTATCACTGCCTCGGGAGTTGTATTGGGACGGCAAAACGGAACCGATTTCGCCGTTATCAATCGAGTTATTTTCGATGACTGAGCCAGCTGGGTTTTGGCTAAGTGATGACGAAAGCTTCGACAAAGGTTAGATTCAATTGCAAAATGGGTTACTATCATTTAAAATTTACATACATACATGTATCTCACAGGGGTTACAATAGCCGGTGACAAAGATTTTGAACTAAAAGCGGAAATGGAGCTTATTAATGGCGATGATTTCGTGTTCGAGTTTTGCGATTTTAAAGAGGAAGGTAGGTGTTTTAGCTTCAAAATATATCTACAATTTGCAATCCAACTTTTATGTGACAAAAAAGTATCTTTTGGGTAACTTGCCGTTAATTATCTAGCACAACAATTTGACAAAAATTTTATTATAGTGCTAGTCAGGAATACCATTATTTTAAGACTAGTTTTAAATAGATATATCAATATTTTAGTCATTGAAAGGAAGAAAGATTATAGGAACGGGTCATTGTGTACACAATAGAAAGGAAAAAAGAAAACAAATATTAGAATACATTGAGTAGTAAGAAAAAAAAAAGAAATAAATAAAAACATTAAAATTATTAAAATTAATTTTAAACTTATGAGTCATTATAAAAACTAGTTAGCTCTTTTTTGAAGCGCAGCGCATTACTTATTAGCCTTAGTCTAGAGGGAAGTGAGTTCCAAAGACGTATCGAAGTAATAAAGAACTGTCGATCAGACGTTAGCATACGATATCTGAAGTGCGTAAGGAGTACGGATCTCGATGATTGAAGGAAAGTTAGCCTTCGATATAAATACCATGGTTTCTTCGTATTTATTAATTTGTGTATGGCCACAAGCGTTTTAACTTTTAAAAGATTATCAAAAGAAATGCCAAGCAACTGTTCCGCGTGAGAAGAAATGTGGTCAAGTCTACTTAGCCCGTAAAAATATCTGGCAATGTTGTTGTACACAACATTAAGTTTGAGTTATTTTGATTTTCTGTTTTTCCGACAGGGTGAATGCTAGACTTATATTGGAACGATTTTCCTTCACCCCTTGTCAATTTTTGTTTGTTTACAAACCGGTTTCGGCGTGATGGCATACAATCAGCTGATTGCTTGTTCTTCCGGCGCACTTTCCAGCAGAGCCAAGTCGACGATTGTAGGACCACTATTTGGTTGCAGCCAAAATCAGGTACCTTTTAAAAAAAATGTGTTTGGAAAAAGAATTCTGGCCGCTGAAAAAATGATTTAGAAATTCAATCCTTTCTTTGAGCAATGGCATTGGGGAGCATATATCCGGTGTTGACTAAGTACGAGCAACAGTGCTGATTAGCAGCGCATTATTGACATCCATTTGGCCTTCACATACATTTAATTGTATGCAAGCCGATTCATTTTGCAACATATGCCTAAAAGTATTTTTAAAGTAGTAGCATTAGAGGTAGTAGTAGTAGAAAAACGTGTCAATGCACATTTCTCGTACAATCGTAGGAAGACGGAACCCTTTTTAGACCTGTTTGGCAGCGTTGTTGTTGGCCAAATACTCTCTGTATCAACTGTATGTGTGTTTGTACATATATTATTCTGTTCCTGCGTTCTTCGCCCCACATATCTGCACTTGAACGTCCCTCACCCTGCACCTAAATGTGCAAAGCTCGCCCGTAAGTGCAAAATACTCGTACGAGCCGTTTTGCCCATCCCTGTCTCTCACCTCTCATTACTCATCTTCTCTTTCCTTTCGGAAGGAGGGATGACATGACCTAGGAGGTTGCACTGGTCATACCAAAACGCTACCACGACAGTCGGGCAGTCCGCAAGGGAGTCAAGAACTGCCAATTCGACAACACTCTCCAAAGCTTCCGGATACTGTTTTTGCCGTTAAAACAACAACAAAACCTTATTTGACCATGATGTCGACTCGACGAACAGCATCTTAGGACGCCAAGGCATGGTTGTATGGTCCGGCAATGTTGATCTGGAGATAATTAATATTTGCATACCTCCTGTCACCTGCTGTCAGAGTAAGTATTGCTCGCATCTCTTTCCTCACCGTCCGTCGTACGAGAAGAGGAAATTGCGGCTCTGACAAACTAGCATGATCATGTGCGGCGCTTAGGCCCTACGGATCCTCTAAGATCTCAATGCAAAAGTCAGATTTTTCTTTGGTCAACACAATCCAATCCAATATTGAGTTACTTCAATAAAATAAATACAATTAACCTCTCAAATAAAAAAGCTTTCCATATAAGTGTAAACGGCATCACTACTATAGTATGTATTATAAGTGTACAAGTTTTGTTACCTCTTTACGTAAAAACTACTTAACCGATCATGAAACAGAACTGAACCAGGGACCGCCCTAGGGATTTATAAAAATTGATAATTTTAGCCAAGCAGTGTAATATAGTTATCATATGATTTCGGATTCTTGTTTAATGGCTTCAATGCGAGAAAAGCTAGTTCTAATATAAATTTATACATATGTGCATTTATCACACTTTATTGCTGTTGATAATGTGAAGCCGCTTTAAATAAACACCCAATATTGCGGTCTTGTTTGGACAATGGTCGAAAGGAAAAATCTTAATCGGCATACTTGCTTATTTTGTTGAACATGTTATGAGTGTCAATTCACGTATATATATACATATACATATATATATGCATAGGTATATATGTATGAGTATGTACACTTGTATACATGGAGGTGTTTCTGGATGTACATATGTATGTACATATATACACAGCAGAGAACGGCAGCGTTCCTTTAAAAAATAATAATTTTTAGCTTGACAGTGTCTGCCAAGCTTTTAAAAAAGTGCATTTATTCATTAGGTATTTGACTTTGTGGAACATATTCTTCCAGGATAGTGAGTCTACCTCAGTCAGGAATTTGTCTGAATAAGCTGCGTTGATATGGGTTACAACGGAAATTGTGGGAGGTTGGATGGAGACAATCACTTCTAATAATTGGGCAAACTACTTTCTTCGGTTTTTCTAGTAACAAAAATGGCTTCTCTTCCTATTTTGCTAACTACTAGATTGGTTTCTAAAAGAAAATCGGAGAGTGAATAACGCCGTTTATTAATGTCAGAGATTCCTCAATACACATACAGAGCAGTATTGGTAGGATATACGATTTATCCATCGTTCTTGGAAAAAACCACACCCATATTGCCTTTTGCAAGGCACAAACAATGGCAACTCTCCCGAGCACTGCTTTCCTGCAAAGAAAACCAAAGCTGGAAAGCTGTCATCCATTTGTTACCGTCCTTAGGTAGTGTAGTCACGGAAAAATTAGATATTCAAGAATTTATGATCGATTTATGAGGTTGTCCAGTGGCAAAATCATACGCCGCATTCTTCTGGTAGTTCTCGCTCTGGCTTGCGCTCAATTCTCACGGGAACAGTCCGGTTCATGGTTATGTGAGTTGGCAGCACTGACAGAAAACGTCACTTTTCACAGCAAGAAGAAGAGAAACACACAAACAGAGGGTGAAAATAATTTAAAATTAAATAAAACCATGGAAGAACAATTATTTGAAGAAAGTTTATTAATATACATATTATGTTTGCAACTTTTGATTAAGTTAATTAACTAATTTCTTTTAATTATTTGTATGTGTTTCAATTCTGACATTTAATGCGCAAGTGCTGCCAAGTTGACACAAAAAAGCCAATTAAACACAGCGTGAACCAGAGTTCTATGTGGATTTATCTGGCTCAAGTTGTTATTGTTGCATTTGAATGTAAATTTTTTTATCTATCTCCGGTTCACTACCAGAAGAACGCGGCTATAGTCAATCTAAGGTAAATGTTCCATATTCCGTGGTACCAAGAATTTTTTGGCAGAAATCTTAACAAATTTTTAATTTTTGTTGGAAAATATAGAAAAAACAAAAACTCAATAATGGCAATATTTCCTTAAAATTCAAATTTAAATATTGACCATAAATAAAAAGAATTACCTGAAGAGCTTCTTTGTTTAATGATAAAAATAGTTTTTTGGATAGCAATTTCTCTTTTCGTGTTCTTCGGAACATACTCTTCTAACTCCCTTATCACTTTGGTCCAACCCTGTTGAAACAGCGCGTTTCCTTGGACTTCCGTTAGAAGAGCCCGATGACAACTAGGAGTGTTCTGGCCCTTTGGGCAGGGCGAAGCACTGCTAACAACAACAACAACAACAACAACAATTTTAGTTTGATAAACATTTTCTTTATTTGGTCCAAAAAATTTAAATGCCACTGAATAACGTACCACCATTTTCCTTAATACTAATTAGTGACTGCTGCTATGTGTATAACAGAGAATTATCCGTCAAGCTGCACTTCAGCACATTTAGATACTCCACTTACATACTTAAGTGCGCAATGTAAACCACTACGTACATTTTTGTCTACCTACTTAATTTTACTTAAGTGCATCAGTTATTAGATATGTACTCAAGTACTTATTTACATCATGTAAGCAAAAGGTATCGTTACAAAATGTCTGTATCGAAAATAATGTTTTGTGGAGTTTTAATAAAATAGATCAAGAGAAATCAAGAACATTCCAAAGAATTCTGTTCTTCCACTCATTGCACAAGTACCGGGTGCTTGTCTCAATACTTTTCTTTCGCATCGGGGGACAGAGTAACCCCTTAGGTATTTTGACATGACAACTATGTACTTGCATTTATTGGAGAAAGTATCCATGCTAAAGTACTTGACCATAATATGAAAATATCTAGTGTATGCTTTTATTCAGAGCTTTTATATTTTCAAGCTTTTGGCTAATAGTTTGTTGGAGCCCGTCGACATTTTTCTAAATAGTTCAATAAATGTTTTTGTAATTTAGCTCAATTAAGGGAAGAAGTACCTGGGTGACCGAGATTGCTCGGTATTTTTCGAATTTGCCGCATAATCTTACTTACCAAGAGCATAAATTTCCAAAATAGATTTCCAAAATATCGAACACTAACCACAAAAAGTCACTTAACATACATACATTGGCGACACCTGCTGTGTATTAAATATTCTGGTTGGTATACGCCCTAAAATACCTTGCATTTGAATTTAAAAAAAATTCGGAAAGGTGGCAACCCTCTAAGCTTCCTTTAGTGGCAACATCCAAGTAGAAAATCTAAGAAGGAAGCATACTATCCATCTACCAAATTTTATCGAAATCGGTTTAGCAGTTCCCGAGATAGTGGTCAATATCTAAAGAAGTAAATAAAATGCGTTCAGGTGGCAACCCTAGGTGGCAATCCTACTCGAAAATATTTTGGTTGGTATACGGCCTAAAATACCTTTCATTTGATACCCATATCGCCATATATTGCTTTATATTTAAAAAAAAAATTGGAAAGGTGGCAACCCTCTAAGCTTCCTTTAGTGGCAACATCCAAGTAGAAAATCTAACAAGGAAGCATACTATCCATCTACAAAATTTCATCGAAATCGGTTTAGCAGTTCCCGAGATAGTGGTCGATATCTGAAGGAAAAAATAAAATGCGTTCAGGTGGCAACCCTAGGTGGCAATCCTACTCGAAAATATTTTGGTTGGTATACGGCCTAAAATACCTTTCATTTGATACCCATATCGCCATATATTGCTTTATATTTAAAAAAAAAATTGGAAAGGTGGCAACCCTCTAAGCTTCCTTTAGTGGCAACATCCAAGTAGAAAATCTAACAAGGAAGCATACTATCCATCTACCAAATTTTATCGAAATCGGTTTAGCAGTTCCCGAGATAGTGGTCGATATCTGAAGGAAAAAATAAAATGCGTTCAGGTGGCAACCCTAGGTGGCAATCCTACTCGAAAATATTTTGGTTGGTATACGGCCTAAAATACCTTTCATTTGATACCCATATCGCCATATATTGCTTTATATTTAAAAAAAAAATTGGAAAGGTGGCAACCCTCTAAGCTTCCTTTAGTGGCAACATCCAAGTAGAAAATCTAACAAGGAAGCATACTATCCATCTACAAAATTTCATCGAAATCGGTTTAGCAGTTCCCGAGATAGTGGTCGATATCTGAAGGAAAAAATAAAATGCGTTCAGGTGGCAACCCTAGGTGGCAATCCTACTCGAAAATATTTTGGTTGGTATACGGCCTAAAATACCTTTCATTTGATACCCATATCGCCATATATTGCTTTATATTTAAAAAAAAAATTGGAAAGGTGGCAACCCTCTAAGCTTCCTTTAGTGGCAACATCCAAGTAGAAAATCTAACAAGGAAGCATAGTATCCATCTACAAAATTTCATCGAAATCGGTTTAGCAGTTCCCGAGATAGTGGTCGATATCTGAAGGAAAAAATAAAATGCGTTCAGGTGGCAACCCTAGGTGGCAATCCTACTCGAAAATATTTTGGTTGGTATACGGCCTAAAATACCTTTCATTTGATACCCATATTGCTTAATATTTAAAAAAAATTGATATAGGTGGCAACCCTAAGGACCACCCCAAGTGGCAACACCAAAGTAGAAAATCTTAAAACAAAGCATAGTACCTGTGTATCAAATTTCATTAAAATCGGTGAACTCGTTCGGGAGATAGTAGTGGATATACAAATATACAAATATACAAGAATAAGTCGTTTAAAGTTATAAGATATGTTAGTCGTATGAAGTGAAGTTATTTACATCAAATTGCAATATGTCAAGAATTATTTTATTCAACATTTGTTGCAGCTCTACTAAAATGTAGGAAAGCTGGCCAAGCCACCGCCACACTTTACTGTGAAAAAACCTTCAGGAAGTGTTTTTGCCGTTGAAAATAGCAACAACCACTGAGGAAAAAAGAGGTGATTGTTTTCAATTGGTGTCAGTTGCAAAGGGATAACTGGCGTTCTTTGATATACAACGTCCAGAATCGCCCAGGCGTTTAAGCGCTAATAAATAATAATGAATTGCCTTTCTGACAGTAAATTTAAAAGATACTTCCAGTTGCGATGTGTTCCTGCATATCTCTGATAAATATGTACATACGTACACATGTACGCATACTTGTTTGTGTGATCGACATTGCTCTCAGCGTAGACATTATTAGTGCGACTTATAGCTCAGACAATTCAATTTCAAAAGATTTGATTTAACAATCGCGCAGTTCGAAACTCACAATCGGTAGAGCAACAACTTATAAAGTGGTTTTTTCAGCTTCATACATGTTTTCTTGAGACAATTTTTATGCTTAATTTCGATTAAATTAAATAAAAATAGCATCGTACCATAATATCGTAATTACAATATTTGGGACCCGAAAACCAACAATTTTCACAACGTTTGCGGAATAGTTCGCTGTGTGGATTGGATACCAAATTCGTCCAGTGCTTTTCCATCTACACTACTACATACATATATGTGAACAATGTGTGCTTCAATCAAAAATAAATCAATGACTCTCGCTTAGGCAATTTTAATAAATATTTATAAATTGGGAATTGAAACTTTAATTGAGATTAATTGTTATGTGTGAATCAATCAAACAATTGCAAGTGTTTGTAATATATATCGATATTAAATATATAAGAAGTAAAAGATAAAAAAGAAAACAAAAACAAAAACAAAAACAGTACTATCAAACTGGTTAAACGATCGCCCATCGCAGACATAAAGCAAAGCCGGAAGTAAAAGTTAACTGGCGATCTATGTTTCATAAATACTTAAACTACACATACATACAAACGTCGATTTGGGGTGTAACACGTGTATTCAAGGTTTTTTTAAATCCCAAACCTACTACGTGGTGTCTACTGGACGTTTACACAATTTAGAAAACTACGATATTGTCATTGAAGCTGGATAAAACTCCAAAAAATATATGCATCTAATTGCCTTGTATCAACAAGGATAACTACGAATATAATTATCGCAC
Organism: Sphenella marginata; assembly: GCA_951509765.1. Taxonomy (NCBI): domain Eukaryota; kingdom Metazoa; phylum Arthropoda; class Insecta; order Diptera; family Tephritidae; genus Sphenella; species Sphenella marginata. Next base: position 87,762,586 of record OX608080.1, on the reverse strand, counting down.
TGCGAGCTCAACCGTGAGCATGATACCGCACTGTGGATATCGTTATACCTGGAACCGTGAGATTGTGTTCAACTCTCAGAAATTAGTGAAACGGCGTTAAAGGCCTTGTATGCAACAACAAGCAAAGGCTAACTAAGCAGCAGCAACCGCAGAAACTAAAAAAAAAAACCACAATACTAAAAGTATTGGAAAATTTCGGTATTTAACGGTTTATCGGTAACGTGTTCAAATATTCTATTGAGTGCCAAAAATTGCCAAGAACTTTACCTAAGCAAGTAAGAATCAATAATTTGTTAAAAACAAAAGTAAAATAAATATAAATATAAGAGCGCTATAATATCAAAGCAAGGAATCACGCCAGTTAAAATATAACTTTGTAAAAATTACATTTGTAGCCTAACGATAAATGTTCTATATTTTAAGCCGAATCTGTTGTCATAATAAAATAGAAAAAAAATAGAAAAAAAAAACATCCGAAAAAAGGCAATCATTTTGGCGCTACTCGAAATTCGCTGTGATTTTATTATAATATTTATATTGCAATACTCGTTTGTCGTTCGTTTTTAAATATATTTTAATTTGTTGTCGTGTCGCTAAATAAAGATTTCTGTAACTTTTTTTATATTTATAAAATAAGCGAAATTCAAAATCCTATAAGGACTAGAAAATTATATTTGTTGTTGTTAAATATTAGTAAATTTATAAATATATATCTAATATATATTCGGTATTTAATTAAGGTTAATAACTTGTAATTGTCGCTTCGCTGTTTCACAGTTTTTTTGTGTATTTCGTCTCAATCGAGCATTTTAACTGTATTGTTTTCGTTCAATTCGCGATCTTGTTTACGTGTTTTTTTTTTTACGTTCGTTCGTATCAAGTTTTCTCGTCTGCTGCTCTGCAAATATGAGTGCTTCATACATATCGGCGCTTCACACGTATGGTTAGTATACATATGCATATGAAAATGATTATCATGCATATTCGCATATTTTGTGTTTCAAAACACGTATTTATAACATGCCAATGCCCCTATTATATAAGTTATGAATATAGTTAGCCAATACCTTTAGAATGTATATAACTATATGTATTTTTAACTTTCGATCAGCATTGCACTCACTACAAAAAATTTCAAAAATTATTTACTTAAAAAATATATAATTGGTTCCCCGTATCCAATATATGGGAAAGTATAAAAAAATTTAAAATCGACCTCTAAGGTTTAAATTCTCGTTAACCTTATAAAACAGCTGATTCGACAAACCTTTTGAGAAACTATAGTAATTCCCTATCCTAGTAACCTTACCGACCAGTTTAATGTTGATTTTTCTCTTACGTTATGGATACGACAAACGACCATTAACTTAAGCTTTACACATCCCACCAGGTTTCCGAGATATAATGACTAATATCGGACTCAGTCTATTATTAGTTTTGTGGTCGAGCCTTCTAATTTACTTAATAAAAAATGTGCGGCGCCAAGCCCATTTCCAAAAGTTCAATAAAAGCATTCAATAATAGCCACAATATCAATCTATATGTATTCACACAGATGTATTAAGTACTGAATCTCCCAAAATTTAAACAGAGATTTGGGATGCCATCTATACCATGGTGCTTCATGATTAGAATATATGCAAATTCGTTAAATAATTAAAAAATTGCTATGTGGGTTATCTCGGATTACGAGGTTTAATACAAATAATACAAAAAAAATATTATTTATTTGTTTAATAAAACATTGGCACTTGTTGATAAGACCATGATAACGTTTCCAGTCACTGTTATCTTTCGTAAAATCTGCGATATATTTCCTCGATCTTTCTGCTAAATAAGGAACATTTGGTCGTTGCTATCGTATTCTAAGTTGCCACCAGAAAAGTTTTAACCCAAAGTATACCCAAAATTCATGAAACAATAAATTCCTTTCTCAAAAACTTATTCATTACTGCCACCTGCAAAAATAGTTTCGCATGCGGTAAACACGTGTTTATTTTTTAACGCTCTTTCTTTGCGCTGTATAGTTATATGTATGTACAGTTTCCATTTTTGCTCTAAAAGTTAAATTTTATTACCACGTACATGCTAATTTATATAAGAACCCTGTTGAAGAAGTGGAAATAGTACTTAGTGATAGTGCACTGCCATTTTTCAAAACGAGATCGGCAATGGTCGAAAGCCGAGTGTATTTCTGTCACGAAAGAGTTTCTCATTAAAATTTCCTCTGTCTTGGCCGATGCTTTTCGAAGTCTCCATAAAACATGTAGGCCCCGCCACTTGCAGGGAGCAATTATTGCAATTGGAAGAGGATTGCCCCAAATTATTATTTATTTACACGGCTAAAAATTTGAGCTTCATTTTAAACCATTCCTCGGATTACGCATATTTTTAATTTTGTTGTAATAAATTTAAAACCTTTCAATTACCTACACCAATTCTTAATTTATTGCGGTTTGTATTAAAAACTTAACTAAAAAAACGTCTAACATTTTTCTGTTTATTTTTTAAAGTTTTTTAAAGTCATTGAGCTTGTCTCAGTGGGCAGAGCAAACCACTCTGATATGGCGAGCGTTGGTTCGAGTCCTACCAACTTAAGTATACACATGGTTTTAGGTTATCCATCGTCCTTTTCTGGAAAACCGGCAAAATACGAATTGTAAAACAAATTTGGTTTGGACATATATAGTATTTGAAATTAAGGCTCAAATTTTTAGCCGTGTACTACCTAGATATAGCGATTAAACACATTTAAATGGAAATATTTGCCCAGCTGCTTCGATCAATTCGGTGGAGAGGTTGTATTGCGGCCACTATTTACCCTCAACCATTATCTATAATACTCGTATTATGGTTGTTTATACATACACAAGTGCTGCAAGGTGATACGTTTATGTTTGTTGGTGATGTTGTTATTGCCGTAGTTTTATTTATACACTGTGAGAAACTTTAACCTGAATATAAAATGAAATGAGTTTTAAACCAAAATTTTCAAACTTTTTTGTATGCACTTCCATTTGAAACACTTTCCAAGTAGTATAATCTTTTTAATAACACTGGACTGGTGCATAGTGCTCGTAATTAACAAAAAGAATATAAATTAGAAAAATTAATTATTTTTTGAGAACTTTAAATTTAATATATATGGGCTCTTCGCTGTTATATAAATACAATGTAGAGCCCTCATCCCTGCATCAATATTATTAGCATATTGCAAAGTACGAGGGGCAAATCGTTCCCACTGCCCTCGGGTTGGGACTGAAGGTGATAGTACCGGCTCGTACTGAAATCATTTCGGGTCGACCCAAATCTTCTGGGACAATAACAAGGGTATCATAGACCTGGAATTGCAATCGTTGGTAATATATTGTCGCTTTAATAAATAAGTCTTTGTTATTAAGAAATCCAAGGTTTTTTGTGTCTCAGTTTAAAATTTCTAGCCGTGTATAATTTTAATTTGTTATTGTTTGCTTGTCTGTGCTACTAACGGGTATGTTAATTTTGGAATGTTGAATACTTATTCAACTCCACTTGCTCAGTAAATACTATGCAGCTTGTTTATTTACTTGCTAAATTTAGTAATTATTATTCAATTCAAGCTATTTGATATACATTTTTCATAAATTATGTAGCACTGAATATTCCTTGTCACTTTAAGGTAAACAATTTTCTATGAAATTTTCTATTTTTTTTGCCACGTTACTAAAGATACCGGAGAAAACGTTGTCTAAACCCAATGGAAAGGTGATAGACTGGATATAAGATTTAGAGGAAACCTGATGTTAATTCTAAAACTCTCAACGTCATTTAAGTGCACTGCACGCATATTCCGAGTTAAATTTGCACCAAACTATAATAATTATGTACCTAGAACTGATACTCGTGAATATAATCAATTTACGCTAAATCAGATCGAGGTCAATATTTACGTCAATGTACGTGCATACATACATACATAAGTATGAATTAGGGCGTTTAGTTTTAAACTAAATTTTTTTTTTTAACTGAAAATCTTATTCTTAGTAGAAATATGTAATTATAATGCTTACGATTTGTCGGAAAATCACAAAACAAATTGCACAAAAAAATATGCAAGGCCCTATTTAATATGTACACAGCTAAAAGGCCTAAATTTAAAACTTTTTGGGGCTACATGTATGACCAAACCAAATTTGGTTTAGAATTAAATTTACGCCGGCTTTCAACGAAATGCGCGTAATAAAAATTATTTACATTTTAAAACGAAAGTGTTTTTTATTTTTTGTTTGAAAATATGTTAGGACTCGAACCGACGTGTCCCACATCAGTGCACTATGCTCTACCACACATACTCGCAGTATTTTCCTTTATCCCCGTTAAGTTTTAAATCTAAACCGCAAAAATTTAGAATTTGTGTAGGTAATTAAAAGGTTTGGAATTTTTTATTATTATTATGAAATATAGACTCAAATGTTTAGCCGTTTATCTACATATGAAATTTGCTAGCATTGTTTCGAATAGCACCGAAATCATAACATTCTGCTTGAGAAAAACTCGGTAACAAACTTGGAAACAAACATGGTAGTCTAAAATCGGTTGAAACTGAACTTATGTGATCTATTATTGTCGCATCCCACTTTAAAACTTTTGCGGGTTCTATTTCATATAGTATTCTGTTAAGTGTTTTGTGTGGTAAATTTAATTAATTAATATGCATGATAGCTATGTGTATATGAACTTAGATATTTTGAAAGCAATTCGGTCGTCCCTTTGTATTCACTTATCAAAGACAAAATATTTAAATATAAAGGTCAGTAATTTTATTTTGTTTCAAATAACTCGAAACTGTCATTGACATTCCAGGGACCGTAACTGTTATGAAAGTTTTTCGACCGGTGAAATGAATTAAAACTCAACATTTAATTTTTATTTTTGAAGAATAAAATATCGCTCAAGAATAAGTTTTATTTGCGACTAAAAATATAAAACTTAAAAATAACAATTATTTTTGATCAAAAAACTAAAACTCAAAAAGGAGTGATTAGATGTAATATACATACATACATATATACATAGGTTTCGCTCAAATTTTTTTCAATCAATGCAGATTTCTATAGGGCATGACTAGACATGCACATACGTTTACTTTAAACTGTTCTCCGATACCGAATAGCCTTTAATTTTTTCCATTAAAAATATTAAAATAATCATTATCGGGGGTCCCTGGCACATTCTTAACATTTCTTAAAACTCTTCACCAGTAGTGTAAAATAAGCATGAAAGCTACCGCTTCTAATAAGTGTCTATCCAAGCTTTGATATTACGGAGGATGTGTAGCTTTTTTAAATTAGTTGATGAGAAAGAAATTTTTGTTCGAGTTATTATCGAGTACCACGATCCGCTCTCATTTTGAAATTTGAAACTTAGCATCATCAGAGCAACATACAAAAACGCTATTGAAAACTCTCCATACCAAAAGAGCATAAGTCGGATGTACATACATATGTCATTTCTGTATTTTCCTATTATCTACCTTTTAAAATGTTTTGTTACGGACAGACTTTTTTGGCATTTTGATATTTGTATTGGCATACATTTGTTTTGTTCCAGAAAAAATATAATATAAATTTGTATTTGACTCACAGTAATTCCCATAACACCAGCTGCAAAAGTAGCTGGAACAAATCGTAACGTTCTTGGACTCCAAACAATCGCATTCTAATCGTAATTTGGCCTCATCACTCATTACCCTCGTTCCCCCTTTTAATTGATTTTTATTTCACAGCTAGCTTTCCTACATCTTATTTCTATACAAATAACATTTGTATATAATATAATTAGGACATTAATGATAACCTTTTGGACCGTCGCCGTCTTTTGTTTTACTTCATCTTATAGAAAGCTGCACTGCCGTTACTGTGCTCAAGTGGATACGTTTGGATGTATGTATGTGTGTATGTGTGTACTTACATATGCGCTTGTACAATGTACATACCCTGTAGTCAAAGCAACTAGTGCAAAATGCTTTCAAGCTACCAATGTCACCAAGCTCAACAAGTCTGCCAACTTTGTTTTTCCATATTAACAACTTGTATTTTTCAAATGGAGATGTTCTACAAGATGTCAATGGTCAGATTTCGGACAAATATATTTGACTCAAAGTCGTTAAAAAAAAAAACCGACCAAATACTTTTTGTTCAATCGTCATACGAAAACAGCTAAATTAAAATAAAAAGCTGTACTAGAAATTTTCGAATTCTGAATAATTTAGCTGTTTGCTTGATTTAAAATTTTTAGTTATTTTCGGCCTCATTGAACACCAGTAGGAAAATTCTAGTTTTATACTGGTATGTTTCCTGACGAGTTTGCTGATTCACTGGAGGCTAACAGTTATGGACTACCCCTCGTGGGTAAATCCCTGGTCCTAAAAATTTAAGCCCAAAAATTCAGCCAAAAAGAGGATACTACTTAGATAATTATTTATAACGACTTTGTTATGATAGGTAATGGAGGAAAATCCTAAAATAAACATTGCGATAAAAATTTATCAATTTGAGTCGTAAGAACTCCAAGCACTACGACGGGTGTTACAAAGTTTGTTTGTACCAACTTTCCTGAAAAGTTTTCTGCTAAAGAAGTTATCTGCTTAAGGTTTGGAATATTTAATAATACATCAAAATTAGCATTTTTTAACACCAACAGCGACATTTCTTATCTGAATTTTTAATGATGATTTGTATGATCCAAACTATAACTGGTGTGACAAGTTAAGCAAATATATTAAATATTTACATTTTAAACCTAATTAAAAAAAAAAAAATTTCCGAAGGTCCTAAGTTAAAGTGTCAGGACAAATACGAAAAACAGAGTCGCCCCTACGCAGTGGCTGGCTATCCTCCCGAGTGTATTTCCATCATGAAAAACTTCTCAGCAAAAATTTATTCTCCTCTGTTCCAAATCGGCATAATTTGTAGGATAAATTAGAAGCAGCACGGCGCAAACGTAGTTCTCTCCCAAAAACGTTCATACATTTAATGTTTTAACTACTTCGAGTCTCAAAATTGTTTAGTCCGTTACCGAAAAAGTGTTTTCAGTTAAAATGCAGTTTGCTATATTTTATAGTCACCCAAATTGCATTGATGTCTGGAAAATTATATATGTGCGTTAAGTTTCTAAACCAGGGACTGTTCTATTTTTCACCATTATTATAAAAAATATTTTTTTTTTGGGTCAAAAGAATGAATATCAAGTTTTTTCTACGGTTCAAGACCTGCACACGTTACGAAAATTTTTCTTACATTCAGTAAAATTATTGTACAAACGAGGATAACTTTAACAAAATAGGGCAATTTAGTCTAATATACTGCTTTCTCATATAAAATATACAATAAATAACGTTTTTAAACAGCAGCACATATGTATGTATGTACATAAGTTTTGCTAATGAAAAGTGTAAATCCACTTCTTCCTCTCTTCTAAGCGTACGTACGTCTTGCATTGACAAATTCCTAAAGCTGGTGAATAATGTGCAGATCACCTGCAGTAAAATTGCGAACTAGTCTCCAAAAAAAAAAAACAGTCTAGAGCTATCAACTCCGTGACGCGTTCCGTGGAACCAGTTCAGAACTACCCAAAAGCCAAACTATCTTAGTCCGAATAAAAAGGTTCAGGACGGGTTGCCAAGTAATACACTGGTGACAATTGCTACCACCAATGATAACGCCACGTTAAAGTAGACAGTTGAAAGCATTGCTTACAGAATGAGCTAGACTGGTGGTGTCTCCAAACGGTATAAATTCATGGTTAGTTCTGAGCCAGTCCAATTTTCTGCAGGACCTCCATTTAAATATTCGTTTGCGGCATAGACGCCTACAGCTTTCGTAGGCAATATTTAATACGCGTCTAAAGCAGTATGTGCAATGCATCTTAGTTTTCGAAACAAGGCATGCAATAATTTAGATTTCAAACAGCTAAAAGTGTATAGAAAAATAATGTTTAAAATAGCTATGATTTCTCAAAGTTCTCTCTCCGCTGATTGTAAATGGAATTTTTTGAATACCATTTCTGTTCATCCTGCTCATAAACGATTTACCGCAGGTTATCTTATATTTCCAAACTTATGATGTGGATGATGCCAAACTGTGCTTCCAGATATCTCCTTCAGGCCGATTTGGACTCATACCAATACTAGTGCACGGCAAACCTACTTACCTTGAAGCGATGGGTTTACTAGGATTTGTCAAGAGGTGGGCTAAGGAGTTCGATGATCCGTTTGGTGTCCCGTAAACATATCAAAATCATATAAATCGAATTGAGTCTATAGCAGTTTCTTATTTACATATGCGTTACGTGGGCTCAATAAATGTTCATCTACCCCTTTTTGGAATCAACTATTTCTAATAAGTTTAGCTGCTCTGGAAAATTGGAGAACTATGCTAGGTGTTATGTTTCTCCATACACCGATTACCGGTGAGATTCACTCTTCTGCACTACTTTGCAAACTGAACTTTGCTATTCCTCCTAGAATATTCAGATACTACGTGCCTTTTACCACTTTATCGTCTGAACTTTGACAAAAATAGTCCCCTGTGTAGTTGTTGTTCACACTACAATGACATGTGCTATTACCACCTTACGTAATGAATATCTAGCCTGAAATAACTTCTTGCATATATACTACTTGCCGAAATAAGGATAGCTTGGAAATATGTCCTTTCCAACCCCCTTACTCAACTGGAGCATAAACACTGTCGATCGAAACCTGTTGATGAATTCTTATAGCTAAAGTCTGGTGAACATGTTCACGGACGGGTCCAAGCTTAATGAGAAAAATGGGGGCGCTGTCTTTCGCGAAGAGCTGGGCATGACCCATAAATTTAGGCTACCCGATCATTACAGCGCCTTCCAGGCATAGGTGGATGCTATTAAGGATGCAGTGGATGAAATGCTATACAGTACCACTACTGGAATCAAGCGGCTATAAGAGCGCTGATATCGGCTACAACGCAATCGGGGTTGTGAAGGAGTGCTTGACCTCGCTGCCGGGGCCCAAGGACATTCCTGAAAACTGCAGAGCGGATATCCTGGATCGAAACGGAACGAAGTGGCCAGCGGTAGGCCTTATGGGATTCCGTTAGCTAAGTGCGATCAGTTGTTGATCAGAATCTAGTGCTTTTTCGTATCATTATTTTTTCTATGTACTTTTAGTTAGTTTTAGTTTTTTTTTTTAATATATATTATAGTCGGGCGTTTTGAGTGTCGACTTTAAGCAAATAAAAGAAACAAAATGTTACCCTTCTCCCGACATTCCAAGAAAATAAACCAAATTTTGAAGTACTTAATACCAAATTAAATGATGACCTTGAATTTGTAAAGCAATATTGAATTCAAACTTATTGCCTTTGTTGTATTTTTTTACAGAGTGGGCGGAAAACAAATTGCCGCTTTTGGATGTTGACTCCGCAATCGCACATCCAAACATCGTTACGAAAGTACCAAATTCATTCGACATTGATGCTCACAAATCGGAAAATTTCGAAATTGCAGTTTTAACCACTTTAACTCCACCACAATCCCCGCCGCAGTCTAGGACATCAGCGCCACTTTTGCAAAATGTATCAACGGAAAATATGGCTAATGTAAGTAGAAAAATAGATGACATACAATTACAGGCGGTTAAACAACAACTTGGTTACAACATATATCCGTTCTACCCTCATTAGGTGCGACGATTTTAAAGGCATCAAAATGGCTTATAGATCTACTGGGGCGAGCGGTTTGGCAGCCTTTTTCCCTTTCTATCTAGGGTAAACCAAAAACTGGTTAGTGTTTAGAATTGCATCACTCAAAACAATTCGATCTAGGCTTCTAAAAAAGCTTTCAACTCAATTTAATATCGTAAGGAATATTCCTTGGATACTTTTTTTCTCGGTTATACTAGTGAGACAGATGTCTCTGCAGTGTTTAAAAATAATTTGATGTTGTTCTTGTCGCTTATTTTATAATGTCCATTACTATTACCTATAATGGTTCAAGTCCTGTGGACCTTTCTTTTGACCACTCTATAGCCCGGTACCCAGCAATTGGATTGGTTTTCAAGTAAGTCTCTCTTCCCACACTTGATGTGAAATGAGTATTTAATTGAAACTGAATTGCGATGCTCTCTTTTTGGTATTGTTCCAATGTTGTGGACTTAAATATGAATATTCTCGCCCTGTTGCCCTCTGCTATATTTTTGCCTTCCAGCGAACACTCTCAACTGTGCAAATATCCGATGTAGTCCCCGGACACTAATTCGAATATGTTCACAAATCTTATAACCTTGTCAATATCGACCAGCTGGATAACTGGAAGCTGCTCTCTCAGCTTTTCTATAATGCTAGACTATACCAAAGCTTAATTTTTTTTACTGTGCGTAAATCACATAATTTTAGGGGGAGTTGTGACGAGTTAGACATGGTTACATCGAAATAGCAACCCTTGGGTTTTAGGAGACATTCTGGTACGATAGAACCGACTGTTCTTGTTCTTCAACTGAAAGAACACCAATTAAAAAGTTTTCTCACTGGAGTTAACAAGGGAAAATACTAACTTTTTGTTTCGTTATTCGGTTTGCTTCAAAAAGATATGTAATTTGTCGTACTTTTTTCTTTTTTTACGCAGCTTAATAATGTCACTCAACACCAATTGCTCCCTTCAACACCAGCATCCATTAGCCAAATTCCAACAGTACTTGCATCGCCACAAATACACATCATACCATCACCGGCGGCCGCACCAATTGCACCAACACCAACAACACTGCATAACTTAAGTTTTGTTCCCTTCTATAGTTCGACATCCTTTACTCCTTCTGAAGCAACACAAACCGATGACGATGAACGTAATTCTCAAATTGTAGATGAATTTTTGAAATCATGCATAAAGGAATTGCCAAACTTGAACGATGAATGTGAATCAATATCGTGGTCCTCTTATTCGACATCATCGGGCCCAGATTCTGAAGCAACCGATGAAGATTGGTCACCAAATTCATCTTTCTCTTCATCGGTTAGCTCTTCACCTGTTTACAATGGCAATGAAGATAATGCTAAATCAATGCATTCCAAATCGTCAGAATCATTTACAAATAAGAAACGTACTCGACCATATGGTCGTGGTATTGAGGATCGCAAAATTAGGAAAAAGGAACAAAATAAAAATGCGGCAACACGTTATCGTCAAAAGAAGAAGGTCGAAATGGAGATCGTACTAAATGAGGAGCAACAGCTTACACACCGTAATGACGAGCTCAGACGGGTTTTGGCTGAACGTCAACGTGAGGCTAAGTACTTAAAAACACTCATTAAGGAGTTCTACAAAAAGAAAAAAGCTACCGTCTAATAGTAAAGCAGTAATACGAGTGCTGATGAACCGAACTTGTCATCAAATAGCCATCACATCAACTGACCAGCAACAATAACATTTCCAATTTAAATTTTAAAAAATATCTTATCTACAAATAATACTTTTCTTTTCATTAATTGTAAAAAATTATTAAATTAATTCAGATTGTAAATGAACATTGTACGCATTGTAAATTGGCGCCTATGACAGGACTAATTTAATCGGTCCTTGAACTTATTAAGCCATTTGCTTTTCGTACCTTAAACATTTTGTGAGCCTAGTGCTCAAATTTAAACCCGTCTTCAAAGCATTTTAATTTGACTTAAATGTTTTTTGAAATAAAATAAAAAGGGTTTACACATAATGTTTGCATTTTTTAAATCTTTTTTATTTTGTTGTTGTCTGTTTATTAGTTAATTTCTTCAAACGCATAAGCAACAATGGTATCTTAGAACATTGGTTCAATCTTATAAGCTAAATGGTCAAATTATGATTAACTTAAGCTGCGGATGTTTAATTATAAATTCTTCAATTGGAAAGCTCCACTCCGCGTGCATTTCTAGTTTAAGTGTACGCATAGTTGGCTTGTAAAGATTGCGTAAAAAATACCCGCTCAGTGTGTAATTTCCAAAAATGTGTAACTCAATTAAGTTTGTACACTTTTGGAGAAATTCGGTTAAAAGTTCATCCGTCAATTGACAGTAGCTCAAATCAACTTTTTCTAGATTATTTGCAATTTTCCCAATATGTTCACACAAATTTTTATTGAAGTACACATAGTTAAGCGTGAATTCACGTAGCTGATTAGACAAGGCAGCTCCTTCGCAAATGGGTTGTAATATATTTTGTATTGTTTGCGTGGGTATTGAATATCCGACGCTCATAGTAAGGCTATGTAAATTTTCACCAATTATCCGTAATTGTTTCCATGTAAAATTCGGGAAGTCACGTATTTCAATTTTCAGTTGTTTGAATATTGCGATCCTTTGATGCGCGATTTCTGTGAGTCGAGGATGTTTTAGATCGATTATAATAAACATTTCTACAAGGCTTAGATATTTGAATAATTCTAGAAGGCAGTCATCATTTAAATCAATAAGAGATTTCTGCTTGACATTTTCCATCTGCAAATATTAAGAAAATTAAAAAAAAAAAGATAATAAAACGATATAACTAATATCTTTCAATATACATATTATGTACATATGTATGTATATGTACATACATCAGAAGGGTTTAGAACCAAATGGATCTAAGTGACTCCGAAATGGATTTTAGATATTCAAGTTTAAAGTTTACTACCTTTTACTATGCAAATGTAGGTATAACTTAATTTAAAAAAAAACTGTCACTTATATCCTTTTGGTTGTGAGCCCTTGATATATGATTTAGTTTTAACTGTGTCAAGCGGCTTTAGTTCAATCCCGAAATTCTTTGATTATTAAATAAATTTCTATAGCTCCTATATCTTACTGTACATATACCGAAACGATTTTTAGTCATCCCATGTCAAATTTGGTTTTCTAAAATCCTGATTTCGCCATGGGTTCGGCTTTCTACCATCTTCTTATATTTTAGAATTTATAAACGTCATTTTAAAAAGTGTTTTTCTTTTCATTTATTTCTAAATTTTGAAGTATGTAAGTCTTTTGCTCTGTTAATTTTCTTTAAAATTATATGTATATATCGTCACATAAACGTGCAAATGTGACAAGTCCACTTTTTTACGAAAATGAGTTTTTGATGCAGGTCGCTAGAAAGATAAAAAATACATAATTGAAAAAATTTATTTTAGCTCTTATTTGGCAACGATGTGCAAATAAGCTAAGTCCTTCATTGTTAAAATACGCCGGGGCTCGTTGAGCTGAAAGTTAGGAATGACTGACTTTTTTTCGCCGAACAGTTCTATTATGTCACATTTCATCAGCTGTTCATAGTATTTTAGCACCAAACATTTCATTGCTTTGCAAAGTTACTTAGAATTGGAAGGTAAAATAGTTTTTTAATTAATTTTATTCTACTTTAAGTTTAAATGTATAATATTCAATATTATTATATAAATTTACAGATCCTTACTGATGGAAGCAACAATAATCCAGCCATAATAAGTAGCATGTAGTGATTTTGGTATTGGTATTTGTTATAGTTATCTTGAGGGAAATGCTCCATCTGAAAACTATGTGCTGCACCAACAAAAAAAAAATGAAGCTAGAGAAGAAAAAAACAATGATAAAAATGAACATCCATACCGTATTTACCGTAGATATGCAAGCGGTTTTGATGGCACCCAAATCCAATGTGAGCTCATTTTATTACAGGACAAAGTTGAAAGTGTTTAGCTTGGTTTTCTAAGATTTAAAAAACAGTAAAGGATATTGCTTCCTATGGAGCGAAGTCGAGGGCGGACTGACCTCTGAAGAATTTTAAAGTTTGTGGAGTTTCTTTATTGAGAAAAAATTTTACCTAATCTGGAAGACAATGAAAACCCAGTAAAATTTATTTTTTACAGTGATGGTTGTACTTACCAGAACCGAAATTGCAACATGGCAAATGCTTTACCAAATACAGCTTTTATTAATGGAATCACTATAGAACAAAAAATACTCGAATATGGTCATACGCAGATGGAAGTCGATAGTGTGAATAGTGTAATTGAACGTGCCTTAAAAAATAAAAATATAAATGTTCCGGCAGCCTATATAAATGTATGTAAGGATGCTCAATAAAACCCGGAGCCTAATAATCAAGGCATGTGACCATGAATTCTTTAAATCTTTTAATGATGTTAAATTTTTGAAAAATATTCGTCCTGGACGACGTAAGGGTGATCCAAAAGTAACCTACATATATTCGAGCATTAAAATATACACCAGGTTGTGAAATATTTTACAAACTTAGATTTACAGACACTTGGGGAGAAGAAAAAAAGATGAAGATCTTCAAGTTTTAAAAACAACATTGCCAAAAGAGTTTTACGACAATTTACCAAATAAATAATGAATGCGGATTTTTTTATTTAGTTCTTTTTTATAATAGTAAGGAATGAGACTATACATTTTTTTTTTAGTTTATCTGTAATATGAATGATGAAATAAAAGTACCTTATCGCAAATTTATGTGTATTCATTTTAGTTCAAAAGCAAGTAAAAAAAATTAAGAAAATGAGCTAAGTCCAATACCAAAATAAAATACCTTTGAAGAAAAGAAGCTAAGTCCAAAAAAACCGTCCACCCAAATATTTAAAGCCTAGTCATACTCGAAATTATAGTTAATTTAATCATTTGTGAACAGAAAATAAAACTGCATTCACAGTTTTCGAAAATATTGGCAAAAAAATATTTAGAAGGTTTTTGTCTCTTCTGAAAAATTTGAGAAATGTGGCTTAGCTTATTACCACGTTAGGTAACGATATATACATATTTCTTTCCTTTACTTGCCTATATATTATATAGGCGGCCGCCGTGGTGTGGCGGTAGTGTTGCCTGCCTACCAAACCGAAGATCATCTAAGGTTCGAGCTTTGGTACAGGTAACATCAAAACTGGTTTAAAATTTTTTTTTCAAAACGGGGTCGCCCCTTTGCTGATGAAGTAAGAGGTTGCAACTACGGCAGCCAGGCTGATGCGGGCAAGGTCCTTATACCGGAGTGTAACAGATTCGTAACCATCACTATACCTCTGTTTGGTCCCATTACATGAGTGTGTGCGCCGACTAGGCAGGGCAAAGTACTACTACGATAAAAATTAAGAGAAAGCCTCTTATCAAGGAATATTTCACGGAAATTTTTACGGCTTTTAATATCCGAACCATAACCACAGGTTGCCTCTGATGGATCCCTCGATCTTTCTCAACGTACGGAGAGAGATCGACACTAATTTAAGAAAATAAATTTTAGGCTCAGAAAAACGATCACATAGGATGCTGTTATGACTCCGATGTGATGGAAATTATGAGCCATATATGGAAAGTGTTCATTAAACAGAGAAACTTTGGTATTTATAAACATTCAAATTTTGTTTTTGGACAAAATTTAATTATGTACATACCTCCTTTACTTCGTTTTCAATGTTATTGCTGGCTAAATTCATTTCGAAGTATTTTTTAATGGATATCCTTGTACGAGTAGACATTCCCTGTAGTGGAATTCACTAACTTCGATTACGACATTCACAATCGACATTTTGTCTTAACGATATTTATCACGATATTCGTATTCACTAACTATTTTTTCTGGATTTTCGATTATTCGTAATCAGCTGTTTCGCAAAGTAAACGACACACAATTTGCAGTTGTTTTCTATGTCGTTAAATAAAATGCAAGCGACAGAATCGCTATTGAAAATCTCGAAAAATCGAACCGAATCGAATCGCTTTAAATTAGTGAATTCCACTACTGAAAAACCTCTTTTTTTTTCTAACGAAGGTTCAGGTATCCTTTCCCCAATTCTAGTGCGCCAATTTCAATGCTAACAAGGAAGGAAAGGGTTGTCTTCGGCTCTGCTGAAGGCTTTATACCTTTCACGAATACGCATAACTCTTTTGAGTGTCCGATCCTTACCAATTGGTACAAACTCTTCAAACATTATGTATACTAGCCTAAACCACATTTTTCGGAGCAATCGATTGTATGGGAGCTATATATTACGTAGGTGCGATCTCTCTGATTTACATACATTTTACTTTCCTAGCTATTTAACTGCAAAATGTATAGCCCAAAACACATTTATCCATTATATGGGAGCTATATGTTATGTTGATCCGATCTGGATGATTTTCACTACACACATGACCCATAAAGATAGTATGGGAGCTAATTGCCAAACCGTTTAAAAAATGTGTAACGAAAATAAATTTTATGTGCAAAAATGTGTGCCAATTAGTTCGGTATGGAGGAAAATAAAAAGTTTGTACTTGAATTTATCGAAGTATATACATAGGCCTGAGATATTCATTTCGAACTTTATGCAATGAAAACTATGCCTTACACACAAAACCTCCTTTTTTTGTTACTACTCGTATGTTTAAACACAAATGGCACAGTAATAATTTTGGAAGTCAATTGCTTTTATCATCTTCATCATCTATCATTGACGTCAGTAATTACTTCAAAGGGATAAGGGAACACCAAGCAGGCCCGAAGAGAGGGGGAGCTGAGAGGGTCATTTCCCCCTGGCCCGGACTTTAAAGGGCCCGGGAATCTTAAAATGTTATCCAAGATTTTTACTTACAGAAAATAAGCAAACAACAGCTTTAATCACCTTTCGTAGATAGCAACATTATAAATTTCAACAAATTTTATAAATCTCTTAACGTGTCTGCACCCCCCTAATATTGTTGGTTTTTGGAGTCGGCTTTGCAGCAAAACAGTCGACACTGGGTTGAGAATCTCACCCACGTTTCCTGACTTTCGAAAAAGGAATCGCAAAGACCAGGCGCGTATTCAGGGGGGGGGGGGGGGGGTTTGAACCGAAATTTCCTAAAATTAAAAATATACGTCTGTACCAGAATAATTACTCTATTCATTTTTAAAACCCCTGTTAAGAAATTAGCATTAAAAGCAATAATAAAAATACCAAAAAATAAAATTAAATAATATTTCACACTGAGAGAAGTTATTGGTAGTCGCTAATCAATTATCAGAGCAAGTCTGAGAGGTCACAACTAAATTCCTGTAACGGTTCACTCATTAGGCGCTTTAAGAAATTCGCGCAAAACTATCAGACTAGCTCTGCAAAACATCAACTTAGCAACTACATAGCATGTTAACAACAGCAAGAGTGATTCGAAGTCAGGTCTGTTGAAATTCAAATTAAATGCTTTTGCGTCTCTTGTTATTGTAGTCATGGTATTGTGGTCGTATTGAATTATCAGAGAAAGTAACAATTAGATTGTACTTATACTTGTCAGGTGATAATAAAAAGTGACGCTAATTTGGTAAAAAAGGATTGAAAAAGTTTAAGTTGAAAAGAAAATACTCAAGAAATATTTTCATTTGTTTCTTGACCATGAAATTGTCATGAATAGCTAAGAAATTTTGACGTTCCGTTTTGCATGTTGAATAATTGCAATTTGCCTCTTTTTATATGAATTTCAATTTTATTTTATTATATTTTTTGTTTTTATTTTTCCGAACCTTCAGTTTTTCTTCAAGGGACAAAGGGACAACTATTTATTTCTTGCCAAAGCCAGAGTTGCGCAGGTCGCTTTATTTTTAATTTTCAAAAAACTAGCAGTAAACAAGTATAAGAGATTCTGACACAAGAAATTTTTCTTAAGCGATTCATAAGTGTCATTTTATACACAGTTTTTGGATTTCCTTTGAAAGCGTAAAGCCCTAAAAAAGAAAAATATTTTCCAATCCCAAAGGAGGAACGACCAAGCATGTTCGTTGATGCATCGATGATTTTACATCGATATACATATAAAAATTGCTGCAACGCTTCCAGTTTCTAGCGAACGGTCTTTCTCTTCCCTTCGAAGGTTAAAAACTTACCTAAGTACAATGGGGCAGGAGAGGCTGGCTCTACACAACATCCACTCTACTTTTGAAGTAACTCCTGAAGAAATCCTAAACAAAATTTCAAAACAAACAAGAAAAATAAATATTGTTTTGTACACGGCTAAAAGTTTTAGCCTAGATTTAAAACTTTTTGGGGGTTTGTCTGCGTTCAAAGTGTTGTTTGGAATTTCCACTAAGATTAACACCCTTTCACTAATTTCATTATTTTTGTATGAAAGTATGTGTAAAAACACAATAAAAATACTACAACTCAAAGTTAAGAACTTTGTGGAAAATTCATGAAAATTCAAGAAAACTCGAAAAATTTTCATCAAAATTTCTAACTTTTTAGTGAACATTTTTAGATTTTTTTCGAGTATGCAGGTTTGTAGCCCGTTCAATTTAAGTGAACAAAAAACTGCATACGTGAACAAAATCTAAAAAATTTTACTAAAAAGTTAGAAATTTTGATGAAAATTTTTCGAGTTTTCTTGAATTTTCAACAAAGTTCTTCAATTTGAGTTGCAGTATTTTTACTGTATATTTACACAAACTTTCATACAAAAATAATGAAATTAGTGAAAGGAAGTTAATCTTACTGGAAATTCCAAACACCCTTCCCAATAAACAATGAAGTAAGCTAGTTTATTAAACAATGTTTTCCAAGCGTAAAAAGTAAATGTTTTCCAAACGAGTTTGGAACTAAAAAATTTCACAAACGTTTAGATATGTTTTTCCAATGGTGTGGTAGCCTTGGAGAAATAACTTGAGGTGAACTCTCAGCGAGGTGAAATATTTATCAGTTTTCAAAAATAATGTTTGAAATTTTATATGCTTCATTTATATTGATTTTGTTATATGGGCATCGTGGTGTGACGGTAGTGCAGCTGGCCTACCACACAGAAGGACCTAGGTTCGAACCCCTCTACAGGCAACATGAAAAATTATTTGAAATGGTTTTTTCAATCGGGTGTCATGAAAGGCTTCTCAGAAAAATGCACATATTTGCCTTGCAGATGCAGAATGTATAAAAAATTGCAAGCAGCACACAAAAATTGGCCCTTTATCTCCTCTTGCACCAAATAAGAATTTATTATAAAACATAATATTTAAATAATTAATTAAAAAACAAAAAAATTAAGGAAATGATCGGGATTCGAACTCGCAACCTTCGGAGCAAAATCCCACAACATATTCGTTAGGCTATTGGCCCGTTTTCACCGTTGCCGCCCAAATTGGAGTTTTATCAATCAGTTTTCAACAAACCCTTACTATACATTGAATGAAATGTTTATTAAACATTGTTTTCCAAACATCAATTCCAATTGATTAAAAAGGGACCACTTTCGTTGAGTGTACAATGTTTTCCAAACGTTTTCCAATGATTATAGTAAACGTTTTCCAAGCTAAAAGATTACAAACGTAAGTTTATTGTAAGCTTATAGTAAGCGTATTTTGCTTATTGGGTTTGAACGCAGACATACTGGTCTAGGTGTATGACCAAACCAAACTTGGTTTAGAATTAAATTTACGCCGGTTGTCATAGAAATGCGTGTAATAAATTTAATTAAATTAAACCGAAAATGGTAACAATTTTTAATTTTTTTTTTTTTTAATGTTAGGACTCGAACCGACGTGCCCCAAATCAGTGCGCAATGCTCTACCTACTGAGCTACGGCGCACTATTTTTATTTATCGCAGTTAAGTTTTAAATCTAAACGGCAAAAAATTGAGAATTTTTGTAGGTAATTGAAAGGTTTGGAATCTATTACCAAAAAGTTTTAAAAATTGTGTAAACCAATGAATGGTTTAAAATTTAGACTCAAATTTTTAGCCGTGTAGAAAGAGAAAAATTTCAAATAAATAAAAGTATAAATATGTAATATGTAAAAATATAAATATGTGCGTATTTACAGGTAATTCTTATTTACTGACATTTTTATGAATGTGAAGAGAACTAAACGATCAACGACGATCGAGAGACTTGGTAATTGCAGGTATAAGATACCGAACGATTTGCTGTGATGAATAATTTTAATAACACATTTTCTTTTTTGTGGAAATTTGGATGAGGTTTTAATACGAGAAAATGCCATTCAATTTGTCAATAAATACAGCTTAGACGTTTCCGAGAGTTTAGGAGATGAAATGATCCACTTGAAGCGCATTTACTTAGCAAATTTTAACGAAAATCTGCCACCTTTACGTATTTTTTGCACGTATTTTTTGCACGATACCTCTTGCAGTAGCTAGTGCTGAACGTTCCTTCATGTTCTTGCAAGGATAAAAAAACTTCCATCGATCATGTTCAACTCAAGAGCGCCTCACAGGACTTGGCATGCTTTGTATTGAAGCACCAACAGCGAGACAGTTGGATTTTGACACCATCATAGACTATTTCGCAGCTGCTAAGGTCAGAAAGGCTCACTTGTTGTAATTAAAGTCTTTTAATATACGGTTTTACTACCGAAAAATATTTGTATTGTAATTTTAATAAATTTATTTCATACAAATAATATGTACATTATTTAAACAAAACTCTATAAGTAATAATAAACTGTACTTATTTTTTCATTAATTTTCACTCCTCAATTCAACGATTTTAAAGTGTATGATATGATGAATATGTTTTATGGCGGGTCAAATTGTATGGAAAAAAAACGTCATGTGTACATCCAGTTTCTGAATCTATGGGTCATACTGAGTAATATTGTCCATGGGACCATAGGTCTGAAATTAATATCGAGCCCCCCTAAAATTGTTCAAAGCAAAATTGTTATAAAAAATAAAAAAAAAAATAACTATTGCTCAATGATTGTTTTAATAGATATTGTTACATACTTAATTAGGAATAATTTCCAAAACAATTACATATAGTGAAACTTGCAATAAGACAAAAGTTATTAATCTTTTCGTAACTATACATTGATTGAATATAATATACATATATATGTATATATGTATGCATGTATACGGATTTTCTCTCGGCGGCCCTGACACCAAGTGCGTTGAAGCCATCCTCCATCAATTTTTTCTACAAGAGATGTATAGCTCTACTGTTGGAATTAACTTCTATAGCACCAAGTTAAAGAAACCACACCACAGGGGGACGTTGTGTTTACCTACACAAGGTAGCTTTTGGTAAGCCAAGTATGACGGCTGTGCATGGTAGTGCGCAAATCAACAATGGCTCAAACCAACACAATACAAACCACAGGATGGAGCTTGTGGCACTTAATCTATCAAAAGGCTGTGATATTGCCAATCACGGAACTCTGCTTATTCAGAGAATCAACCGCTCAAGCAAGAAAAATTACACAGGGAGGTGTCCTATACCGAATTTGTTTAATTTCTTCTCCTTCCACCCCAGGCAGTCTGTAAAGTCTCCTACACCGACCACTGTATTATTAAGGCTTCGGACAAAGGTCGCTCTATTAACCATATCAAGTTATCTTCATGACATTACCAATTTCCGAAATTTGAACCCAACCTCCGATTTAATTGACTGCGACGCTCTTTACGGCATCGAATGGAAAGATGAGACCAGAGTCGAAGATAGCATTACTTAACCAACTATCAACCACACCAGGGCCGTGCGCAGGAATTGGCCTTGGGGGGGTTTTAATTTAGATTTGCATTCGCATACATTTTTCACTAAGTTAAACATATTTGCTGAAACAGATACCTAGACCCATATATCACAAATTTAAATGTTCTTTAACTTTCCTGAAACTGCATACTCTGATGCCTAAAACTACTATTTTTTTGGTTGTACACATTTTTCTGTATTTGATAGAGAATTGGTGATATGATGGCATATCCCAGCTAACAAAAAGTGCAAAACAAGACTCCTTTCGGAGCCATAAAACGCTCATATCTCAGAACTTTACTCTCCAAAATGAGCTTCTTTCGGAGTCCAAATGGATCGAAAAATCACTATACGCGGGCACTCCAACGGAGTCATAAAAAAAAATCCGAAATGAGTCCGATTTCGATGAATTTGAAGCGTTTTATGACTCTTTTTAAATGAACTTCGGCGTTTATTTGGTGCTTTTCTGAACCTTTTTCGGAGCCTTTTATTCCTCCATTCTGAGGGTTTCTTGAGCCTTCTCAGACGCCTTTCGGAGCCCTTTAATTGGTGTTTTTCTTTCATTCATCCATTCAGAGGGTTTTTGGACACTTTTCGGAGCCTTTTATTGGTGTTTTTCTAAAGCTTATTTGGGGTCGTTTTTTATTTCTTTTGGGTCATAATTTCTTTGCGCAATTTTTCACTCCTAACTATTCTGCCGTCACCAAATCTGACTTTCAAAATTATCCCTATGAGCTACATGGGAACAATTTAATTAATTGTCCGACTATATGCGCCAATGATGTTCTTATTTATCTGAAAACCTTGGAGGAACCTTTTAAATGCGGACCTGATAAGATTCCTACATGCTTCTTGAAGAAGTGTGCTAACAATATTTACCAACCCCTTACCAATTTGTTCAATCTGTCACTAAAGTGTGGTGTTTTTCCAAAAGCATGGAAAGAGTCGTTTCTTCTACCGCTTCATAAAAGCGGAAGCAAGGCTTCTATAGAGAACTATCATGGCATAGCAAAGCTTTCTGCCATCCAAAGAGTGTGTGAAGCTATTGTTACCAATCAGCTTACGAATCCTATCTCTACCTTGATTTCCGACTGTCAACACGGGTTCTGTAAGGGAAAGTCCACCGTTACAAACTTACTTGAATTTACTTTGATT
Source organism: Sphenella marginata (assembly GCA_951509765.1). NCBI lineage: Eukaryota > Metazoa > Arthropoda > Insecta > Diptera > Tephritidae > Sphenella > Sphenella marginata. Next base: position 87,739,980 of record OX608080.1, on the reverse strand, counting down.
TCAGCAAAGCTTTCGATAAAGTGTGTCACTCGTTACTTATTCATAAACTGGATCAGTTGGGTTTCCAGCCGGGTCTCAATCGCTAGATCTCTTCTTGCCTTAGCGACAGAGCACAAAAAGTAGTGCTTAAAAATTGTGAATCCGAGGTTATTTATGTCTCCTCAGGAGTTCCTCAAGGAAGCCATCTGGGCCCGATTCTGTTCTTATTGTTTATAAATAATATTTCTACAGTAATAGAAAATGTTAATGTATGCCGACGATGTAAAGCTTTTCACGTCATTCGCTTCATTCGAAGATAGAAATAAGCCAATCAGATTTCAATACACTAGTTAATTGGTGCGATTTAAATTATATGCTGCTTAATCTAAAGAAAGGTAAATACATGCATTTTTCGAGAGGAATTTCTCAGCCAGCTTCCTATACAATTAACAATTATAGTCTTGAGAAAGTGTATTATTTTTTTGACCTTGGGGTTACTATGGATTACAAACTCAGTATCAACTACCACATTAAGGTAACAGTCAATAAAGCTAGAGGCGTTCTAGCATTTGTTAAACGATGGTCTAAAGAATTTAGCAACCCTTGTGTAACTAAAACTCTTTACTACATTAGTCAGACCGATACTTGAATACGGTTCTATAATTTGGAACCCACGTTATTAGGTCCACGTGGATCGCTTAGAATTTTTACTATTTCCCTTAAGAGATCTTCACTGGGATCCCTTGTATAATTTGCGAGTCGCTTAAAACTAATTAATCTTCCAACCTTTCTAGTCGGAGGGAAATGCTTGGAATTGTTTTCATGATTAAATTACTAAATGGTTGAATCACAAGCGAAGTGAACTTCAATGTACCTTCTCGTCCATCAAGACATTTTAAACCACTTATCTTGAAACAGTGCCGAACTAATTTTGAATTAAATCAGCCTTTTCGTTGTTTGTGTCAAGATTATAACCCTCATTCTGGTACGTTTGATATTTCAGACTCACTATGCAGAATAAAAATGTCAATTCTTTCTATCCTAAATACATAGCAACAATTTGCTTTCATATCCTTTGATTCTTATTTTTATTCTTAACAATAACTATCCGCTGTCAACTAATTGTTTATTAATTATGTAATCTATTTTTTATCTACCTTACTTAGCTGATGAGGTTTTCTCTGTAGCTGAGCAGTTTTAGATCTCGACGATTAACAAACCAAAGCCTTTCAAAGACTCGGCACGAAAGAACAATCCGCGCGTATTGCGGATGCGCCCCCTCACGTCGGTCGGGCGGGATATGGTGGATAATCCGTTGGGAATTATTATTATTATTATTATTATTATTATAAATAATAAAAAATAAGGTTTATGAAGTTTTATTGACACTATTCGGAAAATATGAAATATGCTATGTTTATTTTCCACAGACTATTGATAAACGTCCATGAAAAATGCGATCTTTATCTTCTGTTAGGTAAAATAAAAAAAACCTCAGAAAATGTTTGAAAACATTCAATTGAACGTTGTCGCTCATCTGCTCTCCAACGTTCATTTTCTCACAGTTCTCTTTACGCCTACAACAAAAAGGTTCAGAAAACACTCGAAATATTTCATATAATTGAGCCTTGCAGTTCATTCGCTCTGTTAATTGAAACTGTTCACTGTTTTCATCGGTAAAATTTAAGAACAAAAAATGCCCATACGCTACACAACTTTGTAATTTCGGAAAGCTCCAAGTGCAATTCAAAGTGCCGGACTTATGTATTGGCCAACCTTATTCTTTGCAACTATCACCAATTTCTTCTTCCGTAAAATTATTTTAACTAATTTTGTCAAAAATTATTAGTCAAGATTCAATACAAAATTTATAAACTGTATTTTGAAAATATTTGTAAAATCATTGCAACTTAGATTTGGCCATGGGGGCGGTTTTAACCCCCAAAACCCCCCCCGTGCGCACGGGCCTGAACCACACTAAAATATTTGGTGTAACTTTTGACACCGGCCCCATTCGCTAATCATGCCACAGCAATGGCCACAGCCGCACCAAGATCCTTCAGTCACTTGACGGCGGTACTTGGAGTAGAGGTAAAGAAACATTGATTGTTATATATAAGGCTATTGGCCGACCGGTTGGAAATTATGCTGACACCAACTGAAGGTAGTTGCTAGTAAGCCAAAATAGCGCTTTCAGAATAGCTACGGGATGTCATTTGAGTCTCACCCTTCTCGAGAGACAAACATGCTCAACCTTAGACAGCATGCGAAATTGGACTCTCAAGAACCTAATCACGCAAACCCATACTTATTGGATAAATTTCTTCCACCTAGGTCAAACAATAAGAGAGATGCTAGAGAGATAAGTAACGATCAGTAACGCCCCTGGTTGTATGTAGGCATTCCTGTAATCGATTTCTTCGCAAATCTTGCAGTGCCGTCAGAACTGCGAAGGAGCCTTCTAGCATGGTTCGCGTTTTCCTCGAACGGCACACACATAACTCTAGCGCACAATGGCTGGAGTATGCGACGATAAAGTTGATATTTTAGTCCTTATCAATTCTGTGTTTTCTAGAAGTAAGCTTCTCGGCGAACGGCGACAAGACAAAGCCTCGTACCGTTTTCATAGCCTGTTGTTATTAAAGGAAACGCGATTACATACTCGTATATATGTACAATGTGAGGTTAAACTGTTAAATGATAGTTTTACTGTCAGGCTGAGTGTCGCTAACGCGGTATTCCAAAAGCTTGATACGCGGTTTTGAACTTGCGTTATGTTTTTATGCACATACATATATTCATAGTTAATGTGTTTATTGATTTAGTATGCGTTCGCTTAGATGAGTATTTGCCTCGTTCCAGTCTCCATGGAGTGGAGAGCTAAAACTGCAAGCGAGACGTAGCTGTGCACCTAAGTCCCTAACGTAATTTCCCCGAATTCATTGAACTGCGTGAGTGTGAAAAATAACAATTCAGATAAATATTGCGTCGCCATAGGTCGCGCCGACCTGCAGAGCAGTGCGCCACTATTTTAGCTTTTACTTCATGTGTCGGCTAACCTAGCATAGCAGTGATGTGTTGACATTGTGCTTGCTCGTCTAGCGTGCGACATAACTTCACACTGTTTAAGCGTTGTATGCCTTACGCTCCATCATTCGCATACATACATACATATGCACACTCATTCATAAGAGCAAGTAAGTCGGCTTTAATACAGCCTTTGTGGCTTAAAGGAAGCCCCCTCTATTCGTCTGATTTGCTCGCTTGTGTGTGGGTGCAATTGTGTTGATGGTGGCATTTCTGATGCTGTCAGTGGTTGATGTGACACAAAAATCATATTAATATAAATTAACGATGTGGAAAATTTAGTTTAGTAGTGAAAATGGTAATGTACATATACCTATACATACATACATACATATATACCAGGCCCGTATTTAGGGGGGGGAGGGGGTGTTTGGGGGTTCAAACCCACCACGAAATGTTGCGATTCCGATAAATAAATTACAATATCTATTACTTATGTAGGAAAAATTACATCATTATGTATGTGAGTGCAGGGCTGGATTTTTTTTATTTTATTTAGAAAATAATTGCGATTTTTTATTGTAGCTTTTTCAATAGCACAAATAATATTTAATTCCACATAAATTGTCGAAATTGCTTTTCGGAAAAAGAACATTTTTAGTTTACTAAAAATTTATGCAACATTGCCTGTCACTACGTGCACTGCAGAACGTTCGTTTTGGACCCTAAAACGTCTTAAAACTTTTTTGAGGAACTAGATGGGCCAAAAAGATTGAATGGACTAGCCCTCAAGCCGTGATAAATGATTTTGCAGCTAAAAATTCAAGGCGTCTTAATTTCATTTTGGAATAAATTTAATCAGAAAAAATATGTATCAATTTAATACGTTACTCTAATAATTATTATTATAACTTTTTGCCGATATATTATACAAATTCAAACCCCCCCCAAAATAAAATCCTGGATAGGGCCCTGATATATACATACATATGTACATATGTATGTGTGTATCAATTTGCTTTTGGATTCACAGCCTTGAATGACCTAAAAGGTGCCTGCAAATCGAGTCATAATGAAATGCCAATGCTGGAAAAAGAATTGATGTAAAGTAGTGCACACTGAGCTAAGTCCAAGTACTGGCGGTACATAGAAATGAAGGCTAGGACATTGCAGGCAACAAATATGTTAAGTATAGCACGACCGATAAACATTAGTCAATGTGAATGCGTAAATCTTTTTGCAAGAAAAATTATTGTCGCTCTTCATGGACACATTCAAATACAAATCGTAAATATTTTTATTTAGTTAGTTTCTTTCTGTGCTCTAATTTTATTATTTTGTTTAAGATGGAGTAAGTGAATGTTTAAATCTTTTGTAAGTTAAATGTTAGCAGACAATTCTTAGAAGTTTTTTAAACGAAACAATTTTTTTTTAGCGTAATACAAAATATGGGCAGAGGTTAAAATCATATTCATACCAAAAGCTGGGCAGGTCGAACATTTATCTGGCCTCGTTATATGTATCAACAAATTAGTGTCAGTTATTTTCTTTTAAAGAGTGTAACAAACTTTTTGATAAACACAGTAGCGATGTCAATCTACAAAAACTAACTTTGAGGAGGAACCCCCTGCGGGTTAGGGGCTACCGGTCTTAAGAGGCGACTGATATGCAGAAGGGTAATGACGTGCAACTCGATGGTTGATCTACTGATATAATGCCGCTCACCTCTCTGACTGATTTGCCTACCAGTCGACCGAAATGGCTATGCATGAACTTTGAGAGAGAATGTTGTAAAAGGCGGTTAAAGATTTTTTTAACGATATTCGTTTATTCGCGATAGCTGTGTTACAAAGTTAGTAACACATAATTTGCTGTTGTTATCTGTGTCGTTCAATAAATAGCACATAATTTTAAGTTTTTAGTTAAAGTTGAAATAAAAACATAATATTCATATTATTATTTAAAAAATGGCATTTGAGCACTTAGACTATGTTTTATCGCGGGATGGGGAATATTTTGCCCGAATAGTTATAGATCAGTTAAGGAATAGCACATTCGCTAGTGACAGCGATAGAATCTTTATAAAAAATTTCGAAATATCGCACCGAATCTCATCGTTATAAGTTAGTGAATTTTACTACAGGGGACACTGCTAATAACCAAATCGCAAATCTCTCTATCACACAAAAGTACGGGTTGAATTCTAGTACAAAATGTAACAAAGCAAAATGGGAATGGAACAAAGCAAAATGGGAATGGAACAAAGCAAAATGGGAATGGAACAACGCAAAAAATTTAATACGCAATTTCATATAAATTGTATGTATGTCGATTATTTTTGAACGCCTGCAAGATTTTACTTTCATGCATTTTATTGCATTCGAACATATCGAGCCCTAACCGCAATTTTGGTGTAACCAGCAAAATTTTGAAAAACCGTATTTACCATACCACCGTTTTTCCTTTAGTTAAATAAAAAAAATGAAAGGCAATCGAAGCAGGTAAGAAGATAATGGCAAATTTTTTCTGAAATATTTATTTTTGCTCAAAATTGTTTTAAAATTTTGTGTCTTAAAATGAGCTGCGTGTTCTAGGCTGTATTAATTCGCGGAAAAGCTGCAAGGACACAGAAATCAAGCTGTTGAAGTTTCCTGCTCTGCCTCACATAAGGTGTTTGTTTGTGTCGAAATATGCGAGTAATTGTAGCAAAAAATCAATAGAATATAAATGTAAATGTAAATATTATAATATAACGCGGTGTACATAAAAGTGAAAAAAAGATATGATACAAAGGCATTTTATTTATGTGAGGCTCTGTTACAAGGTAAAGTAAATTTTCAGGTAACATTTTATTAATTTATTTATGTATGTATATATTTCATTTTGCGAATAACTACACATTTTTGAATAAAAAAAAATACCCAATAAAATTTTGCAAAATTTCCAAATTTAATATGAACTAAAAATTTAACTGTAAACAAGTTGCTCCGGGCTTAATCCCTCTCCACTACAAGGCCACCAAGCTTCAGACCTGTGACGGCTACAACAGCCATCGGCTCGACGGTGGAAGAGGACTTGGGGGTGGACTTGACTTGTTACAAACCGCAACATCTGAACAGGCACCTGCTTGAAGAAAATCTGCCTCCTAGGAAAATAAGGAAACATCTCTGTAAGTACTGTGATAAAATCTGGCACCAGGTATTTTAGCCGTTTGATCCAAAGGTGCATCTACAGGTCCTTAACAAAAACGCCTAGTTAATGTACTATTTCGGCGATTGACTACAGGGTAAGTGTTTCCAAATGCATGCACGTATGTATGTATGTATGTATGTCAATGTGCTAGGTTTGGATATCAGCGAATAAACACCCGTGATATTGGAATATTGGGGTATCTACACACTTATTCACAAACATAATCTTCCACCCACCACAATGGTATGACCAATTGATAAAGTTAAATTTTGTAAATAAAATCGACGGGTAAGTCAATAATTTTGTATATAAACTTGCATGTAAGCAATATAAATGGAAAACACATACGTCAGACCTAAAACCAGTTTTTATGTAAATGAAAATTAACATAAGGGTTGAATTTCTGGATAAGCTGATGACTTTGTCGCTTGTCTTCACCGCAACCAGGCAGTACAAAGTAATGATTCAGGGCGATAATGGTTATTTTTACAAAGGTTTTTTATCTGCTTATGCTGATTATATTATTTTATGTATGTATGTACATTAAGGTGCCTCGCCAAAAAAAGTTGCACTGTTTCCACCGGAATTTCAAAATTTACTCTTTTCTAAGGACGCTTCCAAAATATAATATAAATATTAAGATTTACCGGAGCTAAACGGCGTTAAAAAAACGCTAAAAATATCGTTTTTTTATGTATAAAAGGACTATAAAAATATATTTTTTAATAAAAAGCATCTGATGATGAATTAGCGTGCAAAAGCATAAAAAAGTTTGAAAATTTTATCAATATTATTATTGTGCTAATATTCGCAATGTGAAAAATTGGACCAAAAAGGGTTAAATTTTGCAGAAATGACAAAGTCTCGAAAATACATTTCAGATGATACCCAAATAGTCCAAATCCATCAGTAATTGGCTGAGTTATTAAAGCTTTCCACAAACCTACCCCTCGAAATATGACCAAAAACAGCATCACATCTTCAAACTTTTTTATGCTTCCCTTTGGAACTCCAGCTAATTCATCATCTCAGGTGCTTTTTATTAAAAAATATTTTTTCAAACTCCTTTTATACATAAAAAAGGATATTTTTAGCGTTTTTTTAACGCGGTTTAGCTCCGGTAAATCTTAATACTTTTTTTTTGTATGAAGCGTGAGGCACCTTAATGTACATATGCATGAATACATTTATGTAGGTATTTTTTTAGAGATGTTTTCATTTTCAGAAGCAAATTAATTAAATCAATAAAAACTAAATGAATGTGTCTCGGACCTCCATGCAAAACTAAACAAAAGCAGAACTAACCTCAAACTGTCCAAAATGGAACCCGTTAAGACCTGGCCAAAGCCAAACTATCTTAGAACTGCCGGACTTGGATCCGGTTAGGAACGCCTTGTAAAGTAATGCACGAACGGGAATTGTCGCCGCCAATAACATCGCCATGTTAAAGTGAGCTGTTGAAAGCAGAGCTAGCACTGTTGGTATTGTCTAACGGTTTAGTTCGGGCATAGTTCAAAGCCACTCCAATTTTCTGCAGGGTGTCAATCAGTTACCGATACGCCGCTGCGCTCTCGAACTATTTTTAAAATAAAGTAGCCAAGGCCATAAGTGTCCTATTTAACTGCGTAAAGACCTGGGTGAAAGTTATTCAAACCCGCCGAGCTGTTAAAAACACAATTCTGACAGATGCCTAGATAGCACTAAGTCCATGGTTTGATTTTGAATGAAAATAAATCTTCAGGTAGGTAGGTAGGTAGAATGGCTGCGACCTAGATCGCCCAAGTAGCTTTTAGAAGCAGTTATCCAATAGATGTCGGTTTGGATGACTAGGTTTATGGCAGTTCAGTAGAAACTGTGTGCTTAGAAGTTCCGCGTACTCTCTAACATTGAGCATTTTAGCCTCTTGATGGTGGTGAGGCTCAGATGACAAAAGCATCCCGTGGCAGTTCTGATGTCGGTGTTTTGGCAGACATGGAACTTCCTCCAATGGGTGTCATGAAGGCTGTCGGGTGGTTGACATTAGGTAGAGGTCGTCGATAGGGTCAGACCTCGCTCGTTGAAAAAGCTGGAAAGGTCGTGCAAGTGACTGTTAAGTCTTGTACAGAGTTCGGAGAGGCTCTTGTCCGAAGCCATTATTGTGCAGTCGTCAGCGTAGGAAACGATGAAGACTCCCTCTGGTGGGGGAGGAAGCCTCGAGACATAGAAATTTAACAGAAGGTGTTCAAACCATGACTATTTGCGTCGTAATGGCGGATGTAGTACTGTGTCCTTTTCGGAACCAATGTTGGTGTTCGGCCAGATGCAGGTTTGCTATGGCTTCTTTAACCTCTGCGAGGGAGACGACAATGGGCGATGTTTGTGTCTATGCTTGCGCGCACAACGGATGGTTTGTCTCTTGGTCTTATCAGCAAGTTGATGCAATATGAATTACCGTCAAAAGGAGTTCGCGCATTTCCGGAGTCCGTTTTGACGCTGTCGCCAAATGTGATGGTGGTTTGGTCATTGTGTAGGGCCTTGACAGTTACCATAATTTGCCGCCTCCGCCGGAGAGGTTGCATGCCTCAAGATGTTCTTTTCACATTGTCCATTTGTCATCATTGAGTGAATGATGTATTTCCGCCTTAACATCTTCAATTCTGGGATCTGCGGGATTGATAAATCTCACTTGGTCACGTTCCCTTGCCTTGGCCGCTGCTTCCGCGGAGAAATTCGGACCCATTTCTGGGATTCTTTCGGCAGGAATGAAGCGACCGGAGGCTGAATCGATGGCCTTGCGAAACATCTCCATTTACTGTACAGAATGCTGAGTTGTCTATTTGCTCTGCAAGCCCACGCCCCCTTCTGTCTACTGGCAAGTTAAAATGCCAGTCCCGTATCCACGCTCTTATATCGGGACGATGATCTCTTGGACTCCACGTAGAAGGGGGTATGTAAATATTACTGATTTGCAGGCCGTAACAGTAGAAGGTGAAGAAACCCTGCTGCAAAGAATTATAGCTCCGAGGACGAAAATTCAAGGGTGGGGCGTGACAGGATACACTGAAATAACAGCCCTTGGCCGGGTAGAAAACCACGGGCCATTCCGCTGCGTAAAATCGGCTGTTGTGGGAATGGTCGCTTAATGTAGCCAAACTTTGCTTACATGCCTTTATAGCTGCTTGGCTGTTAGAAAAGATCGTTACTTTACCGGTTAAGTTCCTGCCCTTGAGTGATTTACAGGTTTGTGAAATCACTAGGGCTTCTACTCGAAACACCCTGCAATACGAGGGGTGTCTGAATGACACAAAAATGTCTAGAGATTCCGAGAATATTCAGGCCCCCACACTTGTATCCATCTTGGACCCGTCGGTATAGATCTGGATGCCGATGTAAACTACAACCGTGCCCTCTTCCAATCATTCCTACTCGAAATGGTAGTAAGGCACTGCCTTCCGCTGAAAGATTGCTAAGGATACTAATATGCACTCGCTGAGTTTCCCTCCAGCACCCAGACTAGCTAAGTCTTAGTGCAGTTTGTGCCAATAAAAAGAGAATATGGAAGTCAATTGCAAGCACGTTCAAAATCGGGTCTAAAACCGCAGTTGGGCAAGTTCGCCAACGCATGCCGCGCGCTGGCCCTTTTGCAGGCTGATGAGATTGTAGATCTTCCCACTATTTCACAGATCTGTACGTCAACATCGAACGTACCACTGCCTTGAGACCCCATTCTTCGTTTTGCAGGCGTGGAAAGCAATTCAGGCCTTCCGCATCCCCTCCTCGATGCATGCTTTCCAATTTAATTTACAATTAAGCTTCTGTACTTTTTCGAATGCATTGAATTGTAGGCCCGATGATTTGTAGGAAAAAAATTAGAAGCGGCACGCCACAAAATTTAAAGAAAAGCTGAGCCTTAATCTCAAAATCTAACGAGTATTCGGATTAAAAGTTCTTCGAGTACGGACATATTTCATTATGAAATATCTTATCTTCGAATTAGCTGTAGTTGCAAAACGAAAAAGCATCCAAAATGGTTGAAGTCAAACTGAGGAAGTTTTGAATCTTCTAACTATTGAAAATAACACTAGAGTAATAAACTAACTCAATTCAAGCGGCCCACTGTTTATTTAGAAGGAAACTGGGCCGCTTTGTATACTCTTTGGCGCGAAACAACCGCTGACTGAACCTCAGCTATAATGGGAAAATCAGATTTTAGTTAAAAACAAGTAAGGAAAGGGCTGTCTTCGGCTGTGCCAAAGGCTTTATACCTTTCAGGAATACGCATAATTTTTTTGAGTGTCCGATTTATCGGAACAATCGATTTTATGGGAGCTATATGTTATGTTAGTCCGATCTGGCTGATCACATCATTTATATCGAGCCCTATGCGCAAAAAAGACGTAAGAGCCATGATGATCGATTTTAGCTTTTTTATGAAAATCCATAATTTATCATCACACGCATAACCTCCCAAAGTCTTATCCCTGTGAAATGTACCGTTATGAGTTGAGCGCAAAATTATGATGACAAAAAAGACGTATGCCCCAAAAACTACACTTACATTGTATATATTGAAAGAAAAGTGATTGCATTATGTAAGTTCGGATAAATAAAAGCTATGTACCTAATTTCACGCCAATACATAAACTGGACGCGAAATAAATTAGAAAAAACCTTACCCTGTAAAATTTACTTTTTGGGTCTTAGATACGTCTTTTTTGCGCACAGGGTACTTATTATACCAAACCTGCAAGTTCCTAGCTTTTTAATTGCAAGAGATATAGGCCAAAGCCCGTTTATCAGAACAATCGATTGTATGTGAGCTGTGCGTTGTATGTATGTATTGGTCGATCTTGCTGGTTCCGAAAAATGATTAATCCTATCCAAAATTTCATCGATATATCTCTAAAACTGAGGGACTAGTTTGCGTTCTTCTTCTTATACTTAGTGCCCTTTTACACCAGGCAATTCTTGAATTCAAGTCTGCCGCTACATAGGCGAAGGAGGTGGGAAGAGAGGGGTAGAGTACACTTGAAAGCGTATCGTCAACTCATTTCAAGTCTTTCTTGCTATCTCTTTCGCTCCTCCTTGTGCGCTTATATTTTGTTTCATAATAACTTTCAAGAAAAATTGACAAGTGTAGACACGAATAGAAAACACAAAAGAGAGCGCCAGCAAAGTTGAATTCAAGAAATTCCTGGTGTAAAATGGGACTTATAACTTTAAGCGAGCGTAAATTTGTCCTAAAAAGCAAGCGAATCTGAGTGAATGTGAAATACAGAACATGGCCGAATATCTGAAAAATGTACTTCCAGGGGATATTGGGAAAAACGCCATACTACTAATATGACCAACCCTAATGTGAGTAATATCTATGATTTAGATAAGCTCCACTTTCACCACTAGAATTTTCTATTTCATTAACAGTTGATTCGAAAATTTGTCATCCCCTCATTTGAGCTCTGAGTTAAAAATATAAATTTTTGTTGTGCAAGTAAGCCTAGGCTACAAATGTACATTAGACTGGGCGAAAAAAATAATTTAATTTAAAATAAAATGACCAAAAAAAAAATACTACTTTTATTAATTTCTAGACGCCTTTCATTGTTAGTCTCAATTTTTAGGACTTTCAAACTATTGAAGTAAGAGAAATTATATCTTTTTATTTTGTAAAAAAATGTCAATATAAATTTATGTCAGCTGGTCTGTTCCTGCAACTAAAAATTCATATATGTATGTACATATGTATGTAGGAAAGAGATCAATACAGATTCTTAAGGGAATTAAATTATCAATCTGAACATAACATCGAAATTTAATAACGAATCTAGGAGGTTATATGTGCATTTAAAGAAGTAGATATGTACTTAAGATTGTAAAGTTCAAAGTACCAAACAGGGAAAGAGTAACTACCTGTGAGAATTCTTGAAGATTGGCAATGTTTGATTGAAACATATTTTCTTTAAAAGGGCTAATTTACAAATGTCAAAGGCAATTATTGAATTATTTCCCCACAATAAAGTTCATAACACAATGCAATGACCCTGCCAATTTGAAAATAAACGAGTACATGGGCATCTTAATATAAATGCACAAAATCTTATTTTGGAATCGCCCAACAATCAAACATAAAACTAGTGAGTAAACATACCTGTTTGCAACTAGAATTTTCTAACCAACACCAAACTAGTTAAAAAAGGTTCAAACACGCATTTGCTCCAATTGAAAAATTATTTCCTTTGTAGAATTCCAAGAAACGTAGCCCTCTTCCATGTCATCCGAGTGCTTATCTCAGACCTTAAATTATCTTGTTTATTTTGAAATAACCCAGCTAATCGACTCGAAAGAAATTAGAGAACTAATGTAAGTGCAATCCACGCTGGACAGCAGAAATATACAATTTTCTCGATTTGAAAACAAGTTTCAACTTTGGTCAAAGATTGAGATAAATTCAGTGTTTGTTGGGAACAAGATATAACAATCATAACAATTGTCTCTATGATTTAAAGCCAGTTACATACCTCTTTAGTTAATCTAAGCCCGCATACTAGTTGTGGGTTGGTGTGCAACTAGTTGGTTGTACTTCAGGGTCTCTTTGACAATTCAAAAATTGTATTTTGATTGGTATCGCATGTAATTAGTACAAACGCAGCTGACAACGGAAAAGCAGTAGTCTTACATACATATTTACATTGTACACGCATAAGTATGTAACGTAGGCTAGAGAAGAACGTGACATTTTCCACATATTACCTTGTCATTCATGTTTTGTTTGAAATATGTCTACCAATTTCAGGTTCTTCCACCCGCACGCAACGCCCGTATTCCTCACACCATTTTTCCTTTGAGTTCCGCATAAATCGGACGCGCAACCACAAATGTCATTCCATTACGATGTAACCACTTGAATTGAATCCACGTGTCGCATGACTGCATTTCTAACTGCAGTTGCATTTCCACATAAAGATCGACATGAGATGCAGTTGTGCATTCCAGAGGAAATCGTGCTTGTTGCTCCTAAGTGGTGGATTACTGAGGGTAGGTGCAATCAGTATTTACCCTGTGGATAAATTATGAGATTTGAATGACATAAAATTTTCAACAGGTAGGTACATATGTATATGATTACTTGTGAAAATTTATTTTGCATTTTATGTTGTTTGCCAGCAATTACTGTGCGACCGATGTTGTTCCACCGGCGCGCGGGCCAAATCAGCCGATACCGATTTCTATGCCGATTCCTCCACCATGACGAAAGCCACCTTAATGATATTTCTTAATTTGACATAGCACTACTAATGTTCCACACAAAATATCGAAAAGGGTACCCAAAGACGCTTTTCGCCCCCAGGAATCACAATCTCTGATATATTAGTTTTATCTAACTAGTATTCACTAACCTAATTACATTCTTATATATAAAATTCTCGGCTCACAGTTTTCGTTCCCACACTCCTCCGAAAAGGCTTGACCGATTCTCATGAAATTTAGTGAGCATATTTAGTAGGTCTGAGAATTGGCTACTATCTATTTTTCATGATTCCGAGAAGTGGATCAGGGACCGAAATATTCCAAACTTTTTTATTTATCGTGCGATTTTTTCCCTAAATTTGGGCAGAAGAACGTCTGCCGGGTCCTTCTGGTATTTAATAAGTACGGAAATTTTGATTCTTGCAATGGATTGGTTCCTACAAATGACTCAAACCAAATTTCAGCGAGTGACAGACGGACCTGGCTTAATAGCCTCAGCTCATCGCCCTGATCAGTTCGGAAAGTCATAAAAAGTAAAAACAGCAGGGAATGTCATTCGGCCAATGCCGATGCCGATTCTTTTGGGCCATGATCGACGATGCCGATGCCGATTAATCAGGAGGACTCTGCCACTAACTAAAGTTTTTATTAACTTGTTTGTTTGTTCACAATCTTGTTATTCAGTTTGAAGTGATTTTACGGTGTGCTATGGAAACCTGTGTCGAAGGCAATACAATGTAAGGAAGATCACCATCATTTATGCCCGCTCAATAACCTAGGCGATTTTGAATGTTGTGTATTAGTAGGAAAGCCTTCTGGTTCATTCGCATAAGATGACCCAGGCCTTGGAGCCTTTACGGTCTAATTCGCTTCCTATACTTATATACATGTGTACATATATTTTCACAAGGCTCCTACAGCTCCTCGTTCTTTCAACATTCGCAGTTGGCTACGCGTGAATTTTTCTAAACTGTCCCTGATTCTCAGCGGTACATGAGGACAGGTATGATGAGGGACTAATAGAGCGCGATATTTGTTCGTCAAGAGAGCACTTTACATCCACCTATTTAACACAATGTAGCACTTGTCGACGATGAAGATTTTGCTTTCAATTTCTCGGTTGACATTGTTTTCAGTGTTAGCACTTGTTTCCCAATTAGACGAAATCCATCACTATAGCAAATTTGTACGTATCAATAGTGGCGAGGCTGGTTAAGGGCAGAGGAACTATGAAGAATTACTCATGCAAACAAATCCAATTTTGGGCTGGGTAGGCAATTGAGATATCAAATTATCTCCCGGTGAATGAATAGCAAAAGCCACTTATCGAACCCGTCTGCCGTTATTGCCGAGTAGCCTATAGTATTGCCCATGGGCCATGGCAGAAATATTTGAAGGTAGTTCCACTTCTTCTTCTTCCCCGTTTTATTAGCCATCTGACAGAAATTGTGTTCCATACTTTTCGTGCTACCAGTTCTTTAAAAAAAATCTAAAATTTTTCCTATAGTTAAATGAAAAGCAATCGAAGCATTATCTTAGGTATATGTTTCCCTTAGGAGACAACTGCTAAAACACGATCAATAATCCCGGGAGAGGTATCAAAAGACGCGGTTTGACCTCAGTAACTACAATCCGTACGCAGATTTTTGAATTTTTGTTTTTGTGACGAGATATTTGTACTTAAAGTTCGAAAGGTGTTCGAAGGAAAGGTGTTCTGCACATAAAAAACATGGATCGGGCCCCCAAATCAGGATTTGACTTGGCTCATTTTTTGGCTTTTTGCTAATAACTTTTCACTGACACAAAAAATTGAAATTTCGATTTCGGATCATTGATACCGAGGTGAAACCGCGTATTCTGACACCTTTCCCGATAATTTTGGAGGTGCTTTGGCAGTTGTCTCATGAATGAAATAAATACCAAATGCCAAATGTTTTTTGAAATATTTATTTTTGCATTCTAATCGGCCGTTCATAATTACCTCAGAAAATTTTGCAGTTAAAATACATATGTTATATATTTCACAAAATAACTACACATTTTTATACACAATGAAAAATTTCCAATAAAATTTGCAATATTTCCAAATTTAATAACAACTAATATTTTAACTGTGGCAACATCACGCACTCATAGCGAACACGGTTAGTGTGAAAAAATTTTGAGTGAAACTACCTTCAAATATTTGTATCATGGTATTGCCTAGTAGGTACATGTGAGTAAGAAATGCACGAGGTTCTAGCTTGCCTGTGAATCAAACTCATTCCCCGTCACATTCTCGACCTTCTTACTATAAACCTACTCACTTTAATGGGGTCACGACTCGTGTCCCGACTGCGTACAACAGGTTAAGTATAAACTGCCAAAGCCGCTATTTAAGGTTTTTTTTTCTACTAACAACATACTCTATTATGAAACTGTGGCGCACAACTTGTTCTCATTTCATTTTCTTGTCCAATGTACATAGTCGTGCTGTAGCTATTATACCCACAGAGTCATTTATTGTCGCCTGAGTGTCGGCATTTGATTTCTGTGTAAATTAAGCCTCTTGGGTGACTTTCATTTCTGATGGTTAGGGGTTGCTCCCTTTGGAAGCGTAGAAAAAGGAACCGTACAAATTCACAAACGGCTTCCATGCGATGGATTTAATTGATAATTTAACACTTACCAACGTCTCTGCTCTTCGGTATTATTTTACTGATTTTATTATTCTGAATCATGTACGCGATTTCACAAGTATACACACACTCAACTATTTGTATACATTAGGCATGTGTTTTGATCTTTGTTAATATTTGGGTGGCTTCATGCAGATACCGAAAATCCCTGATTCATAGAATAAAAATAAAATTGACATCTCTAGCCAGCACACAAAAATGGTTTTTCGTTTTATTCTCAAAACACGGGAAATTTGATTGTGGAGTCCCACTTTTGAATGAGCATTAGGGTGTGCACTATTTTGATACTTTGTTGGTGTAACTGTGTTTCACCCTCCTTAGTCATTACGTCGTGGGAAACTTTTGAATATTTTTTAAGTTGAGAGTCTTCAAAAACATTCTTATTGAAGCATTTCAGCAGCGTTTGTGTGAAACGCAAACAAAGCCCTCCATACATAGACTTTAACTATATTTTTCTTCTTGGTCTTAGTCTGGATATATTACAATTTACATAACACAGGTATAATCATAGTACCTAGGATATACATAACTTTTTTTTATGGATAGGTGATCTTGGGATGTTGGGCCGTCTCATAAAACGCGAAAGTATCAGATTTTGTGCTCTGTCTCTGACGAAAGAAATTATCGGAGAAAATATTAAAAACAATAACATGAATTTGCTACATATGTGTAAGTCTAGGGAGTTTTGGGAAGAACTTTTCCTACAAATGTTATATTTATATAGATCTTACTTACGGTTTGTTCGACTTTTTTTGGAAGCAAAAAAAAAACGAAGTATAGTGTTCAATGAGTTCAGATTTTGTGAAGTGGCAATGTTATCGAGCCTAGTAAGTAATACAAATACTAATCCAGCATTATCACAAATTCTTTAAGGGTTGGGCATAGTAAAGTCGATTGACACGTTATCGTTTTCCTTCAGATATTAAATTTTTAACTCTGAAAAACAAAACAATTGCTCAAATAAAAAAACTGGTTTCCGAGGGTATTACTATTAATACCTAAATGAAAAAAAATTTTCTTTAAATGTGTGCACTGGCCTCCCTAACAACGCATACTTCAACATATTATGTAATGTGGCAACGTATTATGCTAGCAGAGCATTTGAGTTATATACAAGAAATGCATAAAGATATTTGATACCTAATTAAATCTAACGGCTGCTTTATTTTATTCTTTCTCAGTTATTTGCTCCTAGAATTCAACCACAAAGCTCCGCTGCATTTGTAGAAAAAAATACCAATAAGACCATTCTCTATCTTAAGATTTGTTCAATCTTGCGCTGGATAATTCGAGTGGCAGAGCTAAACAGCGCAGATACAGTCAGTCACATGAAGGTGTTTCATAATAATAATTCTCACAACAGTAAAAGTTTGAGTATACAACAAAAGGAGCTCGAAAGCTTAGTTATTTGCTGACTTGGGAAAAAGTTCAAAACTAAGTACATATAGCAAAAAGTGAAAATAATTTTTGAATTTTTATTTTTGCCTTTTATCAAACAAAACTAAATATTTCTTACTTTCGGTTCTGATTAGTTTGTCTTTTTTGTTGCATCAATGTTGTAGACTAATCCGATCTAATTAATTTTATTGCAAATATATAAGTTTGTTAAACTTTTTTAACTCAACGTTTCGCTAATGTTTAACTACTGGCTTCCAAAGGGGTTTTCCAACAATAGAATACTAAAAACAAATTAATCAACAATTTTAATTTTAATCTTTCTTATGCTCCTAGAGCCGCTCATTAGATTTTGTCAGTGTCCACGGGTGCGATAACAAGCTTAGGGCCACTCTTATAAAAGCCAGTTAAGCCAATCGGTGGTTAAATAGCGCTTTTATAAAGGGAGGTAACCGCTAACTGAAGTTTAATTACCTCCGATTAGGCTTAACCTGCTTTTATGAAAGATCCCCTTAGAGAGAGTTTTCTTAATCGAGAGAGGACTTTCAATTGCTCAGTCCATTACTCAGTCCAAAGTTGCATTTATTTATAAGAGTAATTCTTCATTGGATTTCCATGCTAACATTATTGTTGGTGTTAATGCTGGCTACCAAAAGTATCGTGGATGCTAACAAGCAAATGCGCTGACTCTTTTTTTGATGCCCTCGTTCACCACCAAACTAATTTTCGGGGCCTGAGGGCTAACTTCGGAGACTTTTATTTATTATTTTATCCCATAATAAATTAAAAAAAAATCGCACAACATGGAAACTTTAAGACCTTTCAAAAAAAAAAACGTCGTGATTGCCTGTCGATGATATTTATTGATTCATAATTAGTGCCAAAAAATTACGTAAAAATCAAATTGGTCAGAAAATCAACTTCTCGCTTTAAAAACGCGTCAAACTCTTTTCAAATGAACAAAACTTTATATATCGTATATCGAAAGTGTCAATATTCACCTATCCAAAAAGATTGAACATTTTCAAATGGAAACTGAAAAACGGTTTTTTGACCTTAAAAAAAAGATTTAGGGTGCTAGGAATTTTTTGAACGTTGTTTTGTGTATTATTCGATCAGATGAACAACTTGTACTAGGACGCTTCCAAAGCATAACATCATTGTAGCACTGTGTAACCAAATAAAACAAAATTTAAAAGTTTCTCATCACTAAACGTTGTTTCAAGACCCCTGTCTGTCGTCAAGTACTCGCGCGTTTCTGCCCCACTTGAATGGGGGTCTTCTTTTTTCTTCTAATGCTAGCGCCCGTTCGCTGGTGTTCCTGTCTTCTTCTCCAGTGTCCTCAGCAGCGATACTTAGTGAGTAGGATATTATCAGGTCGCAACTTTTCAACGTCAAAGTTTCCATTTCTCTTGGCTGCCACAAGATTATGGTCCGAGTCGATATTGTTTTATGAAACGGTCTAATTTTTAAGTAAATACTTTTATATTACGATAAATGCATTTGTATTCGATATACTTCATTGCAACAAATACATAAATGAATTGGATGGAATGCATTGATTGAGATTGTGGTAACAATTTGTAGCAATTTGCATAATTTTTTTGTTTCAATGTAAGAGTTACAGATGAGACCTTCGACACTTTGCTTTAGAGCAAACACATCTGGCGGAAGGCAAAAACATAAAATTAAAATAAGAACGAAAAAAATACCACGGTTGTGATGTTTAAAGGATGAATGAGACTAAAACCTCCTTTGGATTTCATGCAGCTTTAAGTTGAAAGCACTGAATGCAATTTAGAAAATCTTTAAGTCGAAAATAGCAACAAAGGTCTAAAAGTGAAAGGATGCCAATTAGCAAGAACGATTTCTGGGAATAAAAATTCTTATTCTACTCATATCGACCCCTTCACGCGAAATTATCGCAAGGCACAAAAAGAAAATTTTACAGAACTTTTTTTGTTGCTTGTTTTGCCAATTTTTGATTGATTTATTGGAAAAAGATAAATTTTAGTTGCCTTTTACAATAAAAAGAAATCCAATTTTTGGAACAACCATACGAATTTGGGCCACAATATTGTAATAGGTAATGCGCTGATGTTTGTAGAACAAGTTTGCATCTAAAAGTATATTCCGAATTTTTGGTAGAAACTGTTATAATTTCCAGAAATCCAGAATGACAAAAATTCCTGTGTTTTTACCGAAGCCTAAACAATCGGCTTCGGTACGAAATGAAATAAAGTAATATACATACTACATATGACGACTTTCAGGGTTCCACGCTACTAAGCTAAATCGTGCTAGTCACCGTTATTAGTGCTATTGTGGTAGAATCTACTAAGCGCCGCTGAAAAACCTACATTGAGTAGTTTACTATGGGAACAAAGGACCAACTGTTTTAAATATCAGTCTATGTACAATGTACATTGTGCAACATTCTTAATAAAAAAAAAAAAAAATTTTGAACTCACATTACTAGCATTAAGGACAGCACCCTGCACAAAAGTTATTAGTCTCTAAAGAGAGTGATCCGTAATTAATCCTCTCATACTCTTCTTCTCCTTTAAATGGCTATCCAAGCGCCTGGGCGATTTTGACCGTCCAACATACTCAGTCCAAAGTAGCATTTGTTTGCAAGAGTAACTCATCATGGGTTTTCTAGTTGGTTTTTATGCTGGATCCCAGGTAAACGAAGTCCTTTATTATCTCGAAATCTTTGCTTGCACTTGTTTTTGCACTCGTTCACCACCAAACCCATTTTTTCCGCTACTTTTTCTATACTCATAGCTCTGTAGCATACTCATAGGAGTTAAAAGTACACGTCTGGGTAGAAAGTGGATTAGACCTTGAGAGTACAGCTTTTATCTTTACAGGACATGCTCAAACGAAGTAATCCGAAATGGTATTGGTCGCATTCTCTTTTGGAACTCGTCTCGGACGCACCCTAATCGCATTGTATACAGCAAACTTTATACATATTCCTATATTAAGTGGATATGGGTTTAAGTAAAAGTTCTTACTTCTCGCGTTCATAAGAACACACATCCTCCTACGCATATGTAAATTCAGAATTCGAGTGCAGAGATGCTAGATTGTGCTGTATTTAGAGGGTTTCTGTTTAATTTCAAACGAATCCATAAAAACTCAGAACAATTAAAGAAGCAAGTATGTAAGTATGTCATGTTAAAGAAAATCACAACTTTGAATGGGACATAAACATTAGGGTGCATAGGGTACATGCACTTTAAATGACTGCAGAAAGTAAGCTAACATTTTTTTCGGATTATTTTTTTACCCTTTTATGTCCACCAGTAGGAGAGTTAGATTAACCAAAAAAATCTATGGTCTGCGTCACTTCCGTATTGAGTCGATTTTCTGTCTTCTTCGCCTGTACTAACCAGAAGCAGACTTCGATTAGCACAAAAACAGTATGGTGCGAAGAACTTACACAAAAACCCGATCCCATCTGGTTATAGTATAGTTCCAAAAAAATTAGCATGATTTCTATATAATGAAGTTGCTAAGTCTCAATACAGGGAATTTCGATTGTAGTTGTAGACTCCAAAAAAAAAAAAAAGAGGATGGATAGAAAAACTTCTAAGAGAAGCCTATTTTGACTGGACTAACAGGAATCTTTTCCAGTTTAGAAGAACCGCACACATTATCAATATTTATGCATTTTAAGTAAAAAAAAATGCAAAGTAGGGGTATTCACACAGGTCAAAGGCTATGAAAATCAGTTTCCTGCAAATATCATATTTTCTATGGCTCATTCGCTCTTTACATGCATTACCAAATTTGTATTAACTGTCCGAAAGTACATATACATACATATCTATACGCCAGCTAAAAAGGGCGAAATCGATTCAGAGAATCACCTACGTTTTGCAAGTTTATAACATATAACTTAGGGGCTTTTCTAAAAACTATATATAGCCTGTGTGGATATTAATGAAAAATATGTGGCCGTGGCACTGTCCTCTTTTTGAAAACTATGTAAACCTGTTCAGGATCCCAGTAAAGTGTTTCAAAAATAAAAAACCTCTTGGATTTTCGAAAAACATTAAGTTTCCGTTAATTTTGTGAAAAATATTAGGCCTGACCTAAGGTGGACTAAAAAAAAAAATAGTTTTAGAGGTCGCTACGGGCGTTTAAAAATTTAAATGTTTACAAATTTTCTATTTCGTTTGGAAGAAATTTTGAATGATTAAGGCGGCCTTAAAAGAGAATAAAAAATACTTGATCAAATTGAGTTTTCTCATTTTGAGATCAAATTTGGAAGGCTATGAGTTATTTAAAATCACCAGAAAATCATCCAAATAATTCCGAGATAACATAGCAAAATCTCTGTTTTGAAAAAAGTTACGGTCATTTTTCATCTTGTATCCGTAATGGAAAATTGAAATATTTTATTACACAGGCTGACAAGAAATTTGACCATAATCCAGACCATACTTTACTAAAGGTTTTTGATGCGCTGAATTCAAATCTTGACGCAGAATTGCTTTATCACGTCAGGATTTTGAGACATTCTAACCTAAACGACAGCACACATAGCATCTTAAAGTAGAAGTCTTTCTCTTACGAATGGCGTTGAGTTTGCTAAATTTTTTTTTTTGCTAAGATAGAGCAATTTCAATAATTAATTATTTGTAAGAACATGTAACTTGGAACATGTTTCTGTTTCGGTTCCGGTTTCGTTCTTCAACATTTATTTCGTTTTCTGCCTCTCTTCGGTTTCGGTTTCAAAATAAAATAATTGAACACAAGCTTGTGAAAAAAAATCCTTTTATATTTGTTCATATTTTTTAGATTTGCTTAGTACATAGCAACTAATTTTTATATCGTTCATTAAAAGAAAGATGACATTTCCAATACCAATAAATTCAGTGATTGAGACAGTTTAAGAAAAAGGTTGATTGATATTCTATGAAGAGTCACTTATACCCTCAATACCGTGTCCATTGGGATTATCGCATCTTTCGAAATCGACTTTTGGCAGCATAAGTAATGAATGTGCGACGGTAATGATTATCATGTAGAGACGTAGAGTCGATCAGTTTTCGTGTATTCTGATTCTGGTTTACTGAATAGAATATCTTAGTGTATCAATACTGGATTATAGAAGAAGCGATGTGAGTAGCTTTTCATGTTTTTCAGACCCTGTAATCGATTGCTAGGAAATAGACCCAGTTATTTAGAAGTTGAACTTTTTCCCTTGACTCTTGTTTCTATAGCCCAATCATCAACTTCATCGTCAGGAGAAGAACCAGTTAAGTCATAAACTTCCATACACTTCTTATCTTCATAGGAGCTAAATATATGCAAATCTGCATACATCTGTATCCCCTTGTATGTATTTTTGTGTAGAGTCATGAATATATAAATCACATACATACATACATACATAGTATGTAGGAACATGTATGGATGAGTAATTATAGTATGCAAACTTATGTGATATGATGTGTGATAAACAACTTTGTGACGTTATTTCGCGCATCTTCTTTGCTGGCACCACCAATTGATCAACATTTACCACACTTTGACTGGCAATGTTACCAGTATGCTAGAAATTCGATAAGGTATGTACATATGTACTTCCAGATATTTCTGAGCAATATCTGCCAAAAGGATATGTAAAACCCCCTGAAGGAGCTCTGCTACCTTGGCCATGAGAGTCAGCTGCCTAAAGTTTCTTTGTACCCTAGTTTTTCTGATGTGCCCATAGGGGTGTGAAATCGGGTAAATCTATATATAAATACGGTAAGGAAAATCACGTTGTTATCACTTTTTGAAGGGATTTGCAGAATCGTATACGTTTTTTGTTTACATCGCACAGGTGAGAAATATTAGGTAAAAACCGAGGTATTCTGTACACATAGCGCTTAGGTAGAACAAATAAATTCCCTTTCTTGGATAGTAAAACAAGCGTTTTTTCTTGCCGTATTTATATATTTGCCAATTTAGATTTTCGTCCAATTTGGGCGAACGGGGCGACCTCTAGCATCTTTAAATATAACAGCGGTATGGTCTACCTGTCGTAGGGGACTTCATGAATCTTACAGCATACCGACAAATAACTCGCTGAATTCAGCAGTGCCTGAGACCGGACGTGAAGGCAAAAATAACTAGCCAAAGCAGTAACATGTGTAAAAGTGCTTCTCGTTATCAGAAACACTTGCATCGTAGTCTAGCCTACTCACATATGTATGTACTTCAGCCCATTTGTGGGTGAAGTAGTTTTACCCCAAGAAATATCCATGCACTTCATTGCGGTGGCCGTCCCTTACAAAACAGTAAAAAAACAACAAATAGTATGGCAACCTTAGTTGCGATAAGCCAGTTTCAAAATTATAGTTGTTGTTGCTGTAACGTTTGACATTTATGTTCATTGATGCTCACCCCTGCGACAACCGTGATGATGCGGACTTTTGTACATTTGGTGTTAATAAATAGAATCTGATTAAAGGGTAACTTGCCACTTTGGCGCCATGAAATGTTGCGTAACACACAATGCAAAGTGTTTGCTGTGGGCACAGCTCCTACCCTTCTTCCTTCCAGTTATATTAGGATGTATCTTGATTAGAATTTTACTGCAGAAGATATATTTTATTCCTTTCATTAGATTGCAAACCACTGGTCATTACGTTTTCCAAGTCACAACACATTAGCAGATCGTCGTAGATCCTTTCGAACCCAGCTAAGCCGAAAAGAAAATCCCGGTAATTCGATTTTGAAAATTTCAAGGGCGGTCTTACTTTGTAGCTTCATACAATGTGTCTCGATACAAACAAGGCCCACCTTAATGTATATGTACATATATATATTTGATGTTTTTTTTGCTCTATCTTTATTAAACGATTTTAGTAAGATTTAAATTAATACCAATGCGTGTGGATTATGTTTAAAACGAGCTCCAATACAACGGAGTTTTAAAGAAAATCAGTACCCTGTAATTTTTCCCTGTAATAAGTACATCGTACTGAGTTATTTGTAGTCGATTGCCGTGTACCAGTACAATTACAGGTATCGAGTACCTTGCCGTTTTGCATCCCCCTTATGTTCAAAAACATTTCTTACTATATACATATCTGATAGTATTTTATATCAGCATCTTCATCAGTTCGTTTCAACCAAACAATTATTTCTTAGAAAAAATTGCGTTTACCATAAAATAAAATTTACATGTTTAGGACTCGTTTTTACACGTTTTCAAGGAGGGTGGCTGTAAATTGTTCAAACTCGCCAGATATTACCATCGCTAACGCTGGTCTTATTAACTGCATTGACTGTCTGCACTGGATTACTAACTCCGATTGTGATCTCAATCAAGAACCCGACTTACTTCTGGCTGGGTAAGTTTTCTTAACTTAACAGAGAGGTCCTTCGCTGCTGTCCCCACACTGTCTGTCGTACAAAAAGGGAAGAGAACGTTTCGCAGTGTCATAGTTTCCGTCTCAAACTAATATTTTCCTAAAGAGCGAATTAGGGAAGTTCGACAGTTGTTCCCCGCTGAGACAGCGGTTTTGGCAAATGAACGTGATCACGTGAGATGCTTGGACTTTACGAATCCTCAAATCAAGGATCTCAATGCGGAAATCATACGGTTGGCCTACCAACTTGGTAACCCCTCTGCTGGTGTTGGAAAATTCTTGTCCACTGTCAAATCTTTGTCTAAACCTTCTTAATTACAATGACAAAGAATTCATCGCCTGCGCCGATAAGATTCAGTAGTGGAATTCACTAACTTCGATTACGACATTCGCAATCGACATTTTGTCGTAACCGATATTTATCACGATATCGACATTCACTAACTAATTTTTCCCGATTTTCGATTACTCGTAGTTGTTTTCTGTGTCGGCAATAAAACAAGAATTAATTTGAAGTTTTAGTAAAAATTAATATAATAATATTATATTAATATTAATATGTATTAATAAAAAAATGGCATTTGAGTACTTAGCGTATATATGTTTTATCGCGGGATGAGGAATCTTTTACGCAAATCGAATTGGTAAGTTAGTGAATCGCATATTCGATAGTGCAAGCTACAGAATCGCTATTGAACATCTTGAAAAATCGAACCAAATCGCATCGCTATAATTAGTGAATTCCACTACAGGTAAGGATTTGTATTGCATCCTCCGGTAGACAAAGAAATCAGACGGGCCACCAGAGAAGCGCACAAACGAAAAAAAATTGTCGAGCGTCCATTGTCATCAACACCATCAGGAGGCAATTCACGTGGTCCAAAAACCCTAAGCCATTAGGCTCTGACTGTATATCCATGCTGTTGTTGAAACGTCTCGGAGATGAGGGAGAGTGAAACAGCTAGTGAGTCACCATGGTGGACAGTCAACACAGTTTAAGTAAGGAGGTAAATAAAAACAAAACTTGTGATTTTACCAATATTAAAAAATTGGAGCAAAATCAAAACCAATTAAAGTTAATAATGATTTATGTTTTTAGCCATCTCACCGAACGCAATAGCATTAATTCCGTGATATATTTTATTTTAATTGCTTTATAACCATAAAACCCACTAAAAAACGAACACAATGGCCATTAGTCATTAAATTGCTTCTCAAGAAAATCGGTAATCACTATTCAACAGGTCTGGTTAAAATATCAAACTTAAAAAATTACATTTTAATAATTATTTTAAAATAAGTAGAGATGTTTTTTGAAAAGAATTCTGTACGGAAATGATAGTTTTTATACGTTTTTTTTTTTAAATTAATTTTAACTAGTTCTTATCTTGCACCTTAGATCAGCACCTTTTCGAGTTTATATTCAGAAAGTTGCAATTCATTTCCAGGAAGTCAAAATTGATATTCAGAATTTCCATTTCATTTCGGTAACACTACAATATTAAATATGTGTAGTTCTAAACCAGTAATTTGTGTAAATTTCTCTTTTGTACCCTGCAGGGTTTAACACATACATACGAGTATGTATGTATTTATGCACTCCAGTATGTAAAGAAAGTCTCCTTCGTGCTTTACACTTTTCCCTGTGTCTGCTATAAAATTTATCGAAACTGGAACAGTTTCATTCTGATTAGACGGCACCCCTTCCACATCAATTGGTTACGTAAACAGTTTACTCAAGTATTAACACGAACACACACAGATGCATAACACACATACATACCTATGTATGTGCTTAAACAAATATGTTTTCTTGGATTTTGTCAAAAAGCTGCCCCTAAACCCATTATACTACTAACAATTGAGTATTAAGTGAAAATGGCAAACAACCACGACAAGAAAAAAAGTTCATTCTTAAATTTGAGTAATAAAAAATATGACACGCTTAATTCAATTTTTTCCGTTCGCCAGTGGGGTCTGCACTTGCCTTGAATTTTAAAAAAGCTTCAATGTTCTTAACTCGTATTTTAATCATTCATTCCGAGAGCTTAGTCTACTACAACACTAACAACAACCACGAATGTCAAAAGGCAAAATGCGTGAGAGTAGAAAAAAAATGAAATGAAAGGCGGCGAAAAGCCTGCGGTTATTAGAATTCCGATAAGGCTGCTTTAGCGGGTATAAACTTAAAATATAAAGGAAGCAGATGCTGAAAAAAACAACGAGGCGAACAAATACTGTTATTATAACAACAACGACAATAATCGCAATCTAACGGATGGGATTTGCTTGTGTTTTATTCATTTTGCTTCAGGCATAAGAACCAGCCTTAAAGCAAAATCTATCTGGTACGCCCAACTGGCCCACTTAAGCTTAGCATCTGCACTCCACAGCCAAGTGTCAGCCAGTATTCCGCGTTCATCAAATGTCAATAACAATAAGGCACTTTTAGCATGCTGATCGAGGACCGCAAAATCGCCGACAATCTTTAATATATGTTTTCTCTCTCTTTCGTCTTATAGTCCTACGATTATATCTACCAGTGCAGTGGGGCCAGTCTGCGGCTAGCGAGCAAATGTACAAGAGATCCCTTTAAAAAATAATTCAATACTTTTTGTATGCCTATACATATATGCATGTACATATGTAATTGCCGCAAGCGAAACAATTTTGAAAAACGGCGCGGTCTATCAAGGACCTTGGAAACCGCTTATCTAGGGCATGTTTTCACAATTGTACCTCCATACTCAACTATAAAATATTTTATTTGCTCGAAAAAACTAGGGACATCCGTCACCATCAGAGTAGACGCCGGTTCATTTTCTGGATGACCTCTAGCTAAATTGCACAATATGGCATCAAATATGCGATGGCCTTCACGTAAGGGGATGCCTTCAGTACTATTCCTTCGGTGCTGGGGGGAGTCTCTGCTTCAGACCATACCATAATTCCCACAATACCAAGATTCGAAAATCACGTTTATCTTATTAATCCAACTTCTTATTTAAACTGATTACGAAATTTTAAAACAAAAAAAGCTGAAGTAAGATAAGCAGCGAAACTCCAAGACGCGGCCGTTTTGCAAATTGGCTGTCAGAAAAGGTCAGCTAATCTTGCTAAAACGCTTTAAAAATCATGAAAGACTTTGAATATTTTCATAGACTTCAGTATGATGTTACATTTCACAAAGAAAGTTCGTTAAATTCTTCAGCCACCATCAGAGAGTAATTTATATGCAAATGCGTGCCGATGCAGGTAAACAAATTTCTAAAAGTTTTGATGGAACATCTTTTTAACCTTTTTTATAATCAACATTTTCATGTAATATTTGCTAGGATTTTCTTTTATGAGCAAAAAGCGATAATAGTAAAATGAAACTTTGATTACATTACAATTTCAAATAATTATTTGATTGCCTTATCGTGTTATCGATTGACACCTGTAATTATCATAAACGTGCAAGAATAGGTGGATATATTAGGGTGGTTAGTCAGCGAAATCTTTTTTATGCACATGAAATGGTGTTATAACATTGGTGCGATGTTTGTAAGTATGATAAAAAAGAAGAGATATACCCCCCCGTAAGTATAACGAAATGATGAGGGCGATGAGCTGAGTCGATTTAGCCATGTTCTTCGGTTGGTCTGTTTGAACGTACGTCTGAGACCGCCATTTTGTATTATATTAATCATTTGCAATATCGGACCAATGCAGCTCATAGGTCCCATAGGTCCTATTAACGGGTTTAGGTCTATAACTCTTGCAATTAAACAGCTGAAAACATTAAATTTTGCAGATTTGGTACATATTTTATGTGTAATGTCTGTAATGAAAAACACCCAGATCAATATATGTACATACATTAGGGCGGGTCGATTTAAAAACGCTCATTGCTCTGTGAAAATCGTATTATAGGGATCAAAATAAGAAACTTTGCCGAAGGAACCATGCCTCTAAAACGAGTTCTGATGTCCCCCAATTTGGGTCGAACTTTTGGGTAGGTATCATTTGTAGTCAATTTAATGTCACTCATACGCCACGTCGCCCTACCCAAAAGTTCGACCCAAATTGGGGGATATCAGAACTCTTTTTAGAGGTATGGTTCCTTCGGCAAAGCTTCTTATTTTGATCCCTAGAATATGATTTTCACAGGGCAATGGGCGATTTTTTTGCCTCCCCACAAATCGACCCTGTCTAATATACATACATATGTACATATGTATGTAGCTCTCATATAATCGATAGTTTCGATAAATGGCTTTTGGGCTTTAAATTTTGCTTTTAAAAGGCTAGGAACGTAAAATGTTGTAGGTTTGGTACTTCTTATATATGTATGTAATGTGTTTAATGTAAATATATAACATACATATATGTATGTATACGAGTATGTAGGTCCCGTACAATCGATTGTTCGGATAAATGTGGCTTACATCTTTAAATGAACAGTGTTGAAGAGGTTGTTCTTTTTGTTTTTATACTAACATAGGAACTCCGAACTCTATTCATTCTCGTGTTTCATCATATATTTTCAGTCTTTTCTTCCATTTAATATCTCATTCCATTCACTTACTAATATTTATCATCCAATCCCCAATATTTTCTACCTCGTTATTATTGTCATCACTTTACTTATCTTTTTCTTCATACTCTTCCCTATTCCATCTTTTTTCTCTTATTCTTCCGATTCCATTTCCGTCACCTTTCCACTTCTGTATTTACCTTATTCTTAAAATTTCCCGCTTTCACTCATCAAGTGATACATTTGGAGCCTAACAGAACTCAACTTTTTGGAAGCCGAAATGGCATTACGACTTTATCCGTGGCAGCTACCGCAACCTATCAGACTCAGACTCTCCATTTATCTAATCTTTGTCCGATTTACCCAAAAAGTCCGACAAATTATACTTAATGTTCGGAATGATGAAGAAACATTAATATTTAGTTTATTTTGAGCCACTGGCTCTTTGCATATTTTTATTATTTATGGCACAACTGTAAGAAAAAGAAAAAAGGACTAGCAAAACAAAGAGATTGCAGCAAGGATTGAATTTTATTGACTTTGTTTACGATGGTTGCATAAGTGCTTGTAAATATATACAAACACACATACATTTATCGCGCTTAGATACATACACACTGACTTGGTTTAATAATATCGAACTAATGCCACCAACAGTACATACTATGTAAATAATTTTATGAGTGTCTTTGTCAGTACTCGCATCCTGTTACAAATCCCTCAGACCACCGGCGTATAAATTTAAACGGACACTACTTGCTTACTTCGTATTTTTATCTGGTACGCAGAAACGCTTGTTCCGACATCTTACGCCACGCGACAGCAGCATCAACAACAGCAATCACTCGAGCTAAGCAGCATTCTTCTTCACTTATAAGCTAGTGTTCACGAGAGCAAAAAACAAAAAAAAACACATAAAAACGGAGAAACAGTAAATACGAACAATATTTGCATAATGGCCTTCGTCAAGCGCCCGGGGTGCAGTCATCAACATCGTAAACACTCGAAAAGCGCAGTCTTGAAATTACTTAAAATCTCCCACTTACATACAATCATTTTTCCGACCACGTGCCATAACTGCCGTTATCCTTCAAATGCTTAAAAAAATTAACTGTCAATTTGCATTTGGTGCTGTTGCTATTTAAATCCATTACACTATTGCCACATCCTGCTCAGGGGTATAGGGTTTGTAAATGTGGGCGACAGCGAATTGTTGATGCGAGTTGAACTGCCAATGCAGAATGTTTACACAATATCTTTATATAGATATTTGCAGTTGTTGTTGTGCAACGAAACAAGTGACAACTGTTGAATGAGATGCCACCACTCCTACCAAGGAAGATTTTGCGAAGATTGCAGTTGTTATTTGAGCTTGTATGTTGGCCATAATGTTTAGCTTCTTTAAGCTGCCACTTGTTGGCTTGTGTAAGTTTCGGTTGAAGACAAGTTTGACCATCAAACGATTAATGGTAAACATTTGTGAGGTAAGTCACGTAAAACTCTTTGGAAGGGCATATACATACATACATATCTACATAGAATTAAATAAAAATTCATATTTCACAAATTTTCGAAACTCGATTATTTTCCTATTTCTAGTTTTAATATACATATAATGTATGTATGTAAAAATATTTTCGAAGTTCCAAAGTTTTTGCTTAATTTGCTCATTTTTGGAATATATGTATATACTACCGAAATGGTATCCTCTTCCAAACTGCATATCTTTTTTTTGAATATTTATTTTTTTGTCTTCCATTGTCCGTGTTTAATAACAGATACAAAATTGACGTCAATGAGTTGCATCTTTGCTTTTTGTTGCAGAGAGGGCGACGATGAAAAGGGACGGAGGGATTGTAATTAAGGTTTTTTCGTACGCTTAGTGATTAACTGCTTAATCAAGGCTTTATCAGGGGTTGGCCCAAATATGGTGTACCCAATGTCCAACGATGATGCGCTGATTATCTTCTGATAACAGTTATCAAAGGGTGGACCTCTGATTCAGCACTTAACAAATGGCAACACATAATCATCGATAACTTTATCATTGATAACTTTTATCAGCGCGTCGTCGATAATCAGACATTGAGAAAACGAATTTTGGGCCAACCTCTGATAATGTCTTGTTCAAGCAGTTAATCAAACATTGAGTAAACGGGCCTTAATCTGAGTCAAGCCATGATTAGGTTATCATATCGCACACTAAATCAAAAAGAGTCACAACTCATAATCCGAGTAACTTTCAGTTAATTGCTTCTGGATCGCACAAAAGTGATTTGATTTTTAAAAACTTGACATCACTGTGCTCTCTAAAGAGTAACGATAATAGTCAAAAAGAAAAATATTGTATGTATTGGCTGCACTACTTTTTATTAGGCAATCTATGCCAAGAAAGCGACCTAAAAAAATTTTGAGTTGTGACTGTTTTTGATTTAGGGTGCGATATGATAAAGTTTATCATAACCACACATTGAGTGAACGGCCCTAAGCTTATAAACAATTCTGGTTGCCTGTAACATATCCGTACTACATAGGGTTAATAGGGTTGAAGCACAGCGTTGAAAAGGCCTGCTCTGTCGTGGGGAACAGAACATTCAGTTTAGATAGGTAAGAGGTTAATCTGTTACAGTATCAAGTGTGACTCTTGTGTATCTCAAAAGTTCTCGGTCCTTTTCGGCAACAAATGGAGCTTGTGAATACACTAGGTGTATTAAGGCGATGCTATTAGTTTCGAGTTTATTTATCATCAATATCGAATATGCATCATGCGATACACTTACCATTTGAGGTTTAAATTTACTTTCATCATTTTGAGCAGGTCCAAAACTTAGTTACGAATATCTTCACAGGTATGATCCGATCTTTGAACCTGCAGGTCGTAGAATTTAATCTCCTGGTACGGCGAAAAATTTACATCAAAGTTTCTACTTTTTTGTAAAAAGTTTTAGATTTTTTTCGAGTAGGTATGCAGTTTTGTAGCTCGTGCAATTGTAGTGAACACGATTTTTGACAATATTTTTTCTAGCCGACCAAGTGCATTATCATCCGTGCAAATTTATAAGCGTACTCGATGAAAATTTTTCGAGTTTTCTTGAATTTTTATAAATTTTCCAC
Organism: Sphenella marginata; assembly: GCA_951509765.1. NCBI lineage: Eukaryota > Metazoa > Arthropoda > Insecta > Diptera > Tephritidae > Sphenella > Sphenella marginata. Next base: position 87,707,473 of record OX608080.1, on the reverse strand, counting down.
CCAGTTCCAAACTTTGATTTGCAGAATTATGTATTACACATACTTTCATTCAAAAATAATTAAATTATTCTAAAGAAGTTAATTTTACTGAAGATTCCAAAAAACATTTTGAACGCAGACATACTGGTCTAGTTGTAGGTGCAGTTGCAACTACTTTTCTACTCTACTTATAAGGGGAATCTCCAATTTCAGAAATTATTTGATAAAATAAATGTGTGCATGTACAAATTAACTGCTGCTAAATTCAAAATTTGGTTTTATTCAGAGTTGATGTTTTAGAGCTTTGTGGAAGAGTTGACGTTTTAGAGTAGGCAATGTAAAAAAAAACGGGTTGACGTTTTGGAATGTCGACGTAAACGAGCGTTGCCGTTTTCCCGAGTGCACAGTATTGCCACTGGGAACTATTTACAAAAGTATTTCAACGGCTGATACTCTGTTTCAGAGATTTATACAAAAACGCTCTATTTTATCTAAAAAATATTGGAGTTTCGTTCAGATTGGGCGTTTTTGAAACTCAGTCAGAAATAGGACGTCCTTCAACCAAATTTTGAAATGGGGCGTTCTTCAAACAAGTAAAATCGGGCGTTTTTGAAAAATGTTTTGAAATAGGGTGATTTTCCACTCAGGCGTCGATTTACTGTCATTAAATAAAGAATCCCTCTTGAAAGTACAAATTTGAAACTGTGAAACACTTAGCCTATTTGGGAACCAGCGTGAACAATAAAACTAATATCAGCCCAGAGCAAATAAGTGCTACTTTGAACTGAGTACTACTAGTTTGTTGCTAAAAATATGGCAATAATGCTTCGTATTCCTAATGAGCTCTGTGTCGTAGTCCTAGAATAAAAAGTTGACAATTTGCAAATGTGTTTCTATGTCAAATGTTTTCTGATGATTTCATGCATTTCGATTCAAGTAATCATTATCTATAATCGGTAATCTATACCACAATATATGTTGTTTTGTTCATAAATCTGTATGTGAGAATGTAATGTGCCATTCATGCTGGAGTTAAAAAGCAGCATTTTACATTTTCGGACATTGGTTTCGAAAAAGCGTTCATGCTGGCGCATTTATCAAATGCACATTTAGCAAGTTCGAAGATTATTTTGAGGTTATGCCACGTGTGAAAAAATGTACAGATTTTTATTAAATCTTTTATTTAAATCCCTTCACAAACATCAGATTAATTTGTAGATTGATTTATTTTAGCAATAGCACACAACACGCGCGCTAAATTACAAATTTAAAATCCGAGCGAATTTGCAGAATGTTTACGAAAGACAGAGAATGAGAGAACGCCAAGTAAAAACAACCAATATTGCCACTCTTTTGAATTCGAATCGCAATTTTCTTCGAATATTACAGGGTTGATTTCCGCATTTATAATGCTAATGCAAAACAAAAGTTGCTTTTAGTTGCATTTAGGTGTCAAAATTTGTATGGAAAATGTGAAAATAAAAGCTGCTTTTCGGGCTAAATGCTAAAATGCGAGGTAAATGTAAAATGCAGCCTCAGCATGAACAGCCTATAAGATAACGATGAGATAACATTTATGCGATAAAAATATTACAATAAAATCAGGATGTGATAAATGTTCTTGATAAGAAACCTTCTGGACTTTTGCCTACTCAAACTCTGTAAATATATATGTATACACTGAACCAAAAAGGTACGTAATATCAATAAAAAAGTACATTGTCACAATTAAAATTTTATTAAAAATGAGCTAATAAATTAGTTAATTGTCACAATTAATTTCGATGATTAAATTTAATAAAACTATTTATTACATTTATTTTTTGAATTCTATTAAAAAGTTCGCTACACCTATTAATATTTAATTGAATTAAATTAATTTTTTTTATTAAATTTAATAAATGTTAAATAAAAAGTTCGCTACGCCTATTAATATTTTATTGAATTTAATAAATTTTTGAATAGGGGTTTTTTCTTCGGTTACAACTACCTTTGAAACACCTCCGTCGTTATTGCTGCAGTTTTAATACTGCACATCCTGTGGTTGCTGCATGCCTCCCAACATCTCTCAAATCCTTCAGCAGATAGAGTGTCGTGCTTTATTGTGTTTATTACAATTTCTCCATTTTTTTCAGGTTCTAAAAAATTATACTCATCAGTTTCAGTATTACAAAAACAAAATACCATTAATGATAGTTTATAATTTACCTAACCTTTACTACTCTCTGCAGGAATTTTGATAGTCTTACACAGCTGCTTTGAGTTGGTCTTGCCATTTGCGTGCTTATTATAAATTCTTACTATAATTACAATTATGGCTTCAATTTTAATATCACCTTAAACTTTTTTACTTAATTTGTCACTTTAATTTCACTTTTTTTGATTATCACTGCTTAGTCCGCTTTTCACTGAAGAATTATTCTTATTCTTCGTCATTACCGCGTGTTAATTTGATTTAATAAAGAAATTGATTACATTTAATAAACTATTTATTGTCCCAATTAAACTATTTATATTCACAATTAAAGATTTATTGGAACACTTACTTATACTTACGCAATTTATGATAACAATAAATATATTAATTGTATTAAATAAATATTTAACTCTGACAATAAATAGTTTATTAAAACGTATTTCAACCGAGAATACGTCACAGAAATTTTCAATAAACTTTTTTAAAAATCGTTTACTAAAAATAGTAAATGCATTTATAGATATTTAATACGGACAATAAAATGTTGATTGTGACTGTGTACAATCAATCAATAAATCATTTTTATTAACTAATATAGCATACGATTTTTGGTTCAGTGTAGATTTAAGCCTTTTATATTCAAATGTAGTTAATAAATGTACCTAGTTGCCATAATATGTAATATGTATTGGGGATGGACATTTTTTACATTTTTTGACAAATGGGATTTTTGCGGTTTGACTTTAGAATCCCAGTTTAAGTTCCGATACATGAAAAATTGCGGTTCTCCAGCAGTTAACATGGGAAAAAGTGAAGAAATTGTTTGAGCTTTTCAATACAATAACTGTAATATGTATTTGGCGCCACTTTCATAAAGACCGGTTAAGTATAATCGGCGGTAAGTTCGACAGCTAACCTACAAAATACGTCAATTAAACTCTGGTTAAAGGCTACTGTTTTATTTTTAATTTAAAACAGAAGTTATTTGGCCCATTTGCTAATCAAAAACATTTCACTTTGGGAAAAAATGAGGTCAGCAAATTTGCTAAGGTAAATATTTTCCACTTTTCTGTACCAAATGAAAAGTTAAATTTTGACGTCGGAAAAAAGCACTTGTGAAAACAATAGTCTGTTAATAAAATTTAGATTACCGTATTTCTTTTGCCGATATATTTTACTAATAATGTGTTGTATAAAAATTCATTTGAATCGCATGCTAATATGGGGACACATTCTCAGTCCATATTCACCTCGACAAATGTCGAATTATTTTTTCACTCTTTTAGAATTTATAATTTTGAATAGATACCCATATTCTTTTTTCAAATACATATTTTGAAATCTTAAACCAATGTCGCGAAGTGTTAATAAATAAACAAACTCTTGTGGAAAACGCAGATAAAGTAAAAAATCCTTATGGGACATCACTTTTGTGAAGTACAAAAGCCGTGTTAGCAACATTTTTGCTATCGAGGATGTAATCTTAAAACAAAAATGGAGTTTTGAAAAGATGAATTAAAATTTTCGATGGTGGGTGTGACAGACCTACAGTTTTTGCTAGTTTCTAATAATATTAATAAATGAGGCACACTTATTTAATTTTTAGCAACATATGTCTAAGCCCATAATGCCGACCGTTATTGTTGAAACACTCTAAACGAAAAACTACCAGCTATAAAATTTGGAACAAATCCTATTACAATTGTTGAAAATGGGAAGTTGGTATATCGAGGCCACCTAGGCCAATTTTATTAATTTTATTATTAATTTTTATTACTGAAAACTGTAAGCTAATTTTTCTAGAGATTGCCTTGTAATCGTCGAATTATTCAACCGGTCTTTGATGAGACTTTCTACAACTCTTCGAGATGTAATTCACAAGGACTTGGGCAAAGGCATTTTTTTGAAATGTAGAGCTAAAAATAAAATTTTTTGTAAAAAGGGTGCCAAAATAAATATTGAACTTTTTCCCTTTGTTGAAATAATAGTTAATTCTTTTAACTAGAGACGTACTCTGCAACATTTTTTGTTCGCCTAGAATATTTCCAACAATTCTCTTTTGCTAGTGAACAGAAAAATTGCCCAAGAGGAATTTCGAATTTTTAAATCCAGTTGTGTTTCTATTTGACGTTTAGGTTTGGCACTTATTTTTGTTATCAGTGAAGGAAAAATAATAGCTTTTGATAAAAAGTTGTTAAATTAAATACATTTATAATAAAAATGCCTTGTTTTGCGTTTCGAATGGTAGCAAAAGAAGAAACGGACAATTCTGTTACGCGATGATAGGAAAGCACTTGAGTTTCTCGAATCATTTTATTTCAAATGTTTTGCAGATTTATTAAATACTATAGGGTAAATGAGCCAGCATATAAATATTTGTTGGACGTATTAACAACACATACAGTACATTTTGTTGGTGCTCCTGCTGAAATTATCTTTAAACCGTTTCAACAGGTCGTCATATAAAAAGAGGACTTCATAGCTTTATTTTTTATTTTTTATTTTTGTATTTAAAAAATTTTTTGGTGTAATATAAAATTTTTACAGCATACATACAAATGATCTTTGGAATTGGTATTCTTTATGGCTGTTTATGGCTTTGGTCACAGACCATATTACTCTTAGTCAATTCACATGACATTTATCGTTCCGTTATTCAATATGTTCCGTTGTCTTCACAATTCCTTTATTTTCACAAATTTTCAATATCCCCTTTTTTTACCAACTCAAGTTTATTTTGTTTTCAAATTAATTAAATACTCTTCGCTGTTCCCTTGTGGGCAGCATAAAATCTGTACTTAATACTAGCTCAAGGAAGCATTGGCCATCCCAAGTCCACCCAACACCAGTTCTATTTAAACCATTAGTTGGACCATAAGTCAGCCTTTCACGCCCTTTTTCACCAATGACACAAGCGGAACTATTGCGTTTGAAATGGGATGAGCTGTAATTTTCAAAATATTTCGAAAATGCAAATTTCTATAAATAATGTGCATTTGTGGTTCAATACCCAAATAAATAGGTAGTGTGTAATAGGAAATATTTTGCAATCCTTTGTGGGAAGAATTTAATTTATTTTTCAATCTCGACACACAAAAAAACCTTAAGAAGGGTACCTGATTGCAGCGTCAGAATTTTTTCTAAATTTGCACTTCTTGTGCTGTGCAACTTTCTAAGAGACATTATTAGGTTTTAAAAGCTTTCTTAGTTTATTTGAAGCTTTAGGTAAGTGCATATGCTCTCCATTATCGTAATAATCAGCATTTATTAAATCTACTACTATGTAATGACATTAGTGTATCAACGTCATCGTTAACATGCCACTACACGCTGCGATACATTCATACATATACATATGTACATACATATCTATAACTACAAACATAATAAGCATGTAATCATCTGTTGCTCTTATTTTCGTATCGAAAATTTGTAACAACGGCAAACAAAATGGATGGAAAAGGAAAACACCCTCAACCAATACTCGTACAGACGCACATGCACGCAAACACACCTACGTACAAGCAAACTCTTACACAAACAAATCCTTGCATTCCAATGGCATTGCATACATAGAGTAAAACAATCACTATTCAACAGCCAACAAAGCTCCAATCTGTAATGTGCCATAATTTTTCCAGTGCATGAATGTGTGTTTGTACAACTTATTGAAGAGTGAGGAATGGAGCTGTTGTGCTTCTTCAGCATGCTGGATTACCATCACTCAAATATATTTGAGTGTAATGTTGCTATGCACTCAATGGGTCGAAGCAACAAGTCTTCACTCAATGTGCGTTGATCCGCGTACCTCCTTATTAGAGTTTATATTTGAGTGGTACGGAAACGGGCATGCGCAATGCTACCAATTACAATCCGTATTTTATACATAAAATATCTTTGTGTGGGTGGATGTTTGGTCCAGCCTTTATTGACGTAGCAAGTTAGCGCATGTTGGCGCCGCCGTACTTGTTGCTCGTTTGTCTGTCTAACGGTATTAGCTGGCTGCCTTGCACATCGATTTTGTGGAGTTCAATTCGAATCCACAAGTGGCTATGTGACGTCGGCTTCAATACTTCCGGTTCAATCTGTCTGATTAGTTGTGCATTCGCCGCAGCGGGACTCACTCGGCGCCGTTGTTGTTTGTCTCTGTTAATCGCCTCAAAATACTGTTTAGCTGAACGGTAGAGCAACAAGTGTACCAATACTAAATATATACATATGTATGTAATTTAAATAAATAAAAAATAGTTGAAAATAAAACTAAAAAAAAATGTATGCAAAAAATGCTGTGGAAATGTGAGAAACATTATTTTTAGCATGAAAAAATATTAAACAACGAAAAACTGTGAAATTCAATCTAAAATATTAGAAAAAAAATCTTCATAAAATCTGTGAAGTTCTGTAGTTCAAGTGTCATTGTTCAAAGAAATCTATTTGAAATGTCAGCATTTAGATAAAAGAAAAGAGGATCATTAATATTAAAAAAGAAAAGTTAAGATCCCGAGTTGTACAAAGCTAAGCATAAAATTTCTGTATTACCTCAGGGTTTAAATTTATTACAACCAAAATGTGAGTGAAATAAATTTGTTTTGCCTTATTCGTAATTTTTTTTATTAATATATTATTATTATTATTACCTATGTCAAAGCTCCATTGTTACAACTTGCAGTGCAATCAAGTGTGATCAAACCAAATTTGTTTACAACTTTAAGAGCCAAAAAATGTCTTACCAATTTAGGAAAACCGACGTTTAAAATTTATGTTTAATTAAAAACCATTGTAATATTTTAGTTTTCTTATTCATTTAGACTATAAAAAGGAAGAAATTAAAAGTGATAGTTTAATCGGGGATTGTAGGCTAGTTTGACCTAATAGGTTGAGGTGCAAATAAAAGTTCTTAATTTCATCTTCTTGCCCAACGTTTCGCTGATGTAGCATCTTCAGGGGTTACACTATTTATTTTTCAAAAACTAAAGAAAACAAACATGATAATGCACATAAATAACATTTAACATTTGAATTACACTTACAATAACAACAGGCAGTAAAAGTGATAGTAAATATTTGATAAAATTGAGAAAACTGAAAAATGGTTTTAAATTGAAAACGAAACCTTTGATCGCGTATAAGCGAAGCAAATGACAAAATGATTGCCCATAATCCTAGTCAAATTAAAATTGAGTTTTATTTACATGAACATGATTCTAAAATAAATCTGTCATAACTAGTCAACATAAAATACTTTTTATATGTAAGGTGGAGTTTTAATTTTAACATGGCGAAATCCTCATTTGTTATTTAAAATTACGGTTTGTGGATATGGTTGTGCTTGAGATATCGCTCAAACCAAACTTGAGTTTTTTATGGGCCAATAGTTTTTACTATATCTCAAATATAGTACATTGTAGAAGTCTATAAGTTTATGGGCAGGTATAACTAGTATTTTAGCTATTTGCAATAATAAAAAAAAGTTAGATTTATACTGGAACGATTTTCCGCCATCCCTTGTCAATTTTTGTTTTTTTACAAACCGGTTTCGGCGATCCGCCATCTCAGTGTAAGTTTTCGAACGACGGAAAATCGTTCCAGTATAAATCTAGCACTCACCCTATCGGAAAAACAGAAAATCAAAATAACTCAAAAAAAGGGTAAGTAACTTTCATAAAAAACAAAAACCAAAAATGTATTCGCTAAACTACTAAAAACAGAAATTGAAAAGTTAAAATGTTTAATGGAAAGTTGCTAGCTACATACATATTTTTCAATGCTAATTTAGAAAATGAATGTAAATTTCAATGGTGGGGTTTTTTTCTGCAAATTTCTGTTTAAGGAATGTATCAGGAAATCTCCTACAAATAATGAATTCTAGCGATGCTTTTATTTGATCAATCTATGGTGTGGCAGGTTCCGAAGCTTTTTTTGGCGACAGTTCTCGAGCTAAGTAACAAAAAGTATGCTCACAAGTTGATTTTGGTTGTACGTTTAGTAAGGTATAAGAAAACTCGATTTTTTTTAACCAAGACTAACCCGTCAAGAATAGGCACTGGAGTGCTCTTTTGCTTTAACTATTGCTTTAACTTAATTTCACTTGTAAAGCGTATAGCAAATTATTCCGATGTCGATTTCGACATCTTCATTACAACTCCATGATAAAGGTGTGTACAAATAGGTATTCAGCTCACTTGGACTTCCATTAAAAGAATTTGATGACGATTTTCAAAATGATCTTGCCAAATAACAACTAGCAAGATATGCATACATCAAGAGATTTTACCCAACAAGCAAAGTAAATTTAAATTAAATGTTGGAAAAGCTTTCCAAAATAAATGTTAAGCTTACAAAATTCCAATTTTTTATTTTAGAACGTTTGAGAATAAATATTTTTAATTAAAACGACACGTTGATAAAAAGCTTATTAATTTAAGCTTTAAAGAATTTCAAAGAAAGCTATTTATAAGTGTTTTTCTGATATTTTATTCAAACCATATTTGGCTTTTGAAATAAAATAAATAAATAAGTTGCAAATTTACATTAAGTGCTTGAACTTAAAGCAATTATTAGCATGTTGCAAAAATTGGTTAAGATGTGGCCATAATTTTGCTTTTTCATTGTCATTCTATTGTAAAATCTTTTCTAAAAAGAATTGGATATATTTTAGGTTGCAAAGAAAAAACTGACAAATAGATCCTTCTGAATTTTTTTAGGGAAAGTTTAAATAAATTGAAACTAAAAATGCTTACATATCGTTCATTTCAGCAAGTTTATGTTAAATTAGTTTTAAAAACATTTACAGATTTGCTTGTTGTGTATTATCATAGCTAATGTAAAATTTGAGTGCGTCTGTTCATGAAAACGACGAAAACCTTTGCTTTTAAAATAACATAACTGGCTATCAAACTTAGAGCTAAAGATCAGTTCAGTATTTTGCTCAAGTTATAGTCTGCAAACGAGACAAAATACATATTTATTTGACAGACCTACCACGGGATACAATCTTGCTTTAAAAAATTATAAAGTTCTTTTGCATTTATTATTAAAATAAGTTATTACGGAAACGTATTTACTCTGATCAAATTTAAAAAGCCGTTATAGCACAAAACCAAAAAATTCACTTCTACTTGTTCCTAAAACTCGACGTGAGGTTAAAGTTTAAATCTTTTTAATATGACAAATAAAGTACTAATGTAGAAAATACCGAAGCCCACCACCGACGAGCTGATCGAAGATTATGCGGCCTAATGATATGTTTTATGTACTTCAACCTTCGGGTTAGGCGTTTAGAACATGCCCTAGGTAGGCATACCGGTCATAAGGGGCGACGAAAATACGCAAAGGTAATGTAGTACCTATCATCACCTCTCATTATCCATCTTCTTCTTCATGTTCTACAAGGTTGCATTGCTCATACCAAATGAAGGAAAGGAAGTACCGAAGAGTACCATTTTCATATCCGACAAAGGACTGCCACTTTCGACAACATTCCCCAAACATGCGGAGGGTGTTTTTGTCGTTAAAAGCAACGACAACTTCACGGCCGTGTGATAACTAAGGACTTAAAAAAACCGCTTGTTGTTGTAGTGACAGTTCTTCGCTCGGTGAAGCCGTCATTCTCACTCATGGATGCGAACTAAATAGGGTCATACTGAGTTAATATCCCTTGGTGCGATAAAACCTCAATCATACCGGTAAAGAGACGCGGATCTTGCCTGAAAGATCAGGTGGTCTTGTTTTACTTTGTTGTTAATATTTGGTCATGCTATCGCGAAGAATGAATGCTTTCCTGGTCTCAGCTAAACCTGTCTACATGGGTAAAGAAGAAGAAAATACAATCTTTTTAATCGCGAAACCAACGACCTTACACTTAATCATTAGGTGCAAAGAGCTTTACATCTTTTATGTTCATATTTCCCTTTAAACGATTTTGATGTTTGTGGTTTTTGATGTTTATTTTTCTATGATTTGTGCTTTGCTTTTACGCCCAAAGGAATAAAACACAGAAATTAAAAACAAGGTTATAGGGTTACAACAAAGAAGAAGTGCGAAAAGTAGTTGACCGAGCTGGTAGGAGCTCCATTACCATCATCACTTGGAAACTCAGTCAGTAGTACTAGTTGATGGGGCATTTAAAGACTTTGAAGGTGAAATAAAATGTGTGTATAGCTTTAGCAGAGGAAATTATTTTTGTTTTTCTTCAATAGCCCCTAAAAACGAATTGCTGTTACCTCTGGAGTCTATTCAACCAAAGTTGAGCCTATACGTCATAGAGAAGGTCAAGCTCATCACACTTATTCATTTGCAATCCAGGCTTATATAAAAATTAATATATATTATCACTAATCCCAACTACTTATCTTAACAATTGTATATCGTGTAAAATTGTTTCTATTGTGTTTTTTCAAATGAAGAGAATAGTTCGCTCAATCCCTTATTTGAAAATATCTACTGCAGGCGTTTAGTTAAGTATACAATAAGGTAAGGGAGTCAAAGTTCGGGTGTAACCCAACAATTTACACTGGCGAGTGAGCTGCAGCAACAAAGTTTAAGTAAGTTTTATCTTACGTGCAATGAACCAAATACCACTAGGGACACGATATAGAATTAAAAGTTTCGTTGTTTAGGTAAACAGTCTGGATACTCAAAGTTTTCATACTAAATTTACAAGATAAACAAGCAAGTGGTCGAACATTTAGTCGGTGACAATGTCAGTTTTCGTGCGTCGAACGCGCCGGACACAGACGGGAGATAAGTATTTATTCTCCCTTAGGAAGCCTCGATATGTAATAATTAAACAGAAGCTAGGATAGGATACCACCCTGTTTCACCTCTTGCTAATTTCTACGGGGTTTTGCTCTTGATTATCTGAAAACAAGAGACCATCGTCTACTCAGGTAGTTGACGAACCTACGTTTGACAGGTCAAACAAAAATAATAATTTTACATTATTGAATCAAAATTCGGGAAGAGTATAATCTGTCTGGTATCCCCCGAAAGTTGTTTTTGTTTGTCAAAATACCTTTCTTCCTTTTTACTCCCAAAAAATAGTGACAACACTTGGTTAAAATGCCACAACCATACGGATTTCAGCTACAATATTTTACCAGGTGATGCGCTGACGGATGTAGAACGAATGTGTATTGAAAAAATGTCCGTTATGATAATTTCGCGCAAAGTAGTCGATATGGATTCGATTTAAATTCGAAACTATGTTTGTATATACCAAAAAGTATGGTTATAAAAGTATCGAGTACAAAATATCGTTATCGAAGAGCAAAACTGTCGGTAACGCATTGACTTAATGTTCGGTAATTTACTAGGTCAAAGTACTGGGGCACTCCTACTCATTTTCAAGATTGTGAATATTTAACTTTTGGAGTAGGTAATCACTTTCCATAAAAAAGTCATGAATACTCGTAGTAATTGGTATGTGTAAAAATTTTCCATGTTTCACCAACTCATTTGCAAGTTATATTTTTCAGAATGGTAGAATAGACTGGGTTAAAAAAGGAATGCTCATTTAAAAAATAGAAATATAATTAATATAACATTATACATAGAAAAAATTACAGTACAGGTTCTTAAGAGAGTTGAATGCTGAATCTGATTCCAATAAAAAAAAACTCAACAATGGGTCGATTCGTCTTTGAACCCCCAAAATAAAAGCCAGTTCTTTGTTCTCGCTTTTTAAAAATAGGGGAAATGCATGTATCCAGTTACAAGATCCTTCGTTTTTTGTGGCTTCTAAGGCAGAAAACAATTTTTTTTATCACAGCTGTTGCGTAAGAGTGAGCTTTAATGTCTTGTCAGATGTCCATATTGTCCATAACGATTTTGATAAAACAATGTTTATAGATGTTGTGCTGTATAAATTCATTTCATTGAGTAAACAAAATTTAAGTTAACAAGAGCAGGGAAATAGATACCAGATAGAACTACGAACTATTCGCTGTATTAATTAAAGGATGGACTATTTTTTTATTAAAGAAAAAGGACATAAAATTATGTGTTTTTTTCTGAAGAATTAGGTGTTTTTTTTATTAATTTTATAAATGCTTAGTACATAATAGTTAATACAAGTTATTATTAAATCAACCGCTTCGTTGCTATCGAAATAAACTTACGGCTAGATGTGGCCCAAGAAAGTGTTTGAATGGTATGGGCATCAAATGAAAGGTGCTGAAGAGGGTTTTAAAAAGGAATAGTTACTAGTCCCGTGTGATACTCCATCACGCTGCAAAAGCTGCGAATCAAAAGAGCAAACAGATTTCTCTATTAGGAATACGCTGTGCGCTCACTGTAATCATGGTGAACTCACCGTAAGTTTTAAGACGCTTGTTTTTAAATAGGTGTTCCAAGCAAACACATGCACACGTTAGTACAAAACCTATAAAAACATTAAAAAACTAAGCGCATTCATGCATTTATTATGAGCTTGATGACACTGCACTTCTTAATAAGGAAATTAAGGATAACCTACTTCTTAGTAAACAGTTAGTATTAGTGTCTTCTCGAACATACAGGAGAAAACCAAATCTGAAAAGTAAGGGATAAATATGTACGATAGTTATGCCACAACATCAAAAAATTTACTTGCCCGTAACTTCAAAATAAATCTGGGATAGTGAATCGAAACCGCTGCACTTAATTTCAGCAAATTTACGTAATTTTATTTCAATGGAAACCTACAGTCGTAACAGAGTCTAACTTTGCAAATCACATGTTCGAAATCATATTCTCCCCGGGCAACATCAAGGAAACAGGCAAGGAAGACGCCGTCGACTGAACGGACATACATACTTGAAAACATAGACGGCTAAAAATGTTAGCCTAAATTTTAAACTTTTTGGTCTAGAATTAAATTTACGCCGGTTGGCATAGAAATGCGCCTAATAAAAATTATTTAAATTTTAAACCGAAAATGTTTTTAACAAATTTTTATCATTTTAAAAAATGTTAGACGTGTCCAAAATCAGTGCGCAATGCTCTACCTACTGAGCTACCGCGTACTCATGAATTTTGTGAGAAAAGTACACATATTCGCTGTGTATACGACTGTTGTTGTATTTTTGTTTATCCCAGTTAAGTTTGAAATCTTAACCGCAAAAAATTGAGAAAAGTTTTAAAAATTGTGTAAACCAATGTATGGTTTAAAATTTAGGCTCAAATTTTTAGCCGTGTAGAAATATATAAACAAAAAACATTAGACGGTAGAATGATAAACTAACGGAACTTTTGAGTCTTGAAACTTGTTTACAAAAACGAAGCAGTCACGCAGATACTCTCATATTTCTTAAAATTATTTTTAATTAACATAATTATGTATATGAATTCGAAATAAAATTTTCCATAATTGAAAACACGATCCAATTTTGACAATCCACACGTTTTTCAGTGCGATTTTGACTATAAACTCACAAAAAACAAAAATAAAATACATGGAAAGTTTTTCTGTGTCTGTATACGAATATACAAAGAAAACCAAAAAACTAAGATTACTGACTATTACCTACATACCTCAACCTACCACACAAGTTATCGAATTGTGAACAACTACTGATTTTGGGTACACTAAAACAACCCAAATGCAGGTACCTACCCTGTAGGATTTCGGAGTAGACTTAGTCCACACCACAAACTACACTGTAGAGGTTTGTAAGTAGTCCAAAGTTTGGTCCAAGCACATATAAAATTCTATTTACGTTTAACATTGTATGGCCTAGGCACGGACCAATTGCCCCCTACTGCATTACATTGTAACCAAAATTAGGTCAAATGGCACTTTGTGCATTACAATCGGAGTATACTTTATATACTTAAAACCATAAACACGAGAAAAAAATCCCCTTCTGTGCATTACATTTGGGATACTTTTGGTACAATTCATCTCCGTTGCATTACATTCGGATTACTTTTTGGTAAATCCACCTACTTTTAATTACATTGCATATATTTTTTGGACCATCCTTGGTATAGATACAATGCTACTATACCTATGATAGTCGGTTTTGGGCGATTGGACCAATCTTTCCTTCAGGGTAATGCTAGATACACATACATACTGTGACAATACCTGCGCCGGCTCCTAAAAACCCCAGTAGGATTTTAGAAAGGGTGCAGTGGATTTTGAAAAGTGTCAGCTATTTAAAAAGCATGAATAATTTTTTTTTAAGTTTTAAATCGAATTTTTCATAAGTCCAATTGATGTCTTCGAAAATCTAATTAACGCTTTCTAAAATACAGCTGGAAATAGTGTAGGCTGATTTTGGAAAGTTCATTGGTCTCTGAATGTTAAATTACTCAATTGAGTTATTCTAGTTCAAGACTGGTTTTATTATGATTCTAAAATGGTTATTGTGCCGACTTTTGCGTTTCTGTAAAATAAATATTCAAAATAAAAAAGTTAGCTGAGCTATGGAGGTGCAACCTTATAATAATATTAGATTATTAATATTTTTATTTAAAACTAGCCATACCCGGCGTGCGTTGCTACGCCAAAGAAAAACTTGTGAATTAAATTTCACCATTTAAGGAGGTCGGTTTTTAGTACAGCTCCGAGAAGACAAATTATTGTACCTAAGCAAAATTCTACCTGCACACGGAACTTAGAGCAAAGTACATACAAAATTTATTTATCCTAACTTTTCGGGTTCCAGACTACTTTTTGGAATACATACGATCTCATATTTTAATCAAGATGAAACGCCGCCTAGAAGCCAAATATCAAAAAAATCGAGCCATAAATACGATTGCTTAAAATGGATCGGTCCCTGGCCAACATCCCCGAATAAAAGCGATCTTGAATATTTCGGTCCCTGGTCCACTTCCCGGAAAAAAGTAACCCAGAGTTTTAACGACAGTAAAGAACAACAATTGTACCAAATTTGAAGAAAATCGTCCCATAAATAAAAAAGTTTGGAATATTTCGGTCCCTGGTCCACCTCCCGGAATAAAACATTACATAAACACTCTCCGGTTTCCTACAGAGCTATCCTGTAAATATGAACAAAATCGGAGTCTGTAACATACATACCCACATACGTACACACATACATCCTATTTTATACAACTTAAGTCGACTTAAGAAATTAGACCAGTCACAACTTTTTCTGTCTTTCTCAAATAACCAAAATGCTTCACAACTTAGCCGCGCCAGTTAGATTCAATCGTTCATATACAAAATAATATAAGACCGATAAAAGTCTTGGAAACTTGCACGATTTTCTTATTCAAAATCGCCAGAAAAAGTTTTGATTGGTCTAACTTTTTCAGTCGACTTAAGTTGTTATGTAAAAACGGCACAGATATATAGATAAGATTGAAATATTACTTAACTTGTAGGCTTGGAACAGCCCACTTTTCCAAAATTTTACATCCATATGTATACTTCATACCTAACGAAACTTTTAACGTATTGGGAAAGTTTAAAAGAGATCGACCATAAACTTTGGACATTATTGAAGTACAAACAAAGCACAAAAATGCGGGCGTGGCACCACCCACTTTTCGAAAATTGCATAAATCTTGACCAAAGGACACACATATCCAAAAATCATTAGTTTAGACCAAATATGTTCATAGTTATGACGATTTGAAAATTTATATAGCCTGGAAGCGTGGCACCGCCCACATTTCCAAAAATATATATAGCTTATGCTTTAACTCGTGATCCCAAGAATATACTGTGAAAATTTCATAAAAATCGCTTAAGTACTTTGGACGCCTATAAAGGTCACACATTCATTTTTATTTATAAGATATTTCCTTTGAGCTGCACCTTGGCAAGGGATTGGGAAAAACCTTTCGTTAGCAAGTACCTTTCATTAAAGATTGATTTAGTCAGACCCTCATGGTATTGCTAAGGAAGACATGTCGTATGAGTAATATCTGCTTATGTAGAGTAAGAGTTTAAGATGACGCATGAAAAAATAAAAGATTTACCTTATTTGTTAGTTAAGTAAATGGGGATAGATGGAATACTTTTCAGTGCATAGCCATATGGGTTGTTTACCAGGTTAACGGCACTTTTTTTTAGCGACCGCTGAACAAACTTTCTAGATCCTGTGCTAACATATAAACTAACTAAACTGGGTTCTAACTCTCCAATCAAGCTCATTTCGATTCATCCGACATAATGTAAACGGTTTAGTTTAGCTCCACCGTATTATATTGCGATCGTCTGAAATTTGTTTTTTCGGCTTTTGTCTTCGAATTATTTTTTTCATTTTTATCTTAAGTCATCTCCTGCTATTTGGTATATTGGGGATTTCTTGAAGGAATATTACTTTCTAAAGTATAGTCACTCCAAATTTCCCACACTTCACACCTCTAGCTAAGAGTTAAGCCGTTCTCCGTTCTTGTTGGATAACAGTTCAAGTTGAAACACTCAAAGTAAATTTTTTTAAAATACAACACTTTATAATAAACGAACTTGATGTTCGTACTTGTATTATTTGATTTCCTTAGGCAAAAGTTTCACATGTGACCTTGGCCCTTCTTATGTATTATCCCATTTCTTCGCCTACATTTCTTGGTCTTGAGCGTCACCAACATTTGCACCTGAGTTATGGGGAAATATTTATTGCACAACATTTAATGTGCTACATACATATAAACACAGTTAAAGAGTAAAGTCTACGTAATATTTGCAGCAAAAACATTTTTCTTAATATGCATAGGTATACATGGTCCTTAAGTGCACTATTTTTTTTCTTTAGGAAATCAATTTAGTAAAGTTTGAGGTTGCGGTTGAGGACGTTTTTCAGAGAAAGGATTGGAAATTGGTTTCTATCTGTATTAGTCCAATATAATGAAGTTTGGCTGCAATTCACTTTAACATCTTTGTTTTTAGGTAAAGAAATGCAAATAAATGCATTATTGATTTGTTTTATAAAAATATACAGAAATTCAAATACAGCGCACTCGACTCAAAAGCAGTCCAATCCAAATAAAAAGCCCACTCAAAACATTAAATTATCATCCAAAAGCTTTCAAGCTATTGTTACTTTGATTTTGAGTTGTGGGGGTTTTTGGTTCAGTATATATTTTGCTGTAAATTAAACTAAAAATACATGCATACATACAACATTAATTCTTTCTTATAGACTAATGCTGTAAAGCAAAAATAAATTTTGCGAAATGGGTTCCAATCATTTAACGGACGTATTGGTTTCTCACGAATATATGACTTTGGATCAGCAACAAATGCATACGCATCAATTAAATCCAAATATTAACTCCGATGGTCCCCAATCGCCAATTGACCTGCAGGAGGGATCAACACGCCCAATGCGCCGGGCAAGTCAGAGGACTACACAGGTAATTGAGTGGAGGATTGATTATTACATTTTTTTTTTTTTTTTTTTTTTTTTGATACCTGGAAAATTGCAAAGGTGATACCCATGATTCAATTACTAGAAGGTTTGCTCTTCGTTTGACAGATGGCTTTGACACTCCCAATGTGTAAAATGTGTATGGGTTGCATTTGCAAAGGAAGGAAAAGGGGGAATAATTTGTTCCCCTTTTCGAAAAAAAGTAGGATAGTAGTAGTATTAAAAAACGAACATGTACACACAAAACGTTAACAAATATATAAAATAATACATATGATCGGGGCTATATACATACTAGGAGATCTAGGCCGTGCTTCTAAAGTGTTTTCATCCTAAGTAATAAGCAAAAAAATGGTTAAGCGACACTTTATTTTAATGTTTTAAAAGTTCACGGATGATATGCATTTTTACAAAGAAGCTTTTCATGGCAGAAAAACTATCGTTCATAATATTACAGATGAAGTAAAGTGGCGAACGACAGAGACATAACATGTACATACCAGACTCGATTCGCCTGAATGGCATCATTTCGAGGGAATAGTTATGAATGAATAGACATCCTTTCTAATCATCTGAACAAAATGCTAACGATTTTATCTCTACATATAATAAAATTGTAACAGGTCCGATGTCTGTACATTGAAGATATTTAAAAAAAAATGATGTCAGGGGTCATTATAAAGCCTCTAGAACCCAAATCAGCCGTTTTTAGAATTTTTGTCTGTCTGTCTGTCTGTATGGTTGTCCGGGCATCACTCAAAAAGTACTGAACATAATTGAATGAAATTTTTACCACTCTGTCACTTAACGTCTAACTTAAAACTTAGGATAACTTTCATTTAGATATCTCATCCAGTTCCCGAGTTATTGACCAAAATGTGGGTCCGGGTGACCAAAAATGTGCGTTTTTTACAATTATGCCCACGACACATAAAAACTATGAATGAAAATTTCACGATTATAATACTAGACGTCTATCCTAAAATTTAGGACATCTTCCATCAGGATATCAAATCCCGTTCCAAAGATATTGACAAAATGTGACCCAAATTACTTTTTCCAACATGGGTGTCAAATGAAAGGTAGAAATGTATACTACATAGTGATGTGAGTTTTATTTCAATATCTAAAATAATTTCGGAGATTTCACAAAAAATAGTGAAATCTCTGGTCATAAGCAACAACAGCCTAAGTCGGCTTAAGAAATAAGACCAGTTGAAATTTTTACTGGCAATTTTGAATAGCAACATCGAGACATTTTTCAAGACTATCATTGGTCTATTATTACTTTGTTTATAAACAATTAATCCAATATGCTTGCCAAAGTTATAATTCACATTTAAGTTGAGCTGCTTACAGCCCAAGCTAATAAAAACACAAATCGTGATTTTTCTATAGAAATATTGTTGTAAAAGGGCAACCGAAATTGAATTCAGTGCGTTGAAAGTTGACTCCAAGAAAGCTGTGGAAGCTGTCAGTCGCACTATGCAAGATATCCGGCACATATCGACATACAACTGATCCTGCAGCGCCTGACTGCTGGTGATGGTCTATGATATTTTTACAGATTCATACACGAATTGCAGTAAAGCATTTTGTCATTGTGAAAAAAATTAACAGATTGTTGATGGGGATGCGATGTGCAATCTGCAACGTTCACGGGACATTTGACGCGTGACGAATAGCGATTGAGCCGATCGATGCTTTCAGAAATCCTGCCATGATGGTCTAGCTGCACGACTGCGCAATCGACCAGCGAGCTACCATTTTAATGTCAAATTGGTTGATGAATCACACACGGCAGCAGCAACTGAGAGGCGACAAATGTAGAAATTGCTGGCAATTGTGGTGTATTTATCCGTTATACCTGAAAACAAAAACATGAATCAAAGTTATAAAGTTCCACACACAAAACTTTTATATTACCTGCAATTTGCACTGCCGGATGAACGCTGAATAAAGCTCAATGCTGTAACTCTGAAAAGGAAAGGATACAACCATTTTATTGCTAAATTAACAAGTATTTTACAAACTTACCAATTTTCCGCATTGACAAAAAAAAAATATTTAAAAGAATTAATTTGAGACAAAAAGTCAAAACACTGTAAGTGCTGCTGAAAAAAATTTTTATCTTGGGATTTTGTTTTTAAGTACTAATTTTACATACATTTGCCAAGAAGAGACATTGGTAGTTGCCAATTTGTGAATGACAACTTTTTAGGGAGCAAGATGGCCTCAACTGACAGAATCTGTCATCGAAAAGCTAACCTGGTATAATTGAACCATGGGTGATACCCATACATAAAAAAGGTAAGCCAAATAATGTCACTTCTAGCTATCGCCCCATTAGTTTACTCAGTAGTCATGGCAAAGTACTCGAAAAACTGTTAAAGTAAAAAATTTGGGATTTTCTACAATCAACTGACATTATTCCTCATGAACAATTTGGGTTTCGGAAATTTCATTCCACATCACATGCCATCAAACGATTTTGTAACTATGTTAAATCCGAATTTTCCAAAGGCAAATCAACATCTCTCGTTTTGCTAGGATATTAAAAAAGCATTTGACTGAGTATGGCATGACGGGTTAATTTGCAAGCTTATCAATTTTCAGTTTCCAAATCATTTAATTAAAATCATTCAGAATTATCTGACTAACCGCTACTTCAGCGTACAAATTGGTGATACTTTTTCAGATCTAGCATAACTCCCAGCAGGGGTGCCTCGGTCCTCTTCTATATATTATCTTTTGTTCAGACATAGAAATAGCTACCAGTTGTAAATACATAGATTCGGCCGGCAAACTGCGATCGAATTACAATGATTATTTCTACTCATGGAAAATCAAAATAAACCCTGGAAAAACACAAGCAATCTTCTTCTCGTGAAGAAGAAAACCTTGTTATCGTCCAATCTCCCCTCTACATATTAATAACTTTAATATAGCATGGTCTGATAAAACCAAATATTTAGCCGTAACCCTTGATACTAAGCTAATTTTCAAAGATCATATCCATGGTATCTTGCAAAAAATTGATCTGGGCATCAAAATGTTATACCCATTAATAAATAGGAAGTCACGACTTAGTAATGCAAACAAAATAATAATAGCTAAAGTAATATTTCAATCCATGATGTTATATGGCTGTCCATGTTGGGGTAGCTGCGCTAAAACCCATATATCTAAACTTCAAGTTCGTCAAAACAAGATCTTGAAAATAATGCTTGGCATCACTCAACAAAACGTCTACATACTGATAACGAAATTGAACTCGTCTCAAACCAAATATCTAAAATTACTGACAAATTTAATCGACACTGCGAATTTTCAAGCAATCCCCTCATTAACTTATTAACCATTAATACAAATTAATAATCTAATTAAACACCATCATATTAATATTTTGTATATTAACTTCTTTGTAAATATGTATGTATATAAAGGTTTTTTGTAAATAATTTTTCCTTTAAACGTTTTTCTTTATCCTTAGCAAATTCAATATATACAAGTGCAATTTTATAGGTGTAAAGTTCATTGTAGCTATATCTCTTAAGTAATTATGTAATAACTATAAGTTTACAGTTTTAAGTAATTATGTAATAACTATAAGTTGTAATAACTATCGATTACTTAATAAAATTTGAATTGAAAAAAAATTATATGTACATATTTCCGATAAATTATGTGATTTTCGGAATTGTCAGCAGATTCCACTTAATCAAGCTTCTTACAGTCAAGCTCATCGACCATGATTTTATTTTAAGAACTACTAAGCACAACTAGGCAACCGATTATAAATATTGTTTCGATGCTTAAAGATATTTTTTGCTTTGATGCGCTTGCCGCACATACATATGTACATACATATCTACAGATGTACATACATATCAGATGTTTGCATACATAGATGTAGATATATTATGATACAAACATGAGAATCTGATATTAAACTTTTCCTTTTATTGTGGTTACACATTAAACATTCATGTGGGTTGAAATTGAAAAAAACTGAAATCTATGTTGTTCATATTATGAGGTTGCCCAGTTTTACATAAATCAAAGTGTTCTCATTTTTCTCTTTTCATTTCAGTTAAGCAATAATAATTATGAGATGGAAATGACAGACTCAAGTTCACAAAGCGATGATACAAGCGGAGGTGGCGGTAGTAGTAATGGTGGCAGTGCACGACCATCCAGCCGCGCAAGGAACTCTTTATCAGGCTCAACACAAAGCCGCCGCAGGAAAGGCGTCCTTAACGCAAAAGAGCGTAATCTTCGACGATTGGAATCAAATGAGCGCGAACGCATGAGGATGCACAGCTTAAATGATGCTTTTCAGGTATTTAATGCGTGTGGGATTGTGGATGGGTGCATGTGCATTTACATATATAGTGTACTCGTGTACTAGTGTATATGTATAACCAATAGTGAAATGATATTTTTAGATTCAGTCATTTAATTTTTGGGGACCTTTTTCAAGCTTTTCTAGTATCAGGGAATTTAAAAGCCATAACTTCTTGTTATTGTGACTTCATGAAAGTCGGGATAGTAATAATAGAAATGATAACTTAATCTAAAAGATTTAGACCGAGCAAATTGCGTGGGCCTATGGTATGTACAAAAACACATACACATGCGATGCAGATGATTTTTTCCTGAAAAAGTTGTTCATGTCAGAAGCATGCTCGGAGGTTTTGCCGACTCCTACCGATTTCACTTTCCCGGCACTTGAACTTGGGACCTTCTGTGAGGTAGGTGGGCACACTGCCATAACACCACGTCGCCCGCTAAATATCATTTATGGAAATTTTGTATTGTTCGAAAGTACATATATATATATATATATATATATATGGCGCGATATACAACAGTTATATCATTAACCTCCTAGGAGATTTTTGCGCCGAGCTTCTCTTCCAATTTGTGGTGTGCCGCTTTGAAATTTTTTCCTACAAATTGGCGGGACCTACGGTTTTTCGCCGACTCAGAACGGCAACTACAAAGCAGATGAATTTTTGCTGAGAAGCCTTTCATGGCAGAAATACACTCGGAGAGTTTGCCAAACCACTGCCGAGGGGCAACCCCGTTTTGAAAAAACTTTTCAGACCACTTTTTGATGTAACCTGTACCAGGGCTCGAACCCGGACCTTCGGTGTGGTAGGCCGGCAACACTACCTCCACACCACGGTGGTCGAAAGTATGGCATGTTGATATAAAACTATCCCATTTCTATACGGCTAAAAATGTGAGCATAAATTTTCAACCATTCGTCGGTTTAAGCAAGTTTTTAGACGTTTTGAAATAAATTCTAAACCCTTCAATTCTCAATATATTGCAATTTACTTTTAAAACTGAACTGGCAAAGACGTCTAATCTTTTTTCATTCAAGTTTTGTGTTCGCCGTAGGTAGGGGAGTGTCGATTATTAAAACGTTTCTGGAAATTTGTTTATTACCGTCCTTTTCTCGAAACCCGTCGTAATTCTAAACCAAAAAGTTTAAAATTTACGATTAAATTAGCAGTGTATATAATAGGTCGGCTGTGTCAGCCTGGGGATTTTTGGCAAGAATCAGTGTGACTGCATGGTCAATAGGTGAAGAATAAGCTCGAGCACCTATTCCGGCGAAACTCAGTCGCCAAAATATCTATATCTTCCAATTGACCATAGTTTGCCAATATGCATCACTTTGGGCTCACTTCTATTTCAAAGAATTTGTCTAGCTACGCGCTTATGGAAGGGTAACGATTATTGTAATTTTGTTTCCATATTAACTTAGTTGTAACATTATTTTAAGTGTATAAAGCGTCTAAAAAACAATGCTCTTGCTTATGTCATTGATAAACTATTTGATTTTTTGAATAAGGCTGTTAGTCTTTTGAACTTCCTTACTACAACCATACCAAAAGAAACTTTCCTTTTCTTGCAGTCTTTACGAGAAGTCATTCCCCATGTGGAAATGGAGCGCCGGCTCTCGAAAATTGAAACTTTAACCTTGGCCAAAAACTATATTATCAATTTGACGCACATCATTCTCTCCAAACGTAATGAGGAACCGTCGTTGGATTTGAATGGAGTTATACTGAATGGTGCCACTACAGATATAAGCAATAACGGTGGGATAGGGGTGGGCGATGTGGGGCTTGGTGTTGGAGTTGGTGTTGGTATATTAAATTTAAATGGTGGTATTGTTGGCAACGGAGCTGGTGCTGGTGGTCCATGTTACGATGAGGTGCTTGCAAATGGCACAAACTCCTATGATTGTGCTCTAGCGGCTGTGGATGTGGCCAATCATCAACCCCGTCTAACCACAGCCACAACAACTATACAAATACAAAATCAAAGTCTTAGCCATTTACAACCACAATTGTCACAGCATCTTATGCAATCGAACCACAATCAATTGATGTTGCAACAACAACCAACAACAGCAACAATGCTACTCAACAATGGTTTTGATACAAATGATAACAACAATAATTATGATGAACCATTTCGAGAATTTATATAAAATTTTACTTAAGTAGAGTATTTAGAAGTGTAAGAGGTAGTGAAACAAAAGTAACCAAGATAACAGTACTTGTTAATACTGTGTAGGCATGCATTACGTGGGATCTTTGAAAAATCTTGAATTTTTTATTGGACTTTGACACGTAGATTAAATTTCCCTTCGAGAGCAAAGTTACGTCATGTAAATTTTGTGAATGTTTCAAAATCAAACTTCACTTTGACATTTAAATAATCAGCTTTGAATTAAGTGAATAGTTTCCAATTTAAGTAGATAATAAGAAAAACTAAAACAAATTAAACAAAATATTAACTGATCACAAAGATGTTAAGGAAGGTTCAACACTAAGCCATCAATTCGCGGGCAGGTACATATATCACAACTGGAGAAATTTTGGTCGTAAAGTTGTATATGTCGTTCATCTATCATACCTTATATACCCTGGTATATGCTACCAAATAGTTGTGGAGAAATATCGGTGTTCGCGCATTTCAATATTTGTATATGTACATATTTTTTTTTTGATGCATCAAACTTTTACCGAGCGATCTTCTGAAACTTTTCCTGACTTCATACGAGTAAATGCGGAAATGCAATAAATCTGTGTCATGAGCTCACAACCATTTCACCGAGCTCGCTCTGTACTTTGATTTGAAAGGTCCGATAACATTATTATGTATTTACATACATATATATATGAGCACATCAATTTATACCTTTATAAATAATTCAAAAGTTTTCTTTTTTGTCATTATAAAAGGAGTTGGAAGATCAAACAACATTGCTGTTGTTGTTTTTAACGACTCCGAAGGTTTTTAGGACTGCTGTCGAAAGTGGCAGCTCTTTGCCGAATATCAAACCTTTGTTATGCCATTTTCAGTTCATACTCGTAAGCTTTTCAGGTAAAACGTAAATATACTACGTAACTAAGTTTAAGGGTTTTCAAAGTAGAAAATTAAATCCATTTACTACGTGTAAATATGCTTCAATTTAAGGCCCAACAATTAAATAATACAAGCTAAATCAAAAATCAAGCATATAAATTAAATATAGTTATAATCAAAAATTTCGGATAGATACTAAATCGAATGTATGTAAGTAATTGAAGAAATCTTGAATTGTACAGTTGGTTGTTTAGGAAAATAAATAATTGTTATCGAAAAGTACTTCATAACTAGTTAGCAGTTGTATCTGCATAAATACATACTTACGTATAGTACGTTTATAAAGTGGATTTATAAGCTTTTGTGAACATTTTAATGACAGCGTGTGTAAATATTCAAAAATTAATGTAAATCGTTTTATGGATGATTATTCTAACGACCCAATATGTGATCCCGGCAAATTAAGAACATATATTTATGATTTATGATTTTCGAAATAAACATATATGTATATGTACTCTCATTAAATTTGAAAAAGTATGTAAATTTCTGCAATACAAACTACAGAATATTTGTAAAACTCTAAGAATATGATAAGTACTGCTGCTGGGTAGAATTTGTCCTGCTTTAAACCAAAAACAAAAAAACAAGCGGAAAAATTAGAAAGACCAACAATTTTAGTTGCTTAGCTGTTAACAACATATTGAGCACTAAAAGCACTTTTAGTCTAACCAAAATATGTAAAACTTTATAGGAGAAGGTTTTTCAGATTCATTTATTCGTCATGATTTATTCGGGTTCATCTTTATAACGGTTACTTATATCAGCTATGATACTTTGTGCAATAAGAGAAGGCGATTTACTGATATCTGTCACAAGCCAGATACTCGCAATTTTCTTGGGTACGCCAATTGCGGTTAAGACTCGATATTTATATTTGTTTTCCAAAGAAAATGTGTACAAAGGCATGAGTAGGTTTAGTGTATAACAGAGGGTTCCGAATTAAGAAAAGATGTAGGGTTTCCGAAAATACCTTGCTTTAGCGACCAATGCTCCGTTTTATAGTGCAGTTAGCGAACGACGAGTTGCCGTAGCTGACGAGTTGACGTGTCAGCTGATCCAACCTATCTTATGAGAATCAATGTAAGCGATTACCGAAACCCGTGGCTGACGCAATACCGTACGTAAAAATCTGATTTGATTTGATTTTTTACGTAAAACCGTGTCAGCTGATTGCTCTCTCAAGCAACAGAGTTGCCTATTAATATGTTTGTATGCTGAGTATAGCCTGTTTGCAGTTATTACAAAAAATTCCTAAAACATTTTTCTAATATTATCAAAATAACGAGGAATTAATACTAAATGTGGTAAATAATGAAAAAATTAACTAGGCATACATATATAATATTAGTTGCGACCTTTTAAAGAGTGAAAAACTGTAAATTGATAAGTGGATACTTGCATGAAAACTGATCGATGGCAACATTATACAAAATGTAAACAAATGTAAATAAATGAAAACAGCTGATTTCTACGTTGCCACTGCGGGTTACAATAATCGCTCATACGTAGATGCGAGTGACCGCAATGACGTGCGGCAACTCGTTTTTTGGCTAACTGCGATATTACACTTCTTACTTAAGTTATGTTTAATTTTGTTTCCTGTGTTCAAACTAAGCATTGCCCTCCTGTATACAAACCTTTAATATGTAGTTGGGGTCACGTGTCTAAATGTCAATGGAATTAAAAATTTGAAATGCGAATTAATGTCAATGACATCGAGCGAATTTATATTCAAAATTTCCATTTTATACCTTATACATATATGTATGTATGTATGTAGGTAGTTATATGCAATAAAAAAGTATTTAAAGAATTTGATATTTTTCTGAAATACATTAAAAGTATTGACTAAAACCTGTTTAGTATATTATGTATACACTTGCACCTGAAATAGCATTTGCGTTGTTTGTATAGAAATTGGTAAAGCATTTATGTACATATATATAGCATTTTTGACATTAATTGTTTTTTGACAAGACTTTCGGGGTGTTAGAAATTTTTGGAACGGTGTTTTATGTATAATTCGGTCACATGAACAATCTCTACTAGGTCGCTTTAAAAGTCAATTAACTTTTCTCTTTATTGTAGCAACCGTGTATTTAATCAAATCAATAAGATTTTAATTTTTATTCAAGCTTTTGAAAATGAAAAATAACAAGGATATACAGCAAAACTGTTGTGGAATGTTTTTAAGACGATTTTTTTAGGCATTATGTTAGGTCCTTTTGGGACTATTTTGGAATTGTTTAAGGGCTTGGTTTTTGGGCTTTTTCCGCTCATTTCGGTGTTGTGCAATAAGTATACGCTGAGTAGCTGCAGCATATTTCAACACTCAGCATTCGCTAAGTACTAACGAAGATCTCAGAAAGGGAGCTAAAAGGTCCTGAAATCAGTACCAGTCTGGAAACTCTTTAAAAACAATTCCGATAAAGTCCTGAAATAACACCATAAAGTTAAAATTAGTGGTTATTTGGGTGATCCTGATTTAATAGAAAATCTTTCTTTTTGTCTCAGGCTAATATCTACATTAGGGTGGTCCTTATTTGTATGGAGACAAACTGAACATGAGATATACTTAGTCTCACCCCCCAAATAAATAGTAATATAGCCAAGGATATCACATATAAATTTTTAGCCCGATTGGAGACAGTTAAGGGGTGCCGCACGGCGATCAAAGTTCAGATTACCCTATGGAGACTCCAAAAATAAAAATTATTATTTTTTTAATCTAACACCCAAAATCGATAGCACAATAGTCGAAAATATTATATTTAAAATTTGGTCCCGATTGGACACCGTTAAGGCATGTCGCAGGACGGTCAAAGTTCAGATTAGCCTATAAGGTCTAAAAAGAATACAAATTATTTTTTCTTTTATTTCATACCGCAAATTAATAGCACTAAAGAAGAAGTAATCACATATAAAATTTGGGTCCGATTGGACACCGTTAAGGCGTGTCGCACGGGGGTCAAAGTTCAGACTAGGTCTAAAAAATTCAAATTTTTTCTATTTCATACTTTAAATTGATAGCAATAAAGTCGAAGTAATCAGGTGGTCTCGAAGGTTTAGTAATTAAAAACATTGTTTTTTTTATACCTTTCATGAACATGAAATGGTATTATAACTTTGGTCCGATGTTTGTAAGTATGAGAAGAAGAAGAGATAGACCCACTATTAAGTATACCGAAATGATCAGGGCGACGAGCTGAGTTGATTTAGCCATGTCCGTTTGTCCGTCCGTCCGTCTGTCTGTTTGAACGCAAACTAGTCCCTCAATTTTAGAGATATCTCGATGAAATTTGGTATAGAAGACAGCCCTTTCCTTACTTGTTTTCTTTTAACTTCGACCCCCTTCCGATACTGCTAAGCGGTTTTCAATCGAAAGTAAATTTTATATGTGATATTTTCGACTATAGTATTATCGATATGGGTTATAAAAAGCTAATTTTGACTTTTGACCCTCGTGCGACACGCCTTAACGTTGTCCAATCGGACCCAAATTTTATATGTGATTACTTCTTCTTTAGTGCTATTAATTTACGGTATGAAATAAAAGAAAAAATAATTTGTATTCTTTTTAGACCTAATAGGCTAATCTGAACTTTGACCGTCCTGCGACATGCCTTAACGGTGTCCAATCGGGACCAAATTTTAAATATAATATTTTCGACTATATTGTTACCGATTTCGGGTGTTAGATTAAAAAAATAATCATTTTTATTTTTGGAGTCTCCATAGGGCAATCTAAACTTTGACCCCCGTGCGGCACCCCTTAACCGTATCCAATCGGGATAAAAATTTATATGCGTTATATTTGACCATGGTGGAACCGATCTAGCGGGTGAGACTGAAAAAAGTCACACATTCGATCATAAGGACCACCCTAATCTACATACATACATACAATTAGGGGATTCACAAGGTGTCATAAAGTCATATGTCACATAACAATACAACGCAAATATATAACACTTGTGAGCACACCTTCATAACCCCTGCGGGTTGGGGCTTAGAATATGCCCGCGGTAGGCATACCGGTCGTAAGAGGCGACCAATATGCACAAAGGTAATGATGTGCAACTCGATGGTTGATCTACGGATATGATGCCTCCCACCTCTCATTACCCATCTTCTCTTTCCTTTCGGAAGGAGGGATGGCATGACCTAGAAGGTTGCACTGGTCATACCAAATCGCTCCCACGACAGTCGGGCAGTACCGCAAGGGAGTACCGGAGCGTACCGGATTCATATCCGGCCAAGGACTGTTATTTCGACAACACTCCCCAAAACCTTCGGGGAGTGATTTTGTTGTTAAAACAACAACAACAACAACAGCACACCTTCATAAATCTGAGTGATATTTTCCTCTTTTTTTCCATTAAACTACCTCGTAAACTTCGTTTTGATCCATATTTTCCATAATTTGCAAAATTTCGCAGCTACAAACTAAGAATCACAATTAAAATTTGTGAAATAAGAAGGCAAACAAAACAGCTGATCAAATACAGCGAGCCATAAACATACCATGCAGAGTTGTATTTGTTTAGTACGCATACAGCATGGAAGGTAGCAACAAAATGTTTATGACTGCTATAACAGTTATGACAATATGACGATATGACTTGATATGACAGTTTTGTGAATCCCCTAAATATGTTCAGTTTATGGTGTAACAAGTCCTCGCTATGTGTTTAAACTTTAAAGTTTTAGAACCCTACGTACCAGTAAAGCTGAGTTTGGAGAATTTTGTTCAATTGAATGATCTAACAAACTATGTAATTTTTCAAAAATGAAGTAGGTCGCTCACTTCGTTCAATCGTTTGACCTTACAATACTAGTTTTTCTTTTAAATGTGTTTGTGTATCCATAAGGAAACAAGAAGACAAAAGAAAAAGCGCGGGCGCATATAACGCCGAGGAACTGGGATAGCAACTTCCTTTCGGTGGACAATATTATATTGGGAGAGTGCAATTGAATTTCTATAGCTTTATATGTTTTTTCAAACCAATATTTAATAATTATTTGTGATCTAGATTTACCTTTGACGAAAACAATGTTCATAATGGAAACAAAATATTTTAAGATATGCATATGTATGTGTCTTTAATTATATAAGTTATAATATGTACATATATACATTTAAGTGATATCACGAAGAAATAGTAGCTCCTTAAACTTAAGTACGTATAGAGTGAGAGTGTACGGGAACGAAGAGTTGGCTTTGTTGGCACACGTGTTGTATTTTAGACAGATTTAGCAATGTTAAACTTAAAATTGTTTATTCTATTCGTTTGATTTATTTACTCTAAAAAACGACGGACTAAAAGATATTTTTCAATATAATTTCTGAATTGCAAACCCATTTATTTTTAGTTTGAAAGTACACACATACATACTCGTATATCACTCCCACTTAATACATATATATACCTAGTAGACCTAATAAAATTTGTAGAACTGTTGTTGGCCTAAATGCAAAAAGGAAAACGAAAAAGAAATGTAAAAACTGATGTGAATGCTAAGCTTTGCCTTGTTTTGTTAATGAAACAATCCAATTAATCGTTTAAGGCTTAATATCAACCATAAACTGATTAAGGAAATAAAGCATAAACATAAATTGTTCTATATTTTAAATTGTAACTTAGTAGAATATATTAGTAAAGATTAAATGCTTCAAAGTGATTGAATAAAATAAATTGAAAATATCGTTAGTTGCTTCAAATTGTAAATTAAATTAACGAAAACGTGCCTTTTTAATTAAAAATACGAACACTGCTGTGTTTTAATATTGAGGATCAATACAGAATTAACACAATTTCTAGATTAGTTTTAACCTCGTTATTTTTCTCCTTGTAACGGTTGTGTACAATATATGTATATATGTATGTATGAAGTTTCGGTTTTAATTACTATACTCGGCGTTTAATACGCGAATTATGGAAGAATTTACCAAGTAACGATGCACGTACCGAACTCGTGAATATAGCCTGT
Organism: Sphenella marginata; assembly: GCA_951509765.1. Classification (NCBI taxonomy): domain Eukaryota; kingdom Metazoa; phylum Arthropoda; class Insecta; order Diptera; family Tephritidae; genus Sphenella; species Sphenella marginata. The sequence continues at coordinate 87,676,525 of OX608080.1, read as the reverse complement.
AGGAATATATACGCCAATGTTGATTAACTGATTGACCTTAGCGACAAATCTGACTTGTTGGATCGGTATTAAATGCATGCAAATGCTTCCAATTTTTTTAGTCTAGTTTAATTAATGTATACTCTGGCATATCTACTACTAACTCAAAGGGACTCAACTTGGTATGCAGAAGGTGTACTACATTCTCAGATTTTCTAATTCCATTGAAAGTACAATCGAAAACTTTGAAAAGTTCTTACACTTTATTTATCTATTTTCTTGATCTTATTTATAAGAAACATTTCCAAGTGAATTTCTTTAAAAAAAAATCGTGGCAGATCTTGAATAAAATAGTGTTGCAGTCTTTTCCTCACTATTTTTCGTAAGCCGTAGTAAGTCTACAAGTCTACTAGTTCAATGGGTGGAGCTGAGGTCTTAGTTCTAAGAAAGCGTAAAATAAATTTACCTTAAAAACTCAAATCAAATTTATGGCTGAGAAATTACTATAATACGGCCAAAAAAGCTATAAATATATTTAAAATCGAGAAATGTATGAAATGAAATTATTCTACATACAATCTAAGCTTAACTCAAAAGTAACCCTTAACTCATTATATTTGTATTATTTATCGTTAAACAATCTTTTTCTTTAGATTTCACTAAGCCCCGACTAAAGACGCCGCAAAGTGTTTTATAACCTTTTCTACAAAAATTGTTCAGAAGATAAGCTACACATTTGCAATAAAAAAGTAGGAAAACCTTTTTGAGTTTCACCACTGCCACTATTTGTTCGACTATATCATATTATCTGAAATGTTAGACATTTTGAGGAGAATTTCTGAAATATCCCTAAAGTTTCAAGAGTCCAAGTAATAAATTCGTAGGTCATCCATGTTTGTAAATACGTTTCCTCTTTGACATTTCTTTCATTCTCAGTAGTTACATTGTTCCTAGAGGGTGCACATGCATATGCATATTTGTATAATGGCATGTGACGTTCATTAAGCCATTATTTCTATTCGAGGAACAATTATTTTACGTCGCCATCACGACAAAATTACACAACGAAACTCCTGGAGCTGATAAGAGGGTCTGAGCCTCCCGTGGCTTCACTTAATGCTCTCGAAATTTTATCGGCAGCTCATTGGAATACCAACAGCGATGGCAAGAAAGGTCCAATTAAAGCGTCAGAAGGCGGCATAAACACAATGCCGATAAGCATACACTTAGGAAAACAATGAGTCTCTGGAAAGTAAAACTATTTACGTTGAATTTTAACAAACATTTCTTAAGGTAGGGTTGTCACCCAATCCTCTTTTATTTTTATTTTTTGCATATCCGATATTATCTTAAAAACGATTTGGCACATTTAACCCCAATGTCAATGGAATTCACAAATTTAGCTATAACAAGTTAGTTAGATCATTTACCAAACCCTTTTATTGGTTTATAGGTTTTCAGACAACCAAAATACGATTTTTCTGCGTGTAATTAGATTAGAGCTTGTACCCCTATCTCTCTTTTATGTTTGATTATTTTGTTTTATTTTCTATTTACCTTTTTCATGAAATTTACTGCAGTTGTCTGTTCATTTGTTTATTCGTGGTGGAGTCAATCTTTTAAATGTATTTTACTTCTCCAAATGTCTACCATACATTCATCCACATGTAAATATTAGAGATGTCACGAATGTTTGGCAACTATTCGGTATTCGACCCTGTTTTTGTTATGGCCAAAACCGTTTATCGCAGTTATGCGTTTTATTGGTCTGATCAATAACCTTCTTATAAATAAAAATGAATGTGTATGTGTATTTTAGAGGCGTCTAAAGTACTAAACCGATGAAATTTTCGCAATCTATTCTTGGAATCACGGGGTAAAGCATAAGTTATACATATATATTTGTAAAAATTTCAATTCATCATAACTTTGAAATTATTTGGTATAATCTTAGATATTTGCATATATGTATCTGAGCCGTTTTAACATAACATTTAAGTCGACTGAAAAAATTAAACCAATCAAAACTTGCTGTCATTCTCAAATAACCAAAATGCTTCACAACCTAGCCACGCCAGTTAGATGCAATCGTTTATAAACAAAATAATATAAGGCCGATAAAAGTATTGGAAACTTGCACGACTTTCTTATTCAAAATCACGAGAAAGTTTTTAGATTGGTCTAATTTCTTAAGTCGACTTAAGTTGTTAAGTTAAAACGGCACAGATACATATGCATGTATGTATGTGCTCTTTAGTCAAGATTTACAAAGTTTTGGGATGGACGGTGTGGACGGTGCCACGGCCATAATTTTTGTGTTTTCTTTGTGCCTCACTTATAGTGTTTCACATATCAAAAAACCCTTAGAAGCAGAAAACGTTACTAGGATAAAATAAAAGTTAATATGATATACATATCCCCGCATTTATGGGCATGGCAGTATCTGCAGAGGAAATTTTAGAGGGAATATAAATTTGGGATATAGAGGCAGTGTTAGAGAAAAATTAAAAGTGTAAAGAAGAATAACGGTATGTGGGGTTCGGCAGAGAAAGAGAAAGGAATATATAAGGATAAATATGGAAGAAGCGCCAAGTGGGGCGGGAAAAGGTCGTAATTTGTTAAATGTAGGCATGTTGAATTTTGAGCAGAACAACGTCCAACCGGGTCTGCTGACATATGTATAGAAAGAAAAAACCCAGTTATGGATGCAACGATTGCCTACAAATATATTGTTGATAACTTAAATCAAGTGTTTTCTAAATCAATTTAAAATTCAAGAAATAAAAAAACTAAGAGCAAATTGTTTGAAAAGTGTGAAGTAAGAAATGACTAGGTGGAGATCTAGATTTTCCGGAACCAGCATAAGATCTGCGTAAAAGTAAATATTTTTCAGAGTGCTCAATGAAGGCTCAAAAACGTCTTGTATCTCCAAATAAAGTGAGAATACAGAAAGAGTTAATGCTAGTAGCGCTAGTTAGTCTTAAAAACTGCGGAGAAAGAAATAATACACGAGTTCATTCAACCATTCCTATTGGTTTCATAGCAACTTATTATTGCATCAAACTCTAAAAGTACTTCGCAGTACGCTAAATAAAATGTTTCAAGATATGATGATGTTATACGGCTTCTTGCAAATGAAAAGTTATAAATTCTGACTCGAAATCAACTTCTGAGTGTTTTTGAAACGTATTTTTAATTTTATGAAAACAAAAAAAAAATTTTACATATAGGAATTTTCTCATCCCCTCTCCCTTTGAAATCATGTTGTCCACACCTTTCAGTTATTGAAAAACATTAAGCGGCCAACCGGGTCCATGCTTTAGCCAATATGCAACCATAATTGTTTTGAAAAAAAAAAAATTTTTGCATTTTCAAATATCTACCACTGTGAGTGGTAGTAATTTAATTGGTCGAAACTTGCTAATAGTTATGTACGTTCACAAAAGGCCGTTGAGAAACACAGAAGATAAACAATGAAACTCGACGTGTCTGTAGGTCACTTATAGGGTGCACCTCAGAACCTGTGCCATTGTTTACATCGAATAGTTTGGCATCTTTTTTACGAATCGGAGTGTAAGGCAGTGGCTGATGGTACTCCGAACAAGTGGAATGAAAGAAATCGCGATCAGAGGTGTTTCGCAGTAAAAACTGCAATTAGAAACTTTCATTTATAATGAAATGTACAGTTAATAGCATCTGATAACTTGTTAAAACTGCTTAATATCTAATAATTTTGGAGTTTTTTGTCTTCACGCTCAATATTGCAGCATTAAAATCCGATTGCTTTATTATTGCATACAACGTACCCTGTGTGGTTTGTGTGTGTGTGCTGATTCGGAGTAAGTCAGCTGTTAGTTGCGCTACTAGTAGAAATATACTATGACCTGTGCACCCATCAGAGTTGAAGGTACAAAAGGTTTGCATAAACGTACGAGTATGTACATATGTGCTCAGTTGGTGAAATAACCATTCGTGGCATCTCTAGTACTTACATATTTATTCATACAAAAAAGATTGTTGTTGTATTACATATAAATAAGGTTGTTAATATGATTGCATGTGTGGAAATATCAGTGGCAGTTCTATGATTTTATTAAAGGGGAAATATTTTGGATATTGAATGAATGACATAGGTGAATATACCATTCTAATCCGTGTAAAGGCCGGTGCATTGGTGTAGTAGTCGTATCCTTAACGTAAGAGAAAAACCAACATGCATTTGGTCGGTAAGGTTACGTTACAGATAGTAGCACCAATAATCGATTACATTGTTTCTCATAAGGTTGATCGAATCAGCTGTTTTATAAGATTACCGATACGTCACCTCTGCCCCCGACTTAAAGGTTATTTAATGAAGCCCATGCAAGTTTATTTAATTGTAGCTTTGACTTCGCCTGCTGTAATCAGCTGACAGTGTGATGGCGTACTATACCGAAGGGAACCTGGTTCAAGTACCGTAAAATCAAAATATGTAAAACAAATAAGGTCTACTAGAATTTTCCCAACTTGTACTCTTCGAAAAGTTGCAGAGGTTTATTTAGATCCTGTAATTCATAATTTGTGTGTGAATATGAAGGTTATCATTATTGTAAAATTTTAGAGAATACGGATATTTTCTTAAAATGTGAAAGCCATCGTCGCAGTTTCAGAAGAACAATTCAAGTAACTTTATGAATTACTGAAGCCGAAACCCCTCGTAAATCCACCACTGGCCCATACATACGTATGTATGTATATGTAAGTATAAGTGTAGCTAAGTAGGATATCAATATTGAGTATTCGTTCATTGATGTACTATGTTAGTATTAATTGGTGCCAAAGAGGGGGACATCAAAGTAAACCCTTAGCCAAGTTAAATAAAGCTTTTGTTTGCTAGAAAAGTAGAATGAAGCGACAACACGACGGGTGACAACACTAAAATTAATGCAGAAATGACAGACAAGATGAGGGGAAGGTAATCTGATCAGCGGGCGGTAGGTGCGAGTTGCATATCAAGGAAGTGGCAACGGTGGAAGTAAATAAGTAAGAAGAGCATCAATAAAACAAAAACAACAAAGCCCAACATGCTTCAGGATCTCGAAATGTTGGTTGATGACTTGATTAGCTGTATGTACATATGTATATATGTATGTATGTACATATGCATGTATTTCAACTAAATATGTACAAACTCTGTTTTAGTAGCTTTTTGTTTCCTTCTCCACTTCTTTGTTTTCACTTTGCAGCTTTTCAAGCCGATTTTGTTGCACTTATAGTTAAGGATATATAATCGCTTCCACACAATTGATCATCAAGCCGGTTGACTTAGCTGAAAAATGCACTAAACAATGAGGATTAATAAAAATCCATTGTTTAGATGTTATACATACATATATACGAGTATGTACATACATTCATTTATACTATAAACAAACATACATGTAGGTATTTGTATGAAATAATGCACTTATATTGACTTGTTAAAACATCCGCTTACTTTCATACGACAAGAGCTGGTATTTCGTTGGAAAGCTCCGATTTGCAAAGTCGACTTAGATAAGTAAATACAACTTTGATTAGGTTGACAGAGTGTCCTCATAGTGAACAAACCGGTATTTACTTTATTTAAAATTATTAAAAAAAAGTATGTTTTTATCATCAAAAGTGGTTGCACTGCGACGTCGTAATTGCGATACTACTATAGCGTCAATCCTAAAATGCCGTCTACTTCAGCAAGATTGTATCATAATTAAGTTGCTGTTAAAAAGTTTATTATGTTGAAGAGTTGAATAGATGGTTTGTATACTATGGGATAGTATTAATAATTCCTAAAGAAAAACCTATAACTACCCAACTTACGCTAGGGGCCCATCCGCACCCATCCACAGCTTTTTTTTAACATACTACCGAGTCGTCAAAATTCAGGAATTTGCTAAAAGCCGAGATCTATTAGTTTGTTTTAGCGATACTTTGGCCTACTTAGCTTACACATCCATTCATGAATTGGGACGTAACGGGCCAAACACGGTCAGATTTGTTTATCCTTTAGTAAGATATTTCTACCTTTTAATGTAGAAAGCGATTTGGATACCTTTCACTAAACAATTTTTTTCTACGCTTTTTCATTAAACATTTTACTTATGTACATATGTATGTACAATGAAAAATATATTTTATTTTTTCTCCAAGCCTTCCATACATATGTATGAAGGTACATATACGACGAATGCAGTAAATACATAATATAAAAAAAAATTGTACATTTTCGGAAAATTAACTCGCCCTGTTTACAAATGCAGTGGGCCCGTCCACAATGAACACGACGGCGGTGAACGACAACGACGAAAAACTGAAGCTTGACGATATTTGCCGTCAAGCATTGGCGACATGATTATAATGAGAGCAGGGGCGACAGGTGCGAATCATCTTGAAAAGTAGCAAAAAATGTTGTAAAAAGTGTTAAAGAGACATATTCTGTAATAATTGGAACTTATTTTACAAGTTATTTACTCTTCCTTTCGTTTTTATTGTCAGAAAAACCAAACGCCACCATCTGCCGCTTGTCAAAATAGAATTAGATTTAATCTGGCGACAGCGGCATCTGTGATTGATTGCCGCTTTGTCGCGTCGTGTTCAAAAAATTCCTCCCCATAAGAACACGTGTAAAAATAATTTGAGAGATGCCGCTTGTCGTTTGCCGGTTTCATTCTGGTTACCACTAGTATATGCAGTGTTGGAAATGCAACAAAGCCCCTACACCAAAGTTATATCTAATTGAAACGTCTGCTTTGGTCAAATCTAAACAATTAACCAAATGCCCCTCTATTTAACTTATTTCAGAAATCTATAAAGAAACTAGAAGGCCCGGCAGACGTTGTCCTGCCCAAAAACACATTCTGCCTCTAAAAGAATTATGGCTTTCCCGCTTACATATCCTTTCCTGTTCTATGATATGTCCTCCACTTCTTTCATATCGTATTTTTCCTATTCCTAGGATACTTTCACTAGGTTCACACAACTATACGAAAAATATAAGCCGTCGAAATGGTGTCTGGTGGATTACCACGTCTGTAGAATAGGGAAACTTAATTCACGTCAGTCGCAGAGGGTTAGATATTCCTTGCTCTATTTCTTCCTATTTTCTGCTCCATCTTAAGCGTCATTCATATCGCCTTTTTCCTATTCCACTTCCAAATAGGTCACTAACAGGTCGATTCTATAGTGGTAACAACATTCGATTTACCCGGCAAACAAATATCTTGGAAACTTTTACACCCGTTTGGTATTCTGTCGGCTCAAGTTGCAGTTCAATTTCGTAACCACCGAAAGAGGTGGTAACGCCAAGTAACGGCGACAAATTGCACGTGTTTTGTAAATATTTTTTTGGACAGAAAATAGCACAAATTTTATACACATACTAGTTCAGAAGAATTAATAAACAATATAAGCACTTTTTGACGTGATGTTTCGTGCGCGTTTGCCTTTTATTCTCTTTTTCGCATTGTTTGTTTTTGACATCGTTACCATGCGCGCTAGAATCGCGGGTACATGCACGGGTTACGATTTTTGGTTACATAATCTTCCGGGTACAAAGTTTCCGGTTACGGTCAGAATCGACACGGTAATAGGGACATTTCGTAGTCAATTTCAGTTTCGAGACAATTTGGTATTCAGTAAGCTGTTTTATATCTCTAGTCTCAAAAAAAAGTCACTAATTTGACGGTTGGTTCTAGGCAGGAAAACATAAAAATATTCGGTTAAAAATTCAATCAATTAAAAAAGAAAATTTGGTTGGTTTAAAGTCATTTATACATACTTAAAGAAATATAGACCTTCAAACACTAATTTTGAATTTTGCAACTATTACAGTATACCTACATACATTATCGCCATTGTGGATAATGTGGATAATAATATCATAGGTCCTTTATAATGCAATATTTTTTGTATTTCATCCAGTAGCGCATTTGCATTTTCGATCATGAATGCAATGGGATGGTGGGATGTGATCCACTTAAATTATGTAAGTTGTAAGTATTTTACACAATTTTATATGGGCTATCTTTCAAAAAGCCATATACATATGTAATGTGTTAAATATATGCAAAAAGCCTAACGTAAATTTAATTTTTAATTAACTTGAACTAGGACTGTGTGCTATAGAATTTAACAATGTTAATTTTTTAAAGCTGCTGGAAATGGGCGAAATCGGATGATAACCACGCCCCCTTTTTCGATATCGAAAAACGTATAAAACGGTTTAATTCCATATCAGAAGCAGCTACAATGATAAAATTTGCAATATGTATTGATTTAGATGTTCTAAGGCCGATTTTATCAAATTTTTTGAAAAGGGGCGTGGCACCGCCCACATATATTTGAAGAAATTTTTAAATTTTGACTCTCAATAACTTCAGAACAGTTTGTGCTAGTATAACGAAATTTTGTAGAGGGCATACTATTGTTGTGTTAAATGCAGCTATAGAAAATAAACGAAATCACTTCGCGGCCGCACCTACTTTTTCATAAAAGTTATACTGAAAGGAGTTGGAAATATTGAAAATTTGGTACATACATCAATTTTCATATTCTTTACATTATTTTTGCAAAATTTTGGAAAGTGGGCGTGGCACCGCCCACTTATGAGTCACGCAATTTTCAAATTCGACTGCTAATAACTTCAGAACGGTGTGAGATAGATTTGCGAAACTAGGTACCAGGCATGTTATGTTTATGTAGAGTACTACCACAGAAAATAAGAAAAATCGGTGAACGACCACGCCCACTTTTGGACTAAAGTTCTCTAAACGAGAGTTAGGAAACCGGAATATGCAATACCTATCTGTTTAACTAATAAAGATATTATGCTAAAATTTAGTACACTCATTCACCTGATGATGTTATTAGTGATGTTTAAAGGTTTTTTGGTAATATTATTTGGAAAATGGGGGTGGCACCGCCCACAAGTGAATAAACAAAATATTAACATTTCACTATTAACAAGCCACTGTGAAAGTATCATAAAGATCTGCAATGAAAATTGATCTTCAAATAGGGACAAACAACAAAATAAAATCCGTGGGCTTGCCACCACCCACTTTTATAAAATTATGTAAATATTGATTAATGGACACATATATCCGTTGTAGTATACAGGCCACTAATATGGTATTGTAGTATACTCGCACAACTATACACTTAAATAAAACGAATGATCTCGTCTTTATTTTTCTCTACATCATCAAGATGCCGTCCTGCAATTTTATGTACATGTCACATGAAACAACTACACTACATGAATATACATTATCTGTTTCATTTACACTTACTACTTAACATACTAATTGTCGTCAATTACAAAATGGCATCCTGCCTTTTAAGCAAAGATGACTAGATACGAAACTTCGCGCTCTCTGAGAGCGCTCAAAAAGTGGTCATTTTTTATAACATTTTCCAATGATGCCAGTATGGTGAAAACAAAATATGGGCATTTTGAGTAGCATTTTAGGAATTTTGCAATTCCCACAGACCAAGAGGTGTGCAAAAATGTGCTATCGAATTAATTTTAGAATTTTTCTTGGTCGGAGCGTATAAAATGAGACAAGATATATTTAAAATAAAATATATGAAATAATAAATAATGCATAATATAAAGTTAAAATTTCCTAGATATCTTAAAATAAGGTAAAATCCTTAATGATGTACATACATTTCGTAATGAGATAGAACATGGTAATGGAAATAATAACATTTCAAATAAAAATAACTATAATTAAAATAAATATTTGCAAACAATACAAAAAGAAAAGGCGTATTGTTTGTTTCTTGTAAGCTTTTTTTATACCTGTAAACCCCTCAAACGTGTAAAAAAATATAATTTTCTACATATATTTTCTGCAGCTATGTTCTTAGGTTGTACTATTTCATTCTTTACGTATATTCTCTCAATCGTGCGATATTTTAAGTTTATCGAAATGTTCATTTGTTTGATTTTCCCAAATTTGGTGCGTTTTTTGCTTTCTGGCTCCTCATTGTTTATGTATCTAATGTCAGATGGTCCTCGATTGTGTAGTATTGCCAACTAGCGCACACATAAAAAAGTAGGCAACACTGCATAATCGAGGACCGAAATAAGAGAGCGGGAGAGAGTTTCGTATCAAGTCATCTTTGTACGAAACTTCGCGCTCTCTGAGAACGCTCAAAAAGTCGTCATTTTTTATAACATTTTCCAATGATGCCAGTATGGTGAAAACAAAATATGGGCATTTTGAGAAGCTACTTAGGAATTTTGCAACTCCCACAGACCAAGAGGTGTGCAAAAAGGTGCTATCGAATTATTTTTTGAATTTTTCTTGCTCGGAACGTATAAAATGAGACAAGATATACTTAAAATAAAATATATGAAATAAGAAATAATTCATAATATAATGTTAAAATTTCCAAGATTTCTTAAAATAAGGTAAAATCCTTAATGACGTACATTTCGTAATGAAATAGGACATGGTAATGGAAATAATATGATTTCAAATAAAAATAATTATAATTAAAATAAATATTTCAAAATAATACAAAAAGAAAAGGCGTATTGTTTGTATCTTGTAACCTTTTTTTTTATACCTGTAAACCACTCAAATGCGTAAAAAAAATATCATTTTCTACATATATTTTTTTAGACTGTACTATTTCATACTTTAATTATTTGTTCTCAATCGTGCGATATTTTAAGTTTATCGAAATGTTCACTTGTTTGATTTTCCCAAATTTGGTGCGTTTTTTGCTTTCTGGCTCCTCATTGTTTATGTATCTAATGTCAGATGGTCCTCGATTGTGTTGTATTGCCAACTAGCGCACACATGAAAAAGTAGGCAACACTGCATAATCGAGGACCGAAATGAGAGAGCGGGAGAGAGTTTCGTATCAAGTCATCTTTGCTTTTAAGTACTAAAACAGTGCAGGCAACCTAAAACATATATCTCATTATTAACCTTTAGTGAACCACTATTTATTATAAACTTGTTAACCCTTAGCCAGTTTTACATACTACACCGTATATAAAAAATTTCGCAAAATACGTTAAAAGTTATGGGCATGGCACGCCCTCTTTTCCAAAGTTATATATAGGACATGGTATAACCCTTGAATAGATCGATTGAGTACTTTTGGCTCATGTAAGCGGCTAATGCTTTATAAGCAAGGGGCGTGACCCCGCCCACCAAATTCGCTATTGTTAAGGCTGGGAATAGATTGGTTTTTAAAATGGGCGAAATCGAATGAAAACCACGCCCCCTTTTTCTGGAAACTAACGCTGGGTATTTAATGTTCGGTTCACCCGAACTTAGACTTCCTTACTTGTTTTCTTAAAAAAGTATGCTCAAGCTTAAAGTGGTTTATTATGGTTTACAATATGGTATAAGTTGCTGGGGAAGTGCGTATAGTAGTAAAACTCACCCGCTCTTAATTTTGCAGAAGTGTCTCATAAGAAGAATATGTTACGCGAACCGCCTATCGCACACTATGAACTTATTTAAACGGCTAAATATTTTACCTGTGAGACACTTATCTATACTATTATATAAAATTCAAACTCGAAATTATGTTAAAGCTAAACAGCCGATCCACTGGCCCGATCTTTTTCTTTCAAATTTTTATATGTCATAATCTAGCCAGAATAGGACCATAGATACTTTTTTTAAATAAAAATTGTATTAAAAACTTTTTTAATTCAAATAAATTTTGTATGAAAACCCATCTTTGCTTGTACCCTTTACAAAGTCTAAGAAGCAGTTCACATTCAAGCTTTGTAATTCCTGCCTGTCGTACCACCCTGTTTGGCAACTTCTACACCATAGTGTCCACCATAAGCTTCCCGAAACTATTCAAAGCATTAGGAGACTATCCGTTTTCTTGAAGGAAGTGAAATCATGGCTTCTCTAATTCAGTCATAATGATATGGAGGTTCTGTTGCGGCCTTTTACGTAATATGTTTCCCTTTTAATAACTTTAAAAATTTTAAATATATAAAAATTAAAATAATATAATTTCTGGTATTTTTATTATATTTTTGTCTTCACTACCTTTGTATAATTCGTAGTAAGCACACTTGTAGTTATGATTTTGTAACTATTTTCACTTCATTACATGATTTTTGTATTGCACCCCACAATGTTCAACATAGATATAGTTATTTAAGGAAATGGTGTTCCCTCTGTCCTGTTATTTGGACACTTAACACCATTAACTGTTATATTTGCAATTATTATATAAGGCTGTGTGCCAATCGGTTGAAAATAGCAAAATTTTGACAGTCCGGGGGAAAATTCTGACATTGGTGAATACGAATGTCACAATTTTACCTAGTCCCAATTCTGACAACTGTGAATGTGTACACATGTATGAATTCGGTATTGCCACTCATATTATTTGAAATGAATTTGTATGCCAATACGTTATTAAACGGTAAAATATAGTTTTAAGCCAAAAATATCAAATATAATGGCAGAAAAAATACGTAAATTTACATTTCAGTCCCAGATTATTTGCTTTCGCGTGTGCTTTTTTCAGATGTCAAAATTTACAACTGTCAAAATTTCCCATTTCATTTGGCACATCAAAATTCGTTTACAGAAAAGTCTCATTAAGTTATCACAATAAAGTTGCATTGTGAACGCATAAATAATATGCTGGCAAACTAATTTATCACAAAATCAGATGTTTACTTACAGCTGTCATTTTTTATCATGATCAGCACTTAATCTGAGGTCCATCCTATGATAACTGTTATCAGAAGATATTCAGCGCATCATCGATAATCAGACATTGAGTAAACGGTTTTTGGGCCAACTTCTGGTAAAGTCTTGATCAAGCAGTTAAGTAAACGGGCCTTAAATCGTATTGAAACTTCTATGTTCTTTGCAAGGCCTTTGTTCTTTAAGGTAAGTACTAACATCGAGTTTCGCGTGAAATAGCTGTCAAAATCCATACAAATTTTCTTGTCGTGAAAAAGCCGTGAAATTTCGCTCGTACTTCACGGCAAAGTAGTACTGAGTTTACGCCGTAAAAATATTGCGCAATATGACATTAGCAACATTTTTTCACGACTTTTTTTATTGTCCATGTCATTTAAAATTGTGTGAAAAGTGACATTTGTTGAAATTAAGGTTTAAAATGGGAAAAATAACAAAAAATGACTAAATAACCAAAAATAAATTAAATAAAGAAGTGAAATTTTCTAGCAACAATGAGAAGAAACGTCAAAATGCTAGCAACTCTGAGTGTCAAAAGAATAGGAATTCATAGAAATTTCAAGAAATGTCACTTTTCCCTCAATTTAAATGACATTGTCAATTTAAAAAGTCGTGAAAAAATGTTGCTAATGTCATGTTGCGCTACATTTACACACCGTGAACTGAGTACTACTTTGCCGTGAAATACAAGCGAAATTTCACGGCTACTTCACGACAAGCAATTTTGTATGGATTTTGACAGCTGTTTCACGTGAAACTCGATGTTAGTACCTACATAGCTTTTGAAGCAACATAAAATACTCGATTAATGCTTTTCGCCTGCGACTAATTTTGCCATCGCTAATCAACCCTTCGTTTTTCGTAATTTTCTATGCTTAGGAATTTCTTACTTTCTGTTTTGCTCAACCTCATCATCGATTTTATTTTACTTGTTGTCCAGCTTGCATTTATTTTGTTATCGTCGGCAATCTTACTTTTAGCTGATACTGATAAAGAAATTAGCGCATAATTGGCAGTGCAAACAACTATTTAGAATTTTTTCAATAAAAGCAACGTGTATTTGACCCGAATTAAGACCAAGGTAAGTTCATTAATTCTATTGCCGTTATTGGTCCAAAAACTTAACATAAGAACGAAAACGGCAAACTTTTAGAGAGGGTGCCAAATGATAGGAAAAAACGGTTTTTTCAGGATGGTAGAGGGACCTCTCCTGATCACAAATATATATATCCTAGGGTGCGGAAATGTATAGTTTTGGAGATATTTCATGTTAAAAGTTGAAAATTTGCCCAACTTCCACAGCAAATATCACCTTAATTTTCGCACTTTTTCTTAAATATGTATACGCGTATGTGTGTATTAGATAAAATACCACCCACATTAATCATTTTTAGCAATAATTTTGCAATATTTTGTGCAAAATCTCACAATTAAATAAAATAACAATCGCGCTTCCATTTTCTCGCACATTTTTTTCTATGTATGTGAGGATACTGTTTGTGTCATAACAAAACAGTGATGCCAGAGCTGAAAAAATATAAAGTACCCACAATAAGAGGTTCCAGGGTCCGATCCATGTTTTTTATGTGCAGAACACCTTTCCGCATTGGCGGCCTTCGGCCGCGCTTCAAAAAATAACCCTGGGCTACGCCATGCCCACTCCGGGTGTGTGCCATAGCCGTGGCTACCGCCACGGTGATGTCCTTCCGCGTAGTTTTTAATTCCCTATTACTATTCTATGCATGTGTAAATGAATGGGGTCAATATAGTAAGGCACCTTTTTTTTTTGTAGATGTGGCAGCACAAGTGTGTAATGCCAAACAAAACATGTAAATCACATACATATATAAGCGCGAGTGTTAATTTATTTAATTGTGAGTTTTTGCACAAAATATTGCAAAATTATTGCAAAAAATGGTTAATGTGGGTGGTATTTTAAATAATGCAAACATACGTGTGTACATATTTAACAAAAAGTGCGAAAATTAAGGTGATATTTGCTGTGGAAGTTGGGCAAATTTTCAACTTTTAACATGAAATATCTCAAAAACTATACATTTCCGCACCCTAGGATATATATATTTGTAATCAGGAGAAGCCCCTCTTTCATTTGATACCACTTTTATTGCAAAATTCTTTGGAGGGATTTCTAAATGATAGCCACGAAAACTTACCTGCAACCGGTACATCTTTGTTCGGAATTGTCTGCTGTCGCTTTGGTGCGCTATTGTGCTCGTTTTTTTTTTTTCTGAAGTCAGAGAAAAGAGATTAAATATTTGTGAACCACCATTGCAATTGGAACAACTTTGACTAGAATTTATTAAGTGCTAGAAGAAAAGGTTTTTGAAAAACTTTTAAGGAAAACAAAACGAGTCGCGTTCGTACGAGATCTGTGTGTATATTATCATAAATGCATACATATGTATGTATGTACATACACCCTGCAAAGAACCGAAATACTCCGTTCCATACTCCATAGAGTACTCCTTAAGGAGTATCAGAGTACTCCAACACTTATCCTCGCTCATATAAAAAAGGTGGTCCAATTTATATGGCGATGTCCGGTAATTGGATCACCTAATCCAACTCGGAGTACTCCATTTCTTTGCTTTGGAATACTCTATAGACCACCTACATGGGAGTACTCCCAAAAAACTCCTATTGGATTACTCTATGGAGTATTCAACTGCAGAATACTCACCGAACATGGCCATAGAAATTGGACCACCTTTTTGTATGAATGACGATAAGTGTTGGAGTACTCCCATGCTCCAACGTTTTTTACAGGGCAGTGTATCCCTAAAGTGAGTATGCAGCCCTTTTTCGCAGCTCTCACCATATTTGGCTCAACAAATTTATTTAAACCAATTTTTTGGTAATCGTTTACGTGGGGTACCGAGCGCTAAGACGGGTTTCGGTCCCAGGAGCATGAATATAACTCCGCTCAACAAATATTTTCAAATTTGGGAAAATATTAGCGAAAAACCGAAAAATGACCCAGGTCAAATTCTGATTTGGGGGCCCGATCCATGTTTCTTATGTGCAGAACACCTTTCCGCATTGGCGGCCTTCGGCCGCGCTTTAAAAAAACGCACGCTACGCATACTTTTGCATATTTTTCTCACAGTGTAATTTGTGATTACAACAACCACATGAAAATGACAGGAAATTCTGAACTTTGATTGCAAATATCTCTTCACAAAAACAAAAAAATTAAATTTCGAGTTCGCAGAATTGATACCAGAAAGCCTGGCGGAAAGGTGCTCTACACATAAATACCATGAATCACGCCCCGAATTGGAAAGTTTTACCCTCATAACTGTTCGGTTTTCATCAACCTACTTACTTGGTTTTTAACCACTTTCATTATCTTACCTTGTACTTACTAACACTACTCCTAAAACTTATCGATAAATCTTAATGTAAAGGATCCATTCCATCATCACTATTTTTTACTACAAAAAGGAATCTTCGCAATAAAAGGAAAACACAGCAGCATAATTTCTAATGTTGAGTTTTTATTTTAATTGTACTTAACTGAGCAGTAAGTTTTCTTTTTCTACTAATGTACACAACATTAAATGGTGCCGAAACCCGGGAGTAAACTGATTTGTCAATCATCCCACATCAATTGACTAACTTACAAGCTAAGTAAACTAAAGTAATCACGCGGATTACCTAACCTAATTTATACTTTTTCTAAAATGGCCACCATCGAATCGATGATCGAGGACCAGCGAAAGACTTACACGCAACTACAAAGGTTCCAAAAAACTTTCGATGAAAAACCAGCTACGTCCAAATCTGTGGGTCTTATACAGAGCCTTCTTACAGAAATTGAATTGCTGTTTCGTACTTTCAAGCAAGGCCACGATGATATATGCGCAGAAGTGCGATCGAACTCTATTGCTGATACTGACGTGCCTTATCTTAAGGATGAGACCTTCTTTGACTGCTATGACCTATTTATCAATTTTAAATCAAAACTGTTAGACTTACAGTTGGAACTTGCTCCGCCTACGTCACCTGGTACAAACAGTACATTCGCCGCCACTAATTCACGCAATGATACCATCTCAGCTGCAGCTCGCCTACCTAAAATCGATATTCCTACGTTCTCAGGAGACTACTTGGAGTGGATTCCGTTCCGCCACATGTTTCTGTCGCTCGTCCACAACAATACCACCCTAACTCCGGTGCAAAAATATTTTTACTTAAAGGGTTCGTGTACTGGAACTCCCAAAGAAATGGTCGAGGAGTATCCAGCCACAAACTCTAGTTATGAACCAGCTTGGGCTGCGCTCGTGAATCGTTATCACAACAAACGCAAACTCGTTGACCAAATTTTAAGAAAATTGGTTAATGCTGAAAACACAGACGGACGTCTTCGTAGTATACGACAATTGCTAGACATAACACGCAATTGTTTGGCGCTTTTACGGACATTAGAGGTGAACACCACGAACTGGGATCCAATTCTTATGTTTTTATTAACCCAAAAAATTGACAAGCTAACTAGAAAGGAATGGGAGCAATCACTTAGCGGAAGCACTGATATCCCACAAGTGAAAGAGTTTCTTAAATTTTTGGATTCTACGTACAAGGCATTAGAGTTTGTTGAAGAAGAGATTCCTATGGTGAAACCAGCAAAACCTCCTGTCAATTCCCATAAAGATTTACGGCGAGGTACTTACTCAAAATCAGTTCTTACGGCAACAACTGTCGCTGCCAATAATAGTTGTTCCTGCTGTAAACAAAACCACTCTCTGTATAAATGTTTTAAATTCGCTGCATTTTCAGCTGTGGATAAAAAGGAGTTCGTTAAACAAAACAAACTGTGCATAAACTGTCTAGGTAAGGGTCACACCTACAGTAACTGTACAACAACGTCACGATGCAAAGTTTGTGGAAACATGCATCACACATTACTTCACAGCGATTCCTCAATCAGTAACTCAACTTCCAACTATCACCAATCAGGTGTATCCAACACCGCTAAAGCTGCGGCCCTGCAGTCAACCAACGTTCACTCTTTGTCCACTAATATTAGTACTCAAGTACTCCTACCTACAGTTCGCGTGATAGTCGAAACGTCCAGTAAGAAGTTTTACTTCAAGGCCCTTGTAGATCAAGGAGCTCAAGCGTCTTTTGTATCTGAAGATGCAGCTCAATTATTAAGACTAAATACACGTAAAGTTAATGTGAATATTTCGGGTATTGGAGGGTCTCAATTTTTTACGACAAAAAGGGCTGCACAAATACGTTTGCGGTCAGCTTACAACAAGGACTTTAATCTAGACTGCCAATTTCTTTTACTGCCAAGGGTTTCAACGTACTCTCCTGCTGCAATCGATTCCCATTACTTGAAGGATTTACCAAACGTATTCCTTGCAGATCCACAATTAAATCACCCATCCAAAATCGATTTAATTTTGGGAGCTGAGCTTTACTGCAACATTTTACTCTCGGGAATGATAAAATGTGAAAATGGTTTACTTCTGCAAGAAACCTACTTTGGGTGGATGGTTTCAGGTCCAATGAGAGCTACTTTTAATGAGTGCAATCTTTCTGCAAATTTATCGTCAATTGATTCCATCGATAACCAACTGCGCCTGTTTTGGGAACAAGAAGACATGGTGGACCTTCCGTTAATTTCTACTGAGGAAGCTGCAGTACAGAAACATTTTTTGGAAACTCACTCTCGTGACGGCTCTGGTCGATATCAGGTCCACTTGCCGTTCAAACGTCTTGTTTTGCAAAACGAATTACCAACTTTCAGTCACACCGATTTTAACGCCCTTAGAAGACTGACTCAACTCGAAAAGCGATTCAACTCTCAACCTGAGTTTTCGAGAATGTACAAAGAATTTATGGAGGAGTACGCTAGCTTAGGTCATATGAAGGAAATCGGAGATTATCCGCAAGATCTTCAAGCTAATTCATATTTCCTCTGTCATCACGGTGTCTTGAGAGATAGCAGCAGTACTACTAAACTAAGAGTGGTATTTGACGGCGGAAATCATTATCAAAACCAAACTTCACTTAACTTGGAGCTCGCTGCAGGAACTGCACTACAAAATAGTTTACCACTTATACTGTCTCGATGGAGACAGCATCGCATAGCCTTTACCGCCGACGTCGAGAAAATGTTTCGACAGATCAACGTCTGTGAAGAACACCAGCTGTTCCAATGCATACTCTGGAGGGACGCTCCTACAAAACCAATAAAAATCTACAAACTCTGCACAGTTACTTATGGTACTACTTCAGCGCCTTTCTTGGCATTACGTGTATTACATCAGCTAGCGACCGATGAGCAGAGCTCATTTCCACTTGCAAGTAAGATCCTCTTAACTGACAGCTACGTCGATGATATACTTTCAGGTGGAGACAATATTCAAGAGGCAACCGAATTATACCAACAGCTTACTCAACTTACCAAAAGTGGCGGTTTCAATTTAAGGAAGTGGAACTCTAACTCGGCAGAGTTGCTGGACTCTATTCCACTAGACCACATTGATAAGCATCATTCCTTCGAAGTAACTTCCGAAAATTTTGTAAAAGCGCTAGGACTTCATTGGGATACCAAAGATGATAGCTTCTACTTCAAAATTAACTTCGAATTTTCTGCCATCGTAACCAAAAGCAGCCTTCTTTCTGAAGCGACCAAGCTCTTTGATCCACTTGGTTGGCTAGCACCTACCACTATCATCGCAAAAATTATATTTCAAAAACTGTGGTTAGAAGGACTTGATTGGCAAGATCCGCTTCCACCTCAACTTCATTCGGAATGGGTACGATATCGTCAATCATTGGAAGATCTAGAACGAATCAAGATTTCAAGATGGATTGGCTTCAAACAAACAAGCACAGTTGATTTACACGGGTTCTGCGACGCCTCTCAAGCAGCTTACGGTGCTGTAGTGTATGCAGTAGTGTGTACAAATGGCGTTCTCTCCTCTACACTGATACAATCAAAAACAAAGGTAGCGCCGCTTAAAGCAGTATCGATTCCTCGACTTGAATTATGTGCTGCAACACTTCTGGTAAAGCTAATGGCCGTAGTAAAAACTTACTTCGCGTCGAATCTTGGAACTACTTATTACTGGACCGACAGCACCACTGTCCTTAGTTGGATTCGAAGTCATTCGAATCGGTGGGCAGTGTATGTCGCAAATAGGGTTGCTGAAATTCAACGACAATCGAGCACATCTCAGTGGAAATACGTCTCAACTAGCGAAAATCCAGCCGACTGTTTAACACGTGGACTAACACCTTCAAAACTTCAGGCACATATGCTGTGGTGGAATGGACCATCATGGATAACAAATCCATCACGCTGGCCCACTCAAACTTTGAATTTGAAGACTGTCCTTGAAGAACGAAAGGCTAAGGTCAACTTTCACAACACCACTGTAACTTCAGATAAGCTTGAATATTTTTATTTAATTACTAAATACTCCACTCTCTCGAAGCTTCTTCGCATTACAGGTTACATTCTTCGGTTTTATAATACACTTAAATCAGCTGTGAACAAACGCAAACAGCAAATGCAAGAGAATGTAGGCCACGAAACAGGGTTTTTAAAATCGTACGAGCTAAAGCAAGCACTTATTACTATCGTTAAAGTAGTCCAACGTGTCGACTTCGCAATTGAGATCGACTGTTTATCAAAGGGGAAAACGTTAGCCAAAAACAATCGCTTGCTACAACTTGCTCCGTTTATCGACGACAACAATATACATCGAGTGGGAGGCCGACTCTCTAAGGCCAACATTGCCTACGACACTAAACATCCAATCTTGCTAACTAAGCAAAATCCAATATCGGTACTCATATTTAGAGATTCTCATAATCAAACACTTCACGGTGGAGTGCAACAAATGATGGCATACGTTATGCGCCGATTTTGGATCTTATCTGCCAGAAGCCTGGCGAGATCCGTACTTCGACACTGCCTTGTGTGTTTCAAATACGTTGCGAAAATGCACGAACAAAGGATGGGTGATCTACCGACCGTGAGACTTCAACCTACCAGGCCATTCAAACACAGCGGACTCGACTATGCTGGGCCCGTTTTAATAAGAAATTCTACGTCACGTAAAGCGCCATCTGTTAAGGCTTACATCTGTATTTTTGTCTGCATGTGTACTAAAGCTATTCACCTTGAAGCAGTATCCAGTCTAACTACGGAGGCCTTCTTGGCAGCGTACCGAAGATTTATTTCAAGAAGAGGACGTTGCACAGACTTGTATTCAGATTGCGGCTCAACATTTATTGGAGCAGAAAAGGAACTTAAAATTTGCTTCGAAATTCAAAAATTAGAGTTGCCTGAATATCTAGCAGCTGGACTGGCTAACGAAGGAACCTCCTGGCATTTTATTCCGCCCGGCTCACCTAACTTTGGTGGTTTATGGGAAGCGGGTGTAAAATCCGCAAAGCATCACCTGCGACGTGTTATGCGTGATCGAATACTTACCTTTGAAGAATTAACCACGCTTTTAGCCCAAATTGAGAGCTGCTTGAACTCACGACCATTTTCTCGTTGGTGAACCAACAACCTGTGTATCTGAATATGACCTACTGGCTTACGAGGAAAATGCTTTAAGCCGCTGGAAGCTAGTTGAACGACTTAAACAGCATTTTTGGAATAGATGGAGCAGTGAGTACCTTCACACCCTACAAACGCGTTCAAAATGGCCTTATACTAATCGAAACTTAGAAGTTGGCGACATTGTTCTACTGCAGCACGAACGAAGTGCACCAGGGTACTGGCCATTAGCGAGAGTACATCAAACCCATCCTGGGGCAGATGGATTAGTAAGAGTGGTTACACTCTTACTCAATGGTAAATTACTGAA
The DNA here is from genome assembly GCA_951509765.1 of Sphenella marginata. Lineage (NCBI taxonomy): Eukaryota > Metazoa > Arthropoda > Insecta > Diptera > Tephritidae > Sphenella > Sphenella marginata. The sequence continues at coordinate 87,654,963 of OX608080.1, read as the reverse complement.
GCGTCCGATATCCAAGTTGTGTCTGCTACCAACCATGGAGTCTACCAACACGGATCAGGAACAACCTGATACATAAGAAAACACCTAAGGAGTTTAAGAACAGTCGTTCTTAGAGGGGGAGAATGTTCGGTTTTCATCAACCTACTTACTTGGTTTTTAACCACTTTCATTATCTTACCTTGTACTTACTAACACTACTCCTAAAACTTATCGATAAATCTTAATGTAAAGGATCCATTCCATCATCACTATTTTTTACTACAAAAAGGAATCTTCGCAATAAAAGGAAAACACAGCAGCATAATTTCTAATGTTGAGTTTTTATTTTAATTGTACTTAACTGAGCAGTAAGTTTTCTTTTTCTACTAATGTACACAACACATAACTTTTGAACAGTTGAAAAAAACATAAATCTCATTTCAGATTCTAAATCTAGACGTGAATACGCGTCTTTTGATACCCCAGGTCGAAACGCGTCTTTTGATACCCCTATCATATTTTTAGTTAATTTATTAGTAGTTGAGTGCCAAAAGAAACAAATACCGAAATAAGATTTTTGTTTTTTCAACTGTTCAAAAGTTGAGGGTAAAATTTTCCATCGAATCTGATAGCCACGCATGATTTTTGTATTGTGTACATATGTATATCGCGAAATATACTTTCAATTAGATCATTTCGCGAACCTGCTATTGTACAGAAATTACTTGGAATCTGAATGCACCCAGTATTTTCATACATTTCCACCTTTCCATCGCCGATATCTAATAATTGTTTGGAGAATACATTAGCTGATGGATCTTGCAACATTTGGACGCGCATATTTATTTTTAGTCTTAAGTTTTCAACATTACGCCAGAGAGGGGAACTTTAAAACACGCATTGATCTCATAAGCGCACGTTGACCGCGGAATAACAGCAAGCGTTTGTCGAAAATCGCCCGAAAGTAGTAAAAGTGTGCCGCCGAATAGATTGTCATTATTTCTAATATCCTTTAGTGTGCGGTTCAATGCCTCCAGGGAATGTTTGTGCGCCATTGTGCACTCATCCCAAATAATAATTTTGCATTGCCTCAGAACATTTGCCATTGACGATTGGTTTTTTATATTTCACACTGCGTCTGGCCTACTTTGAATATTCAGCGGCAGCTTAAATGCTGAATTCGCTGTTCTACCTCCCGATGATGCCACTGCTAATGCTAGTCCATTCTTCGATCTTATTTCGTCCAGAATCACAGAAATTAAGAAAGTTTTACCAGTTCCACCTGGTGCATCCAAAAAAAAGAACCCACCTTGTTCCGCGGAAACTGCCAACATAATTCGTTCGTAAATAATTTTTTGTTCATCATTTAGTAGAGGGACATTGCGAGTAACAATATATGTCATTTCTGTAGTATCATACTGTAGTTCACGATTCATTTCTGTGTCCATTAAATTTGATATATTATCAAAAGGATATATTATACTTTTATACGCTACGGCATCCGTCGGCGTACCAAACCACTCCCTGTTGAAACCTTAGTCAACACCTTTCATTTGGTATCCATATTGTCCAAACCCTTTCTAGGGTCACACCTGGTCCACATTTTGGTCGATATCTAGGAAACGGGGTCCCATATTGAACTTTGAACCACTTCCTATTAAAACCCTCATCAACACCTTTCATTTGGTACCATATTGTGCAAACACTTTTTAGAGTCACACCCGGTCCACATTTTGGTGAATATCTCGGAAATGGGGTCCCATATGGGACTTGGAACCACTTGCTTTTAAAACCCTCATCAACACCTTTCATTTGGTACCCATATTGTACAAAACACTTTTTAGGGTCACACCTGGTCCACATTTTGGTCGATATCTAGGAAACGGGGTCCCATATTGAACTTTGATTCACTTCCTATTAAAACCCTCATCAACACCTTTCATTTGGTACCATATTGTGCAAACACTTTTTAGAGTCACACCCGGTCCACATTTTGGTGAATATCTCGGAAATGGGGTCCCATATGGGACTTGGAACCATTTCCTTTTAAAACTCTCATCAACAGCTTTAATTTGGTACCCATATTCTGTAAACACTTTTTAGGGTCACACCTGGTCCACATTTTAGTCGATATCTCGGAAACGGGTTCGGGCATTTGACTTGAAACAAATTTCCCTTAAAAGTGTGTGTTAACACCTTTCATTTGATACCCATATCGCAGAAATACCTTTCAGGGTCCCACCTGGGCCACATTGGGCTTCAAGACCCTGATCAAGACCCTGATCACCTAGGGATATAAAATATATGTAGTTATAAACCTATTCTCATACCCCCCAAATATACATACAAAATTTCATTAAAATCGACCAAGCCGTTTAGAAGATTTAAGCAGTGGAACACCGTGACACGAGATTTTTATATATTAGAAGATAAACCAGGAATAAAAATGACAAATTCGTTCATTATCAAAAAAAATCGAATGCGCTATAAAAACATTTGAATATAAGCTTTCAATTTCTCAAAACACCTGGCAGAAACAGGATTTCCTACCAATGCTCGGAAATCTCCCAATCCAGATCAAAGGACCATTCCCTAGATGTGGAAAAATGATTTTGTAGTACCGACACCAAAAAACAAAGAGTGATGGACTAAAGTTTCCAGGTCTTTACTTGCTTGCAAGGTGCTTGAAAGAATCATTGAGAAGCGGATCATGTGACTTTCACTTAGAAATAAGCGCAATAGCTCACAGCAGACCGCGTTTAAAGATCAACAAGTTACAATTACGTTTGACAAATTTGTTGTTATCAAAGAAACCATGTTTTTGCTAAGCTTAGCCTTGATTTCGAAAAGGCCTATGATAGAATTGGTATCCACCTAGTTCTAGGGAAACTCGCCAGTTGGAAAGCGGTCCTAAGGTATATGGCTTTGTAAAACGCTCAGAGCATTTTCTGTTGAAATTAACAATAGCTATTAAAAAATGAAAAAGGTATATAACGGCATACCACAAGGCTCGCCACTATCGGTAGTCCTATTTATTGTCGCATTTGATGAAATCAACCATATCTTTACTATATGCAAAAGAATATCTCACTTCATTTATGCGATTCACGAAATGCAGAGAGCACGCATTAGGGCAGAAGTATCCTACTTGCCTTCCCCATGTCTCCCCTAAAATGTGTGCTACCAGAAGCTAGACTTAGGTTTATACATGAAAGAGTTAAGTACAACACACTGTAACTAACAAAAGGTGCTTTGCGGTATCAAATTGACTCACTGCTTTCTCTGTAGTGGGTGCGAACCACAAGTGCATCTCGTAAACTTCACAACTACCCGGAAATTCCGATATCTTTTTCAATTACTCTTCAGATTATATTCAAATTATAGAGTATAACTAGATAAAGTAGCAGAAGATTGCTTGTGAGAGGTATATGAGCCATTGAGTTTCGTCTTACTATCATTTGTGGTACCAATTGGTATAATATAAAAGGGCGTCCACATAATCTAAAACACTAAGATGATATGTTGTGTTCAAAGAGATAGACAGTCAGGGGCGTCGTTCTAAGAATTAAGGTATACGCACCTGTAAGGGTATATGACCCAGCTTGCTGAAACTCATAAGCACCGGACCACAGTTGAAGTACCTCTCCATGTTCACGACAGCTTGAAAAAGTTGAGTAACAAAGTATTTTGAATAATTAAAGGTTTATACAACGAAAAGTGGAGCAGAAAAAGATTGCAGCTGATGGTTCTCAACAAAAATACACACTTGCTTTAAGGTCTGCAGTTATAACTATATCATATATGAACTAAAAGAAGCTCAGTATACATATCTACATACATATGAGTGTTTGAATGTTTGTTAATCAGGTTGTTTGTTGATTACACAGTGCTACAAAAAAAGGTAATAAAAAGGCGACCCAAAATAGATCCAAAAAATATCATTCACTTCCAATTAGTGTCAAAAAATGACGTAAAAGTCGAAAAAAACAGGAAAATTGGGAGCGCAAAGCAATTTCTCGATTTAAAAATACATCATACCCAATTTAAATGAACCAACCCTTAAACATATATACATATCTGGAAAGCATAAACATTAACCTATCCAAAACCGTTGAAAATTTTAAAAATGATTAAGAATGTGTTTTTTTAATAAATTTTTAACGCGAAAGAACTGAAAAAAGAGGTTTTTTACCCTAATAAGAGATTTTGGGGGTGTTAGGAATTTTTTGAAAGTGGTTTCGTATATTATTCGAACAGGTGAACAATCTCTCTCTACTAGTTCGCTTTGAAATCAGTGCTGCTGTGTAATAATAATAACATTTGAATTAATTTACACAGAAATTTTAATTTAAAAAAGGTTCGAATTCTTTATCCTGGCATCGCCTAAAGATGTTGGTTCCTTGTTTTTGAGTAAGTAAAATTATGTACCCGGCTGTGAAATCTTTCGCTTCCCATGAATACACATCTTTAGATACCCCACCTGACCATATTGCGCCAATGGTAATATGGCATCAACAAGCAAGAACACTGTAGCGACTATTTCACTGCATTCGTGGTATCTGCGCCAATTGCTATTCTTAATTTACATCAGGAACAGGGGAATAATTGAAGCAAATAAAAAATTCAACACATCAATAGCAGGGGGTTCAAATGAATTAATGTTTCAAACTTTAAAATAAAAACGATTTTTGCAAGATTTGGCATATTCTTAAGAGCCGGACAACTATTCACCTTTACGGATAAGTCTTCTGTACTCCATCACTCACATGGGCTTTAATAATTGGTGTCGAGGCGCAATTTCCAAAAGTAAAGCAAAACCAAAGTTAAATATGCTATTAAGTGTGAGAAAAAACGTGTCAGTCTTCAAACTTTTGGACGATGATAATGGGGTTGGTGTCGCACTTTCACTTTGCCATTTTTGTATGCATTGCAATTAAAAAAAACTTGACGATTTTTTATGCAGACCGAGGTCAGCACTTTCAGGGTATATATAAATATATATGTATGTACATAAAGTGTATTTGTGATGTATGTATATATAAGATATTTGGATGCAATTATAAAATGTAATTATTCTACGCAACGCTATAAAAAGTCTTAGTGTTTCAAAATTGAAAGGAATCTTCTAGCATTATGGTAAAAAGTGGCTATTTGATAGTTGCCTCACTAACTCAAGAATTATATTCTACCCTGGGATTGCCACGCCATATAAGTCCCACTAACATCTATAATAATGAAGGTAACAATATTTAATTTAATACCGTAGAATGCCTTATGTATTTTTCCCTTAAGCCTTATGACTGATAACATCAGTTCTTTGAAGACTTCATATCTGATGCTAAACGCCTCTTTTTCAAATTATATAAGCGTATTTATAAGGAGTAAATTGTCTGGTGGGCACTCTGGACTGTGCGTATCCGCATTGGTGTGAGGTGTGATAGTATTGATTTAGTTTTTCACGGCAAAAAATCGTGTGACTACTCTCTTAAGATAGTGAGTGGCGATTAATCCCTTTTGAATACCTTTGGTTCTAATTTAATATAAGTAAATTTTGAAATGACGTGGGCAAAACGAAGGTGCAGTGAAATAACTCCCAAATGAAATAACTCCCAACAAAAAAATGAAATAACTCCCAAATATTTTCCATGCAAGTTGGGACTTATTTCATTATGAAATAGCTCCCAATTCATTGGGACTTATTTCATAATTTTAACTGGGAATTATTTCATAATGAAATAACTCCCAAATGAAATAATCCCCAATAAAATATCTTTGGGAGTTATTTCATAATTTTTGGAAATTGGGAGTTATTTCATTTTTTGGGACTTACTTCATTGCTTGTAATCCAGGCATTGGGAGTTATTTCATTTTTAATGGGAGTTATTTCATTTTTGTTGGGGAATATTTTTAGCGAACTAACGTCATTGACATTCATTCGCAGTAAGAAAGCGAACTAAAGTCAGTACATTTTTTTTATATTCCAAATTTTCATTTTTCATTATCACCTTCGACTTATGATCATTATATCAAGAATCTGGGATTTAAAAAATGAATCTGAGATTGGCTTAGGTCAGATCCTCAATTCGGGGCGTGATCAATGGTATTTATGTGCAGAACTCCTTTCCGCATTGGCGGCCTTCGGCCGCGCTTCAAAAAATAACCCTGGGCTACGCCATTCCAACTCCGGGTGGTTGCCATAGCCGTGGCTACCGCCACGGTGATGTCCTTCCGCGTGCCACTCTTTTCTCACAGGGTAATGTGATTACAATAACCACATGAACATGACTTTAACTGCAAATATCTCGCAAACTACTAAAAATATTGGTTCAGCGGAGTTATATTCATGCTCCTGGGACCAAACCGCGTCTCAACATTTTTGGTTGTGTATTAGCGCTCGGTACCCCACGTAAACGATTACCCATGTCTAGATTTAGAATCTGAAATGAGATTTTTTTCAACAGTTCAAAAGTTATTTCCAGTTAAAGTTCACAATTTTCTGTCATTTTCATGTGGTTGTTGTAATGGCACATTACGCTGAGCCAAAAAAGTGAAAAAGTGGGAAACGTGGCACGCGGAAGGACATCACCGTGGCGGTAGCCACGGCTATGGCACACACCCGGAGTTGGAATGGCGTAGCCCAGGGTTATTTTTTGAAGCGCGGCCGCAGGCCGCCAATGCGGAAAGGAGTTCTGCACATAAATACCATCGATCACGCCCCGAATTGAGGATCTGACCTAAGTCAAATTTTGCCTCAATGACATTAATTCGCATGTCCAAAGCGAACTTAAGTCAAAATATTAAACGAATTAAGGGCACTGACTTTAATTCGTTTTTGGTCATGCGTCTTAATGTCACTGACATTAATTCGCTTTTTGGGTGCGTAATTTGTTTGGAGGTTGAGCCCAATGTACTATTGATGCCGTGCAAACATTTAAAAATATGCAACGCTTGTGTTCTAATGCTTCATGCTAAGAGTATTTCTGAAGGACTAGAAAACTTTAACTGTCCGATTTGCCGTCAAAAGGTCGACAACACTATTCAGGTTTTAATGTAATTGTTACATTCACATATCTATGTACATATTAACTTCCTGTATTTTTCAAATTTCATTGTAACTGATTATGTTGTAAAAATATACCATTTCAAATTTTGATTTGGGATTTATTTCATTTTTTTTGGGAGTTATTTCATTTGGGAGTTATTTCATTTTTTTGGGACTTATTTCATTTGGGAGTTATTTCATTTTTTTGGGGACTTGTGGTTTCATTGTGAAATAACTACCAAATATTGGGAGTTATTTCATTTCCTTCTTTGGGAGTTATTTCATTTATTAAAGTTGGGAATTATTTCATTTTTATTGGGACTTATTTCATTGGGAGTTATTTCATGGGAGTTATTTCATTTGGGAGTTATTTCACTGCACCCAAAACGAAGACATGCTGTCATCAAGCAAAGAGTCAGCGCATTCACGCCTTGGCACCCACGCCACTGCTGGCCACAAAAAGTTCGAAATAGTGAAGGACTTCTTTTACCTTGGATCCAGCATTAACTCCAACAACAATGTCAGCCTAGAAATCCAACGAAGAATTACTCTTGCAAATAAATGCTACTTTGGACTGAGTAGGCAATTGAAAAGTAAAGTCCTCTCTCGACGCACGAAAATCACACTCTACAAGTAACTTATCGCTCCCGTCCTGCTATATGGTGCAGAGGCGTGGACACTAACAAAATCTGACGAAGCGGCATTGGGGGTATTCGAGAGAAAACTACTGCGAAAGATTTGTGAGCTTCTACGCGTTGGCGACGGCGAGTACGGAATAAGATTTAATGATAACTTGTATGAGCTTAACGCGGGTTTCGACATAGTTCAGCGGATTAAAACTCAGGGGCTCGCTGGCTAAGCCACGTAGTGCGAATGAACGAAGGCGCTCCAGCCCAGAAGGTATACTAGACCACCACTCCGATGGAAGGACCAAGTGGAGATCGACCTGCGATCTCATGGGGTCTCCAATTGGCGCCAGTCAACGAAGAAATGACTGGCGATCTATGTTGGACGGTCAAAATCGCAGAAGACATTTTGATTTGGGTAGCATAGACCCAGGGATTCCCCAAAAAGCGTGAAGAGTTCAGACAATATACAGGGATCTGAACTGGCATTAGTCGCATGCTCCTTTGCGACGCATTCCAGACTGATGCTATACTAGTAGCATTTTTTGCAGGGTTGGTTTTATTCATTGTATTGCGATTGAGCAGGTGCCGCCGTATTGGCCAACACATACTTGAAACGATTTGTTTGTGGTCATTGGGCACCCGGCTATGTGTCGACGCAGTTGCAATGCGTGCTACCACCCTAACCCTACCAATGATACCATTCACAGACATGCCATATTCATGGACGGCCGAGCAATTAGTTGATGCTTGGCCAACGGTAAAATGGGGCAGAAGTACAAAAAGCTTTTATGAGTACGGTCATTCGTGATAAAAGTAGCGGAATTTCGCAGTGTTAAATATATTTTTCTTTTTGTTTTGTTATTATTTCTCACAATGTAAGACAAACATCTACAATATCTACTTTTCTTTATATTTTTCAGCTGAATTTGAAATTTTGCAAAGGAAGCACAGAAAATTATAAATAATGGCTTCTGGAGGCTTAACATGTGTGAAGTTCATTATATTTTTTTGTAATTTACTGTTTGCCGTAAGTATTAATGTTAATTAAATAAATTATTTCTTTATTATTTAAATATACACCTACTAATACGATATTTTTTAAATACTTAAATAGTTAACGGGACTACTTATACTCATTGTTGGTGCTATGGTACAGTTAAACTATACACATTATTCGAATTTCGTCAGTAATCAGATTTGGACGGTACCGATTATATTAATCATGGTTGGCGCTACAATAGCAATTATTTGCTTTCTTGGTTGTTGTGGTGCTTTGAAAGAAAACAGTTGTATGATTTTGTCCTTTGCTGTTTTGGCGTTTATCATATTCCTCTTTGAGATCGGATTGGGTGTAGCCTGTTACCGTAAGCATGCATCCCTAGGTGAAATAATGGAAGGACAATTCAATTCTACCATGAGAGAATACAACTATCGCAAAGAAAACAGAGATGCTTGGTCGCTTTTGCAAAGTGAGGTAAATAAATTTGTTGCATAAATGTTGATTTCAAAATTGTAATCGCCAACAACTACATACATATTTCAAAATAGTTCACACCATTTTACACGTTTTATAACATGCAATAATTAGCTTTTATTTTTTACTTTTATCATAAAACCCATAACAGTTACGATAACTGCCTGTCGGGGGCCCAAACCTATTAGCGTAGATAGAGAGGGAGACAAATATATTATCTTTTCACATCCATGCCCATATTTTAAAACCGTTTTCAACAATTTCGCACCAGTTTCAATTTTGTTTCATTTAATTTTGTAGATGGATTGTTGCGGAACTTTTGGGCCAAAAGACTGGGAATCAGTATTCCTCAATGCCACCTTACCACCCGCATGCTGTGCTGTTATCAATTTAAATGAGGCTCAGGACTGTACTGTTGTTCACGCTCACTCGGAAGGTTGTCTCAATAAGTTGCTTAAATTACTCGATTCCAAAACAGTTACCCTAGCAAGTATAGTACTCGGCGTAGCAGGCATTCAAGTAATAACTAATTCTATTTATAATTAACGTTATATATTCTTAATGAGGGTGATTTATTATTTTCAGCTACTGACTATACTTTTTGCTTGCTGCCTGTTTCGTTCGTTCCGAAGTTATCAGAGAGTATAAACGCGCTATAGGAACTGACTATCAATATAATCTGGTTAATGTTGATAAGAAGCTCGCACAATACAATAAGCTTTTGTTGCAACATTTCATCAAATAAAATAATTGTGAGCAAAAGATATATACATACGTATTTTAAATGGTGATGATAATCGAGCAAATATAATGCATGACAATTTTACACGAATATACACATTAGGTTATACGAATATACTACCAAGCACATGATGTAATGCGAGTATTTTTAAAACATCCAAGTCACAACTGTTTTGTAAATAAGAGCTGTTAATTTTATGCTCAATTCGGAAAAATAGCAAACAGGTCATACATATGCATTAAGCACCCAAATATACTAACTATGTATCCAAATAAACATAGCAATCATTTAGTGGCTATTGTCATTTTGTAGTTTGGCACTATTTTTTACTGATAAAATTGTAGTAGTATGTATACATTTGCCTGGGAAAACAAATGTGTAATTGCTTGAGTTAGTATGCTAATGTAGATAAACAACATTCACAGTCTGGCTTTATTACGTTATCTTTTCGAAATATTAACGGCTATCAGACAGATTTCCTTTTTTGGAAATCCTTATCTGCTTGCTGGATCTACCAAAGTGGATAGATGTTTCTTCTAATAAATTTTGAATTGAAAGGCTGGGAGTAAAAAGTAAACATATTTTTCATGTAAGTAAGACGAAATATTTTAAAAAGTTTCATAAAAAAGCGTAGAAAAAAGGTTGTTTGCTTTTTAGTCCCAACTTTTCAATTGGGTCAAGACTTATAATTTTAGTTATCAATTTAAAGCGCAATTTTAAGAAAACGAAATAATTCTTTTAAGACATGTAAACAATAGAATTCAAATACTTAGCAAGCGGAAGACATGAAATATAGCATCTGCATTTAATTACTACTCCAAGCCCTATGGCAAATTTGCAAAAAAAAACATTTAATGGAGTAAAATATACATTTTTTAACAAATTTATACGTAAATCTATGTATAGTTGAATGGGAATACCTACATTACATTCATCTATGTAAAGCATTTATTTTTAACTATAAAATTGTATTTAAATTTGTGTAGTATATACAGCCATTAGCGTGCCACATAAGTACAGTTTTTTCAAATGTAATGCGCCTTCGATGCTAAAACTATCCATTCTAATTAGTTAGCTATGAAGAAATATTTAAGTGAAGCCATTTCCCATTCCTTATTTGAAAAATTTCGTTTTTTTAAATCCAGCTATTATTTATTATTCTGAGGCAATATGTAACAGATTGCTCAGCTTTCTTCTTTTGTCTACCGTTTCTTTAAGTGATTTGATTCAAAGGTACAGATCCAAACATTGGATTTCTTTAAGTTCTTTTTAAAAGGCCAATTTAACTATTAAACTGTCTTTAAAAGGCTTCGATTAGTTCCACTTTTGTTTTGAAATCAATGATATTTATATTTTCAACCGAACAATTCTTACATATTTGCTATTTAATTAGAACTTTATTTAACTAGGGCGCATCGTACTTGAAATAACAAAAATATGTACTCGTGCAGTACCCTAATCAATCCAAGGCTACCCACAACAGAGCCCTTGCAAGCCATACCATACGTTTTTTAAGGCATGGCAAAGTCGAAAGGACAATTAAATGGGCAAATTGATAAGAACTTGTATAAACGTTTTTAATAAATAGAAAAGGGAAATTATAAAATTATACTTTGAAATAGTTAAGTAAAAACATACGTTGGCGTTGGGGTTTATGTATTTTAAATTTGAACCCTTCGGCTGCGATTCTCATGCCACGAACCCTTAATAAAATGTATAAACGGTGTATCTTGTTCATAATCATATCCAAAACTTAAATTATATTTTGTTAATTTGTTTTACTTTAAAAAAGAGTTTATACACAATTTTAAATTTTTTTTTTAGTTTTATTGTAATAATAAAAATTATTATACAAACTGAATAATATATGTATGTATAAAAATTATAATGCTGTTTCGAGTCATCATACATACATACATACATATGTACTGTGTTATACAAATTAGTATCCTGTTTGAAAGAATATGCAGTAAAGAGTTATAATGCGTATTTATGATTTTTACTTATAGAAGTTGATTTTTTTAGAATCTATCGGATTCTTGAATCCTTTTTGATTTAAGGTCAAATATTATTTTATTTCAAAATTATACAAATCGGAAAACAAAATGTATTGTTATAATTTTTTAATAAGTTAATTAGATATATCAAAATATCAAAGAGGACCAGCTTTTGTTGTATTAACAACACAAGAAGTTTTTATGCGAATTCAACATATGCATGCATGTTCATTAGGGTGGGTCGATTTGTATAGAGGAAAGTTAATCGATATCGCGCCATCGACCAAAACCCGAAAATAAAATTTTTTTCAAAAAACTTATCGCCAAAATTTTTAGCGCATAATTGTAAATGGGACAGGAAACAAGAGAAAACACTTTGTATATGTGTGTATGTACATATGCTGAAAAAACCTTAAAAAATGGCGAAAGGGTCATTTTTTTGAGATTTTTAATTTTTTTTTTTTTTCAAAAATTTGTTATGTCCAACGTTTTTAGCGAACATTTTTGGGTCAGACAAAGGTAATTTTTTAGTAGATAGGTCATAAAGAACCTCAGAAATCAAAGTCGAAAAAGGTAAACAAAATTAAATTTCGCTGGCTGGACAATTATTTTTTTTGGTATGCGTAGTGGAACTTTTTTTTTCCTGATGCCAAAACCTATCGAAAAATCGATGGCGCGATATTGTCGACCAAAACTAATATTCATACTCATTCTTATTTCGTTGCCGTTGTTTGTAACGGAAACCCCTTCCGCGCATGTTTAAGGATAATGGTACCTGTCTCGGGTTAAAGTCCGACAAAGAACTGACGCTTTCGGGAGTGTATCTGTCGTTACAACCCTGTTTCAATTTCTCGAAAGAAAGTGAATTTGGAATTAGAAACGGCAAATGATTAATAAAATTCAAGGTTTCAAAAATATTTGCTACTTTCCACCATTTTCTAGGATTACTCGGCTAGAAACATTTTCCTTCAATCTCAAACATGTCAATTTTAATAAAAATAACACCACCTGTAAAAAACCTTACAAATTTCTAACTTTTATCTGCATTTTTCAAAAATGGAATATCATAGAAGCTGGTTTAGGGTATTTTTATTAATAGCGTAAACTGCCTATCTATTCTAAAAAGTTGTTTCAGCACCGTCCCCCCATAATAAAGATTTGCAGCTATTTTATATTGAACTATTGTACTATATTAAAATATATTGATATATTGGGAATGATTTATTAAATCTTTAAAAAATAATTAAGTAAAATATTAACATAAATATGTATAACTGTTTTTGAATGTAATTTAGTTTATTTATAGAATTTTTTAAGTGTTAATAATCCCAACAGCACTGGACAAATAAAAAAAAAAATATTTCAAATGTAGTTTTATCTTGTTTCGGTGTTATCTAAATTTAACTAGCGCGCAACACAGCGTCAAATACTCCATTTACGAACTAACCATATGAGCTTGATTGTTCAGTCAGCGACTCATTCTGTACATAGTGTATGCGAACACCCCTCTTTCTATTTGTTACGTCAAAAACATAGAGTCCTCTTTCTTTTCTAAAATAATGCTATAAAGTTACGTATATACTCCCGCGTTTTGTTTTGTCTATTGACTGATATTGGCATAAAACTTGTACAGGACTGAGCGTAATTTTCAAATCGTGTGCTGATGCAGTCGCACTAACAAAACCATCATCAATATCGGTTTGTGCACTGTTCTTGTTGCACCCAGCATTGTCATCCACATCTTCTAATGAAAGTCCAAGAAACCACATGGCTTTACGTTTGGCATGTCAGGGTTCAGTCTGAAAAAGTAAGAGTATAATCTGTGACAGTATCCAGATCGAAGTTGGGCCAGTGTGGCTCCTGTGACAATTTAGACAGGGTTAGATAGAAATAGCAGCTCTTGGTCGGGTAAAACCCGAGTCATTTCGGCTGTTGTGGTTCCTGTCCCTCTTGAAAGTTCGCTTTCCTCTCCGGCAACTGGTGGGCAAGAGTGTGAATGTTGTTGAGGGCCTGTCAATGAACCCTTGGACCAAATGGCAGGATTTTGCCAATATAAATTTGGTGTTTACGTTTCAAAAAATTCAAACAGCGCATTTTTGCAGATTTAGAGATTTTAAAAATGTGTACGATTAGCTGTCAAATTAACCGCCGATTAGACTAAAATAGCTTTTATGAAAGTAACCCTGAATTATCATTCAGTCAGCACAATTGGTCTCAACACATTTAAAAATCTTCTGCAACCTGATTTCACCGCACATATCAGAATTGCTTTGTAGAGCTCAGTGAAGTGAGGAAAGAAAAACGTCAAGAGATAACCATAACGCAAAACCAATCGATCCCTATACTCTTGACGACTTCAGGATGAAATTTTGATGAGATTTTTTTTTCTTGGACCTGTCTTTTGTTAACAGGCCGGCTGATTTTTCTTTTTCAAATTTTGACAATTCACACATTTTTCAGTGCTATTTTGACTATAAACTCACAAATTACAAAAAGAAAATACTTGGAAAATGTTTGTTTGTCGAGCTGCTACCAGCTGTTATAGTTGGATCATAGGTTGCCGGTACTGAAAAGTCTATTTACTTTGTATGGAGTGAGATTTTAGCTGATACCACTCTTTCTATTTTCCCATCTTTTGTACGGAACTGTTAAATTTAAATGCAAAGCCACCCGGAAAAGTTAAAGTTTATATAATGATGTTGAACATAACATCCGCAGCCAACTTCACGAACCAGTTGATTGTTTTCTTTTCCTTTCCTCTCTTGATACCGTTTGATATCTTCGCTATTGCTGCCCAGATGGCACCGTGGTAAGCCCGTACATTTTTTGGTCAATCGAAGAAGTCTCTGTTTGTAAACAAAGAGTGTATGTATGTGATATTTGATCAAAAGACGCATTTTGACAGCTCAATTTTTGGTTTTTGTGAAGAGATATTTTCAGTTAAATTTCACAATTTTTTGCGGTAATACTTTCCATCCAACGTCAAGTGTTAATACACGTCCAAAAATCTCGAGAGAGGTATCAAAAGACGCGTCTTGACCTCCATAACAATAATCCGAAGGGGGAAAAGCAATATTTTGTGAAAAGCCGAAAATTGACCCGGGTCAGATCTCCAATTCGGGGCCCGATCCACGTTTTTTATGTGCAGAGCACCTTTCCGAATGAACGGTTGAAAAAAACAAAAATCTCATTTCAGATTCTATATGTAGACGTGAATACGCGTCTTTTGACACCCCACTCGGCTTTTTTGGTCTAGTTTTGGGTGGGCCCCCGTAAACTGCACCAGTACCTATGTAAAAATC
Organism: Sphenella marginata; assembly: GCA_951509765.1. NCBI lineage: Eukaryota > Metazoa > Arthropoda > Insecta > Diptera > Tephritidae > Sphenella > Sphenella marginata. Next base: position 87,639,798 of record OX608080.1, on the reverse strand, counting down.
ATGAAATGTCAACTCCTTATATCAAAGCTGTGTAACGCTGTCTGGATAGTGTAAATTGCGTTAATATCGATGTTGGCGCTACTGGTGTATTTGCATTAACTTTGTATTTTGTTAAAATGTTAATCTGAATGAATTCCTGCTGAGAATCCAGAATTGCATAACCGAAATACACTCGGAGAGTTTAGAATGACACTGCCGAGGGATGACCCTGGGGTTTTCAAGGATAAAACGTTTTCATACCTTTTGTATACTCAGTACTCGATAGTAGGACCTTCGAGGTCAGCAACTCTAACTCCATACCATTGTGTATCAGTACAAGTGTGATATGTTATCTGTCAAACGTTTGACAGGCACTTCAAAATGAAGTTTTTTATAGTTTTTTGTTTACATCTGAGGTACTTCAATATGGCGGCGCATCCGGTACTCCTATCTTTAAACGAATGACAGAACGAGATGCAGGATGAAACCAATAAAGAATATAAAAAAACAGGTGTAAAATTTTTTAAAAATTTTGACGTCTATGCTTAAGATATCACACTTGACATGGTACACAATGCTCCATACCACAGCGGTCGCCGATCAAAATATATTTGCAAATAAAGAATGAAATTTTCTGACGCGGAAAGGTGTTTTGCACATAAAAAAAAGGGTATTTGTTTCCTGTAGGAGAAAACTGCTAAAACACGTCGAAAATTTTCTAGGAAGCTGTCAAAATTCGCGTTTTGACCTCAGTATCAATAATCCGAAAGCAGATTTTTTATTCAGTGAAAAGTTATTAACAAAAAATCAAAAAATTACCCAGGTGAAATCCCAAATGGAGGGCCCGATCCATGGTATTTATGTGCAGAACACCTTTTCGCGTAGGCGGTCTCCGGTCCAACACCTGCTACGCGATCCCAAATATTTCTGCGCAGAACATATTTTTTTCACTTTTTTGGCCTTGCGTAACGTATTATTACACAACCACATGAAAGTTACAGATTGTGAAACGACATGAAGATAAACAGACTACTTAAAATTTTGCTAACATCACATATTTTCCTTTACAGAATTTCATTTGTATTGTACGTATAAACAATATATGTATATAAAATAAAGCCTCTTAAAATGAAACAAAATCTTTTTATTGATGTTGTATTTTTCGTATGTAAGTATGTATTTATGTAAGTAAAACATCATAGAAATGCATTCACATTTGATAAAATAAGTATTTTTTTGGCTTTGAGGACCTCATGAAAATGAGTAAATATTTTCAAAACTACACTGCCGGAACGTATTTAATGCAATTATTATCGATATTTAACAATTTTTTTGAAAGAAATACATTAAAACTTTATATAATTAGTATTTTGTACCAATGTCTACATACAAATTTGCACTGGTAAATGGCTATGAGGACCTCATTTAAAATGAGTAAATAATTCTAAACCACATAGTCGAAACTTATTTAATGCATTTATTATCGTAAATATGACACGATATTGCATTATTTTCAAAACCACTGCTCAATTTTTCCTAATTTTATACGCGAAACATCTGTTTGCAATCTCACTGATGCTCAAATAATACGATTTATACAAACTGATTACGTTCGTATTGAAGTTATTTTTGATGATTACCGCACTAAATATTATTATTTAGCAACTTTTATTAGATTGTTTATATTTTCTTGCTTGAAATGTATGGTATTTGACAGCTTTGTCAGGTTGACAACACATCGCATACGTCACGCGAAAAAAATACTTTTTTCTCACACATGTGACGGCTAAACCTTCCCAATAAGCAATGAAGTGAGAGTAAGAGTTTATTAAACAATGTTTTCCAAACGTAAAAAGTAAATGTTTTCCAAACGAGTTTGTAACTAAAAAATTTCACAAACGTTTAGATATGTTTTTCCAATAATGTGGTGGAGGTGAACTCTCAGCGAGGTGAAAAATTTGTCAGTTTTCAAAAATAATGTTTGAAATTTTATACGCTTCATTTATATTGATTTTGTGTTATGGGCAACGTGGTGTGACGGTAGTGCAGCTCGCCTACCACACAGAAGGACCTAGGTTCGAACCCCGCTACAGGTAACATGAAAAATTATTTGAAAAGGTTTTTTAAAACGATGACACTCTCAGGCTTCTCAGAAAAAATGCACATATTTGCCTTGCAGATGCAGACTGCATAAAAAATTGCAAGCGGCACACAAAAACTGGCCCTTTATCTCCTCTTGCACCAAAATAAGAATTTATTATAAAACATAATATTTAAATAATTAATTAAAAAAAAAAAAGTTATGGAAATGGTAAGGATTCGAACCAGCAACCTTCGGAGCAAAATCCCAGAACATATTCATTAGGCTATAGGCCCGTTTTCACCGTGGTTGCCCTAATTGGAGTTTTATCAATCAGTTTTCAACAAACCCTTACTGTAAATTGAATAAAACGTTTATTAAACATTGTTTTCCAATCATCAAAGCATCAATTGCAATTGTTTAAAAAGGGACCACTTTCGTTGAGTCTACAATGTTTTCCAAACGTTTTACAATGATTATAGTAAACGTTTTCCAAGCGAAAAGATTACAAAAGTAAGTTTATTGTAAGCTTATAGTAAGCGTATTTTGCTTATTGGGTTATCTCTTTCATCCATGGCACATGCCTGAATGTTTAATTTTATTGTCTATTAATATTTTTGTTCGGAAACCGCTGCAACACTGGTGACTAGACCGGTATAAATTATCGATAACAAGGCTCATCGATGTACACAAAACTTGTCTCATACCGTCACTACAAAACATGATTTCTGATTGAAGTTGGTTGAATGTTTTTTGTTGAATGCTCCACTAAACTTGGTCTTGAATTTCCGCAAAAAGTTTAAGCTGTGATTATAAATAAGAGTGTAATTAACAAAGTGCTGTTGTGCTAAAAATAATTCAATTAGGCTAGGAGCTCTTCTAAACCATTGAAGTTTATTGAAACTAAAGTCACAAAGTAGAAATTGCTTGTGCCTGTGCCAATTGGCTTTGTGGCGATTATTTTTTGCATTCCAATAGGAGTACGTCAGCAGTGATCGGAAAACAGCAATGGAAGATTTAGGTAAGTCAAATAATGTGACTACTTATAGAAGCCGGTATACATACATCATTAAACGCGTTTGCCCATGTTTTGTTTTGTTCGGTATGGAGAAACGGAGCATCTTTTCTAGTAGCTATGTCAGGTATTAGCGAATGGGATTTGGCAAAATTGTACATATATTTGTATGTGAACATGAAAATGTGGGCCAATGCTTTGGTGCATATGTCGACACGTAAACACTAACTTTCGTTACTTTGCATCATCAGCAAAAGTGTGTAATATTAAAAACCTGCAGTGAGTTTTCATGAATGTGCCATTGATTATAAAGCGTGCTGTGTTGCTCGTTTCCTCAAACACATTGTGCAGCCTCGACCTGGCCTGGGACTATTTATATGGTAAAACACGACTACGTAAAAATACCTGAACAATCTGTCTATGGGCGCATTTGCGATGTCTGAAAAATGCAACGCCTGAAAAATGCACAAATTACTACCGGGTGGAAGTTCTCTGTTTCTGCAGAGAAAAACGAGTGATCGCCCTGCATAATGTTGTTGTTGTTTTAGCAACAAAATCACTCTCCGAAGGTTTTGGGGAGTGTTGTCGAAATAACAGTCCTTGGCCGGATATGTATCCGGTACGCTCCGGTACTCCCTTCGGTACTGCCCGACTGTCGTGGTAGCGATTTGGTATGACCAGTGGAACCTTCTAGGTCACGTCATCCCTCCTTCCAAAAGGAAAGAAGAGTTGGGTAATGAGAGGTGAGAGGCATCATGTCCGTAGATCAACCATCGAGCTGCACATCATTACCTTTGTACATATTAGTCGCCTCTTACGACCGGTATGCCTACCGCGGGCATATTCTAAACCCCTACCCGCAGGGCGCCCTGCCTAATGGGCACGATCAGTCTGTAAATTTTCATCAGGCTCTTCTAATGGTAGTGCAAGGTAACGGTTTCAACGGGGTTGGACCAGAGTGTTATTAGTGTTAGAAGGTTCCATATTTTGGATATTGAAAACGGGATTCCCAGATCGAGATCTAAGAGGTCCTTTGTAGCTCGATGTCTGTGTGGATGACTGGGGGTATGGCAGTTCAGTAGAAACTCTCTGCATAGAAGTTCCGCGTATTCTCGAACATTGAGCGGTGTTTTGGGAGACTTGGAATTTACTCCAGTGGGTGTCCGCTAAGTTGGGCGACCAAATTGGTGCGCGTAATCAATAACCGGTCGGCAAATAGCCTTATACATATGTAGCAAGCAATGTTCTTTCATCTTTGCCCCAGGTTCAGCCTGCCAGCGACTTGAAGATTTTATTGCGGCTCTGTACCTTTGAAGCTATTGCCATGGCATTACTAGCGAAGTCGGGTATAGGGTCAGATCTCGCACGGTGAAATAGCTGGAAAGGTCTGGGAAGTAACTGTTTTTTACAGTCTTGTACAGAGCTCCTCAATTAAGGGACCCTTGCTCCAAGCCATTAATGTGCATTCGTCAACGTCGGAAACGATGGAGGCTCCTTCTGGTGGGGGAGTAAGCCCCGATATATAGAAGTAGAACAAAAGGGTGAGTAAAATACCCCGTTTCTGTTTAACTATTATATATCGAAACTTCCCCCCCACCAGAGCGTATCTCGATCGTCTCTTACGCCGACGATTGTACGTTTCTGGCAACAGACCCCTCCGTTGAAATTCATACCTCCCAGCCGTGTCCGAATTTTTCGCAGGGAGAAACCTGGCATTGTCACCGAATAAGTCCTCGGCCACCCTATTCACGACGTGGACAACGCAAGTGAACATGGAATTAGACGTCTACGTTGATAGTGTCAAGCTACCAACCAAAATCTTAGGGGTGACGTTTGATAACATGTTCAAATACGGCGCTCATGTAACTGCAATTGCCAAGAAAGTCCAAAGCCGTAACAAAATCCTCAAGTCGCTAGCTGGCAGCACTTGGGGTAAAGACAAAGAAACGTTACTAGCTACATACAAAGAAATTGGTCAGCCGGTACTGAGCTACGCGACGCCAATATGGTCGCCGGGGCTAGCTGACACACACTGGACGAGGCTTCAGGTCTGCCAGAACACCGCCCTTGAGCATAGTGAGATGTTGACCAGGCAATTCCGAACATACGCCTGGTCAACGAGGTGCACCGGCAAGCCCTCACCCTCATCCATACGAATTCGGTAAATTCCTTTGTCGGCTCTCTCCCGGTGAACGCCGTTATTCAGGCAACAACACCACCCGTTGCCGAAGAGGAGTGCGAGCTGCCTAGGGAGACTAGAGTGATGCTGGCTCAACTCCGGTCTGGATATTGTAATAGGTTAAACTCTTACCTATCCAGACTGAACCCCGACTTGCCTAATGTTTGTCCGGCATTCGGCTTGTTCCCCAATAATACCAATCATCTTTTTGTCTGCTCAACCGAGCCTACTCTTCTAACACCCATATCCCTCTGGTCCACCCCTGTCGATGCCGCTAGGTTTCTAGGACTTCCGTTAGAAGAGTTTGATGACAATACTGGGTAAGATACTGACTACCTAGGTAGGGCTAAGTAGCGCTACAACAACAACAACAACAGTAAAAGACCCCTTGTTCGATTCTTCTTGATTTGGATCGCTTGTTCCTAAACTTGACTGATGATTGCCGACCATTAAGGTCTCGGAGGAGTGGTTGGGCGTGTCAAAGGCTTATTAATATCAATTATACTTCTCATTAGATCTTTTTTAGATTAAAATTTATTTTTTTCTAATAATAACTTTCCATTGAAATTAAGACACTATTAAATGTTGATTAATGACAAACAAAGCACTCCTTTATAAGTTTTTTTTTGCGTATATAACCACAACAGTTACTTTCATAAATGTTACTTTTTGTGGTTTCGTCGCAATTTTTCATTCCTTCATCTATAATTGATGTAGAAGCCCCAACAAGATTAAGTGATATGTATTTACGAAACATTTAATTTTTCAATTTTGGAAATGTAACGTGAAATATGTGGTCAACAAAGGGTTCAAATTTCTGTTTCGTTCTCAAATTTTATGTTTACAGAGTTTATTTACGAAGTGCATGGTTGGCACTGATAAGTGATTTACACACGCCTTCGTCCACCACAAAGAAAATTTAAGCTTAGTTGTAAAATTTTTGGCTTTTACTTTGTCTTTTGTTTGGATTATATCTTATTTTATGAAGACATACAAATCATTTCAGATTCCAGGAGGAAAGAGTTTTAGTCATCGCCGGTTCAGAATGTGCTACGTTTGTGAAATTCCATTGCAATGACTAAGAGTCATTATCAATAAGAAACTGGCACATTTATGATGCACACTATATGAATAAAGAGTGTGTACATAAAGATATGTATACGGGCATTTCCATAGTTCGACGTTGGTATGCTTTTAAAGCAAACAGTTTTTTTTCTTTTCTAAAACTTTGTTGATAATATATGAATGTATGTACATATTTGAAGTTTTCAATATATGATCCAAATATAGAGCGAATTCGCAAATATTTCGATCCTTGGGTAATTTATCCTTAATATTTCTTGGTTTAACTGTGAATTGTAATAAAATTATAATTATAATAAAATACCTATAGATCAGACATTGCACGTCTCCATGGTTTTGTGGTCGGTTTATGTGAAATCTCTGATTGATTAAGAGCCGAATCGAAAATTAATTTTTTCCCGTGTCAGAGATTTCATATAAAATCCAATTACAAAACTACGTAGAACGAGACTTTTCGCTTAAAATCCAAGATGATTTGTTCCGATGCCTCTACCAGTTTCGGAGATATCGAACGATATGTAGACCAATGTGACCTAAAATGTGTTTAGTGCAATATGGGTATCAAACAATATTGCTGCAATAAGCGATGTAATAAAGTTCCATATAACATCTGGTATGGGATATGATCATTAAAATCGGAGTCAGTCTATTATTAGTTCTGAGGCGCAGGGAAGCGAGCGGGGTTTACTATCTTGAATAAAACTCTAGACATGTCATGTTTGCATATTTGAAGTTTCTTTAAACTGTGACTGGGGGTTCATCTAAATTAACTAGGGCTGTGCCTTTATTCGATTAATCGGTGAAATCTTTGTCCAACCCGACTAAACCTAACGACAAAATATCCATCGCCTTCGGTGATAAGGTTCAGTCGAAGCCAAAAAGATGCGCGAGCGCCTTCTGCCGACAATTTGTAATGCATCCTACGTTGAACAAAGATATTCGCCGAGCCACCAGGGAAGCGCACAAACACAAAAACAGCGATGCGCCCGTTGCCATCTCCACAACAGAAGTTCATGAGGCTATTCGGAGATCCAAGAACACCAAATATATCGGCCCCGATGGCATTTCCATGCTGATGCTGAAACACCTTGGCGACGAAGGCATAAGATACCTCACACAAATTTTCAACCTTTCCCTTTCCACCTTTGTTATTCCTGAAAGATGGAAACAAGCAAAGGTGGTCCCACTACTAAAGCCTGGCAAGCCAGCTGCCGTAGGGGAGTCATATCGCCCGATATCTCTCCTCTCGCCAGTAGTGAAAGTGTTGGAAGCCACCTTGTTGCCGTACTTCACCGCAAACCTGCGGCTCGCCGAACATCAGCATGGATTTCGCAAAAATCACAGCACCACCACCGCGCTGAACGCCATAACCACTCAGATAGGGGACGGGCTAAACCAAAAGCGTCCAAACCACAGGACAGTGCTAGTTGCGCTTGACTTGGCCAAAGCTTTTGATACGGTCAACCATGCGCAACTAATGAAAGACCTTGAAGATTCGTCCCTTCCTCCCTGTCTTAAACGTTGGACTGCAAACTATATGAGTGGTCGTCAATCGTCGGTTGAGTTCAGAGGCGCAAGATCAAAACCCAGAATAGTTAAACAGGGGGTGCCACAGGGTGGTGTCCTATCCCCGTTCCTGTTCAACTATTATATATCGAAACTTCCCCCCCCACCAGAGGGTGTCTCGATCGTCTCTTACGCCGACGACTGTACGATTCTGGCAACAGGCCCCTCCGTAGAAGAACTCTGCTCTCGTATTAACTCATACCTCCCAGCCGTGTCCGAATTCTTCGCCGGGAGAAACCTGGCATTGTCACCGAATAAGTCCTCGGCCACCCTATTTACGACGTGGACAACGCAAGTGAACATGGAATTAGACGTCTACGTTGATAGTGTCAAGCTACCAACTGTCTCACACCCCAAAATCTTAGGGGTGACGTTTGATAACATGTTCAAATACGGCGCTCACGTAACCGCAATTGCCAATAAAGTCCAAAGCCGTAACAAAATCCTCAAGTCCCTAGCTGGCAGCACTTGGGGTAAAGACAAAGAAACGTTACTAGCTACATATAAAGCAATTGGCCAGCCGGTACTGAGCTACGCGACGCCTATATGGTCGCCGGGGCTAGCTGACACACACTGGACGAGGCTACAGGTCTGCCAAAACACCGCCCTTCGTACCGCCACTGGGTGTCTTCTTATGTCTCCTGAGCATCACTTACATAATGAAGCGAAAATGCTCGCCGTTAAAGAGCATAGCGAGATGTTGACCAGGCAATTCCTGTTCAACTGTTGCAAACCGCAGCATCCGAACGGACGCCTGATCAACGAGGATCCGCCCCCCAGGAGCATAAGGAGCCATCTACGCAAACACTACGATGAGATCCGGCACCTGATTTCCACGCCGTTTGATCCTAAGGTGCACCGGCAGGCCCTCACCCTCATCCACACAAATTCGGTAAATTCCTATGTTGGCTCTCTCCCGGTGAACGCCGTTCTTCAGGCAGCAACACCACCCGTTGCCGAAGAGGAGCGCGAGCTGCCTAGGGAGACTAGGGTGATGCTGGCCCAACTCCGGTCTGGATACTGTAATAGGTTAAACTCTTACCTATCCAGACTGAACCCCGACTTGCCCAATGTCTGTCCGGCATGCGGCTTGTCCCCCCATACCACTAACCATCTTTTTGTCTGCTCATCTGAGCCTACTCTTCTAACACCCATATCCCTCTGGTCCTCCCCTGTTGAAGCCGCTAGGTTTTTAGGACTTCCGTTAGAAGAGCTCGATGACAATATTGGGTAAGGTTGATACTGACTACCTAGGCAGGGCAAAGTAGTGTTAAAACAACAACAACAACATTAATCAAATTTTCAATTAATCGATTACTTGATTAATCAAAATTCTGAGTAATCAAAACGAGTGTTACTCGAGTATTTTCAAAAATGGTTAATCAAAAACTGATTAATTTACTCATTTTTTTATGTGAAAGTTTGCCTTGAAATAGTTGAAAATAAGAAAAATTAAAAACCAAACATACTTCAAAATATTAAAAAATAAAAAAAATTTTGCAAAATTTTGAGATGTTGTCCGATCGCGAATGGGCAAAATGTCGAAGATGCAACAAATGGTTGAAGTATTAAGGAACTTCTAAATTTGAGCCGTTTTAATATATGATTAATCATTTTATTCAAAAAACGATTAATCCAAAATGCGATTAATCAATTAATTTTTTTTTGATTAATCAAAATCTTGATTAATCGAGTAAACAGCCTTTTTGATTAATCAAAAATCATAATTAATCGATTAATTGAGTAATCGAATCTATGAATAATCAAAATTTTGATTAATCAATTAATCGCACAGCCCTAAAATTAACTTTTAATTTTTTTTTCTATTTTGTTTTATGGAGATGGGTATCAATCCTGCAAAAAATCGAAATATTCCGTTCCATACGCCATACAGTACTCCTTAAGGAGTTTTGGAGTACTCCAACACTTATCCTCATCCAAATCCATTTATTTGGGTTTGAATACTCTATAGACCACCTACATGAGAGTACTCCCAAAGTACCCCTATTGATTTACTCTATGGAGTATTCAACAGCAGAATATTCGCTTTACTGCAGAATACTCTATAGAGTAATCTTTTAGCAGCATTTTCGAAGGGTGATCCGAGATGGATGAGGTGATCCAATCCCACCTTTTTATATGAATGAAAAAATTACAAAAAGAGGCTATTAAAATAAAAATTGTAAGTACATAAATGTAATTTTTAAGAGTTTTATAAAACTTTGTTAACTTTTGTAATTATGCTGATAAATGTATAAAAATAAAACGCCTTGTTATTGTCATTTAAAGATAGTATTTATTAATATATCGCCAAAATTTATAATAGCAATACAATACTGAAAATTATTTTGTAATGATACATATTATAACTGAGATTAAATTCATTTAAATTAATCGACTATTTACATTGTTTTTTGTTTTCGTCACACGTAGTTAGTAGTCAATTGATGAAATGAAACTAATAAAAATTATAGAATATAAACTGAAAAAACCCATCAGCTTATTTAGTATTTAAGTTTATCAAAATAATGTCTTCTAACAAGTCTTCATCTAAATTTGCCTTCAAGTCCGATAAAACAAATTTTAAAGTGGAAAATGCTCTTTCGACCGACACTCTGAATTTGTTTTCCAGAATTTCAAAACGTCTGAATGTGGAGAAAGGCGTTTTGTATTATCGAAACAATTAATGACGTCTACTAAAGTTTTCCTATCTGGTAAAGCTTCAGTTTTATTTAACTTGTTCCAGAATGCATTCCAGCTTGTCGCTTGGCGTGTAATATCGCCAAATGCAACACCGCGTATATACCAAAATTTCAGAAATCGTGTAAACTCAAAACCATAGTTATTATACTGTGCTCAAAACCATTGCCAGTTTTACCAGCAAAGCCCTAAATAACAGCGAAAAGAAATACTGCAACAATACCCTACCAACCAGAGCTAACTATGGTGAAAACAAAATGAAAATTTAGTGCTGTGCGATACCAAAAATGACTGGATAAAAGTAGGCATCGAAATACCAAAGCATAATTCGATAGTTCCATAATTCCGTCTCTAACTAGCACCTTCAACATGGGTAGAAAAGGCTCCTCGCGGACAAAATTACCCAATTTTCTATCCTCCTTTTTGGGAAGCGCGATAAATATGAGTGTGTGGAAGGAGACAAATTTCTTTTGGGAAAAAAAGAATATGCTCTTGCAAAAGTATAAGCAATAGGTTTCCCAAAATGAAAACTGCAGAAATGCGGAATATGTCAAGTCTTATAAGTACAAGTATTCTTAGGAAGGGCAGGCCTTTTACATTTCTACAATTTTCATTTTCATTTTGGGAAACCCATTGCTTATACTTTTGTAAAAGCATATTCTGTTTTTCCCAAAAAATATTGTCCCTTTCCACGCCCTCCTATTTGCCAAAATTTTTATGAAAAGATTTAATATTTTCATTCATTTCAAATCCATAAAGCAATCAGCAAACCGACGATACATGTTACCCGTTTGCTGTTTGCGAAGCGACATGAAATGTCTGCTCTAACACCACTGTGGCGAAACTGGGTTTTCGCTCTCAACAGCAAATAAAATGAAGAGCGTAAGAATAGTGGTAACTAGAATGAAAACGGCAAACGACAAGCGGCATCTGTCAAAATATTTTTACACGTGTTCTTATGGGGAGGAATTTTTTGAACACGACGCGACAAAGCGGCAATCAATCACAGATGCCGCTGTCGCCAGATTAAATCTAATTCTATTTTGACAAGCGGCAGATGGTGGCGTTTGGTTTTTTTGACAATAAAAACGAAAGGAAGAGTAAATAACTTCCAATTAAGAATATGTCTCTTTCACACTTTTTACAAAATTTTTTTCTACTTTTCAAGATGATTCGCCCCTGCTCTCATTATAATCATGTCGCCAATGCTTGACGGCAAATATCGTCAAGCTTCAGTTTTTCGTCGTTGTTGTTCGCCGCCGTCGTGTTCATTGTGGACGGGCCTAATACGTGTGAGTTGAGCGTTGCACCTTAGTGCTATGAAATGAGGAACACTGAATAAAAGTTTCCGCTTGCTGGCAACGCCGTGGGCTTCCAATTTTGCATGTTTTGTTTATGATAAAATAGTGATTGCAGATTATAGGAAAATTTATGTTTTAGGAATGCAGTTTTGAACCGAACCGAACCATATTTTTTAGCGGTTTTCGGTTCGGTTCATACAACTCAAAAAAAAAAAATGGTTCGGTTCGTCGTTCGGTTCAAAAACTGAAAAACCGCCGTGGTTCGGTTCAAAAACCGGTTCGCATCCCTGGTTCCAGGTGCTAAAAAAATACAACAAAATTTAGATATTCGAGTCTATCAGTTATTCCGTCGGGGCCAGAAATTCTCCCGGAAATTCGGCTGCACTAACTACGGAAGCATCGTATGTGGTTGCTAATATTTTTCGAAGCTCCGTGACGGCAGATTTTTTCCCAACGTGAGCTCCGCTGGAATAGCCGATAAAAGCAAAAACATCAAAACAAACATTTTTGACAAAGTATTATTTAAGAAAACAAACTATATTTCACATATTTTATGTATCCTGCTTTAAAAGTGCTTTAGCCACACCTTCATATGAACATATATATGTACATATGTATGTCTGTTTGGGTTGTTTGCGATATTTACGATCGTATTTCTATGTTTAAATTTTTTAGTATGAAATGTAGTAGGGATTTGAACTCTTGGAGCTGCGTGGTCGTGCTAGTGTTAGTGACTGCGATTGAATTCCCTTCGTAAAGCCACATTCATTGATGAGTTTCTTGTTGCTAATGCTTTCGTTGTTGTTTCATTTTGTTACATAGAGATTTGAGTCGTAGCCACAAGTTACACTGTGCAACGCTATTGTTTTTGTATATTTACTAAGCCTGTTACTTCCTTGGGTATCAACTGTCCTAACTGCCTTACCACTTTAATGGAGAAAAAATAATACGTAAAGTAAACTGCAAAAATTCAAGTTTATAAAAATATCAGTAAAGAGAATTTTTAACCAAAAATCAAGAAAAAAGCAAACATTTTAGTCATAAAATTACGGCGGCACATACATATATGTACGTCCCATCGAGTATGAATTGATCCAATGTAATATCTGACGTTGATGAGCGGTACTTCTCCGCTCTTATATCTCCCGTAAGTTTTTGATGGACTTCATGTTCTGGTTGGGCTGTTTTGCTGACATATCCATCTCAGCAAAATTTCCTCTCCAGCATAAATTCTAGCAGGCTTTCGATATATTCACATATTTATGCCCTATACATTTTTACGGATTTTTTAAAATGCTAGAAATTTAACGAAATTATTTTATAGTGCTAAATTAAAATAGTTTCGTTACACCATCTGCCAGATGATGAATTAGCTGGATTACAAAAGGTAAGCATAAAAAAGTTTGAAAATTTTATCAACACAATCCAAACATTAAGATGTGATGCTGTTTTTGGTCATATTTCGAGGGGTGGGTTTGTGGAAAACTTTAATAACTCAGCAAATTATTGATGGATTTGGACGATTAGGATATCATTTACCCTTTCTGGTCCAATTTTACACATTGCGAATATTAGCACACAGGTATAGAATAATATCTAGTATTGATAATTATTTTTAAATTTTTTTATGATTACATTTTGCACTCTATCATATCAGATGCTTTTCATTAAAAAATATTTTTTCATGCATAAAAAACGATATTTTTTAGCGTTTCTTTAACGCGGTTTAGCTCGGGCTCGGTAAATCTTAACATTTTTTCGAAATATTTTGGGAGAGTCCTAAGAAAAGAGTGAAATTTGGAATTCCGTTGGAAACAGTGCAACTTTTTTTGGCGAGGCACCTTACTATACATACGTGATTTTTATTTATCTATATACAAATTTAATCAAGACAGAAAAGTTAAGTTCACTTTAGTGAACGATGTAGTTAACTAGATTTAATTCTTTATTTCACCAACTACGCAGGTCTAGTCTCTACATACTTCTACAACAACACCAACAATAACAACAACAGTCACTACTCTTGCATGGCGGTTGAGTTTTCTCTTACTTTTAGGCACTTAAATTTTTAAATTGTTTAACTAAGCTTATTTTTTTTTATTTCTTTTTCTCATTTGTTAAACGTTTTTGGCCTACGTTTGATGTATGCTTTGACTTTGATCTAAATTAAAAAAAAAATGATTTTTTCTTTGATGCTGTGCTTAGATAGGCTATAAAGAAGTAATCACACTAATAGTTATGTTTTCAGGCCACACTATTGTTCCAACTGTATAAATCTGCGCTCACTTAAGAGCCAATGATAGCACTATTATGTACATAAAAATTAGGTAAAATTCTGTCACTCCGTCAATTTTCGTTTAATGACAAAAAAAAATATATGTGTCTAATATTGTTCCATGAACTATAATAATCAGCAACAATAAATTTTAGTGAAAGGGTCCATTTAATAATTGCTACATTATTTATAGTTTGAATTCGCCAGCGCGAATGGTATATGGCCATCTCAAAGACTTGAAAGTATCTTTATGAAAAACTGATCTTTCCAAAATCGAAACGCTGTCTTAACCTAATGCTACCACACTCATCAATGCTGTAATAGTTTGGAATGCAAAAGCTGCTAGCCTTAAAAGCAATTTGAACAAAAGTTACTTAAAAGATGTCCTATACAAATACTTTTTCTCGAAATGAAATTTATTGATAACTTTATTTTTTACTGTTAGATATTATCATTTTTTAAATAATTTAATCGAATGTGTGTTTATTATTGTGTTGTGAAAAAGAGATGTAAATATGAGATACCTGTAGGTACTAATATTTAAAAAATGAAATACAAAATGCAAGCATCATCACTTATCAGGCGTTTCAAATTTTGTTTCGTTTGTTGCACGGTGTCGTTGATATTGCCGGCCTTATAGGCCTTGTCGGTTTTGTACAGCATTGTTGGTGTTTTAGTTTGTAACGTAACCGAATAGAAGAAAATCGCGTGGGTTGATTCGCTTAATAGTAAATTACTGTGGTTGTTGTAGGGGGAAAGTGTTTCAGTTTCAGTTTCTGTTTTGCTTTTGTTTGTCGTATTTGAGTGCACACTGTTTATCATTATACTCTCTTTGGGTGTAGGTTTGCGTTTTATAGTTTCCTCACCCAATGTCTCTTACTATTCCTATTTATTTACTTATTCACTCTTTAAAAATACAGAAATCTTAGAAAAGCGTTGATGACGCCACGAAAATTGTGAATGTAAAAGCGAAATACTTTCTCAGCAAGTCCAGCAAACGCCTCTCTACTTAGAAGCGAACAACACATAAACAATGATTATAGATGATAAGGGGAAGGAGAAGCTAGGTGCTCCCGAGTTCTGTCGCCGATCTATTGCAATCGTTTGTGTGACTCTAATGCGTCTGCCTTTAAGCACCGGTTGGTGGTTTTGGTTGCGACCGATGATTGTCGACTAACGGCAGTGTTAGCGTTCCTAGATAAGCGTGCACAACGAAAATATCGCATTCAGCTCGTGCTCGTAACGCGCCGTGGCTAATTCCCATCATTCGTTGTTGTGGTTGTTTACGCACGAAAATTCTTATTCAAAAATTATTAATTTTGGGCCATTAACTAGTAATAATTAACTAAAGTATTGCCGATGAATAAAAAAATATCAAATTGCCCAACAGAGTCTAAGCGACCTTGAAGCGACTGTGATGAGTTTGTGTTATCGCAAGATAGAAAAAAATAAACAAAAATTGTCTCAAGCGATTATTTGAAAGTTGGCTCACATGAAATTTATATTTTGTTTCTACTGCCAAGTGTGAACATTTATTATTCAACTCCAATCCTCAAATGCATCTTAAATGAACAAATATTAAAAAATTACGTAATAACAAATGAAATCATTCAAATCTGACTGAATTCTAAGATATTCAGTGATTATATTAAAACAAGCACAGATGGGCCGGAGAGATGCGTCAAACTGCTACATACCTACATACATATGTATATACGAGTATATGCAAATAAAACGGAAAATATTTGTAAACATATGTTTCATATGTACTGTGTACGTGCGAATATGTACACATACTTATATACATACATACACATACATACGTATATATATATAGGGAAATATATAACAAACCTGCATCTTTTTATTGTTTTTTAGTGGAACTGGCTAGGCCTTGGGCACACTGAAATCTATATAGACAATATATAGAACAAAAAATGTCGCTGAAGTTAATTTCGGTTAATGAAATTTGGAATATCGGCGTACCGTAATGAAACGTACAGTGGCTCACAAAAGTATTGTGCATATAGTGTCAACCAGTAAAATATGGTTAAATTATAGTTTCTAGTTTCCATTTTTCACTATTTCCACTTCGAATGGAAATTTCCTTTCAAAAAAACTATCAAAGTTCAAAAGTTCAATACTACTCACGTCAGCTATTATCCCATAAAATACTACAGCAAGCTTAAAGCAAGCTGCTCATTTTATTTTATGTTTTACAACTATTAAAAATCGAAAACCATGTGAAAGAAATAAAGGAAAGGTATGTTTTGAAATTTGTTGACTTAGGCCTGATTTCTTCATAGGAGTGCAAGGGTGACTTTTTTGCCAAACTCAAGCGCGGTGACTATTTCTTTGTCGACTGCTGGTACTTTGTCTTGTCCTCATCCATCACTAGACCCAAATATGTATATTTCCTGATAAGCTTGGCTCCAACACCAGGTTAAAGAATACTCAACATAAAGAGTTTCCATGTCTTGCCTAATTGCTGCTATTCAAAGTCATTTGTTACGTTATCGGGGTTTAAATGTACTCACAACAACAATAAGTTTTAAAGTGTTTCAATTTCAATTTTAATTTAGTTTCATTCACGGACAAAATAATTTATTTTTAAATTGACATCAGATTCTGTGGTATGTACATACATACATCCATGTAGCAGATCTAAACAGTAAGCAGCTCATAAAAATACATTGATCAGAAAACGAAAAAAATTTACTGCCTTGGCCATATGGGCAGAAGTTTTTACCTCTAGTAGTGGATTAGATCATACATATGTATATGTATACAGATCGATATTGAAAAAAAAACTTAACTTGAATGTCGTCGAATAATTGGCATGATAGCCTCTGATTTCTTACCCTTTTTGTTGATATTTTGATAGCACTATGAACATTTTTATCTTTACACTTGAAAGAAAGAAATAGTTATAGAAAGTAGAAACATCTATTCTTGTGTTGATGGAGATATTTGGAGCTTTTCAGCAGCATTGATAAAAGCAAAAACACCCTGTTTTTTCATTCTTCTACTGCATGTTTCGGTGACTGTAATTGCTGAGATCAACTGGATTCTGTGGGGTATTTAATTTTTTTTGTTGGCCAACATTATCTTTCCCTTGTGTAAAATTTTATATAGAGGCACTTGACTTACTTGGACGTTACTACCTCTTGAATATTTTTCCAAAAACCATTTCCTATACAAAAGGGTAGAACATACACAAAATCTGCTACAGTCAACCAGTTTGTGTTCGTTCATTATTGAACTGCATTACATAGGTTTTTATACATTTCATGAATATGAAATGGTATTATAACTTTGGTCCGATGTTTGTAAGTACGAGAAGTAGAGATGGGCCCACTATTACCTATACCGAAATGATCAGAACGGTGAGCTGAGTTGATTTAACCATGTCCGTCCGTCCGTCCTTCCGTCTGTCTATTTCGAGATATCTCGCTAAAATTTTGCAAGCAGGCGCCATTTCGCATAGGATTGATCATTTGTCGGAACCAGCAAGACCGGACCGATACAACGCATAGCTCCCATTCAATCGATTGTTCCGATAAGCGGGTTTTGACCTATAACTCTAGCAAATAAAAAGGTAGGAACGTAAAATTTTGCAGGTTTGGTACATATTATTTATGTAACGTATGTAGTGAAAATCAGCCAGATCGGACCAACATAACATATACATAGCTCCCATACAATCGATTGATCCGATAAATGTGGTTTGGGTTATGTATATTTAAATTAAGTTTTAAAGAGTTAGTACCAATTGTATTCATGAAAGAATGAGTGTAACGGTCGTTCAAATGTGGGGGCATATTTTTAGCACTCCACAGCTAAATGTAGAAATGTTGCACACCAACCACTTATGATGTTGTATGTATGTATGTATATACATACATACGTACTATGTACCTATGCAGTTATTTATATTTACAAACAATTGAAGTAAATGCACTTTAAACAAGTAGGGCTGTGCCGTAGACTTTATAAGAAAGATCAAACCACTTGCATTTCCGCCTCATGCTGCCAGAAAATATCTACGCAAACACTTCCCGAATGATTGACAGTATGTTGAAAACGAGGGAGAAGAGCTACAGCCTATAAAAAAATTAAATTGTCTTCAAGAAACAGTTTCATATAAGTCACACTTCACAGCACTAAATATGTCCCAGAGTGAAACAGAAAAGATAACTTTAAAACTGTTTCCTTTGCCCAACGAAAAATAAAATTAAGATCCATCATCGCTGCCGGAATAGACAGCAAGAATTGTTTCTCGTTGGCACTCTTGCTACCACCAAAGAATTACACGGCCTTGGCACACCTACGTACATAAATAATTAACTAACGCATTCGACAAAAGTGGGTAGAATTAATTTAACCTGTAGCTCTCTAGTAGGAACAAGTTTGTAACTGCGGAGGTCTATTTTAGTATCACGATTAGCGAAGTACTACTTAGGACTGAGTTCAGACAAACTTTATATCCTAAAAGACTCTAACTATGAAACACATGCTCCTCGTAATTATGGGCGTTCCTGTAGGCATCCGCCCTGACAGCCGATGAGCCCCAAATCACACTGTCCAAATTCTTTCACATAAAACAAAAAACATTTAAATAGAAAGAAGTGAAAATAAATGGCAATGCAAAACTCTCCCATAACTATCACCGACAAAAATATTAACGAATCTGTGGCAAGCCAAAATCACACTGTGACCAGACACAATCCAAAAACAATCCCAAAGTTTTTCATCCATAAAAAAGTACAGCCCTGGATTAAATTTACGTCACCTTGATCTGCAGTTTTGTTATTTAAACTCGCTGCCTCGAGTATATTCGCGAAGAAGTTTTTATTTTTGTTTTACCTAAAAACACCACAGTTATAAAAGTTGGTTCCGACAGTACATAAATATATTTCCCCCTTAAAAATGTTTCCAAAAATTAACAAAACAGTCTCTTGAACACAGTAAATTAACTCACACAGTTAGTGTTGAGAACGTCCAAAAATATTTTCATTTAGTATATTTGTAAACAAAGCAAAGAGTATTAAATGTGTGTAAATTTTTTGTTAAATTCTCATCCACTTCCCACTCATATTTGTATGAACACTGCTTTCAAAAACAATAGCACAAAACTTGAAAAGCCTCTACTAATGAGTCCTAAATCGGAGTGTTTGCGTTAAATATGATGAGGATTTCTTGTCATCTCGTTCAGTTGGTAGAGTGCGCAATCCACACGATAGCGATTCAAACTTTGAACCACCTTAAACCATTTTTAAATATTTAATTTTTTTCCAATATACTTTCTATTTTCTATCCAATTGCAAACGTTGCGACTACGATAAATGTTTTTTGGTTTGATTTTCCACGAACAGCTACCGACTCTGTTATGATGATTTTCTGGCTGGGATACTGAAATATTTCTAAATACATCTATCAATTGGCCCTAAGCTCAAATGGCACTAAATGTATCAATAACATTTACGCATAGATACATATAAACAACTGAGGAAATTCTTGAGATTGACTGAGTAGGTGGTTGTTAACAGCAATGTCAAAGAATGATGCCCTTGCTATTGAAATATTTGCTCCTGTTAAGATGTAACTAGCTTTGTGGGAAATTTTCTGCACGGTATAAAAAAGTTGATCAATAGTTTAAATTGTATAGGGGATTTTGCTATAGGGGATTTTGCTATAGTGGATAGGTGCCAGGTTCAAGTATCGGGGCAGGAATCCCTAAATATATAAATGTTCCAAAAAAGTTGTTTACCAGTTCAGCTGCTCTTGAATGGTTGTTAAACGCTCCTGCCTATGCGGTCTGGCATAAAAGTTGATCGGAATCAAAGTAAGGCTCTCATAGACGAATACGCTCTGAGATAATATTTCTTTATGATTATGCAGTACGACCTATCAATTAATCCCTAATCAATAGTTTCACTATGCTCTAAACTTGTGATTTCAACGATTCATAATTTTGTTTTCTTTTACGTTTAAATTGGATAACCCTGTTTCTCGTCTGATTAAACATAAATATTTATAAATGAACACAAGGATTTTTGTATCAGTTTTTGTATAAGACGGTTTTACTGTGACCAGCTAGCATGTTAGCAACTTGGCTGCCTGCCCACTTCCAATATTGTCGCATAAGAACCGCGATATTACGATTTTTATTCGACACATAATTGTATATATTGTTCCGAGTTGTTTGGCAACTTGCCTATCTGGCCATTCGGAGTATATTAGCTCTCGCACACTTTATTAACTTTTGCGCTATGTTAGAATATTTATGTTTGTTCGTGGACATTTGTCGTTAACGTTCGATTCAGTTGGATGATTAAAATGTTTTCATTTGTTAACATTAAATCAAAATGGTTCAGTTTTTTGCACCTCACACCTATATACATATGTACATTAGGCTGGAGCGTAACATATTTTTAAAATTCCAGAGTTCTAATAGGGGGGGATTGGTGCCTTATAATAACAAAAAGTACCCTCTTTTTTATTGAAATCGGTCAATGTATTCCGACTCCGAAGTGCCTTCAAAATGTATAAGAACGCTAAAATGTATATGGTGGAATATTCGTATAATATACATATAACATGCTCGACAAAAAAAATCTCTCCAAGAATGAAAGTACATTTTGTTAATGTAAAACCGTCTCCTGATTCCGAATATCACATCCATATTTCTGTGGCTGATCTAGTCTAAATCTTAAAATAAAAAACAACCGTTATTTTTTCAAAGTTTTTTGAACGTTTTTTGGCATAGCGGTCAAACTAGTGAATGAGTTCCCAATGTTTATGGGAATTAGTAAAATGTATAAGTAAACAGTTTACATCGAAAAAATGAAAAAAACAAACTTGTGACGTACCTATGTATATGAAAAACATTGGGAATTTCCATATTTTCACCGCTGCGGAGGCAGTTACTCTAATTCGAATTGGACACAATTTTGCCAGACGTAATTTAAGCCCAAAAGGCACCAGATTTTCACTATTAGATTGCAGTCTGATGAAAATAAAATTTTCAACCCACCCTAATGTACATATGTACATATGTATGTATGTACATACATGCATATCAAATTAGGGTTGGCCAAAATGTTTATGTAGCTCAATCATATGGTATATCGCAAAGCTCTTCTTTTGTAGGTGAATTCTATATAGTCCAGAGATTAGGCCCGTCCACAATGAAGACGACGGCGGCGAACGACAACGACGAAAAACTGAAGCTTGACGATATTTGCCGTCAAGCATTGGCGACATGATTATAATGAGAGCAGGGGCGACAGGTGCGAATCATCTTGAAAAGTAGCAAAAAATGTTGTAAAAAGTGTGAAAGGGACATATTCTGTAATAATTGGAACTTATTTTACAAGTTATTTACTCTTCCTTTCGTTTTTACTGTCAAAAAAACCAAACGCCACCATCTGCCGCTTGTCAAAATAGAATTAGATTTAATCTGGCGACAGCGGCATCTGTGATTGATTGCCGCTTTGACGCGTCGTGTTCAAAAAATTCCTCCCCATAAGAACACGTGTAAAAATTTGACAGATGCCGTTTTCATTCTGGTTACCACTATTGTTGTAGGCTTTATTCAAAATATTATTTGGTTTCGAAAGTATCGACCCAGATAGGCTTTATATTTTTTTTGTACGATGAGGCGCTGAATTTCGTTGTGTTGAAAAATGTTCCGAATATACTTTATCGAATTATTGTTAAATTTTTGCTCTAAAATATAAATAGGCCAGCTGATTTTTATTTCTTTCTTGAATTTTGACAATCCACACATTTTTCAGTGCGATTTTGACTAGAAACTCACAAATTGCAAAAGCAAAATACATGGAAAATTGTTGTGGGTTTGTATGTTTGACGACCTGTTATAGCTTTGTTTTCCTAGAAAGCGCTGTGGCAATACAGAGGGCATAACAACATTCACTGTCATAGTGGTGCTTTTAATCAAATACTTCAAATATTTTCACAAAAACGAAAGAAAAGAAAACACAACCCGTAGATGAATTTACCCACTGCTGATATCACTTTTCTTCAAGAAATATAATATTTATTGCGAAAACTAGAGGTGCCTTGGGCTCGTTTTCACAAAATCTTTAAATTAAAGTATTAGAAATAATTTTGACAGACGAAAGTTTTCTTGAAGATTTCTTATTTGTCATTTTATATAGTATAGTAGGTTTCTCTTGAACTGCATACAGTGGTTTATTTTCATTTCATATTTATTTCCCACTTAACAAATTTTCAATTAAAAAACTATCTCAAAAGACGAACTTTTTTACAAAATCCAATAAATACTTATTTAAACATTCGTTCTCTAATTCGATTAAAAATTTTTCTAATATTTTCTAAGAATCGTTTGTAGAATCGGAAATACCACAAGATTTCTAAAACAACTTTCCTTTCGAACTGTCGTTCACCCTAATATGTATGTAGATATGTATGTATACACATATATATACACTTAGACGTAAGTCAATATATTTATATATACAAATATATCCGTACAACAACAAACTTTTATGAACAATAATCCCAAAACTCGTGAGATCAAAACAAAGATATCGGCTGTCAACGACGAATCGAATAAAACAGGAAGCCGGGTGCTCGCAAAGCGCCACTACTTTTACACGGAATGTCAGTGCTTTATTGTTGTATTTATCTAGTGATTCCTTGATGAGTGAAATAAATGAAAAAGCCAAGCTAAGTAACATCTAATGAGTTATAAACTACTTTGAAGAAAGCTAAAAAAAAAAATCAGTGAAGAATATTTGTGTAAAACAAAACATCTTTCAAAATGGATAGAACTATGTATGGAAAGTTTGATCCTGGTGCAAGACAACCCTACAGAACTATACGAGCCAAAGGAATTCAGCCTGGTTGTAAGTAGTATTAAATCACTAATCAAATCATCTAAATATAGACCTGATCGAAATTACCAAATGTATTATTTTATTTTTTGCATAACTTACAAAGTTTAAAATAACATTGAACCGTGGTTGTGCAAGGCTTTATCAGCATTGTACATACATACATATGTCCGGAATCTCCAGATAAACCTCAAACAATTCTTAGGTGAAGAAACCGTTCAACTCTATTAGTAGTTATCCGCAACACGGACAAACACTTAAATAATCTTGGTCTCTGCTGTCATAAGCTCATTTTTACGTAATATCAAATGACAAATGTGTTCAATCCTATATAGCGGATTTTGGCTGATTGCATTGCCAAACATACAAACCCAAATTCTGAAACCGTTGTTTTGCCTTCTATTACTCTAAGATAGACCCTCGTTAGCCTAGGCGCAGGCATCGGACCGTTTTTATGTCAATGTTATTTGTTGAGAATGACCGTAATCGATAACATTGCTATTTAAATGCGAATTAACTAAAGGCTGTTCAAGGAGCCTCAAAACACAGCGTTTCCAACCTTTTAATGACGTCATTTAATTATGCTTATTGGTTTATATTTTCTGCTGGCATGTGTATGCTATATTATAACGAAATTTTACTATACATTTTGCTTACTTATGGCTAATTTGATAGAAAACAACATGTAAACTATCCACTAACGTCACACATGAAAAGCGTATCGTGCCTATTGGAGTCTTTTTTGGCATTTGATAACCTAGTAGGGCACATGCTTGAAGTTAGCCGAATTTGGACAAATAGATAAATACAGTTTAAATATTTCTTATGGGAGTCGATACTATAGTTCAAAAATCAATTAATGATTGAAATTTTGGTAATCGTTTACGTGGGGTACCGAGCGCTAATACACAACCAAAAATGTAGAGATATGTATCAGGAGACGCGCTTTGGTCCCAGGAGCATGAATATAACTCCGCTCAACCAATATTTTTAGTAGTTTGCGAGATATTTGCAGTTAAAGTTCAGAATTTTCTGTCATTTTCATGTGGTTGTTGTAATCACATTGCCCTGTGAGAAAAGAGTGGCACGCGGAAGGACATCACCGTGGCGGTAGTTATATTCATGCTCCTGGGACGAAAACGCGTCTTTTGATACCTCTCCCGACATTTTTGGACGCGTATTAGCGCTCGGTACCCCACGTAAACGATTACCGAAATTTTTATCTTCAACACTTTGGCCACGTTATAGACCGTTAATCAAGTTGCATAATTACCCCAATGGATTTATAAATAATTTAGATTTCCTGCAGGGGATTTACAGAAATTGCCGCAACGGCATTTGTACAAATGAATTTTAATTTGTAGAATTTCATGCAAACTTTCAGGCGGATTTATGCGCCTTTTAGGTATGCAAAGCTCGTTTTATGTATACATATGTACATACATATATTTGTTGGCGCATATCCGTTAAATCACACCATTTGAATTTCGTTTACGATTTTAATAAGCAAAAACATAAAACGCACAAATTAACAGGTTTAAGGGCAGTTTTATCAAGTAAATTTTAAAACTTATCTGCTTGGTAAACAAAAATGTTCGGTACAATCAATTTTTTTTGTAATATGTATATAATCTTTGTACTCATCTATCTAACGTGATCAAACAAAATGTGTAAAGATGACAAGTGGCCGCTATAGACGAGTTTAAAGTTATCGTTCGGACGTTTTTCAAACGTACCTTTTAATGGAGGTGATGTATGCTTTCCTTAAAACACTGCGAATTGGTTGATAATACTGCATTAAATTTATCTATCTCTTTACGTGTTTTGTTGTTTTAATTTTGTTCGGACTTTCCTGTTTTTTATTTCAAAGAAAACATAAATTTGATCACAATTTTTGGACATTCAGAACACCAACTCCGCAGCTTACCTTCAAAGGGTTTTTTTTTATGTTTTTTTGATGCAGTCGAAATTCTATTTCGCTTCTCTAAATGTATTAGAAAACTATATTGAAGAAGGGAAGTGGAAAATGTACATACTTCAAACCAACATAACTGACTACTACAAATAAAAAATGTTAAAAGGAACAAAATTGTTTTTCTTTTCTGTATAGCGAATTTTCTTTGTAGCGAAGTAAGTATCCAGTCCCTTGGAATTCGTTATAGAGAGTTTCGACTGAATTATTTTTTGCTCCTTTTTCCCTCTTTTAGAAGTCCGGCCCTTTGAGCCGCACTTTTACCCTGGGTTGACTTTATTTTAAACAAAATGATAAACATACAATTATGTAAAGAAAAATAGTTTTTCCGTTCGGAACCAAAACAAAGTATTGTAAAGAAAAAATTTGAAAAAAATTCCTAAGGTATCCATGTTTTTTTTACAACAAAATATATTTTGCGTTCGAACGCTTGCAAAAAAGCACTATTTTTGCATTCACTTTATACACGTTCTGTCCAAAATATATTTTATTAATTTCATTTCAAAAATTGTTATTACACCGTTTTTTTTTAATAGGTAATTAACGATTTTTCACTTCATTGCGTATACAACTTATAATATTAAGGGCTCAGAACTAAAAGGATCTAAGGGCCATTTTCTCGACTGCCTGCTAAAATTTATCTCTTCTTTAAACAAAATTTTGTTTTCAGTAGTGCCTGTTAAATTTATTCCGTCGACAAATTTAACAGGCAGTCAATCCAACCTTTAAAATTTGTCGGTCCGATAAACTTAAAACAGCTGATTGTCATTTGAAATTATTTCGACTTTTAAAATTATAAAACAAATAAAATTAAAAATTGCTACAAAAAACCGGCGTGCGGTTTGTTTTAATGCACTGGAAGTAGCATATGTGGATACAAGTTAAAGTAGCGTAGCCAAGCGGATTCCTCCCGGCCGCTGGGATTTATCTGGAAGAATACAAATACGAATTTTAACAAAAAATTTAAAAATTTGGAAATTTTTGAAATGGCGAAAATTAAGTAGAATTTATCTTCCCGACAAATTTATCCGCCAGTTGGCTGATCCTGCTTTTAACATGAGGTCGAGAAAACCGCCCTAAGTGACATTTTTTTTGAAATTGAGTTATACCCATTTTTGTATAGTGAAATATGGTGTTTATTTGTTGGCAAAGAGATCCGAGTTATTTCGGACATTGTAGTGCCATCTATTCACACATATTTAAATCAATACAGGCAATATTTCGAAAAAAAATTACCGAAAGCGGATAAGGCCACGCCCAATTTTATACAAAATATTTTGAAAAGGATCATAGATATATTGAATATGCAATAACTTTGCTTAAACTACCTGTATATCATTTCTATTTCACCTCTAAAGTGTTCGTGGGCAAAGAAAGTCGAATGCACAAAATTTTTGGAAAATGGGAGTGGCCCCGCCCCTTTATGGTGAATTATTCCACAAAACTTTCCATGCCATAACTGCGGTAAAAATTGATTTATTGAAACGATATTGGGAGAAAGTGTTCAACATATAAAGCTAACTCTTTGCTGTAAAAATAGACAAAATTGGTTAACGGACACTCCCACTTTTTGAACACAGTTCTGATTAATTTCTTTGTAAAATTAAAATCGCGATATTTTCCTAATTGTGTAAGTTATATAAATAATATTTTACCCACATAATAAGCTATTTAAGCAAAACTAAACTGTAAAAATTTTTTGTGGATTTTGTTGAAGTAGGCGTGGCGCCGCCCACTTTTCAGCAAAAAAGGTCTGTTGTTTTCAAAAGCGATTGCTTGAAATTTCAAATCGCAAATCGAATAACAAACAAGCAAGATTTACGGGAAAGTAGTTAACACCCTATTGCCTTTTTTTATTAATTTTTTTTTATTTTCATACCTTTCATAAGCATGGGGAAAACTATTTATATTTTGTTATTTAGTGATAATTTAATTTACCACTTACAACAGAAGTGTTTTTAATCGAAAACAATCAGTTGCCTTTATAACAACTTTTCCGTTATTAAAATAGACCTGAGTAAATTAAGATACCAAAACAGATCACTACTAGGTATTTAATGTTCGGTTACACCCGAACTTAGACTTCCTTACTAGTTATATATATAGAATTAAAATTTCGACGAACATAAATCCGATCAGTTATTGGCTGAAGTTTTCAATAAATTTATGTTGTACTTTTAAAATATCCTTATCACGACTGTCCACTTTATAATAAATGCAATACTCGGTTAAAATTTAGGTAATGCCAACGAAGAGAGCAAACGTTGTTAAAACAACAACAACAACAACAAGAGAGCAGGGTATCGACTGTTTCATTAAGTTATTGGAAATACATTTGCGGATTCAAATTGTATAAAAGTTTTGTATCATGGGACAATTTTTATTGTGTAATACAGTGTATTAAATTTTATTATTTTATTTTTTGATGTTGTGTTTCTGCTTTTTTATAGTCTGCAAATGGCTCAAGTTGAATTTGATGAATACTTTACAATTTTGTATTATTAGATGTTATTATGAATAGTATGGTTGTGTTTAATGCTATTGGTGAGTTTTCCCCAAAAAAAAAATAAAATATTGCCCGTATTGTTTTAAATTTGATGTCATTACTATATGTTTGTTTTCCTCTTATTTAATTTTCAATTTCCATTTGTTTTTGGCTTGCTAAATTTAGTCAAAGTCAAATGATTCATCCAATATCCAAAGTAGTGTCGGCATTCTGAAAAATATCATGCGCTGCAATTTTACAGTGTGACAATTCTAAATGTATTACCAATATTGCTCCCTTGCCACTTTTACAGGATATTGGTTTGATAATAAATGCTGATTGTACCTTTATGGGTCTCCTCTTCTCCTTCTTGAGATACCAGATTACACCACGTAAAAACTTAATTTTCACAGTGCCCCGAGGGGTGACTGTTTCTGGTTTATTTTTGATGTTACCCGCACCTAAAGTTCAATATTTTTGATTTTTTTCAAATTCTCAGCTTTTGATTCAATATTTCAACCATAGTACAAAGTGCGTATGTAAGTATATGGCTGCTATTGCTCGTACCACGACCTTGCGGTCTGTATATGTATAAAAACCTGAACCTGGTTTTAGTGCCATCACTGGAAAATAGGGCCTAAAAGTTAAGGTAGACATCGAGAAATACTTCTGTGAAAGTTGAATTTATTTCCATGAAGCAGTTTTTAAAATGATGGCTTACAAAACAACAGGCCGTGAAACTGTTGTTTTGTCTTTTGACATTATAATAAGGATGTCGCATGCATCTAACTTTAATGTGTCTAATGTATAAATATCAGATAGTTTTATTTTACGTAAATGTGTGTTTTTCTCAAATTTTGCTCATTTCATAATTACAAATAATTTATGGTTGGTTGAAGCGTTTCGATACACGGTGCATCGCCCCCGAGTTTAGTATAACATCTGACAGTCTTGCTATGTTTTTGTGTTTTCTTTTAGTTTCAGTTTTAGATGTTGTCTATTTATGCGTCTCTCGAAGTGATCAAGGTGAGATCGTCGGCAATGAGTGCCACATGTATCAGCATCAGTAAAGGGAAGACATTTTGCAACAGAAGCAGGTAGTGGAGATGTTATTGAGGGAGAGCTGATGTGTGCACCTAAGATATATATTTTTCATCTCGAAAACAAATAAACAGCAAAAACCGAACAAAACTAATTTCGGAAATAACGTGGATGCTCATAATCGGAGAGCATTCTATCAATGAAAATATACAGAGGTTTTCTTGTTGGTTGTGCTGTTCGTGAGCTCACGCAATTGAGTTAGTTTTGCATGTCTCAAATTATTGAGTGAATAGTTAAGTTAGGGAGTGAGTGAGTAACTTAGTATTCTCGATTGGCGACTAGCTGTTTGGCGCGCGTTTGTGGTATACGCGTTTAGTTGACTTCGAGATTTTGCAAGCGAGTTTCGTCGACGAAAGATATTTTATGTATTTCGTAAATTTTGTTTCGATTTAAATTAATTAAAAATACTTTCTGGTTATTTTTTGGGTAAATTATCTGCAACTTTAAAAAACGTTAAAGCATAATAAACAGATGTGTTAGAATAATTAAATGAAATAATCAATGAATTAGTTAGTGGCGATGAAATAAAACAAATTTTGTTTCTGTCATACATATTTGTATATTCGATTACACATTTAACTTTTTATAGTTATGACGACTGTTTGTGCATTTCATCAATGAAATATCAGCTGGCTAAACCCATCTGTTCAGCAAATTTGGAATGTGTGCATGTTTGCGTGTGCGTGTGTTTTGCGAATTTGGATTGTGTAATGGCAACAATTAATTAAAACAACTATTAGAAATAATAAACGAATAGAAGTGGCAATAAAAGTTGTTGTGCCCCTTAAATGTCAATAACACTTGCATCTGCTTGCTGTGCTAAATATAATAAAACATACATATGTATGTACTTACAAGAGTTATTCAAAGTAAATGTCAGTTATCACAATAAACTAATAATCTTTCGGTTGCAGTTTTATTAAATGGTCCCAGACATTTAAATGTACATACTCGTACATATGTATGTGGTCATGTTAATGATGGGTGTACTTAGCATTCAAACCCGAAATTAATTGTTTATGTTTAAAATTCAAACATAGAAAATTTTGTTTTGTAAAATTTTTTTTTTAAACGATTCTTAAAAATATACAAAAGAACACCAAATAACCGCTCTCAGAACACCACCACCACCAATTCAAGCAGAAGTTCAGTTTATTCGAATTTTCCATGAATTAAACCCACTTCAATGCATATGGTCCGAATTAAAAGTCTACAGACTATTTGGAAGCTAGATTTTAGTAACGAAATTTTTGTGTAACGAATAATTCCCGGAGAAGTCGACCAAAAAGTTACACTGACAACGTTAATGCGGCTCTACTTAAGGCGATGGTGAAGATGATACATGAGTGTCGGAACAAATGATTGCTAATAAATTTATCTAAACGCCATAGTAGTAACGCTTATATCAAGATCTCTGCTCTGGTACAGCGAAAAATCTGCTCTATAGGCGCTACCAATTTTTAAACAGATCCCAGAAAGATTCTGTGCATTTCGCGAAGTTGTCTAGCCACTTTTCTAAGTTGTTTCTGATTTCGGCTATTTTTTCCATGCTATTAAGTGTTTTCGAGATAAGGTCCGAAACCCCATTTGTAATAGGTCAGTGTATTTCACTAACTTATAACGATGCGATTTTTTGAAATTTTAGCTAAAGATTTTGTCGCCTGTGATATCGACTAACTTACTTAGTTAAAAAGATTTGGACTTAGGATTCCTCATCCCACTAAGTACTCAAATGTAATTTTTGTTTATAATAACAAAACTAATGTGATAATAATATAAATTGAGGTGTCGCTAACAACCTCAAATTATGTGTTGTTGAACGAATATCGTTATAAATAAAAAAATAGGTAAAAAACTTTTTAAGTTAAACGGTTTTATGTTAAACATACATTGCAATATTTAAGATAAATGTACTAAAAACCAAAAAATAATAAAATAGATACAGTCGTGGGAATTATAAACATATGCATAGACTAGATTAAAATAAAACCGGGAAGCACGTCAATTGTCTACAAATTATCGACTTAATGTGCGATAGAAGAATCGTTTAATTCGTCGTTAGGCAGTTGGCCCGCAGACGGTGAGGAAATTACTTACTATTTTCTTGCTCATGGAAATTCCAATAGTTATACACTCCATGTAAATAAAAGAGATGTTTCAGCTAGTTTATCGTTGGACATTCACACTGCTGGCTGGCGAGGAATCGTTTCACTGCTCGTAGTGTGTCTTTAATCGACAAAACATATGATAAAAGTACTACTCGCTCACCACTATGAAACCCTAAAACTCGCTTATAATCGAGCTTGCTAGCTTGTTTTCCATCGTTGTCGGTTGAACAACTGCCTAATTATAGTGCAACATTACAAAACAAACATTTTAATCAACAATTGTAGACAATTGACGTGCTCCCCGGTTTTATTTTAATCTAGTCTATGCATATGTTTATAATTCCCACGACTGTATCTATTTTATTATTTTTTGGTTTTTAGTACATTTATCTTAAATATTGCAATGTATGTTTAACATAAAACCGTTTAACTTAAAAAGTTTTTTACCTATTTTTTTATTTTCTAGTTTTTAGTTTTTATTTCGCATTCTTTTTAATTCATTTAGTGCTTCATTATTATTATTAAATTTGAAATTTGTAATTGACATTTATCAATTATACGCGGTCTCAAGAATTTTTAAAAGAAGTAGCCTACTTCATTTTGCAAAGATTTAAAATTAACTTGGATGATTTAATATTTAATTTCGTATAGCTTTGTTAACCTAGAGATATTGACCACGACATATTCCAGTTGTATGGGAGGTACCACGCCTACTTTTTCACTATCCCCAGTTTTTCTGGAGGTGGTAGGGATTCGTTTTGAGATAGGTGGCAACCCTGTAAACCACCCCAAGTGGCAACACCCACGAATATAATCTTAGAATGAATCATGCTATCTATATGCTAAATTTCATTCAAAACGGTCAAGCAGATCCCGAGATATAAGGAAAAACATAAAATACGGTTAGGTGGCAACTCTAGGTGGCAACCCTGCTTGAAATTGTCATATTTGGAATACGGACGAAGATACCTTTCATTTGATACCCATATTGGCATATCTAGCTCTATATTTAGAAAACATTGAGATAGGTGGCAACCCTGTAAACCACCCCAAGTGGCAACACCCACGAATATAATCTTAGAATGAATCATGCTATCTATATGCTAAATTTCATTCAAAACGGTCAAGCAGATCCCGAGATATAAGGAAAAACCTAAAATACGGTTAGGTGGCAACTCTAGGTGGCAACCCTGCTTGAAATTGTCATATTTGGAATACGGACGAAGATACCTTTCATTTGATACCCATATTGGCACATCTAGCTCTATATTTAGAAAACATTGAGATAGGTGGCAACCCTGTAAACCACCCCAAGTGGCAACACCCACGAATATAATCTTAGAATGAATCATGCTATCTATATGCTAAATTTCATTCAAAACGGTCAAGCAGATCCCGAGATATAAGGAAAAACATAAAATACGGTTAGGTGGCAACTCTAGGTGGCAACCCTGCTTAAAATTGTCATATTTGGAATACGGACGAAGATACCTTTCATTTGATACCCATATTGGCATATCTAGCTCTATACTTAGAAAACATTGAGATAGGTGGCAACCCTGTAAACCACCCCAAGTGGCAACACCCACGAATATAATCTTAGAATGAATCATGCTATCTATATGCTAAATTTCATTCAAAACGGTCAAGCAGATCCCGAGATATAAGGAAAAACATAAAATACGGTTAGGTGGCAACTCTAGGTGGCAACCCTGCTTGAAATTGTCATATTTGGAATACGGACGAAGATACCTTTCATTTGATACCCATATTGGCATATCTAGCTCTATATTTAGAAAACATTGAGATAGGTGGCAACCCTGTAAACCACCCCAAGTGGCAACACCCACGAATATAATCTAAGAATGAATCATTCTATTTATATGCTAAATTTCATTCAAATCGGTCAAGCAGATCCCGAGATATAAAGAAAAACATAAAATGCGGTTAGGTGGCAACTCTAGGTGGCAACCCTGCTTAAAATTGTCATATTTGGAATACAGACGAAGATACCTTTCATTTGATACCCATATCGGCATATCTAGCTCTATATTTAGAAAACATTGAGATAGGTGGCAACCCTGTAAACCACCCCAAGTGGCAACACCCAAACATAATTGTATTGTCACCAAAATCCAAAGTGTATGCAAAATTTCAGATTAATCGGTTGACAGGAAGAGGGTAAAATTTGAATTACTAAATTTGACCCAAGAAGAAAGAATAAAACAAACGGGGTGAGCTAAATAAAACCGTTTAAAAAGGGCTAGTGAATACTGAAATCGTTATAGAAATCGGTAAAATAGAACATCGATTGCGAATTTCGCTGTGGAAGTTAGTGAATTCTACTACAGGGCGTGTATTGTCCCATAACTATTCCTAAAAAATTATTGTACTCGTGCTTCTAAGCTTAACGCTTGAAATAGTCGTATCCTTATCGCTTAGCCATGCCCTTCTTTGGCAGTAACTTTTTAATACCGGCAATGTGGTCTTCCCAGAAGAAAGGGTACATAATGCATTACTTTTTGCATCATGAATTTACCTTAATAACGAACGATTTCTTCCCATTTCAACATTTTTATTGTGATCGTTTCTTTCTTCATTATTTTTTATTGCAAGCTGCGTACTCCAATCAGTCCCGTCTCGACTCATAAATCGCGATAGTCCGTATACATCGCACATCTCTAGTATGTATGTATGTATGTCACAAAACATATGTACGAGTATGTGAGTAAGCTGGCACTGCAGTTTGGTTTAATTGAGTTGATTGATTAAAGAGCGCTTATAATTCGCCTATGTACATACATACATACATATGTACATATGTATAGCACACATTGCATTTCTACAACTCGACTTACAGTAGCCTTTATGCCAAATTCTGCTGTTTGAATTAAATTTCGTCCCGTTTTATGCCCACTAATACCGTTCATCCATAGTTAGTACCTTGAAAAAAATCGGTAGCACCTGGAATCTATCAGCGAAACAAAAACAAAGTCACATTGTAAATATGGTAATTTCGGTCCATTGGGAACTAAAACATCAAGAGTTTAAAAGGGTTTCCTTTCCGGCAGAAATCGAAAGAATTACAGCAATCGATGCCGGTCAAATAAGTATTGCGTTTCAAAGGGTCTAACTCCCATAAATCCATTTTCTAAAACTAAAAATTCCTTTACACAATGCCTCAAGTTAGAGAGCACGAAAGAAAGAAATATATACAAGTCGCTTAATTCGTTTTTATGTGCACTAGTTATTTAAAAAGTACTATATGTGTATTTAAATTTTTGTCTTTTTACAAATTTTGAAAATAAAACATTTACTTTGAAGTGATTGAATAATTAAATCGTTGAAATATTTGTTAATAATGTAGTTAAACAGGTTTAATATTTAGAAATTTGATTGTTGATTCCATGTAATTTAAAATCTAAGTTTTATTAAAAAAAAATTGAATAACTTGCATTGTAAAATTATATTCGTTTTAATTTCAAGGCTCAATGAGAAATAAAAAGGCAGTTACCAATAACTCCAACGATTCAATATTCCGACAAGCAAAAAAGAAACTTCAAAAAAACAGCTCACATGTAATCCCGAGTTTTCCAAGAAAAGTGTAGCATCACTAGATTGCCTGTCATTTATTACTAGCAGTTTCTAATTTTTGTATTGCATAGATTTAACGAATTTATTGATTTTATAAAATAAATGATCCAACAAATTCAAAAGCGTGGATATCGACCTACATATGTAGATGTACATATGTATGTATACTTTAGTCTCCTAAATTTTCAGTATCCAATTGGCGCAGATATGAACAATTTTTTTTTGGCAGTGTGCTCAAAAATTCTCGATCGATTTTGAAATTTCTACAGGCGTCATACTAAAAATAAAGTCATAAGTTGTTTTTGCATAGCTACATATGTATGTACACTTTTGAATTCCTAATAATTTAAGTGTGCTTGTACGTATAGATGTATGTATGTATATATATTACCAATAAATTTATTAGAATATGTACATACATATGTAAAAAAAATCTATGCATGGACACTGTCGGTCATTTGAATAATTTGAATTTTTCGTGTTCTGTCACCTCTCTCAAAATTTATGTTTCGCACACATTAAAGAGCTTTTTTAGAAGTCACGTTAAGAGAAACTTACTATAAAATTTACCAGTTAGATATGCATTTTATTTTGATTCCATGAAAAGTAAATATTCAGATTTTATTTCCATTAGAATAGTTTCAAAATTAGATGTGGGTAAGTCCTGTGTAACGGACGCGACATTCGTACGCATTTAACCCTGGATAAAATGAATCATAAGCAGCAGAATTAGGGGATATCATAATGTTTTCAAGGCACAACCACAATGCTTCATTCCATAAACATTTTTTGGACCTTTAACATTTAACAACTTATTTATATCCATATATAATGCTGTTCGGACGCGACAAGAAATGGAAGTAATTTTTTAATGCTTGTGAAAGTACGTAAAACTTAGCGAAGTTTAGAGGAACATTTTTATTCCTTAAATGAGAGATTAAAGGTCAAAGAAGACCCTTTCTTCGAAGATTTACGAAATCTGAAATATGTTTTCAGAACATCGGATAATAAGCGAAAGTCCCGACGTAACGGACGCGACAAATTTTTCCACCACTTTTGTAATAAAGATTGCATATAGTAATTCCAACACAAGAACATATTAACTGTCAAAATCATAATATTTATTGCTTCGTTTGGAAGCATTTTGTTTGCAACTTATGTTTCAGGCTTCCAGTATTACTGCTTTCAAGAACTAATCAGTGGCACATCAGCTTTTTCGTATTTTTATCATTTTTTCCTTATCTCTCAGCATGCCGTCACCAGCTTCATAAAAACCACATAATCTAGCTGTAATTACTATAGACTATATTATTGTGTTAGTTTTTCTAAATAATTTTAGTAAAAAGCTCTTATTTGTAACCATTTAAATTTTTGTTGTAGGGGGACCTTATCTGAGAATTGCCCATGTAAGAATCTTCGATAAATGTAACCTTCTCACAAAATGTAGTTAAATAGATGTGAAAAATACCCAGTTGCGTTGTATGCTCCATCTTTCCACCTCTTTTTATTTCCTCGTTTTTCTGCGATTCTCTCTCTGGAATGTGAGAGCTTTGAACTCTTACAACTTTTTAATATTTGTATTATTTTTATTATTAACTTAAAATATTACAAACTTAAATAATCGAGTATAATGGAAATGCTCCGTTTTGTATTACTCTGTTGCAGGCTTATTATCCAATTCTGTATTATTCAGCTATCCCTTTGGTTATTATTTTAGTATACAAAACCTAGCAAAACCTAATTGTGTCAGTGATTCAAGTGTAGGAAATCGAGTAATTTTCGAATGAATGGGTTTTACCTAGGAGACCCCTTGGTATAATGACTCGAATATCGTCTCGTTTGGGTTTCTAGACGCAGTACAGTGGCTAAAACAATGTTCGCTATCTCGACGTCCTTTAGCACTACTCACAAACTAACGCCAAACCACCTTAATGCATTAACTTTTTCAATATTTTTATTAAAATTCCATTATATATTGCATAGCACACTACATTTTTGTATTAATTACAATTAGAAAGGATAACGCAAAATAAAAAAGATGACACGTTGAGTAATTGACTATCAGTTCTATTGTAAACTAAGTCGAGTCAAGTTAATTCTAAGTCTAGGCTAATTCGGCATCACACATTTTTTCAAAATTATTTTTGTGTCATCCGGGACACCATTGGTTTCTTACAGTTACCAGTTCTTAATAACACATTTTTTCTTAAATTTTGTTTGTTATTTAATCTAAAAACTTAAATTTTGATCTATGAAAAGTTAGTTATGTAGGTGTGCCGCGCGATATGTTCATACTTTCGTCTACAGAATAATATTTCCTAATTCTGCCTACTGTTCATTTGTTTTTTGTTGTTTTTTTATTTCAATAATTGTCTGTCACTAACGCTTTTCGCCAACGTAATTTGAAAGCCCATTACAGTTATTTCAATAGTTAAGTATATGTACATAACTATATATGCATAACGTCGACTGTAATACAGCCGGTCAGACAGCCGCATATTCTAGGCCATTATTGGATTATACTTGCTGCTTATAGCCACTTGTGCCTAGACAGGTGTTTCGGTTTTGCTTTAACTTTTTCATTTTATTTTAAATTTGTTTCCTTCTGCTTTTTTTTTTTCTATATTTCATTCACAAATATTTATATTTATTTACATATGCGAATAGAAGTGCAACAAACAAATCTCCTACCACCTTGGAATGCTATTATAGTTTATGTTGTGTTTCATTTATTTACGTTTGCTTAGCGTATTGCGTATTGTGGTTGTGGCTTATCTCCAATCAAATGTTTATGTTATTATAATTGTTGTTATTTTAACCGTATGTAGTACTGAAAAAGGCTTGCTATGTATTGTACATACATACAGTTGTGTTTATAATAATAGTAGTGAAATTAGATATCGTTCGAAGAATTAAGAAGCTGTGTTTTTGATGATTTGCTACAACTTTTTTTTCAACTTGCTTACGTATATCTACTTATGTATATCTACTATAAATTATAAACACCCAAAACCTCACTTCATTTATGGCAATCCGGACCAAGTAGTATTCACATAGTGTGTGGGAGTCATTCAAATAGAACTTCGACTGGCTTCAGAACAGAAAATGTTCTCGCATTTTATTCACAGTTTTTGTTGTCTAGCGTTAGTTGCTTCTTACGCCGTGTTATCCATCTGATGATGGTAGTAGATATTTTAAATCACTTAATTTGGTCGTTTTTGTGAAATTCGTAAATCCAATTTGTTGTTGTTCCGTCAGAACATTGAGTGTCTTAGGATGTGACCGTTAACGGAAGCGGTTTTAAGTCGCTAGAACACGATCTTATCTGATGTGATCACCATATCTACCTTTTGAAGTTTTATTGTTGTTGGTTATCAAATATGTTCAATTTCCATTTATGTATGTATGTAGGTATGTGTTTTAATATATGATTTCTGTTTATTATGCTTTCGGATACCAAATTTAACTGAATATTAGTATGCATACAAACATAGTGATTCCCGCCAACTCGTAAATATTTTTACAGTGATTTCGTTATATAAAAATGTCTTCCAAGCTGTTTTCATCATCTATATTAAGCCCGCCAAATGACGCTTTTAAAGTGGGCGAGTTCGAAAGGCGTTTAGGTAAGTTCACTTTCTTATAGTAGAGTTGAAGAACTCGTGCTGAATAGCAAATCATGTAAGATAAAACAGTGAAGTACATTTTGTGAATAATAATAAAACGAATATGAAATTATAGAATTAAATTTATCTGATATGTGCATATCAGGGACCGAAAATAATTGTTATTTTTTTCTTTCAGAAGAAAAGGTTACGCGAAAATTCCCTTTAGATATATGTTTTAGGGAATTTTTAACCATTATCATAAGAGATATTTTATTTTAGTCATCGTAACCAATATAAATGAGAGATTTATTTTTTTGGTTAGGAATAACCATTAAGTCAACCAAAAATTTGTTTGGTTCCCAATAACCCTTATCGCAAGTAATAAATTTTTTGGTTATCGGTTACCCACTCGACAGCAAACTATTTTTGATGAATAGTGGTAAATTTTTCCTCGAGGAACTTGCAGACATTGGTCATGCCACTCCAGCAACTCAAGTTGTTTTATATTGTTTGAATTTTTTTGCTACCGATAACCAAAAAAATCATATTACTTACAATAATGGTTATTGTTAACCAAAAAATGTTTCTCTCATTTATAATGGTTATGTTGACCAATATAAAATATGTCTTAGGGTAATGGTTAATTATAACCAATATTTGAATACATCAGTACGAGTATTAATGGTTAAATAGGACCTTTTTATCATATTTCTTATAACAGTTACGTCCCTGGTGCCTATACATACATACAGTGGCCGACAAAACTATGCATACCCCCTTTTTTTTGTATGTTTTCATCAACTTCGGCTTCAGAAAATTCATTTTAACTATTTTCCTGTAAGAGAACTTATCAAGATCTAATGCAAAAACTATAAATTATATTTTAAATATGTATGGGAAATTCGCAAAAATTAGAAAAATTTTCATCAAAATTTTCAAATTTTCAATAAAGTGTTGGTCTCAAGTCTGTAAGAAATTTTCCTGATTTTTGGCGATTTTTTTTCTGAAGAGGTTTCGTGTTTTCTTTCATACAAATTTATGAACATAGTATTTTTTCATACATATTTAAAATATAATATATAGTTTTTGTATTAGATCTTGATAAGTTCTCTTACACGAAAATAGTTAAAATTAATTTTCTAAAGTTGGTGAAAACATACAAAAAAACGGGGTATGCATAGTTTTGTCGGCCACTGTATATCGAATTTGGCAAAGAAACAGTGATCTTACAGTCATACTTGTGCTTAGACTATTACAACCAAGTGCATAATTCGAATCAATATAATAATGATAATAGTTTGACCAGATAGATATATGTATGTATATTAAAGGCGAACTTCTATCACAATTTGTTTTTTAAGTTGGAGGGAGTTAGAGTATGGCCGAAGGAAGGTATAAGTATATTATTGGGGTCCACGAAATCGCTACCATGGCAGCCTAGTTGGTGTCGCAAGGTGCTTGTTCCGGGCCCATTTCTTGCAAAGGACTGCCAATATCAATTTAACCCTCTCTGGTCAGTCATTTCTCATTACATAAGTGACCGAAATCCTCTTATCATAGGTTGGCCGATATATGTAGTACATATCATCGACCGCTGAGTGGAAGATCACCCCATTTCAAAATATGTTTAACGTTAAACGCCCTTTTTCAGAATTTTTTTGAATAACGGCCTGTTTCAGTTTTTTTTTTCAATAACTCCATAATTTAAAATTTGATTCAAAAACGGTATATCTGGAGTGAAATTGTATACAATTTTAGTTCAGATCAAAATGTATTCAACAAAGCATAGTGCACAATCCACCATCGTGTTCTCCGTGTTACAGGCCCGTGCGCACGGGGGCGGTTTTGGGGGTTAAACCCCCCCCCCATGGCGAAATCTAAGTTGCAATTATTTTGCAAAATTTTTCAAAATACAGTTTATAAATCTTGTATTGAATCTTGACTCATAATTTTTGACAAAATTAGTTAAAATAATTTTACGGAAGAAGAATTTGTGAAAGTTGCAAAGAATAAGGTTGGCCAATACATAAGTCCGGCACTTTTAAGTGCACTTGGAGCTATCCGAAATTACAAAGTTGTGTAGCGGATGGGCATATTTTAAAAAATTTTACTGATGAAAACAGTGAGCAGTTTCAATTAACAAGTACTGTAAACAGTACTATTCAGGACCTGATAATTAGGTTTTGATGAATCAGAATTATGACTAATCAAAATATGATTTAATCTGTTCATTGCACGTCCCTAATTTGTCCAAGTACAATTGATGTCATGGCCAAATGATGCTACGGTTGTGTCAAGTGACTAGCTGACTTCTACTTTTTTCATGAGTATTGACAGAATTATTTTCCGTACCTCGAAGAGTTGCAATGTTAAACCGACTTTAATTATAGCCATGTATTCATAAAAGTGCGAATAATCCCAGCTTTCCAAAGTCGGAGCACTCCAAAAAAAGCATCCAAAAAGAGTCCGTAATTGGAGCCTTTTCGGTGAGAAGAAATGAATATTGTAGAGCGAATGAACTGCAAGGCTCAATTATATGAAAGATTTCGGGTGTATTCTGACACTTTTTGTTGTAGGCGTAAAGAGAATTGTGAGAAAATGAACTTTGGAGAGCAGATGAGCGACAACGTTCAACTATTTGAATGTTTTCAAACATTTTGTGAGGTTTTTATTTTATTTTACCTAACAGAAGATAAAGATCGCCATTTTCAGGGACGTTTATCAATAGTCTGTAGAAAATAAACATAGCACATTTCATATTTTCCGAATTGTGTCAATAAAACTTCATAGACCTTATTTTTTACTAGCAGGAAACCCGGCATTGCTCGGGATGTAAGTAGTTCATAAAATTCTGATACCCTCACTTGAGAAGACAATATACAGGCAGAGAAGGTTCAGAATAATATTTTTTTCCACATTCTATCCCGTTTATGTCTACGGACGCCAACTAAAGTAAAGGCGTTTTTTAACAGTCTAACTTCGACATTTTGCCATCTCCTTTTCATTTGACTTTTTACTTGTGCCTAAACATTTCCCAAGTCATCCCCAGTCATATTTTCAAAGAAATTCCCAATATACAGACACAACTTATCTAGAGTTTTATTAAAGATATACTGATACCCACATAGGACGGCAGTGTACCTATGCAATTGATTTTTAATTTAGCTGAAATTGAAAAAAAGTTACCAAAAACTTTAGAGGAACGCTTAGTTTTTTTTTTGACAAAGTAAGTGAATTTTTCTTCACATAAATTTGTGTAAGAAAAAAATTTCATAGGTACATACCTCCCTAAACAAAGTGCAGGTCAGTTTCTAAGCTTGAAGCAGTCCATTAGTGAAACTCTCATCAAAATCCATTCCTTAGTTTCCGAGATCCTTAAGTTCAAACAGACAGACAATAATTTTAAAAATGGATCAGATAAACTCTACAGCATTCCCTAAGTCATCCCCAGTCATTTTTTCAAAGAAATTTTTAATTTACGACTTTTCTAGAAATTTATTATGGTATAGATTTATGATGTTTAAAACGTATAAAAAGTAGACATAATTAACTCAACAAAAAAAAAAGTGTGTTCTTGAAAAATTATCAAGCTTCATAAATAGTTAAGAAAAAAATATTTAATTTTTAATAAATAAAACTCAAAAATAATTTTTATTTTTGCGTTACAGCCAAATGAAGTCATTTTATTTCTGACCCAGAAATCAAAAATCTTTGAAATATTTTTCTGATTATTTATCATGAAGACAGAAACGGGGGGTAAGGTTGTTAAGAATCTTTAGCAAATTAGGAAAGTGTTGTTTACACACAATTTACTTTTACCTTTCCATTTTAATTCTTGCAATATAAATATATGGCATTTATGAATGTTACTCGACCAAGTTAACCGATTTAGGCATTTGTTATCGGTGATGGAAACTGAGTTGCCACATGGTACACAATGAAACTAATATAATAATTTATACATCGATTATAAAAGAAATAAAAACTTTCTTAATTTTACAATACCATTTGTCCAAATAAATTTGTAGCCAAAAAAGAGCTAAAAATGAAAAGAAAGGACCAGAAAAAGAGCTAGGAGCTAAAACAGAATTTTAGAGCTAAACGCCAAAAAAAGAGCTAGATCTAGCTCTAAAAGTACCAAAATGGCAACACTGAATGTGTACAACCAAAAAAATTTTCTAGGGTATAGTTTTAGGCATCAGAGTATGTAGTTTCAGAAAAGTTAAAGAACATTTAAATTTATGATATATGGGTCTAGGTATCTGTTTCAGCAAATATGTTTATCTTAGTAAAAAATATATGCGAATGCAAATCTAAATTAAAACCCCCCCCCCCCAAGGCTAATTCCTGCGCACGGCCCTGCCGTGTTAGGAACTATATCTCAATTCCATACATTTGCGCTACAATTTCAACTTTCAAAGCGGTCTATTGAATTATTATTCTAAGTAAATTTTAGAATTGGAGCAACGTATCGAAAGAAAATTTTCAAATAACAGTTTTTGCTCTAAGACGCAGAAGATGAAATTTATATCTGATAACACCTGCTTAAAATTCTTGTTTACTTTTGTAGCAAAGTGTTATTTAAATTTAATAAAATAATTTGTCGTATACCAACACTGAACTAACCAACAGGTAAATACTGATAACGTTCCATCGAAAGAACAAAGCATACATAAAATTAGACAATCGGTAATGTCGACAGCTCGTTCGCGCTATAATTTCAAAGTTTTTCTTGAAGTAATAGCACAGAAGTCAATGCTATAAAGGTATGAACTAAAAGTTCTTAGCGACTTTCGTGCTCCAGTTATATAACGACTTGCTCTCAAACGACTTGTTCCCAAAGTAATTTCGTCTAGTGTGCCGATTTCTTTAACAGAAATTTGCCAAATTTCATACAGCCTTGGGATTGTATAAGTCTAAATGGTCAAAAACTCCAATTTATAAACTGAAAAACATGTTGAAATATTTAAAACTTTCAATTTTTCTATAAGGCTAACCCATATTTTCACTACATGTCGTCAGTGCTGACTGCTGTAGCACAATGCAAGGTTACGACTTTAATTGCCGGTCAGTAGCGCTACAATTGGAAGATAAAAGTATTGTGACATTATTTTTTAGTATGCTTGGATTGACTTCAGCTGCGTGTATTTTGCACGTATTTTTCACACCAAATAAACTTTGTAAATTGCTTATTGCAAAAGGATTGATACTTTCTAAATCCTTTTAATAGTCGACTATGAGTTACGGAGATTATGACAATCTCGGTAGGACAATATTTGTTTAGCACAATCTATGTTTTAATACTCGTGTCTGATAAATATTAATTTCGTTTTTTCAGATGCACTTCTTGCCGATCTACAAAGCAGCGTACCAGGAAACCGTCAACCACAATACAATACCTCAAATGCTAACTATGGTGATAGCTCGGGATATGGAAGTTTGCGTGGAAAGGTGGCACCAACTCCCGTAAGTAATTTACGTAGTTATTTTGCAAAGGTCCGAAAGGGAATATAAGTGCAATTGTTCTTGTGTCCGAGAAAAATATCTTAAAAATGTTTCCCTCTGCTGGTAATATGTACATATCGACTGCTGAGTGGAAGATCACTCTATTTCAAAATACTTTTAAAAAACGCCCTATCTCAGAGTTTGTTTCAAAAACTCCCATTTCAGCTCAAAATATATGACGTTTTCGTTCAGATAGTGCGTTTTTGAAACTCAAACGAATTTTGAAACAGGGTGTTATTGAACAAAATCTGAGATAGGGCGTTTTTTGAAAGTATTTTGAAATAGGGTGATCTTGCACTTAGCAGTATAAACATACATACATACCAAGCTGTTTGGATTTCAAAAATTCCGCTTTTTTTCTTGAGAGAGAAGGGGTTAAACCTCTTGGTCATGCACTGGCTGTACACCGCTGTGGTTAGACCCATCCTCATCTATGGCGTTGTTGTTGTACTGGGTTGACTTGTACGGTAAACTCCAAGCAAGCTTTAGCGCAGTGTGACACCAGATTTGGACACGCAAAGATCTTGGAGACCATACCCCAAAATCTGAAAGTCGTGGACTACACCATACCTACCGGTCACGGCCCAAACACCAAGTTCTTCACCAAAATCGCTAGGAGGGAGGAATGGGAGGAGAGGCACATTCTATACCCGCATTCAGCCTTCATATTTACAGGCGGCTCAAAGCTTAACGGCAAGGTGGGCAGCGGCGTCTACCCCGAGTACCTTTCACTTTGCTTAAGCATTAGACTACCCAGCCACTACAGCGGAACTTACAGCCATAGAGGAGGCTGCTCGCTGGGTCTTATCGAAAAACCGCACATCTGTGTCTCT
Organism: Sphenella marginata; assembly: GCA_951509765.1. Lineage (NCBI taxonomy): Eukaryota > Metazoa > Arthropoda > Insecta > Diptera > Tephritidae > Sphenella > Sphenella marginata. The sequence continues at coordinate 87,595,532 of OX608080.1, read as the reverse complement.
ATACTACACTACTTCGAAAGTAGCTCTAGACTGTAGGCAATCGCTCAATGAACTGTCTTCCAAATGCTCCACAGTGGTGGTATAGGTTCCAGGCCATAGCGACATTCCTGGAAACAGCGCTGCTGACGTGCTGGCACGGGAGGCCACGGAGCAATCGGAGAAGAACCACACTAGGAGTATCTCCCCGCCTCTCGCCACGACTAAGCTCTGGCTTCTACGGGAATTCGAGAAAAAGGCAATCACTAGATGGGCTAGGGAAACGACATGCGAGGTGTCCAGGCAAACTTGGCCCCGCATCTGCAACAAACGAACCGAGTCCATACTCAAACTCAACCGACCCTCCCTTGGACCGTTGATTGGGGTGCTTACGGGACACTGTCTCATGGGTGTACATGCTAAACACAGTAGCAATGAAAAGAGTGAAAAAATTAAGATTTTTGATATTCAAATCAAAATTAAAATCATATAGGGACCATTTTTTTTCATATTCAAATGATTTAAGTATTTCTCATTTTGAATAGGTTTGAAATTTTAAGTTTAAAATCCATCTGAACTATGCTTCTATTTTATAGAAGATATTACATTTAAATAAAAAATCGAATATTTCACCAATTTCTTGTGAGTTGCAAGAATGGATCAGTTTGTTAAGTAACATAAAAACAAAGAAAGAAAAAATATCCCCATATACAATTCTGACATTTCAAATGTTCAACTAATTTCTCCGAGTAGAGTAGACCTATGATTAGAGCTGGTATTGCCAATTTTTGAGGTACATTCAGCCTTTTTCATGATATATTTGTACCTAATACTAGCTATAAATTTATATTGAAGGTAGTACACCAAGAACACTATAGCGCCACAGAAACAAGAAGTTCAGCGTCGCCACCGAGAAGTATTGGGGGTTACAATGGCTTAGGAGCGCCAAATGGAGCAACACCAGTTGGCCAGTCATACAATTACCAAAATCATGGTTCACTTGGACGGACGGGCGTTGGTTATAATGGTGCTCCAGCACAGCAAAATTCAAAAAATCTATCGGAACTGGATTCGCTGCTAGAGGATTTGAGTAACGCGAGATACAATAGTAGTTATGAGAAAAAAGGTAAATGTTCAGATTGATAAACATTTTATAGTGCCTTAGAGTTATAAGTATGTATATAGTCTGACGGAAATAGTTAACGGGTGACGAAAATTGACCCGCGACGAGAAGTATTTTAAAAATATATTTTGGAACTGAGATATACTTAAAAAGCCAGAAACAGAACTACTTTGAATTAAGTACTGAGGTCATTGCTGGTTTTCCACATACTTTTTTCTTCCCTGAGCAGTCAGCGAAATACAAACAGTTACTGGGTAATCCGCGATAGCTGAACATTTCGAAAATCCGTTTCGTAAGTCAAAAGTCAAGAACAAATATTTGCTATAATCCGAAAGTTCAGAAGCCCCATGGTAAAAATAAACACGCTATCTTGGAACTCAATGCAACTTTCGATATCACGAAAAGGAGCTGCCTATATGTCGATATGCCCAATTCGACTTGCAAAAACTTATACAGCTACCCCAAATCAGGTTGAAGAAAACCTCCAGCTCTGTTAGGAACCGCGAGCTCTACATTTATAAAGACCCATGTTGCCGAATGTTGAGTTGAAATATCTTCGATAGTAGCGCAACCAGAAATATCGGGCATTATGGTTGTTTTGTTTGTTTGTTTCATTGGTTTCAAAATGCGGATGACTATACTAGGATAGATCCGTTAATGATCTATATTAATTTAAGACAGTTTCTTTGTTGGATGTTAGTCTTAATAAATAATATAATCAAACAATTTTCATTACAGAAAATATAGTGCCAACGAGTTACAACTCCATTTCCAAGTATAACACCTATAATTCTAGTGATGAGCGGCCAACGATCGATAGTCTTCTTAACGAAATGGATAATGCTTCGAATTATGCTGTACCCAATGGGTAAATATTTGATTTGATATTGTTTTGTTTTTCATCAATTTAACTGTTTTTTTTTTTATCTGATTTAGTAGCCTTACTAAGTCACCAACTCCTGGTCGTCATGTTAGTATCACAGTGCGCGAAACAAAAACTGAGACGCTTGGACCGGAGGGACCAGGTCAGCAAAATCTTCATATTTCGAATATCTTCTTCAGCATATATTTTGTAAATATTTAATAATTATGTTTTACTTAATTTTTAGTCGGTCTTGTTGACAAGGAAATCGTGCAACATAAAGAGACATATTTGTCTAACCAAACGACGCCGCATGGGTATGCATCATCGGCCACAAAAGAGTTGGATGATTTAATGGCTTCTCTCTCAGATTTCAAGGTAAGATAAATGAAGAACTACACTTTTAGATAACAGGACATGATTTTGAGAGGTCTTTTTTTAAAAGTTATTTATCAAACATAAAGTAAAGTCGTATAACAAGAAGCATCTAGCTCAATCTTTGCGCTTTAATTTACTGCACTATATTCATGTCTGCATTAATTTTTATTGTCACGATGGGACATACCACGAGCAGGGTAAATATTTGGTATGGTATTGATAGCGGGGTTTCGGCGGCCTTGCAACTTTCTGTAGTTGGTGTCAGAAAGAGTTGGCGCGGCGTAATTAATTACCGTCAGCTAATTGCGAATAAGTTTAAGGCTATTGAGATGGCATTACTAGTGAAGGTAGGGCCGTTGTGAAATATAACATCCAAGATTTTAGGGAGGTTGTTGTTGTTTTTGATATTAACAGTCAAAATAGTAATCAGGCTCTTTTAACGTAAGTCCAAGGAAACGCGTAGTTTCAACAGGGTTGGACCAGAATGGCATTGGTGTTAGAAGAGTGGGTTCGATAGAACAGGAAAAAAAATATTTAGTGTCATGAGGGAATAAGTAAGAGTTTATCCAGTCACTGAATTCACGTTCTACCTCAGCCAACTCTGATGGTTGGGTATCTATAACGAGATTCACAGGCCGAGATCTGAGATATCTGTCCATCGACTCTGTGTGGAGTTCATATAGGGCCCGCCAATGCACAGATCAAACGGCAAGTTGATATGGTGAAGGATCTGCTGTTTTCTATGATGCTTCCTTATGTCTCAGGTGGCGGGGCTTCATCCTTATCTAAGCATATCGAACTCTTACAACAGGGTTACACTGAAATACTGTTGCAACTGTTCAAACTCTTACGTACGCGTTTAATCTGTTATAGTCTCTAGATACCAAGCGTGGATAGGGCACCGTTGACCCGGAAACCAGAGTCGATGCGAATTTCAAGTCGTCTCTTACGCCAGGTTTCCCTTCCCCGGGCATTTTCTAACCCCCTAACCCACAGTGGATCGAAGTGTGCGTTCAGATATTTAAAGCGCTCAAAACGGCAGTCGTGCAGTGCTGGTTACGTTAGCCATATTGTACGGTACGCTCCGGTACTCTCATTTGGTACTGCCCGACTGTCGTGGTAGCGATTCGGTATGACCAGTGTAACCTTCTAGGTCATGTCATCTCTCCTTTCGAAAGGAAAGAGAAGATAGATAATGAGAGGCATCATATCCGTAGATCAACCATCGAGTTGCACATCATTACCTTTGTGCATATTGGTCGCCTCTTACGACCGGTATGCCTACCGCGGGCATATTCTAAACTGCAACCCGCAGGGTTGGCCAGAGTAGTATGGTATCTGATAACTTCGAAACCGCCAATGATAGGAAGAAGCAGTTTTCCGCCCCCGTTGCGTCTCAACGTTTTTGCTTTAAGGTCCTGTATAAGAGGATCTGCGGGATTGATGAGTTGTACTTAGTCAAAATCTCTTCCCATGTCTGCTGCTTTCGCGGGGAAATTGGGACCGATTTCGGATATTCTTCCCGCAGGAATAAATCGGCCTAATATGCACGTTGTCACTTGCGAAGCGAATACATTTGGCGAGTCGAACGGATTGGCGAACTCACCTAAAATTTGCATTGTGAGTGGCGAATGAACTTTTTCGCCTGTCATGTTATGTTGCCATTCAAACAAGTTCAAAAAGTTCATCCGAATATGACGTTTCTGTCATTTTTGTGTCATTTGCTTATGTTTTTATTTATTTATTTGTGCAAAAGAGTGCGATGTTTGTGTAATTGTAGTAGGTAGCGAGGATGATGTGCGTCAATTGGAAATGGCAGCTCATACCGAGATCATAAAAAGTGGTACTAGTTCGGATGCAGATGGGCTGGATGTGGGAAGTAGTGGTGCAAAGAAACGTAAAACCCAGTGGCACCAATGGTGATTTAATGATAGTTGAAGACGTTTTGCAATCACATCCACTTGAAGTGCGTATAACAATTGGCAATAGCGCAAAAGGTGCGGATGAATACATAGTGGTGCGCCTGCGTTACTGGTTTTGTCACTGCAGCAACATTACAAAAAATCATACCAGATCTTATCTGATCCATTTAACAAATGTGGAACTCTTGCTTGAATTTAATGAAACAAATACGGGCTTTGGTTCCAAAACAAATTGATTTACATATATTTGAAAGAAGAATGTTTACCCACTACTCGCCCCTCAAGCAGTCTTGTATACTTACTTATGAGGAGTATGTCACTTACTTATGAGGAGTATGTTGCATCTGCGCCGAACGTTGAACCGGAGCTTGTCAGTAGTAATCATATTTTTTACCGTGCCATCGTTAACGCACATTGACCTAGAGGAACTATCATTTAATTTAATTAAAAAACACACAAAAGTTGTTTACTCACTTTTATATTGTTTTATTTTCGGTTATAATACTTTTTTCTATCAAAATATATGAATAAACACAAAACTTGTCGCTTCTTTTTCTCAATTGCGAATGAAATAAGCATTCGTCAAATTTTGACACATTTGGCGAAGCGAATCTAAGTTTTTCGATACTGGCAATTCGAGAAGTTCGTTTTCGTCACTCATTCGCATCTTTTTGACGAATTCGCCACAGAGTCGCATGCCGCATTTCGAGACTGCGAAATGCGACAAAATTTTCATTCGCTTCGCATGTGGCAATATGCGTATAAGGCTCAATCAACAACCTCGATACTCTAGTGAAACCCATTCTTTTCTCAAATGCTCTATTGTTTGTTCGAATAGTTCGATCTGCCAACATTAAGCTGGAATCATTGGTGCGTTATCGGTATCCTTATAAAACAGCTGATTCGACCAACCGTATGAGAAGCAACGTAATCGATTATTGGTGCTACTATCTGTAGCGTAAGCTTTGCCAATCAATTGTATGTTGATTTTCCCTTACTTTAAGGAGACGAATACAGCGATACGACCACCAGTTACTTGTACAATTTATTTGCCGGCAATTGAAAATTGTTTCTACATATAAATTCTATAGCACAAAGTATCGAAAAAATTTAAATTTGGTGTCATGCTTAAAAAAATTGGGTCTTGACTAACTAGCTGGTATGCCTACAATACACCGGTTTGATCTTCCTTTTGCCGAGCCGTGTACTTATTATGCTTGTGTTTGTCCTCTAACAACCAGATGTCATTTAAATCATCTCAAGCTAATAGCCCCTCCAGCAACATGTGATATACTCCTGTTGATGTCAATGATTTGGAGGTCGACATCGTCAAAATAAACGGCAAATTTATTCCAGCACACGCAACAGATCCAATGTCTTTGTCGAAGGGATTGCTACAGCGATGGCAATTTCTGTATGGGACGTGCCGAATCAGACTCAGTGTAAGGCAAATTGCACCGTTACTACATTCCTTTAGTTTACAAATCATGTCTCAAATGGCTTTAGAAAAAATCTGCACACCAACGTTATTTATACTGATTTCAGCAAAACATTCGACAAAGTGTGCCACTCTTTACTTATTCATAAACTGGATCAGTTGGGTTTCCAGCCGGGTCTCAATCGCAGAATACGAAAGGTAGTGTTTAAAAATTGTGAATCCGATGTTATCTATGTCTCTTCAGGAGTTCCTCAAGAAAGCAATCTGGGCACGATTCTGTTCTTGTTGTTTATAAATGATATTTCTGCAGTAATAGAATTTTCGAAAATGTTAATGAATGCCGATGATGTAAAGCTTTTCATGTCATCCGGTGTCGGCAAACTATGGTCGACAGTCAAGGCCCTATCGGTGATAGCGCGAGCGCATTCTGCCGGCAATTTATACTGCATTCTCCTGCGGATAGGGCTAAGAGAAAAGCCATTCGACATGCGCACAAACACAAACAAACAGCCGCACCCATTGTCGTCTCCGTCGCAGGGGTTAAGGAAGCTATAAGGTAGGCGAAACCTTCTAGAGCACTCGGACCCAAAGGAAATGCCATGAAGATGCTGAAACACCTCGGCCACGAGGGGAACAAGTACTTGGCGGCTCTATTCAACCTCTCCCTGACCACGTTCGTTATACCAGATATCTGGAAACTGTGGTCCCCCTCCTAAAACCTGGGAAGCCGGCGAATCAAGGAGATTCTTATCGTCCGATATCTCTCCTCTCGCCGGTAGTGAAGTTGTTAGAGGCTATCTTGCTCCCATACTATACTGCAAACCTACAGCTGGCCAATCATCAACATGGCTTCCGTAAAAATCACAGCACAACATCGGCATTGAATGCCATCACGACGCAGATTAACTTCGGTTTGAACCAACACCAACCAAACCACAGGACGGTTCTCGTGGCACTTGACCTGTCGAAAGCCTTCGACACAGTCAACCACGCCACACTCTTTAAAGACCTGGAGGAGACACCGCTACCTGCCGGCTTAAAACGATGAACCGCCAACTACCTAAACGGTCGGCTGCCGTCAGTGCAGTTTCGAAACCCCAAAATTCTAGGGTTTATATTCGACAATAGCCACCTTCGCTAATCATGCCACCGCAATAGCTTCAAAGGTACAAAGCCGCAACAAGATCCTCAAGTCACTGGCCGGCAGTACTTGGGGCTAAGACAAAGAAACGTTGCTGGTCACCTATAAGGCTATTGGCCGACCGGTTATTGATTATGCTGCGCCCATATGGTCGCCTAACCTTCACGACACCAACTGGAGGAAATTGCAGGTCTGCCAAAACACCGCAATCAGAACCGCGACGGGTTGTTTGCTTATGTCTCCTGAGTCTCACCTTCACCAGGAGGCTAAAATGCTCAACGTTCGTGAGCATGCGGAACTTTTAAGTAGGCAGTTCCTTCTGAACTGTCACAGACCCAGTCATCCAAATCGACAGCTATTGGATGAAACTCCTATATATGTACTCCTATACAATTAACAATTATAGTCTTGAGCAAATGTATGATTTTGTTGCCCTTGGGGTTACTATGGACTACAAACTCAGTTTCAGCTGCCGCATTAACGTAACATTCAATAAAGAGGCGTTCTAGCATTCCTTAAACGATGGTCTAAAGAATTTAGCGACCCTTATGTAACTAAAGCTCTCTTTACTACATTAGTCAGACCGATACTTGAATACGGTTCTATAATTTGGAACCCGCGTTACCAGGTCCACGTGTTCAAAAACAGTTTTTACGAGACCTTCATTGGGATCCCTTCTTTAATTTTCCATCGTTTACGAGTCGGGTGGGACCCTTTCTAGTCGGAGGGAAATGCTTGGAATTGTTTTCATGATTAAATTACTAAATGGTTCAATCACAAGCAAGTTTCTTTTGAGCCAAGTTAACTTCAATTTACCTTCTCGTCCATCAAGGCATTTTAAGCCACTTATCTTGAAACAGTGCCAAACCAATTTTAAATTACATAAATGAGCCTTTTCGTTGTTTGTTTGTCAAGATTATAACTCTCATTCTGGTACGTTGATATTTCGGACTCACTCTGCAGCATAAAAAGTCAATTCTTTCTATCCTAATTACATAGCAACAAATTGCTTTCATATCCTTTGATTCTTATTTTTATTCTTAATAATAACTATCCGCTGTCAACTAATTATTTATTAACGTATATTATATCTACCTTACTTAGCTGATGAGGTTTTCTCTGTAGCTGAGCAGTTTTAGATCTCGACGATTAACAAACCAAAGCCTTTCAACGACTCGGCACGAATGAACAATCCGTGCGTCATGCGGATGCTCCCCTCGCGCCGGTCGGGCGGGATATGGCAGGTAATTCGATGGGAATTATTATTTCAAAATGTACTTCGTATTGCCCTTGTTCACCACTTGTTCATCACTTGTTTCCGCTTCTTTTTCTAGTTTTAAGTAAGAAGAACAAATTGGGGGAGCAGTTTCCTTGTCCATAGAAAGGTGTTCTTTCATTTACTTGTGACTCATTTGGCTGTGCTTAAGTTTAAAAAACACTCTATACATATGTCACTTATTAGGGCCACCCGAGTTAGGATGCAGAAGCTTAGACACTGACAACATCTGATAAAGCGGCTCTGGGAGTATTCGAGAGAAAAAGCTTCTTTGAAAAATGACCCAACCTTACGCGTTAGCGAGGGCGAGTTCAGAAGAAAATTTTTAATTAACGATGAGCCGTATGAGCGGCCGCCGCCGTGTTGAAGACTTCCCAGCAAAAAATTTATTTCCTTTGTAGATGCCGTTCGGATTCGGCCAAAAACTGTAGGCCCTCTAGTTTGTAAGAAAAAATTCAAATCAACACACCACAAAATGGAAGAGAAGCTCGCAAGAGAAATCTCGACAAATTCCAACGAATTATGATGTTGTTGTTGTTGTTTTAGCAACAAACTCACTCCCCGAAGGTTTTGGGGAGCGATGTCGAAATAACAGTCCTTGGTCGAATATGAATCCGGTACGCTCCGGTACTCCCTTGCGGTACTGCCCGACTGTCGTGGTAGCGATTTGGTATGACCAGTGTAACCTTCTAGGTCATGTCATCCCTCCTTCCGAAAGGAAAGAGAAGATGGGTAATGAGAGGTGGGAGGCATCATATCCGTAGATCAACCATCGAGTTGCACATCATTACCTTTGTGCATATTAGTCGCAACTAGTTAAATGGTTAAATAGGAAAATTGAAAGAATTTTTATTTTTTTAATTTGAAATGCCTCCACTCAATCATGTATATCACATGAAAAAATTGAGCAATTCTAAAAAGGGTTTAAAAAATATAGAAACTAATAAAATTTGCAATAAACAGTCACGCCGCTCTGCTGGCAAGAATAAGTTCGACAAAAAGGAGCACTAAAAATGTGAATGTGTTAGGTGCTGTTGTCTAACTACGTTTTTGGTAAAAAGTTGTGCAGCAATTTTTTTTTGCCCAATTATTTCCAGTGAATGAGTGACAACAAAACGTTCTTACTTAGCTGATGAGGTTTTCTCTGTAGCTGAGCAGTTTTAGATCTCGACGATTAACAAACCAAAGCCTTTCAACGACTCGGCACGAATGAACAATCCGTGCGTCATGCGGATGCTCCCCTCGCGCCGGTCGGGCGGGATATGGCAGGTAATTCGATGGGAATTATTATTTCAAAATGTACTTCGTATTGCCCTTGTTCACCACTTGTTCATCACTTGTTTCCGCTTCTTTTTCTAGTTTTAAGTAAGAAGAACAAATTGGGGGAGCAGTTTCCTTGTCCATAGAAAGGTGTTCTTTCATTTACTTGTGACTCATTTGGCTGTGCTTAAGTTTAAAAAACACTCTATACATATGTCACTTATTAGGGCCACCCGAGTTAGGATGCAGAAGCTTAGACACTGACAACATCTGATAAAGCGGCTCTGGGAGTATTCGAGAGAAAAAGCTTCTTTGAAAAATGACCCAACCTTACGCGTTAGCGAGGGCGAGTTCAGAAGAAAATTTTTAATTAACGATGAGCCGTATGAGCGGCCGCCGCCGTGTTGAAGACTTCCCAGCAAAAAATTTATTTCCTTTGTAGATACCGTTCGGATTCGGCCAAAAACTGTAGGCCCTCTAGTTTGTAAGAAAAAATTCAAATCAACACACCACAAAATGGAAGAGAAGCTCGCAAGAGAAATCTCGACAAATTCCAACGAATTATGATGTTGTTGTTGTTGTTTTAGCAACAAACTCACTCCCCGAAGGTTTTGGGGAGCGATGTCGAAATAACAGTCCTTGGTCGAATATGAATCCGGTACGCTCCGGTACTCCCTTGCGGTACTGCCCGACTGTCGTGGTAGCGATTTGGTATGACCAGTGTAACCTTCTAGGTCATGTCATCCCTCCTTCCGAAAGGAAAGAGAAGATGGGTAATGAGAGGTGGGAGGCATCATATCCGTAGATCAACCATCGAGTTGCACATCATTACCTTTGTGCATATTAGTCGCAACTAGTTAAATGGTTAAATAGGAAAATTGAAAGAATTTTTATTTTTTTAATTTGAAATGCCTCCACTCAATCATGTATATCACATGAAAAAATTGAGCAATTCTAAAAAGGGTTTAAAAAATATAGAAACTAATAAAATTTGCAATAAACAGTCACGCCGCTCTGCTGGCAAGAATAAGTTCGACAAAAAGGAGCACTAAAAATGTGAATGTGTTAGGTGCTGTTGTCTAACTACGTTTTTGGTAAAAAGTTGTGCAGCAATTTTTTTTTGCCCAATTATTTCCAGTGAATGAGTGACAACAAAACGTTCTTGGATGATCAAGGGAAATGTTTTGGCTTTAATATTCTACTACTTAAACACAAATTGCTGAGTTATAAATAGGAAAAAAATGGGTCACCCGAGCTTTTAATCCAGATTGTGGGAGAACTATGAGTAATATAAAAATTTGAATAGCAAATTAGGATTTTACTTAAAAGACCTTTGCCCAACTCGCCTTCGAAACGGGGATAGCACCAGTTTTTTTTGTTACACCTTTTTATGAAAATAAAACGGAGTCAACGTACGAAAAAAAAATCGCCAAAAATCAACGGTAACGCCTTGATACTTAACCAAACTAAGTGTTCTACAAAACTGGTTACTCGGAAAGTTTCTTCTTCGTATTTTCAATTCTCTTTAAGACCACCGTTTTGAAATTGCCAGATTTGTTCATGAGACATACATGATTAAGTGGAGTCATCTTTTTTTTCAATAACGGTAATAACGATGTACCGATTTATCTCAAAAATGTTACCATAGAATCAAAGATACAGTGCACTCGCGAAAACTCGAACACACGATAACTCGAACATTCGGAAACTTGAACATTTTTTTTTCTCCATTGACTACTTTAAAACTCGAACAAAATGTAGCTACTCTAAAACTCGAACAATTATTTTCTTTTTTTCATGGAAAAACAGGTTAGAAACTGTCGTTTTGCATGTGCTGTAACGGCCGATATTCAAATTTTTGTCGTTATGTGCGTCTTTTGTTTCATTCTAAGGCGCCGCACTGGCTAGGTCTCGTGCTAATTACGGAACTTTTCTTTTAAGTTGATTGATATTTGTCAGTGATACACGGGATTTTGCGCGGTTAGGATCTAATTTATTTGCGTGTTATAATGGGACGAAAACTAAATGTTTTAAGTTTAGCAAAAAAGGCTGTATTGAATGCGATAGAAAATAAGAAACATCAAACCAAAATCACTGCTTTTTTTTCTAATACATAATTTGTAAACAACATTCATATTTGCTAGCATTTTTTATTAAATAAACTGGCAATGAACTACAAAACATCAAACCAGAGAATCCCTTTGATTAATAATACCATAAAATTGGACAGGGTATAAAAACTGTTAAAGAGAATACATATATCGATTAAAAATACATAACGTTCGAAAACTCGAACATTTCGATAACTCGGACAGGGCTGGTTTTCATTAGTTCGAGGTTTCGCGAGTGCACTGTATTCTCGATTTTCGGAATCAGGGGTACATACGAATTTCATAACTTCGTTCTGATTTTTTTTTTTGGCTGTAAACCAGTGTTAATCACTTCTCAACAAAAACTCAATGAGACCGTTAATCATTACCATGCAAATGTCCGAAACAAAAAACAACCATGTCCTCATTGTTGGTAACGTTTCGTAATTTCAACGGAAATAAGGTTTCTAAAATTGATTCGCATGTCATTACCAGAATGAACCCAGACATGACTCCTAATGCAGAGAGAGGGATGAAAATTTTACTCTGCTATTGCTTCGGCGCCGACCATAGCATAGAAAGCAGAGCCTTGTATAGAAACGAACTTTTTTTTATTTAAATTTCGAGAACATCTTTTGTCTACAGTTCCTAAAAAATTCTAAAGAATGAACGTTATTAAAATAACCTTTCTGTTTTGTTTGTTTTTTTCGTAGGAGTTAGTTAGTATTGTGACCAGTTCATTTAAAGGCTTCCTTAACAATGCTATTTTATTTATTTTGTATAATATTCATAAATCACGGGCAGAGACGCGATATAATTTTATGAGGTCGTTTGAAATAGCCTCAATCATTCAATGCCATGGACAAAACGGTACATATGTGTGTATATATAGGCATATAGAGTGTATATTTATAAAAATAGTTATACAATAGATACATATATACACCCACATTCTGTATGTATAGGTGTCGCTATTTGCTCGTGTTTTCGTTTTGCACAGTGGTCTAAAATTTGAAAAAATCAATCACTTTATGGAGTTTAGTGAGAGCCACATATAATACAAAGAGTTGCATGCTTATACATATGTAAATGATTTATAAACTTATTTTTTTTAAATTATTCAATTACAAGCGCGGACCCCCCTTCCTTTGCTGACAAACGATTTTCTTCCGTCATGGAACAAATGTTCTTACCGAAGGCATTATCGAGAGAGCCAGTTTTTTCCAACTTGGATCTGGATACTTAAATTCTAACCTATCCAAAGACCCAGCAAGCTCGTCTTACATTAACCCGCTGTTTAGATGATGTCTAATAAGGAGACATTCCGTGTTGTTTAAGCGACATAAGTTATTTCTTTCGTTTATTTCATTTGCCCTACTACCCTCTTATAATTCGCCACCATCTTATGAAATATTCCGAAGATATAGTTTATATTTGCAAATCCCAAATCCTTGTTTTTCACAAAATCACTCTGGATCAATCGTACATATATTCACAATATGTTATATAAAATATAAAAGTGTATTCCCGGTTTCTTAGTATCTACATATTAAATGCTAATAAAAACTAGTGAAACCGAACATTAAATACCTAGTAGTGATTTGTTTTGGTATCCTAATTTACTCAGGTCTATTTTAATACCTGAAAAGTTGTTATAAAGACAACTGATTATTTTCGATTAAGAACACTTCTGATGTGAGTGGTAAATTAAATTATCACTAAATAACAAAATATAAATAGCTTTCCCCAAGTTCATGAAAGGTATGAAAATAAAAAAAAAAAAATAATAAAAAAGGCAGTAGGGTATTAACTACTTTCCCGTAAACCTTGCTTGTTTGTTATTCGATTTGCGTAATTTTTGGTAGGAGTATACTACATACTATTGGGAAGCATCTCACTAACTTTCACTGAAATACCTTATTGAAATTGCAAGCAATTACTTTTGAAAATAACAGACCTTTTTTACTGAAAAGTGGGCGGCGCCATGCCTACTTCAACAAAATCCACAAATTTTTTTTACAGTTTAGTTTTGCTTAAATAGCTTATTATGTGTGCAACATTTTATTTGTATAACATATGTATATAATTATGGAAATATCATGATTTTAATTTTACAAAGCAATTTTTCAGAACTGTGTTCAAAAAGTGGGCGTGTCCGTTTACCAATTTTGTTTATTTTTACAGCAAAGAGTAAGCTATATGTTGAACACTTCATCCAAATATCGTTTCAATAAATTAATTTTTACCGGAGTTATGGCATGAAAAGTTTTGTAGAATAATCCACCATAAAGGGGCGGGGCCACTCCCATTTTTGAAAAATTTAATGCATTCGACTTTCTTTGCCCGCGAACACTTTAGAGGTAAAATAGAAATGATATACAGCTAGTGTAAGAAAAGTGATTGCATATTCAATATATCCATGATCCTTTTCAAAATCTTTCCTATAAAATTGGGCGTGGACCTTACCTGACATCGCCGGTATTAATATAAATATGTGTGCTGAATTTGATTTTTAATATTTTGAGCGGTTTTTGATATATGATTAATTAACATTTCCAAATTTGACTCAATAAAAAGTGGGCGGTGCCACGCCCCTTTAAAAAATTTTCTTCAAAAATGTATTTGTTGCCTTAACGCTAAATCACACACCGAACTTTAGCCTTATAGGTGTATTATGTACTGAACCCAGTGGGAATAATCACTCTTTTTGTATTTTCGAAAATGTTATACATATATATATATAGAAAGTGGGCGTGGATTTTAACCGATTTTGCCTATTTTCAATAGCGTTTCGAGATAAGTGAAAGGGAACCTGCATACCAAATTTCATTGAAATATCTCAAGATTTACGCAAGTTAGCGTGTTCACAGACGGACAGACGGGCGGACATGGCTCAATCAATTTCTCTTTTCCTCCTGAACATTTTGATATATATAAGTCAATATCTATCTCGATTCGTTTATGCCGTTACATACTACCGTTAGGCGAATGAAGTTAATATACCTTGTGTGCGAAGCACTACTAGGTATAAAAAAGGCAGTAGGGTGTTAACTACTTGCCCGTAAATCTTCCTTGTTTGTTATTCGATTTGCATAATTTTTGGCAGGAGTATACTACATACTATTGGGAAGTATCTCACTAAATTTCATTGAAATACATTCTTGAAATTCCAAGCAATCGCTTTTGAAAATAGCAGAGCTTTTATGCTAAAAAGTGGGCGAACGAAGTTAATATACTTTGTGTGCGAAGCACTACTAGGTATAGTTAATTTAACAATATAACACATCTCGACTTAGGCGGTTATGGCTTGGGACCACAGAAATAATAAAATAATAATAATTTACTAAAAGATTGTCCACATATAACATGTGCTCCGCACATCAAATACAAGTAAATAAAAATAATAAAATATTAAAACAAATTTAAAAAAGATCTACTCTACTCGCCCTCCATAAAGCTTAGACACGTGCCAAGCCTTAGGCTTATTTACTCAATGTCTGATTAACTGCTTGATTACGCGTTATAAGAGGATGGCCCAAAAGCCGTTTACTCCATGTCTGATTATGGATGATGAGCTGATTATCTTCTGATAAAAGTTATTAAATGATGGACCTCTGGTTATGTGTTGATCCCGTTAAAAAATGACAGCTGAAAGTAAACATCTGATTTTATGATAACCACCGCAATTGCGGGTGTCGATTTGCAGTAGAATAGAAATTTTTCGATTGAGTCGATCGCATTTTATTTTGGTATTATGTAACTTGATGGAACAAAAACTGCACGTTTTTAATGTATTTTAAATTTGTTGCCAATACCTTACTTTTTATTCACTTTATTAGCACTTTTCAAGTCAATCGACACGACAACGACCGCAAAAATGCAGTAGAAAGATGATCGATTGAGCATTCACAGTCGCTCGTTGATCGATCTGGTCGACACTCGCAATTGCTCGATGATCGCTAATCGCTTAGTAGTCGATTATCTATTCGTATTCGACACTAGCAATAGGGGTGAAATTATTTTTCAGATATATTATTTATGTGGCCACAATGCAAATTTTGTGAATTTCTACAACAAAACCTTCACAACGACCAACTTTATTACGATAACTTAATGTTATCGTTATTATTGCCAGACTTTGAGTTAAAGGGCCTCAGGTCGACGTTGAAGTTTTTTTAGTTTTATTTTTTCCAGAATAATCATAAAAAAACTATCACGGTTTTACACCTATGTCATCGATGATAGAATTTTATTAAAGGAAACTGTGTTTAAAAACTCCTATTATATGCAAAGCTTCTGTCGTTTCTCGGTCACTGTGCATTTCTACTTATTACGAGTAAAAACAGTGGTGGTAGAAATAAAAGAAACAAACTTCAAAATGGTTGTATTCGTAAGCTGGATAGTAATCATTACTTTACAAATCAAATTACCCTCAATTTCCCGTTACAAGTAATTTTAAATGCAACCAATTCCTTTTGTTTGCGGAAAATGAATTTTTTACATTTCAATTCCTCAGAAAATATATCAAAAGTAATTTATTCGTTTTGATGCTACGAATGTAATTGTAATGGAATTGAATTTTGTTTTATAAAGCTTTTTTATTCATACAAATTTTTAATCATAAGAATATCATTATTTTTATTTTTACCGTGCTGACCCGGCATCGAGTGTGTTGAGTGATTTCTTCCATACGATGCATAAACAAAATTAAATTTTGTATGAAAGAAACTGTATAATAAAAACCCGAAAAAATCAGGGAAATTTGGAGCGAGTTTTGTGTTGGACATTATTGCATTAAAATTTATTGGTCTTCAAACCATGTACACAACAATTGTGTAAAAATTCTCCCATTTTAAATGCTCCAGATTTTAATTAACTTTAGTTAACTTGCCTGAACTTTCTTTTTATGTGGATTCCGTTACATAGCTTCTTATTTTCTCTATTATATTGAGCACAACTGTAAATATTTTACGAATAAAACCATTTTGAATTATGTATATGTACAATATTTCTAGCACTACTGTATGTATTATTTTTATTGAATTGTTTTGACAGTTCTAATGTTTTGGTTCCAAAATAGTCACAGCCGCTTTGGCTTTTCTTTTAGTTTTGCAGATCGTGCCGATCCTTGTTCGCATTATCCACAAAATTCTCGCTTTCTCCTCTTTGTATTTTTGCTATCCCATTATTTATTCATATAATTTAGTGCCTCTCCCTTTCTCGCCCGCTTGTCTGATTTTTGCAGCCGCCACTGTCGCTTATTAGCTTATAATGAGAATTCTGACAACAAATAATACCAAAAATATAAACAATATTGCACACGGCCACCATTAACAACTAGCCAACCAAACAGCCCAGTCAATTTAGCGGCCGAAATCCACACAGTCCACATGCAAATTAGCGTAAATGTGTTTCTACGACACAAAATTTAAAATTAGTTTCCTCTTTGCGACGCTTCCCATTGGTCTATTTTCGTTTTCATATTCGTTTTATATTATGTTATTATAGTACTTATCTAATTTCAGTTCACTTATGACAAAAAAAAAAAAAAAACCAAAAGCCATAACGTAACTTTTCATTGCCATTGACTTGGAGGCGTGTGGAAGTGGTTGAGCGGACACAAAAAAACCAATAATATTCTTCCTACACATGGACGAGGTGGCCGGCGTCAGAGCCAACACCATCAATGCCGTTCTGCACACTTTTCCAAAGCCACACCGCTGGCATGCAGTTGTAACCCACCACCTCCTTTCAACCAAATGTTACACTTCATTGTTCATACAATTTTTTTTTTGTGATCTTTATGTGTGTGGCATGATCTTGCAATTTGTTAGATTTCAATTTAAATTGAATGGCATTGTTTAGAAAACTGAAGCCCATAATTATTTCCAACTTGTGTGTATCTGTTTTATTCCTCGCCTCTGCTTGTGACTTTCATCTACAATTGTGTGCTGTATCCTTTCATCAGCGTGCAACTAATCCAGTACCTTCTTCCGCTCAGCTTCTGAAAAACTTTTGCTGCAAATTTTGTTATTAAAACACACATACTCGTATGTACATTAGACTGGGTCATATAAAAGGGAAATGAGAACCATAGCAATGTTTGAATATTGATTACCCTGGAACGGCCCTCCTGGCGAAAGTTTTGATTTGCAAGTATTTTGTAATTTTCAAGAAAAACCAAATTTTTTATTTGGTCTAGTCTAATGAACATAGAAAGATGTATAAGGTATTTTTGAAAATTATATTTTTGGCGTAACGTGTGCCACTACTCAGCTAAATAATTATGTATTTCTTATTGTTGTTGTGCAGAAAGAAAACAAGTGAAACAATATAAATAATATTAAAGTGTATTTTTGTAGCTGAGATAATCAGGCGGTATTTAAAACGGAATACAAAATGCATATATACATACACACATGAAAAGGCATATTCATTCACATGATAAATTGAAAATGAAAACATTTCCTTTAAAGTTTTTCCATTTATGTACATACATTGTACGGATGTGCAGTGTGTTGTTTGGTGAAGTCAAATCTTGTGGTCTTCAATCAAATTTCTGAAGATTAAAATTGATTTAAACTACTACGTAAACAGAGAATGTGTGCGAGAATGTCAAAATCAATTTGGGACATTTTCATGCGAGGGTTCCAGAGAACTACTTTGCCTTGCTGCACTTAAATGCAGTTTGCTGCTACAAGTATAAAAACAAAAATGGCTCCAATTTTCTTCTTCCCATCTTCATACTTTCTTGCTCCCATTACTTTATCTTACTGTCTTCTTTATGCTATTTTTCTTCCAAACTCTTGCTCTCCGTATCTCCCTCTTACCTTATCTTTGCCCTTAAATTCTCGTTTCTCTCGGCTTAGTCGTGGTTGCGGGTTGCCTGCAGGTGAGAGTATCCAATATTTATGGAAGTGGGAGTGTAGTGCCAACGACTTGGATGTGTATAAGTTCTGTTACCTGATCCGTCGGCGAATCGAGATTTTATCTCATTAGAAAAAAAGTATTTTCTCGAGGTGGCTCGAGCTCGTGATATGACCGAAAAAATGTATTCGAAATAAAAAGATGATACCAAAATTTTAAAGACTGCCCTTATATTTATGTCTTCGAAGTACAGTAGCAAATTTGTCCTTAAGCAAAGACTTGATATCTGTCTTTTCTATCATCTTTTTACATTATTGTTTTAATGCGACCTACAAACAGGCTGTTCGGTGTTGCTGGGACGTAGTGCGTCTATATCTATATTAGACTTAGAGTTTTCTTATTTAGGTGCATTTGTGTGATATATTTATCACGATACGCTCGTCGCTTATCGGATTTTTTATTTCTAAAAATTATATCGGCTAAGAGTCGTGTTCTAAAGCATGTGTTCAGTCTTTAGCTTACCAACAAGTTTCTCAAAAATGAATCGCATTATTCCGCAATTTATTTTCAAAGAGTTTGTGAGATTTCAAATTAATCTTCGAAATTGGTGATCCCTACGACACCTACCCATTTTTTTCTTATGAAATTTGCATTGTGAGAAGTTTCGAGTCTCTAGCTTGCCGAGATGAAATAAATTACAAGATTCCCCAATGTCGATAAGCTCGCCATATAGAAGAATTGTGTGTACAAGGTATTACATGGTCATTCATTGTTGATCTATATGTCAAGTTTCATGACTCTAGCTTACTGGGAAGTTAAATAACAATCAATCGCAGAATGCCAAGCTTTAAATCAGTTTTGCGTATATCTCGAACTGTGCGCCTCCTATCGCATATTTTCCACCTTGAACTCTCACCGAGTTGGGAACTACATATGCTCGAAGTTTCAATTGTCTAACTCAACGGGGAGTACTCTAAAAAAACTTTGTAAGATTCCGAAAATTCGTAGGAAAATGAGCGGACTACCAAGAAAGCGACTGAGTATAAAGGCAGTAAAAATCTGCTTTCGGGAATATGCTTCCCACTCGAGATGAGTCCGAATAGTTACAGTATAGAAGACTTATAATTTATATATTTATTGGGTAGCTACGATATTGATTAAATATGTGGTGAATGAAATAATAAGTCATTTCACCAAAAACTCTGCACCAAATGCTCTTGCATACAATTTCGATCTCTCTTTATTATCACAACAATATATTTTTTCACCCTAAAGGACAGGACTCCGTGAGTAAATGGTGGCCCTCGTATGTGTGGTTTCCCGTTGTTTGGAAGTTTATACAAATCACTGCATGTGACTTTTACTAAATCGCTGTTGTTTAGAGAATTTACTCACATTTCCTTAAAGAACACAATGTTAATTTAGCCTCGTTTCTTTTTGTTTTTGTTTTATCAATAGAAAAAGTTCCCACTCCTATAATTTATAGGTTTTTAGTGTTGCTAACATGAAAAATTTAGATTATTTGCTAATGTCTTTGATGACATTGTCTACTCCTGATTTATTGTAAACATCTGCCAGACTGTGGTTATATACAAAACACATAATTATTGATTTCAAAGTTTGATTGTCAGCGCTTGAAGATCTTGAGAGTTTTGTTAAGAAAAAAATGTTGTTGTTTTAATTGCTTGGACCTAACCTAAGCTCGGTTTTTAAGGGGTCCTGGCTAGAGTAGCGTTTTAAACAGCAATAGCCTTTCAGGTAGACATCTCCTTGTCGGTTTGTGAATGCTTTTTCCTATATAGAATCTAGATCTATAATCCCATTGAATTATTGCTTTGTGAATGGTGAAGGTTCTATGCAATTTTATGGTTTGTTTATTCAGATAAGGCAGGTGTGACAAAAAATCTGATATCTGGACCATCTGTTTTACAAGATATTTACATAATATGTATATCATTGTGAGTTTTTCAAAAAATACTCAATCAGAATTATCTACAACGGTAAATCTAGTATATCACATCAAGCTTTTCTAACAGATATCTTAGGAAAATGAAATCTTTCATAAAAGCAGAATTTCTATTTTTCTAGTCACTGGGTAATTAGCTGTAAAATCGGAAACCAATCCCTCTGATCTGTCCACACAAAACTCTCATATTTGATTATTGTAATCTAGATTCAGTTTTCTGCAAGATCCATGTCTTTTGAACGCTTCATTTACCATACACATGCGTGTATGTGTGTTTGTTAATAATAAAAATATTTGCACGTAGTATTTTGGAATAATTTTCCTTCTTTCTTTCTGTTTTAAATAAAAATAACTCCAAATGACCTTTCCTTGTAAAATATACTATGCACTTTTAGCGTATGTGTGTATTTACATGCAATCAACAAATGAAAATATCACTGGAATATAATAAGAACATCTAGATTTCACTTAAAAAATCTCATGCATTTTTTTTTTGTGTAAAAATATGATAAAAACTTTAAATTGTATTTTAACACAGACAACTAAAAAAATGGATGTTTCTTTTATTATCATTATTTATCAACCTTATTTTACAGTTTTTAAAGGACAGGAAAAAGACTATTTGAAAATGGATTCTAAGTTAAGCATTTGATCCCGGAATCTTTTGGAAGAAATCACGCGATTTTCGACACTTAAAAAACCTTCTCTTAATTTATTCACAATAATCGATCTAATCGTCTATAACCTAATCGGACTTTATGTATGCGACCCTAAGCCCCTTTAAAAGTGTCCACAAAATTCTAGAAATGGAAGTTGCGGATATGGAAACAAATATACAATATATGTAGTTCATCTGTCTGCTCGACCTTTAGACAAGAAAGAACAAATTTTACGAATTTTTTCGCAAAATATCTAAGTAAATTTAAATTTGATCAAATTTTACTTTAATATTTGAATACTGCGAAGGGAAATGCCCCCTTATGCGGGCCTGGGGGGTGGATAAAAGCGTCAGTGAAACTGCAGCTAAAATAAACAAATGTATGTTTGTCTGACTAAATGGCAGCGCCGTCGGCGTTTATGACCGGCATTCCTCATATACATAATTTTTTGGCAATGCGCCTTAAAGACTTTCCATTCAACGATGCTGCTGCTTACTGCCTACGGCGGCACGCTCAATTCTGTTTTTCTTTTTTATTTTTGTGTTGTTTCTTTCTGATTTTCTATAAGTATATTTTCCTTGTTGTTGCTTCGGCAGACGAATACAGAGTTATTGAGATCGCGGCACATAAAAGTATTTTCAGTTTGAAAATTTTCACCAGACGCTTAAGATCGTAGACGTGAACGTAAGGCAACGCGTAAACTTACTAAAATATTATTTAATTTTTTTTTTAATTCCGTCAATCCTTTTGCAAGAGCTACACTTCACATATTAAAGGATATAAATATTTCTTTTGTCTACCGTAGGTGAACAACGGCTCAAATCATCATCACCAGACCGTAACCGACTACGCTAAACCGAACAAGGGTGTATCGCATTTGACACAAGTAATTACTGAGACCACCACTTCTACCGTTGTAGAAGATAACGAACCAGATCAATTGGATTCTATGCTTGGAAGTTTACAAGCCAATATGAGTCGTCAAGGAGTAAATACTGTACAAAAAGGTTGCTGCAATGCTTGCGAGAAGCCAATTGTGGGTCAAGTGATCACCGCTCTGGGCAAAACCTGGCATCCAGAACACTTTACATGCAATCACTGCAATCAGGAGCTGGGCACACGCAACTTCTTTGAACGTGATGGATTTCCATACTGTGAACCCGATTATCACAATTTGTTCAGTCCACGTTGCGCATACTGCAATGGTGCTATCTTAGATGTATGAGCGGAAAGATTGGACAAGTCTTTTCTTAACAGAACTTCTTTGAGAATTCTTATCATAAATTATTTGTTTCTTTGCATTTTGTAGAAATGTGTGACAGCTTTGGACAAAACATGGCATACAGAGCATTTCTTCTGTGCACAATGTGGCCAACAATTTGGTGAAGATGGCTTCCATGAGCGTGATGGTAAACCCTACTGCCGCAATGATTACTTTGAGATGTTTGCACCAAAGTGCAATGGCTGCAATCGTGCAATTATGGAGAATTATATTTCAGCACTCAACTCTCAGTGGCATCCTGATTGCTTCGTCTGTCGGGTAAGTGATACATATGTATGCATAACTTGAAATGAGTACATTTGGGCCAGCTTTGCAGCAGGGGTTTGAGTAGGGGAGTAATATGTTCGTTTCGCTAACTGCAAATGCGCTGTTTTAATTTTGCGAAAATAATATTCGTAAGTATACATACATGCATTTTTCAATTTCAATATTTTTCAGGACTGCAAAAAGGCGGTGAGAGGAAAATCATTCTATGCCATGGAAGGCAAACCAGTCTGTCCACAATGCGTGGGAGTTGATGAGGAAGAATAAATTCAAACAAAATTGCTGGGAAAACTTCATTTCCCGTTATTTAATGAATCGGTTTTCATTGGCGGAATTTTTTTTTATTTCACAAATTTTAGTTGTATTAATTTCGAGTTATTTTCATACTTTGCAAAAAACAAACGCAGTCATCTATATATGTACATAGATACATATGTATGTTTGTAAATTTAATGTTCCTTGAATATATACATACATATATGTATGTACATGCGTTTATTAGCTACGTGGCGGGTGCAAAAATTGAAAACAAGCAGCCGTTTTTTTCGAACGTTTTAAGATACGCGGGAGCATACGATTTCTATTTTTGATAAATACTTTACGCAAGTAAATAGAGCTGCGGATGGACACACATACACACTTCTACAGACACCTGCTGCCCAAATACAAAACTACACACACACACACAACCATTCGCAGCGACGTTTGTAGCTATTTAAAAAGTTCCATAATCAAAATAGTTGGACGTTGTTTGAATCTTCCTCATCACTGCAATAAAACTATGCGATTTTTAGTGTTCGAGTTGCTGCAAAACAGACCAATAAACCTTCGAAGTTAGCCCACAAAAAAGGCGTGGCAGTGCGTGCGCAAGGACTCTTTAGCCAGCGGTATCAACACCAATGGTTGGGTGCTTGTGTCCCTGCCCGTGCTATATGGCCTTATGATGCCCCTGAACTTTTAAATTTTGCATTGTTTACAGCTGTGTCACATTGCCTCACAAATTTATATGTAACAATATTTTATAACAATCTATTACTTCTACTTTTTAAATTGACAATATTAGAATTAAATGAAAATTCGAAAAGTGGAAGTAAAGGAATGAACTAACAAGTCGAACAAATTATGAGCTAAGTTAAGTTTAGGTATTTTTAAACACAAGGCAATATTGTAATTTGTTTAATTGTAAATAAAAAGTAATAAAAAAATATATCTATTAAAAAAAAAAAACAAAAAAAAAATGTAATTAATCAAAAATCAAATCAAAATCACTAGTCCACTCGGCGCATCGCCCATCCATTGTGGAGTCTCGCGCCAGTGGAATTGAGTGAGCGCCTGCGACCTTGTGCTCTTGACGGCAATCTTGAGGTCTCATTTGACGTTGATGAGGTCAAAGGTCAATATTTCCAGAGCTTTGCAGTTCAAAGCTGTTTCATGACCTCTGATGTCCTCAACGTGCTGTTTTCAGATTTTTCGATTTGACCTTCAAAAGAGGTGGCCCTGAATACATAAATAATGTCATGTTTAAAAATACTTATATATGTATGTATAGTATAACTATATAAATGGACATTAGAGTCTCCGATATGTACCCTTTTAAATTTTTTAGTTTGCCACCTCATAATTTGTTTGCCCTGCAAACAACAACAAAATTGATAAAGTTGTAAGACCTGGAATGCATCTGCGCTTAGTGCTCCAGGTTTCAAAAGATGGCTTTTTCTAAATAGCCTACATAATGAAGATATTTCAGTTTCGTGTATGGCATTTAATTTGTTAAAAAAAAGTATGGAACTGTGAAATAACGGACACTCTAATGCATGTATATGTGAATAATTGTTGGTTATTTGTTTATTTATGATATTATTTTGCAAAACACCCACATAACTATACTCATATTAATGATAGGTATAGTTATTTATTTGTATGTATATACATATTATATAGTTTTTTAAACAAATTACAAACATTGCCTTGTATAAATAAAACAGGAAATCCCACGGATTATCTGGGTCTCCTACAAAACAGCGTTGAACATTTTGAAAACAAAATATTTTAAACTGTTCAATTTCAAGAAAAATATGACTGTTTCAGAATTTTAAGATTATATTACGTATTTTGTCGTATAGCTTATTTTATACATAGCTGTTTAATTATGATTGCGATTAGTAATCGGTTAGATTATTTTCTAAAAAGAATTGTAATCATTATTTAATTGTGTCTTTCAAATATTGAGATTCCGTAATGATTACGATTACAAATAATCAAAAAATAATCACGATTACTCTAGATTACTGAAAATAATCAGAAAGAATCAAAAAGAATCTAAATAAACAATTGATTCTTTCACGGATTCTTTTTGATTATTTTTGATTCTTTTCAATGTAAATTACCAAACAACTTTTCTCATTTCGTTTTTTTAAATTTTGAAGACATTTTTTAGTAAGTTTTTTAAAATCGTTTTTTGTATAACTATATATGCATACATGTATTGTAAATGATGATATTATTGCTATTATTCATAACAATTTATCCATTCAATGTAATCAGCCCAATTTCCCCCGTGAACAGTCCAAGGCGTCAGTCAATGTCGGATTTATCATTTGAGAAATTGGTTTTATTGAAAGCAAATTCCAAATGGGGTTAGTGTATATTTTTGTTGTTATTTTGTTATAAATGATTTTTGTTAATTTTTTGTTGTTATTTTGTTATCAATGATTATATTTCTTTATTTTGTCTTTAATATATTTATTTGTTAGAAATAAAATAATTACAAAAAAATTTCTTAAAAATGAAAAAAAGCAAAAGGAAGAAAGTTGTTTGGTATTTTGAAATGAAAATAATCAAAAAGAATCTGTGAAAGAATCAATTACTTATTTTGATTCTTTCTGATTCTTTTTGATTCTTTTTAGTAATCTGGAGTAATCGTGATTATTTTTTGATTATTTGTAATCGTAATCATTACGTAATCTAGTTGGGAACAAGATAATCGTATTGTAATCAATTATTTCACTCTCAAACACAAAGTAATCAGATTACTAATGATTACGATTAGTAATCAATTCTTAACAGCTATGATTTTATATGAGCACCAAAGAGCGGTTTCTTCAAGACTTTAAGGGCCACTTTCATAAAAGCGGGTAACCGCTAACCAGAGTTTAATTGACGTATTTTGTATGGTTAGCTGTCAAATTAATCGCCGATTAGGCTTAACCGGCTTTTATGAAAGTGGCCCTAAAAGTTAACTTTAATGTGTTTATTCGTCTTCTAACCAGGGATCGCTAATAATTAATTTTTCTTTTTTACTCAAGAAAGAATATTATTTAAATTGTTAGAATATATCCTGAACTATGCAGAATTTCAGCTTAAACAATTTGACCTAACAAACTTTTTAGTCTTGATTGTAAAGATATATTCTGTGATCATAAGTAATAAAAGCTTAATTCGATATATCACAATCGCATACGATGGACCATTGTTTTGACATTGACATAAATTTTGTTGGATCATAAATACTCTCGGAAGAATAGGTCAAAATACTCACTTTTTCTTAAGTCCACTTAAGCTGTTATTGCCTATGACCACAGAATTATTGAAAATTGTACTGTAAAAGAAGGAAAGGGGACTTTAATGGTGGAGACATGCATATTTTTATAACAATTTTTGACCTTTTACAGTTGAATTTTCATTAAATTATCTTCGAGATGTTTACAAATCATGTCATACAGGAGCCATAATACAGAAGTCATAGTGGTTTTGCACGAAAAGTAAAGTCAGCAGTAGAGTTACATACATATATACTGCGTTTAGCTCAAATAACTCATTAAAAGGTGTTTGCGTTAGTCAATTTGGAAGCTAACTTCTCGTTGATTTATGCAATTTGCATAGCGTAAACGGGTCGTGCAACATTGCACGTAATAAGTTGGTAAGCAGCCAACTTTGAATCAACCTTTCATCACCATTTGTGCCAAACACTTTTTTAGGCCCCATCAAGATCTTTCAATTTATTCTCAAAAAAACTAAATACATGTTGGTTTGGAAAATAATTACAAGAATCGATCTTGATAAGAACTTTCTCCATGCAGTCGATATTCGTCTAAAAAAATTGGCATTACTTGTACTTATTGTATGTAAATAAATACCGAGCACTGTAAACTGTGATGCGTTTTCATGAAAGGTATACAATTTCGGCACGGCCGAAGAAAACACCTTGTTTTCATATTAACATGTGGTTTTTGAAGGATTTTTCAAAGTCCCAAAAAGTTTTCAGCCTGGTATTATATTTATAAGTACACTAGAAGGGCTGGCGGTCGTTGTCCTGCCCAAAAACCCATCATGAAAAAATGTACGGCTTGAACGCTTATCAATCCATTTCTATTCTATTCTCCATCCTCCACTTCTTTATCGTATTCCACTTCGAATCCCTATCCCTATTTTTCTGGGGTCACCCCTGGTCCATATATTCATCGATATTTCTAAAAAAGTATTCACACATGGGCCTGAAGAGAACTCCTTAAAATCTTCTTTAACGGCTTTCAATTTGCACCCATACCACTCTGTATGGGTTGCATGTGCTCTGCTAGATCTTCCTCTTCTTTCATAGTACGGAAAATCTGATTTCTATGGGAGATGCTACGCCCACTTTTTCTTGAGGTGTTAGAGACTATTGCCAAGTTTCAAGATCCTTCCGTAAATATTTCCAGAGGTATACAGTTGGAAAAATATTGTTTGTATGGGAAGTGTCAGGCCAATATCGTCCAGTTGTCCGGATTGTGAACCTAAACCATATACATATATAGGCAAAGGGGCATTCAGGAAAAATGCCATAACTCGGGGACGGGTTGAAGATTTTTTTCATTCCGTCGCGCCGTTTTCAAATGATACGATCACAAATTCTTTTTATATATATAGACAGCTAAGTGCTTACGAATAAAAAAGGCTAATGAATAAAAGCCTTCGAAAAGTTAGAATTGTAGGGGTCTATCAGTCATCCAACGTGGTAGCATCTGTAAATTTACATACAAATTCTTTTCGCAAAGATGGCCCAAACAAAGCATTTTTTGACATCTTGGTAGTGATTAATAATCCCACTTTGTTTCTTTGTGACAAATTGTTATATTCCCTGCACCCTCATCATCGCACGGTGACATTGTCAGGCGCATAACAAATCTAAACGATCTAATATTTGTGCATGAACGCAATTTCTCAATTCATATTTTGGGTTGATTTTTTTTCTCTTGCCTAAATACAAAATTTGATTTCTTTCGCTTGATGAATATTAATTTATTACATTGATGAGCACGCGATGAATTTGAAAACAGCAAGAACTTGTTTTTGTTTATAGATGCAATCTTTGCATCTGTCATATACTAGTATACATACATATGTGTGCGTGCATACAGGCATGCACGTGGGACGTTCTATGAGAAAAGGCCAATGCCCATTCAAAGTCTCATTTTCTATATACATACATACATAGCTAAAGAAATGACTTTAATGACTTTTTTTTCGTTTTGAAAACAACTTCTTACTTACCAAATTATTTGGGTGAAAAACTAACTTTTTCAGGTGGTGTACGCTTTTTATACCCAGCGTACTAGTACTAGTACAAGGGTATTATAATATTGTCCACATAACGGTACTATGTAACGGCGCAAAATAATGGAGTTAGATATAGAGTTCCAGGTATGAAAGTTCTTAGGTTGAAAAGAGGAATTGATTAAGGCATGTCCGTCCGTCTGTCCGTCCGTGTTCACCATAACTTGAGTAATAATTGAGATATTTGCATGGAATTTGGTGTATTGGTTACTTTCTGGCCAAGGTACGCTGCTGTTGAAAACTTGAGTAAATATTGAGGTATTTGCTTGAACATTTCTTCAGTTAATTGTTGCCATACATTCTTGGGCCTATAGCATTGCCAAGTCATGGTATTTGTATCTCATTCTGAAAACTAACGATGGGTATTTAATGTTCCGTTCACCCGCACTTAGACTTCCTTACTCGTTATAAAGTAGTTTTAGATTATAACCAGCTATATTTCGTTCCACCCATTACCATTTTAATGTTTTTTCATAGACATACATACATATATCACTTTGTGGGGGGTATATCTTTTCAATGTAACATTAATTGAATGCTAAGTATCCTTGCAACCCTAGTTACTTACTTATATGTATATGTAGGTCAACAGCAATTTATAGTTGTATGTTTAACCGTCTAAAAGATTTTAACCTTCTAACAAAGTGCAGCACCCGACTATCATTTGGCAGTTTACGCCAATTCGAAACGCCGAGGGATCGCAGATCGTTCTCCACTAGGCCTTTCCAACGGAGTGGGGACCTCCCTCCTCCCTGTTCGAACAATAATACCTTCCGGGTTGGAGCATCGTCTATTCCCATTACATGGCCAAGCCAAATATCAATGTCTGCGTAGAGTCCATACAAGTCATCATTAAATTTTCGCCGCTACACACTGCCGGTATCACGTAGATGCCCGTAAATCATTCGACAGACCTTTCTCTCGAATACTCCAAGGGCCGACTCATCTGTGGCTGTCATCGTCCATGCTGCAGCTCGTCGAGAGAGGACTTTGCTTCCCATTTGGCAATTCTTCGCTGGATTTCTAAGCTGACATTATTGTTGGTGATAGTAAACGAAGTGCTTTACTATTTCAAACTTATGGCTGCCAAAAGTGGCGTCGCTGCCAAGGCGCGAGTACCCTTACTGTTTGCTCCAATGGCCAATTTTACTGCGTCCTTCTCCAATTTTGAGTAGGCAGAACTTACGGCGCGTTTATTTAAGCTAATGATGTAAATGTCATTGGCATACACCAAATTAAAGAAACCGTATTTTTAAAAATCAGAAATCTTTAGTGGAAGTAGTTTTCAAACTGTTCCACCCGTTACGATGGAATAGCTCACATGATCTATGTATGTATGTAAATAAATATGTATATAGATACTATGCAATTTTTCGTTTTCATATTTTTATCTCGTAAGAGCAACATTATTGAATGGCGAAATGATCTTAGCAATGAAAATGTTAAATGCTGGCGACAAGGCTAACAACAACAACAACAACAAGGATACTAATTATATAGCTGCTTACACATTACATATCGAGCCGAATTTTCGATTTTTTACTGTAGAAAGGAATCGATAGCCCATCATAAATACATACTTAAACAGTCGATGAAAAGTTATTTCTAAAGAATTTATTGCGAGAGCTAATTTGGGTAAATTAAGATTATATATACATATATATATATGGCGCGATATACAACAGTTATATCATCAACCTCCTAGGAGATTTTTGCTTGGGAAACTTGAATTGTTCATAATAAGAGATCTGGTTTATACGCATATTGTCACTTGCGAAGCGAATACATTTGGCGAGTCGAACGGATTGGCGAACTCACCTAAAATTTGCATTGTGAGTGGCGAATGAACTTTTTCGCCTGTCATGTTATGTTGCCATTCAAACAAATTCAAAAAGTTCATCCGAATATGACGTTTCTGTCATTTTTGTGTCATTTGCTTATGTTTTTATTTATTTATTTGTGCAAAAGAGTGAGATGTTTGTGTAATTGTAGTAGGTAGCGAGGATGATGTGCGTCAAGTGGAAATGGCAGCTCATATCGAGATCATAAAAAGTGGTGCTAGTTCGGATACAGATGAGCTGGATGTGGAAAGTAGTGGTGCAAAAAAACGTAAAACCCACAGTGGCACCAATGGTGATTTACTGATAGTAGACGTTTGGAATCACATCCACTTGAAGTGCGTATAACAATTGGCAATATCGCAAAAGGTGCGGAAGAATACATACTTAAGCAACATTACAAAAAATCATACCAGATCTTTTAAATCCATTTAACAAATGTGGAACTCTCGTTTGAATTTAATGAAACAAATACAGGCTTTGGTTCAAATACGAATTGATTTACATATATGTATTTGAAAGAAGAATGTTTATCCACTACTCGCCCCTCATGCAGTCTTGTACAATGGACTTCACTTACTTATGAGGAGTATGTTGCATCTGCACCCGGAGATTGTCAGTAGTAATCATTTTTTTAACGTGCCATCTTTTACCCACATTGACCTAGAGGAACTATTATTTAATTTCATTAAAAAACACACAAAAGTTGTTTACTACTTCTATGTTGTTTTATTTTCGGTTAAAATTCTTTTTTCTGTCAAAATATATGAATAAACACAAAACTTGTCGCTTCTTTTCCTCAATTGCGAATGAAATAAGCATTCGTCAAATTGACACATTTGGCGAAGCGAATCTAAGTTTTTCGCTACTTGCAATTCGAGAAGTTCATTTTCGTCACTCACTCGCCACTTTTTGGCGAATTCGCCACAGATTCGCATGCAGCAATTCGAGACGGCGAAATTCGACAAAATTTTCATTCGCTTCGCATGTGACAATATGCGTATTAATATCTCAGACTTTTTGCGTCGTTTGATAGCTTTTGCGGATTTTTCACAATTCTAGGACACCTTCTTACGTTTGGATTTAATTTCTCTTTGAACGAAGATACTTAATGTTGTGCTCCGGAGGTTACAAAAATCCACCGTTTCCGTCCCAGCTACAGATTGCTTGGGAAACTTGAATTGTTCATAATCTATTTTTCTTCAAGAATTTGGTTTTCCAGTCACGTTCCACTGCTCCATAGTTTGTTGAACTCTATATGGTGCTATAACACCCATGCCCGTTTCAATAGCCATTATTTCTCTTTATCGCCACCCGCGAGACCCTTTTGCTGAGATTTTTACCTTGTTAACGGTAATAGGATTAACGCAAATAACGTAAATTTACTTGATTTCACATCATTATGAGGTAACTCCGTTTTTTGATTAAAATGAATTAAAATACCGAAAATGATGGCCGTTTTGCCCGTGTTTTTAAATCGGTAATTTTTAATAGAATTACTGACATTCTAATGTACATTGCATTAATCAAAGCTGGATCTGAAATATCACAATATAAACAACAATATCTTAACCAAATGTTTCAAAATAGTATTAAACTTTTTGTAATATTACAGGACTGCCGGCGGCCCTTCCAAGGTGGATCTTTCTTCGATCACGAAGGTTTGCCCTACTGCGAGACACATTATCACGCCAAGCGTGGCTCTCTATGCGCTGGTTGCTCTAAACCAATTACAGGTCGCTGCATCACTGCCATGTTCAAGAAGTTCCACCCGGAACACTTTGTATGCGCCTTCTGCCTCAAGCAACTCAATAAGGGAACTTTCAAAGAACAAAACGATAAGCCATATTGCCACGAATGTTTCGAAAAAGTTTTCGGTTAAAGCCTGCTTAAATGTATGAATTGAAGTGAAAAGCCCGTCAGTACGTCATACATTACATAGATAAATATTATGTATATTGCGATGTTAACTGTTTTTTATGGAATGAATTAAATTTCTTATATTTTGTCATTTCTAACTATTTTTATAAAATTTTAAAACAATGTCAAGCAAAACGTTCAAACACCAATTATAGAATAGAAAAGGGCCAAACTAAAGTCCAAATGGTATTGTAATGCCTAAGTAGTTGTAAATGATTTTTGATTAATTTTTAGTTGCCAAATGTAGCTAATGCTTCAACTTCAAAGGACGATAAAATTTCAACAAAGTGGAAATAAGATAAGTAGTTCCACACTTTTGGACACCTTTGATGTCTTTAACTAAAATCAAAAATCGCAAACCGATTTCATGTGAAAACGGTCAAACCGGCCCAACTACTAAATTTTTATAATTTTGTTACATTAATTTAATCTTTGCACTAACGTTAACGAAATTGTGTTAAATTTGAAAGCATAATATTTTATAATTCACTGTTACCAAGCCGATATAATAAGTCTTTGTGCACATACTTATAGTATATATATATATAAAGTGCTGAAGTTAAATATAAATGTAACAATTGTTGATATAATATCGCCAGCATTTAATTAAAATTCACAATTATTAAAACAAAAAAGCGAGACAAAACTTCAATAAATAAATTTACAAAATAACAATGATGTTTATTGCTTCACATATGTAAAATAAACCGTAAACTCATTTATTTTTCTACGCATTTATATATTTACCTCCATATATGGACATATACATAAATATTTATGTATCGGAACACTGAATTTGTCACTGACAAATCCTCGTGCACCTCACTTACAAGTGAAAAGGAACTAGACATCTAAGTCAGTAGCATCTAGCTTCCAACAGTACACTACCCCAAAATCTTTGACGTGACGTTGGATAACATGCTCACTTTCGCTGTTCACCGTTATTGCTACCAAAGCACAAAGTAGGAACATAATCGGGGACAGTAACTGGGCAATAGACAAATAAACGATGTTAGCAACGTCCAATGTAATCGCCAGCCGGTTTTCAGCTACGCGTCGCTTGATCCACGGGTGCGGGCACTCAACAGCATCGGTAAACTCAAATGATCTTTATAAATTGTTCGCAGTATTTTCTCGGGTGCACTATACATATAAGCTATAGTTTTTTCATCTTTATGAAACTTTCACAGTGGTCATATATTGTTGTTCCCAAGATAAATATAGCAATAGTTGGGCATAGCTAGGAATGTGTTTAATTCAAGTTAATGATATTTTATACATGGAAACGTGCCGTATCACTCGAGCCATTTGCCCAAAAGCGGCTTAACTATATAAAACATGGTTCCGATCGAATGGCATCGAATAAGAAAAGGAACCTAAGCGAATTGTAGCACATTATCAATTCAAATTTGACTCCATAAGAATAACATTAGACCAACTTTAATTTTTAGTTGATCTTTGTAATTTTCCGTACATCGGCTCAGCCCTCGTTTAAACAAAAATGTATGCTTACAAAGGTAAATTTAATAATTTAAATACAAATATCCACCGACAGGTCCAAGAAGTCTATTCGTAGCTATCTATAGCATGCGTTAAAAGTCCCTAAAATAATCATAAAATTCAATTTTTTAAAAAGTAATTAATTTCGATGTTTATTAATTTATTTCACAATTTAATTCCAGAATCAAATATGTACATATGTATATGGTTTAGTTATTTCGTGACTTGCCATGTGCACGTCGACGAACAATGCTATTCAAAAGGGAGATTATCGTTCATACTTCCATTTTCAGCACGGGAGCGCTTCGTTGGTCTTCCGCCACATTGACATGTTTTGACTTTTCGGTGTTCAATTCCTTTATTTATCATTGATTCTGCTAAGGGCACAATAAATTCAATAATCGGAGTTTTATGGCGTTGACTTTGTGCAAAAATAACCCAGGCATTAATAGTAGCGAGCATAAAAATCTTGAAAAAAGCCTGTTTCCACCATTTCTTAGACGTGCGATTCATGTCGTTTATTACGGCCTTCTGATCGGCTACATTTACGCCTTTCGTTATACCTTTGTAGTCTGCAATAGCTAGTGGACAATCCACTTCTAATTTGGAAACATTTTTTTGTTTTCGGCTTACTTTAATTACAGTGGGCATGTGGCAGTTAGAAACAACTAGCACTTCTTTCGAGTCCATCCATCGAGCGGCCATTACACCACCGGAATTTATTTGGAATTGACTTTCTGAAGGTTGTAGACGCCCATGAAATACAGGAGCTTCTTCAACAGTTCGTTTATATGTACCGAATGAAGGAAATGGTATGGTATTTATCAAATTCATTGAGGTGAAAAATCGATCAAAAGTGAAAACCACATTTCGTTCACGAATGCCTGCCGTTAACTTTTCTACAATCTGTTTTCTTAGAGCGTCATTAACATATCGGGATGTTTTTCCTGCAGTATTTACATACAAGTCATAGGTGTATCCTGTTTTGGCATCCCTACGAAGCCATAACCCCCTCTTTATTGTCCCCAATGACATATATTGTTCTAAACACGACCGATCCATAAACACGACGCCTATAGATTGTATACTACTTTCACTTCGCGCTGATGGGAATGTATTTTTGACGCAAGACACAACTTCTGATACATAATAATCTTTAGCAGCATTATCAGGTTTATTGCAATCATTAAAGTACATCTTGCTCATCAGTAAACAGAAACGATGGCGAGAAATGCTCCTTTTGATCATATCATTACCCACGGATAAACTTTTGCTCCAATAATCACCAATTGATGGCAATTGGTTGTAGTGCATTACCAAAGCTATTCCTAAAACAAGCATAATTTCGTGGTCATCAGTGAGAGCACATTTTTCGGATTTTACACTGTTTAGTATTTGAAGCCTTTGATTTGTGCACTCAGCAATACGCTTATATAAACTTTTCGGGAATATTTTAAGAAAAACATCAAGTTCTGAAATCTCATCAGGAATGTCAATAAGAACTTCAGCCTCTTTTTCTACTGGAATTTTATACTTTGGTTCGAAAGTTACGTCGCGATCTATCTTTTCCCAGATACAATTATTTATTAATGACTGTTCCGTTCTGTTTTCCGAAGAATTTGTTTGGTCGCCTGCAAGTTGACTATCGTCTTTTATTCTTGGCAAATTATATTCCGCATCTTCGCAATCATCATCCGAGTCTGATGCACTGAAATCATCGGAAATATCCTCACTCTCTTCATCTAAAAAATAATCCCAAAATTCGCTCTGATTCAATTTCTTCCTCGTAGACATCTAAAGGTGTAAACAAATAATCAGATATTATCCCAGGCGCATATGTGAGTGATTGCATGTAAATAACTTACTTTTCACTTAAATATGTATATATTTCCAATTTCGCAGGAGAAATTCTTTAAGCACGCAAAAAATAAACAAAACAGACAAAATGCACTGTGCAGCCAAAGAACAATTGTTTACCTCGAATAGTTTGGCATCTTTTTTACGAATCGGAGTGTCAGGCAGTGGATGATGGTACTCCGATAAAGTGGAAGGTAGGAAATAACGTTCAGAGTTGCTTGGCAGTAAAAATTTCAATTAGAAACTTTCATTTATAATGAAATGTACAATTAATAGCATCTGATAAGTTGTTAAAACTGCTTTATATATGTATATTAAGGCGCCTCACGCTCCATACAAAAAAAATTGGACACCCTGTTTCCATCGGAATTATAAACTTCAATGGATTTTAAGACCTTGGTCAAAATATTTCGAAAAAATATTAAGATTTACCGGAGCTAAACCGTGTTAAAAAAACGCTAAAAATATCCTTTTTTATGTATAAAAGGACTATGATAAAATATTTTTTAATAAAAAGCACCTGAGATGATGAATTAGCTGGAGTACAAAAGGTAAGCATAAAAAAGTTTGAAAATTTTATCAACGCAATCCAAATATTGAGATGTATGTTGCTGTTTTTGGTCATATTTCGAGGGGTAGGTTTGTGGAAAACTTTAATAACTCAGCCAATTATTGACGGATTTGGACGACTAGGATATTATTTGAAAGGTATTTTCGAGACGTTGCCATTTCTGCAAAATTTAACCCTTTTTGGTCCAATTTTAAACATTGCGAATATTAGCACATAGGTATGCAATAATAGTATTGATAAAATTTTTAAACTTTTTTATGCTTACCTTTTGCACTCTATCATCTCAGGTGCTTTTTATTAAAAAATATTTTTTCATACTCCTTTTATACATAAAAAACGATATATTTAGCGTTATTTTAACGCGGTTTAGCTCCGGTAAATCTTAATATTTTTTCGAAATATTTTGGGGGAGTCCTTAGAAACGAGTGAATTTTGAAATTCCGGTGGAAACAGTGCAACTTTTTTTGGCGAGGCACCTTAATGTATATATATATTTTTCACGTTCAATATTTCAGCATTAAAATCCGATTGCCTAATTATTGCATACAAAGTACCCTTTGTGGTTTGTGTGTGTGCTGATTCGGAGTAAGTCAGCTGTTAGTTACGCTACTAGCATTGTTTACCTCGAATAGTTTGGCATCTTTTTTACGAATCGGAGTGTAAGGCAGTGGCTGATGGTACTCCGAACAAGTGGAATGAAAGAAATCGCGCTCAGAGTTGTTTCACAGTAAAAACTGCAACTAGAAACTATCATTTAAAATGAAATGTACACTTCATTGCTACCGATAAGTTGTTAAAACTGCGTTATATTTAATAATTTGGTAGTTTTTTGTATTTACGTGCAATATTGCATTATTAATTTGCGATTGCTTTATTATTGCATACAACGTACCCTGTGTGGTTTGTGTGTGTGTGCTGATTAGGAGTAAGTCAGCTGTTAGTTGCGCTACTAGTAGAGATATACTATGGCTACTAGTAGAGATATATAATATGTAATACGATCGAAGCAACAAAAAACTATTTTTTTAGAAAAATAAAATAAATTAGTTGTCAAAAACTCATAAGCAAAAGAAAATGATAGAGAATACGCTTGCTAGACGAATCATTCGTTCCCTATACAGAATGAGGCCCTAAGTTTTCGAAGCTTTAGCAATACTTTTTCTGACAAAAGTATCGAGAGCTGATTCCGTGAAACTATCGTAAAAGTATTACCTATCGCTCTGTTTTAGACAGCAGAGCACTCTTTCTCGAAATAAGATTTTGATACGTTTACGATTCTTTTTCGTGCTGTGAATGGATTGCAAACGAATCTTGTTTCGGGTCGTTTTTTTATCGAGAAAGTATCTCAAACAGTATCTAATATGGATCGAGAATACTAACGTTAGCGCTAAATTTCAATTTGTTGCCCATACAAAAAAGGGTGCTTTTTTTTGTTGATTTAAATATTATTTAATTTTTTTTGGTGTTAAGAAAAACATGTACATAAGTAAATACTTAAACTATAAATTAGTTAACAAAAAGTTTTATTTAGTACAGTACTATCTCGATAATCCGGACACGCGGTAGTCCGGTCACATCTATAATCCGGACAACACTATAATTCGGACAGTTTAACATTTTTTACTCTATAATCCGGACATTTTTCAAATTTGCTTCGCAATACATCTGTATTTTAATTTTTAGTTTGCTTCGTGAGTTTTTCGTAAAATAGACATAGTTGTCAATTAGTATATTGTATGCGTTCCCACTCATTGTTGTTTCTTATATTGCCAACTTAAAGAAGAATTTTGTGCCACTGCTCATTGGCAGCATTGCAATAAGTATTCGGTTATGTAACGAGTTGAAACTCGTGGTACTTCTTTACACAATATGTATTCGGTTATGTAACGAGGATAAACTTGTGGTACTCCTTTTCACAATACGTCAGCTTCTAAAAATGCATTTAAAGTTCGGGAGAGTTGTCAAACCACGAGTTGCGGTTAAAAAAAGTTTAATCCACAGGCAGGAAAGTAGTATATGTAATTGGTCTTTTTAAATTTATAAAATTGTTCGGTGCAGAAATATTCTAGATTGCGGAACATTAATAAAATCTTCAGTAAAAAATAAGTAGTATTTTCGATAAAAAGTCTGCTTTTTTTGCATGAGTTCGATAAAGAACAAATTAAATTATACTATAAATACTTTAAATTAATCATTTGGTTAGTTTTTGACCTTTAAATTCGCAGACGCAGATGTATAAGTACGGAAACGAATCTGCATTTTTCGATTCATACCCGAAACTTGGTTATTCTTTACGACCGCGCCACCTGCTAATAACGAAAAATATCAGAAAAGGTATCAAGAGTAGCGTTTTTAACTCGGTATCAATAATCCAAAGGCGAAAAATAAATATTTTGTTTCAGTAAAAAATTATTTAGGAAATAAATATGCAATCGAATTTTCGAGTACGGATTATAGATGCAGAGATCAGAACGCGTCTTCTGATAAAATTCCCGATATTTATAAACATGTATTACCTTTCCTATGGTCGAATGGATTTAACCAAATCCTTAACATTAGATTCACATCAAATCCGGTTACTTTTAAAGTTATTTTGGCTTACCCGTATCGAAGTTAAAAGTTGCGTCACTATTATTTATTGTGTATACTAGTGAAAATTTTTATGCGAATCTGACTATCAAAATCTAGAAAATTGTACGGAGCTGCTATTTAAACGATTTAAAAACTACAGAAGTGGAGAAAAACGGCAAGTATTTTTATAAATATTGTGTTCTGTTCAATAAATTGTATTGGGTGTGCAAAAATAATAATTCACTTCCAAACTATAATGTAAATAATATTGTTTATTTATTTTTCTCGTAATAGTTTAATATAATGAATAATTGTTATGTATACAGATAAATAGAAAATGTATACCAAATTAAAAAATGTTTTTCAATAAAATTCAGTTTTTTACGGATTTTTTAATTTAACTGTTTTGTATTTTATTAAATATGCATTGGGAATATGCGGTAAGTATAACAGCTATATAATATGTTATTTATGCCATAGCGATAACGCATAGTTGTACCGGATTTTTTTACGCTATATAACATATTATTTATGCCATAGCGGTAACGCATAGTTGTACCGGATTTTGTTTCGCTATATAACATGTTATTTATGCCATAGCGATAACGCATAGCTTTACGTGATTTTTTTCCGTTATATAACATGTTATATATTCCATATTAATAGCAGATTGAAAAGAGAAAGCTATATGAAAACCTTATGGCAAATCATACTGCGAATAAAAGAGAAGGCCTGTGCACACGTATAGTAAAGTATATGTGAGGATTTGTCACTCGGCCTGTACAAACTGATGGAAAGTTTTTGAATTCCTCACGCATACTTTTTGTAGTACTACGGGTGGTTTAATGCATTATATAACAGATAGTGTTCTAGCTGGGAATTTAACGAAACTACCGACATAGTGATATGTGTGCAGCATTTTGTCATAAAAGTATAGCGTTATAATTTTTAACCAACTAATATACGCATAACTTTTGTTTAAATGAAAAATATCTTATATACATACATATATGTATTTTTAACAATTTCTCCTTTCTTAAAATAATGTATACACCTCATTCAATTTGCAACACAACACCCTAAAATGCTGAAAAATAGTTGACTGAAACCCCGAGTACACGAAAAAGGTGAATATAGCCACGGATTTTACCACAGTTTTCCTACTGTATTATACTGTGTTGTAAAACCATGTACCAATCAGCTGATTATATTCACCGCCAGGATGTACATGGGGTGGCAGTCAACGCTTTTTTGGCATTTCAGGGTTGTGTGTTGCAAAATTAATTTGGTGAATAAGAAAGAAAAATTGTTAAAAATACATTTAGATATTTTTCGGTTGTTGGTTTAGAAACATAACGCTTTATATTTATGACAAAGATGTTATCAAAGTATGCATATGTATGTATGTGTTAAATATTAATTACAGTGTGGCGTGTGTACACAGATAAAATGATAAAAGTTGTTTTTAATGATAGTTAATCTATTTTTAGATTGATCTCTGATAGGTTTCCGAGGATTTTTCATATATTATGTTTTCAATAGCACACTTGTCACAGGGTGTTGAACGTTTTACTTTTAACTATGGCGATTTCTGTGTGATTTAACACCTTCTTAGAGCCTATACATATGTTCTTTGGGCAAAATAATTATTCTAGTTTCTCTGGCAATTGTTATAGCCCAACTCCACTTGTTTCTATAATTTAAAATAGTCATTGCATCTGCCACCACCTTGTTTGTAGATGATCAGCAGCTGAGAATAACACCATTAATGATTTGTATACCTAGTAGTGCTACCCACGTGGTTTACAACTCAAATCTCCACAATTTGAACTCACGAGAAATAAATCGAATAGATTAAGGAAGACTTTGTAGTATAGCTTAGGACCACCAATGAGATCTGCGATGGATCGGGGCCGAGCAAGTAGTTCCCATGAAAGTATACCAAAATAATAAATTCAATGATAATTAGAAATTTATCTTGGATTTGCCTTTTAATGGCAAGCCTGAACAAATAACTTGCTAACAGCCATGTCTAAATTATTTATATGGTTGGTGCATATGACATATGGTCTTCTTCTTCCTCATCCTGATTGATGATGACTATCACTTCTTTGGTTTTTGTTTACATTAGAGAGTCTTCTGCTGGTTTTTCACCGAACAGGAGCCAGCAGAATTTCTGCACTTACTTCTTTTGCCGGTAAATAACTCGGAGTTTTCAAAATATTCGTAATAAATTTTAAATTTCACAAAAATATGAAATCAATTTTGATTTTGGCATTTGTCACAATCAGCTGTTTGTTACTTGCTAGTTATTGCTCAAGGCAAATTGATTGTTATGGTAATGGCAGAGCGAATTCGGCAATATTCGCCTCTATTCGCTTCAAGTTTTTGTAATGTAGAATGTCATAGTGATAAAAAATTTTAAATGACAACCATCGATTGTTTTTTTATATTTCATTAAATTAAATTGAACTAATGGTGTCTGGAACAATAAATACGTGTTTGGACAACTCATGCGTGCATAAAATTTAGTTAAAACCATCGCCATCGTATCCTTTTGGTAAGTTGCGATAGTTTTTTGAAAATAAATACCAAATACAATATTCAAAGTCAACCGTCAAATCTTTCTTTTTATGACATTCTACATTACACGGCGAGTTAAAAACGGGAAGAAGAGGAAGTCAGCTGTTCACTTAACATTACCATAAGAATGAATTTGCCTTGTTATTGCTGGACGAAAAATCCCTAGCAATCCCCAGCAGCGAACTTGCAGCGAATTGGCTCTCTTTCTCTCAATTAAATGTCAAAAAGCTGCTGGATTCGCTGCTAATTTTTTCAAAGAACACTTTTTTAGGAATAATTATTCATAATTAGCAGTCAAGAAACAGACCTATTCTTTGTTGCACTTCTTGGAAAAGCTACTGAGTTCGCTTGCGCAGTTTGTTGGTTTTTAATAAAAATTCACTTTAATTTGATATTTAATGAGTTCTTCGTGATAATATTTTAGGAAAATGTGTGATTTGTGAATGTAATGTATGTGAAAAGCTTATAAAAAAGTCTGAACGTTTTTGTGCGTTTGTCTCACACGTGCCTGTTGACATAACGATGAAACGACGTCAAACGGTAATTTCGTGTTGTTGGGCTCTGGCTACAACCTATATAGTTTAGTCATGCTAACAGCCGGTTGCAGGAAAACTTTTTCCTCATTTCAATGAATCGTGCAAGGACACCACAAGTCACCGTACTAACTCAATTTGTTTGGTTGTGCGTTAAAAATAAACTTTGACCATTATTAGTATTTTTGACGTTCTTGGGCTGATTTTAAGAATTAGGCATTGTAGTACGCAAGACGCATTGAAAACAAAATAGGACTACATACCTCTACAGAAAATTAAAAATTTTCCCATTTTCCCGCCCCGCCCTCAACAGCTTCATATAGAGAAAATCCCCTAAAAAATGTTTATGTAGTATAATATGTGCCCAATGTCCTACATGTAGGACTCCACATTTTACGCTAATACAACAATTTCACTATCACACCAACAAAACTTTTCTATGTACATATATAACAGTGGACGAATATTTCAAATATACGAGCTTCGACAAAAAACATTGATTTTTTATATTTGAGTTAGCTCATTTTTACTTACCGTGCAAAGGTAGCGAGAAATTACGACATTTTGAAAAAAGCATAAATTTGTAAATTAATTTCGCAGAAATGGTAGAAAAAACTTACCAAAACGAACTGGCATCAGTAAGGTAGAAACAAAAACTAACCAAATGAGTCAAATTAGCAATTTTCGACAGTCCGTTACTCTTTATGTAAACAACTGAGTAGGTGGACTATATATAGGACATTGGGCATATCTGGGTTAATCATGAACCAAAAACTGTTGAAGATAGCAAAACGTGGCTGAATTTCGTTTTGCTATCTTGAACTGATTTCTAAAATTACAAAAGTTTCGAAAAAAATGAGCAAAATCGGCTCAGTTTTTGGAAAGGATCTATATCTGCCCAAAAAAATGTATACGGCAATGATCAGTACCATGAGCTGAGTCGATTTAGCCATATCCGTCTCTCGATCCATCTGTCAATTTGAAAGCAAATAAAAGAAGAAAGAAAAAGAGAGTCCCAAGTGGCAAAATCCCAAGTAAAAAAATTGGGACTATGACACTCACCCTGCATTG
This sequence comes from Sphenella marginata, assembly GCA_951509765.1. NCBI lineage: Eukaryota > Metazoa > Arthropoda > Insecta > Diptera > Tephritidae > Sphenella > Sphenella marginata. Next base: position 87,552,992 of record OX608080.1, on the reverse strand, counting down.
TCATAATCCCAATTTGTATACCTTTCATGAACATGAAATGGTATTATAACTTTGGTCCGATGTTTGTAAGTATGAGAAGAAAAAGAGATAGACCCACTATTAAGTATACCGAAATGATCAGGGCGATGAGCCGAGTTGATTTAGCCATGTCCCTCCGTCCGTCTGTTTGAACGCAACCTAGTCCCTCAATTTTAGAGATATCTTGGCAAGTATGCGCCATTTTGCATAGGATTAATCATTCTTCGGAACCAGCAAGATCGGACCAATACAACGCATAGCTCCCATACAATCGATTGTTCCGATAAATGGGTTTTGGCCTATAACTATTGCAATTCAAAATCTAGGAACGTAAAACTTTGCAGGTTTAGTACATATTATTTATGTAACGTATGTAAGGAAAATCAGCCAGATCGGAAGAACATAACATATAGCTCCCATACAATCTATTGTTCCGATAAGTTTGGTTTGGGCTATATATCTTTAAATAAACAGTTTGAAGAGTTTGTACCAATTTTAAGTAAGCATCAGACACGTAAAAAAGTTATGCGTATTCATGAAAGGTATAAAGCCTCCGGCACAGCCGAAGACAGCCCTTTCCTTACTTGTTTTAATTGGGACTATGACACTGTTGGCTGGGTGTCATAATTCCAAATAAAAATGAGACAAAATCCCAAGTACGATTCGGGATTGTTATTATTGTAGAATATTATTTCCAAAATATCGAGGCCTAACCGCAATTTTGGTGTAACCAACAAAATTTCTAAAATCCGTATTTTGATAGATACGAGTATCGATTATTCCGTTTGTTTTAAACCATCTCACAAAATATCACAACTGTAGTAAGTACCGTAACATTTTGCATTGAAATTTTTTATATTTCTGAACTAAAAAACCTTCTCCTGTAAAATTTTATTTTTGTTGGTTACACCAAAATTGCTGTTAGGGCTCGATATTCCGTCGTCGGATATGGGCCCGGTGACCTCCTCAGCCTTTGGATCAAGGATATTAGTCGCAACTTACGGCAGGGCTACCTCCTTACTTTTTTAAAGTGACGATGGCATTGGCGATTCTGGTGCCATTGCGCCACGGTGTAGCTCTTTTGTATGTATGTATGTAGTATATCAGTGCAATAACGCAACACGGTGCAGTGTTACACACTACGATATTAGATTTAATTTTGTTCTGGCTTCAGATACATACCTACATTCCTTTAGTGGCGCATAGGGTAACTGCACTAGTATCCGGACACCTAGCGTTTTTCTCATCTTTGACTTACACTCAATTTCTCACTATATATGCTGCCGCGAAAAGTTAAATTGTTTATAAAAATATAGACATTTCTAAATAATATGACGCCTGTATAGTTTAAATTTATAACGTTCTTAGTATGTATTATTAAATTAAAAATACAAAAAAGTTCGATTTGTTCTAGTTTCGGGACAGTCAAATTTAGTTTCCGGACACTTTTGTTTTAGTATCCGGACACCCGAGATTTGTATGTACACTGTATTTTTGAAACATAAATATCCTTTTGTCCATATAAAATATAATAAACTCTCATTAGTAGAATTAAGATGGTAATTCATAGTTTTCGGCTACTTTCCAGTATTCAGACAGCCCGTCTGGATACTGAAAATCATAGCAAATTTTGGGTTTTAGTATCCGGACAGTAATAACTTGTGCCGAAAATTAAAAAAACTTAATTTTTTTATTTATAATATGAAAGTTTATTATATTTCAAACAGATATTACTAACTTTTTTGTAATATGTTAATAAATACATGTTTGCCACTTATTTTCCTAAACAGTTCCCACAATTTTTTTTTTATAAAAACCTGTAATTTTGCCGGATGCTCAAACTTCTGTCTCTTAAATTACGTGTATATATTTCCATTAGTGTTGCTATTTGACAATATTTTTTGGGGATTTGCCTATTAATCCCAAAACATTGACATAGTGTCCGGCCACTAGCGCTGTCCGGATACTGGTACAGTTACCCTATATGAAGTAGATACGAATGTTCGCATAGGTATAAATACATATATACATACATACATATGCATGATCTAAACATACATACATACATATGTAATTATTAAAGTAGGTATGGTTATAATAAACAAATTTTATCATTTTATTTAGCTGTTCTTCCAACACATTTTTAGGCAAAATTTAATTTTTATCTTTTTATTAGCAATCGTTAATGTGAAATTGTTGCAAAATTGAGAATGTAGAGCAATAGTCGTTTTATTATGTTTTTGCTTTTAGTTTTTTTGTATTACATGCCGGCTTGCATGACTACTTGCCTAACTGACTTTCATTGTGGTGTTGGCGGCCTTTGCTGCCGGCGTTTACTTCGACGTCGACGGCGGCGTCGACATTGCCATTGAAATTTAAACTATACTCGACGACAGTTTGCCACTTCACGGCAAGTTCGTGAACGTAGAGAGTTCAGTAGTTGCAGATACGCCGTCACAGTATAATATACGCCGTCGTCTTCAGTGGTATTTAGAAAACACGCAGTTTTAGTGAGCGAGAGAGTAGCGCAACCTAAACGATATCAATGAAAAACCACTCCACCTAAATACAACACTAGTTTGTATATACCAGAGCTGCATACAAAGAACCACCACCTCGACGGAGTAAATAGCACTCTCACGCACCATCGACCACCCACTCGCTTATGTAAATAGTGTTTCCCACCTTACTCAGTGATTTTCGAGTAACAAATACGCGCAGTTGTGAATATAAGGAAAAAAAAGATTACTTTACATTGCGAGTGTTGTAAATTTTAAATTGCTTTTGAATGTATTTAATTCATGCACAATAAAATAAATTAAAACCAGACTTTCCAAATGAATATAAACTCGAAGCTTAAGTTAAGCCGCAACATTTACTAAACTGATAGGTACATCCGGTAGACCATCGCAATCACGATTATATTGTAGGAGTGAAAGAAACTACGATAAAAGAACATCAACGAAGTAAATAATTGGCTCATCCATTTAAATACTGGTTAGTGTTCATATAGTTTAAAGTTGACAAATTTCATAATTTTGATTTATGTATATCCGTAGAATACTCAGGTATAAGTATATTCATATGTGTGTGTATACTGTCATATTAGGGTTGTTACGAATGTGATTAGTGCACTGAAGTCACACTCATGATGACCCAGCAATTAACTTAAAAGGAGAAGAGTGGTCCTCAATAAACATTTTATGAAAATCAGATTTATAAATTATTTCAAATGTTTTTACACACAGTTAAAAGGGTGAAAAAAAAATGTTCATACGTTCGTTTGTTCGAGTGACGAAACGACTTCGAAAATAAAAGTTAAAATCTACCGCATGGCCCATACATACATACATAAATATAATTGTATTTATTTTGTAGCGTATGTATCTGCTAAGAAACTCATTGGTGTGTACGTTAAATTATTGATAATAAAATATTCTGAATGACTTAATTAAAGATAAATGTCTGTTATATAAAAAGACATTAAGAGGGTCAGTTCAGCGTGACAGCATGAATTCACCTAATACATAAAATCATTTTGTTCCCTGCAAAAAACCGAAATACTCCGTTCCATACTCCATAGAGTACTCCTTAAGGAGTATCGGAGTACTCCAACACTTATCCTCGCTCATATAAAAAAGGTGGTCCAATTTACATGGCGATGGCCGGTAATTGGATCACCTAATCCGACTCGGAGTACTCCATTTCTTTGCTTTTGAATACTCTATAGACCACCTACATGAGAGTACTCCCAAAATACTCCTATTGGATTACTCTATGGAGTATTCAACAGCAAAGCGAGAGAGGGAGTAGGTGGTCCTCAAAAAGAACACCTACTCCCTCTCTCGCTTTACTGCAGAGTACTCTATAGAGTAATCTTTAGGCAGCATTTTCAAAGTACTCTCACATAGGTGTTCCATAGACTATTCAGCAGGGTGCTCCGATATGGATTAGGTGATCCAATCACCGGACATGGGCTTATAAATTGGACCACCTTTTTGTATGAATGAGGATAAATGTTGGAGTACTCCCATACTCCAACGTTTTTTACAGGGTTAGACATGCATTCATACATACATATGTATGTATGTATGTAAACAGATGAATGTATAAGTACCTACATCCATACATACTTTCGTTAACACGTGCATGTATTAGGCGGGCTTGTTCACTAAACACATTTTTATACCAGAACATGCTTAGTACTCAAAAGCAGTGTTGCCATTTTAGCCGTTTTCCGGCTAGATCTAGCCGTTTTTTTTTCCATTTAGCCGGGAAAATTTGAATCTAGCCGCTAGCCGTTTTTTAGCCGTTTTTTTATATTTTTTTAGCCGTTTTAGCCGTTTTTAGTTTTTTTGCCAATGTAACAAACAATTACATTTGAATGAATGGGAAGTCGTGGGTTCCACTGTAGAATTTTGGACACAAGTTCGGGAGTATAAAAATGCTTTAGGGGAAAATCCTTTTGCTGCACTTGCTATATTTGTGTTTGAATTTTTAGTATTGCCTTTTTATTATTGCCACCATGAAAAAACAAAGCAGCGTAATAGAATTACTGAAAAAATGCTAAATTCAATTTTGTATGTAAGATATGGACTCAAAAGGGAAAATAAGTGCTGTCATGACTTCATAATAACTAGAGATCTCGTTACGCTTATGAATAACTCTAGCATTTATGATAGTTCAGAGCAAGATATAGAAAATTGTGATATAGAAATATTGTAAAATGTATGTATATATGTACATTTCCCACAAATTTATTAATTTTTTTTTTTTCATTTTATGCCATGAAAGTATATGTTATTTAAAATATATTCGTTACCTGATGCGTTATTTTATTGCGACTTTTCATTAAGTCACATTATTTTTAAAACAGTAAGCTCTGCTTAAAATTTTGCTCGTTGTACCTTTTATATAAGCACATCTATGTAATAGATATAACAAATATATGTAAATGTAAGCTTTATATTGAGGCTATTTTAAAAAATACAGATTTGAATTGTTGAACTATTATAGCTCTGTATATTAGGATGCAAAACATCTGTATAAGAAACTTTTTTTTATTGTTGTGAAATTGGAGGCATTTTCTCAAGTAAACCTTAAAATTCATCTAAATTTTTTAAACAAAATTTTTGTTTAGAGTGAACTTTTATATTTAAGGCTAGATGAGAAACACTCCTTTACATTGTAAAATATTTATATCATTTGTTTTAATGACAAAACAACGAATAAAACATGTGAAAATTTGACTTAAAACTGTTAGCTTTAGCGGTACAAACAAAGAGTACAAATAACTTAATCACCCCTATTCTGCATTTCGACTTGGATCGAAAATTTCTCCGCTTGGCAACTTTGGTATTCTGCGTTTCAATTCCGCTACGTTCAACTTCGAAACTTCCAATTCTGCTAATTCTGCACTTCGATCGTAGCTCCGTTTTTCTACGTTGGAATTTTGTTGGCGTATAAATGCTTGTTTTTTATTTTGCAAACAATTTACGATTAATTCCCGCGATTTTTTGTTGAAATTCTTGAAATTTAAGTAAAACTCGTATGTAAAAGTTGTAAAACGCTCGCTATATTTTGTTTTTGTGCTCTAATGATGTTTTTTGATATGTTTGCAGGGTAATTGTTTGCGACTGGTGGCAAGTACTAATATTTGTCCAAAAATGTAGGGAGGGATATCAAAAGACGCTTTTCGATGCCAGGAATGTGAATCCGCCTACGGAGATCTAATATTTTTGGACGCGCATTAGCATCGGCACCGGTTGTAAACAATTACAAATTGGACTAGCATTCAAAACACCAAACAATATTACTAACAAAATTAAAACTAAGGTAATGGCTTTGACTTTGCCATTATATCCAAACGTGCACCGGCGGCCACTCCACAGCACCCACTCACACTCTGTAAACTTCTTTGTCAGTTCCGGGGCGGCCAATGTCTTCCTCCAGCGAAAAGTACCACCTGATGTCAGACTTAACACTGAAATGTGTAATGTTTGCTCGGCGTATGGTGTGGCCCCACGATGCGACGCCAACCATCTGTGTACCTGGTCGACAAAGCGCACTCTTCTAGCACTAGCTCTATGGAAAATACCAGCTACCTACTGACGATGTGGTAACATCCACCAACAGTGTCCTCTTGCTTTTTGTTGGTCCTTCGTTGTCTGCTACAATCAGTCAATTGATCTATAAAATTTCACTCAATTTATTCAATAATGCTCAAACATATACAATTAAGTCTATAAATCATAATAAAGCTTTACTTTTATTTCAAAAGTAATAATTTGTGTAATTTAAATTGCTTTGTTATGTTTCAATTTCACACATTCCAAGGCAAACAGCTGACTTCGAAAAACTTATAGCTCTTCCTCTTTTTTTTTCGATCCAAGCGTAACTCAGAATGCATATTTACGATCCAAGCGGAGCGTAGAGCGGGAACGTAATTGTTATGCAGAATAGGGGTGAATATTATAAAATATTTATATTATATGTTTTCATAAAAAAAATTGAATAAAACGTGTGAAAAGTTGATTCAAAATTTTTAGCCGTTTTTTCGGCCAAAATTGTAATTTTTCTCGCCGAAATTATTTTTTTTAGCCGTTTTTAGCCGTTTTTTTTTCTCGATCTAGCCGGATTGCTCGAAAAAATTCTGGCAACACTGCTCAAAAGATGCTTGGATTGGTCTAAACCAGTGGTGGCCAAACGACCGCATGCGCAATTATGCTTGCATGCATAGATAAATAGATTTGAGACTCTTTGTTTCGAGAGAGCGCTGTCAAAATCCACATTTTTTATAACATTTGTGATTGGTGCCACTCCATAGAAAACCAAAAATGGGGATTTTTAACATTACTCTTGGGTATGTTTTAGTTTCCTGGTATAAATTGGCAGATTTTGCGAAAATTCAACTTTTTACACATTAATTTAACTGATATTGATAAAAGTGCATTTATTTATACATTGATTTAAAAAATATTAACATCTTTAGTAAATAAAGCAGTAACTAGCAACTAATGAAGACACCACGGGCGTGTCGAAACAATTGTTTTGCAAAGAACAAAATAAAAATATTTGAACGACTAGCAAATTATTGTATGAAAATGCATTTTTAGGAGGTACGTACATGGCGCGTTACCGAAGTTAGTTTTGTGTGCTCGGTTCCCCAGGAGGCATAATTAATCGAAGCCGATCTTAAAACACAAAACTTGTTAATAATAATATGCACTAAGCTTTACCAGACACTTCACCACTAAATTTACCTTTTAACTTTTACTTTGTGATTTAAAATTTAATAAAATTGTCGAAGGCACATTGAAAAACACTTGCTTATAAGAAATCCACCGACTTTGACAATTATTTTCGCGCGAGTTTGTTCTGGCTACCACATCAGCTGTCACGGGATATTTATTTTGACTCTATGCTGGCAACAAAGCCAAATAAATAGCTAATGAGAGCGACAAAAATGAGAGAGTAAACCGAAGTCTCAAATCAAGTCATCTTTGCTTGCATGTGTGCCAGAGAGAGCTCAGAGCATGATCCAACTAGATTCTAGTTACTAGAAGGTCGTGGCATGAGACAGCTGATTAAAAAGTTTTTTTCTTTAATTTTGACATTATGCCCATTTTTCAGTGTAATTTTGACAGTACGCACACAAAGTACAACAACAAAATACATTACACAAATTATGTACGCACAGGTGTACATGTCACCATGCGGTCACCTGTTTATTGCATCATGGCTCAGGGCTATGCTTTCTTGATAAAAGTAAGCAAGATTGATCGGCCACTCTCCCGAACTTCGCCTCACGACTTCATTGATACTATGCGTGTGATGGCATCGAGGTCGGCAGCAAAAGGTAGCCTATGCACGCGTGCATTGATATTTAAATTCTGGCCACCACTGGTCTAAACGCATCGAAATAGACATAACATGCTATTGTGAGTGTCGAAGAACAATAGATAATCGACTGCTAAGCGATTATCGACCGATTGTGAATACTCAATCGGTCATCTTTCCACAGCCATTTGCTGTTGTTGGCGTGTCGATATGATTTGAAAAGTGCTTATAAAATGGATAAAAAGTTTATTATTTAAGGAAAATAGAAAAAACATTAGAAATGTGCAGTTTTTGTTCGATCAACTTACACAATATCAAAATAAAATAAAATCGACTTCATCGAAAAAGTGTATAAGGTATACTGTAAATACATATAAATACATATGTAGGGGTCATCCATAAACCTTGTGACGCTTCGAGGGTGGGGAGGGAGTTTATGGAAGCGACACGGTTTGTCACAGGGAGAAGGGGGGCTTTTGATTACAGATATGACGCTCTATAAATTTTTCAAAAAACGATTAGTATAATGCAATTCTAAAATCATCAAGGTCCGAAAATTCACGTACATATTTGAACTTTGCACCATTCAATGCAGTTGCCATTTTAAAAAATTATGAAAACCAAGACAAGGCTCAGTGGTTGGACGAAGATTTAATCGAAAAGGATGAAGAACCCATTTGGCTCCTCTAGTCACGGTAGCTGAACATTTGAGATCTCCATGGCAATAACGCATAAAGTTGTTCATTATCTGCATGAGCGAAAGTTCTTTAAAATGTTGTGACGTGAAAACTTAATTTTTATTTATACATACATACAGTACCTGGGAGACCGAGACGTGCTCGGTATTTTTCGAATTTGCCGAATAATCTTACTTACCAAGAGCATAAATTTCCATAATAGATTTCCAAAATATCGAACACTAACCACAAAAAGTCACTTAACATACATTGGCGACACATGTTGTGTATTAAATATTTTGCTTGGTATACGCCCTAAAATACCTTTCATTTGATACCCATATTGAGATATATATCTTAATAGTTTAAAAAAATTTGGGAAGGTGGCAACCCTCTAAGCTTCCTTTAGTGGCAACATCCAAGTAGGAAATCTAAGAAGGAAGCATACTATCCATCTACCAAATTTCATCGAAATCGGTTTAGCCTTTCCCGAGATAGTGGTCGATATCTGAAGGAATAAATAAAATGCGTTCAGGTGGCAACCCTAGGTGGCAATACTACTCGAAAATATTTTGGTTGGTATACGGCCTAAAATACCTTTCATTTGATACCCCTATTGCCATATAGTGCTTAATATTTAAAAAAAATTGATATAGGTGGCAACCCTAGGGACCACCCCAAGTGGCAACACTAAAGTAGAAAATCTTAAAACAAAGCCTAGTACCTGTGTACCAAATGTCATTAAAATCGGTGAAGTCGTACGGGAGATAGTACTGGATATACAAATACAGTCGAACTCCCATAACTCGAACTTCTATAACTCGAATTTTCTATAACTCGAAAGAAAATCCATACACATTCCATATAAAGCATTTCTTTAACTCGAAGTAACGCATATTTGACTTGAATTTCGCTTCACAATTCGGGGAAATGAATTTTTGTACATGAAATGCTTTCTTTGGAAGTTTGCTTTGTAGTTCGGGGAATTCCTTTTTGTACATCGAATGTACGAATCGTGGCTAAAAGCAAACGATATAACAACCAATGCCAGTCCTCAAGATTATTTTGAAGTAGATAGCGAGCTTTGCACAAGTGGCTTCCCTACAGAAAATGACATTGTGGAGCAACTGCCCTGAATTGGAGGATGCAAACGTAGACGAAGCAGGAATCGAGAGTGATGAAGAGTCTTCGGAGGAAGAAACTATTAATCAGCCTTCCAGAATTGATGTAGAAAACTCTTTTCGAACATTGAGTTTATATTTGACAACCAATGACACTACTACTGATGAACACTACAAGGCCTTAAGCACATTGGAGTCCTTTTTTGTCGAAAACAACCAAAACAAAGTTAACTTTCAGTCATTAATTTAAGAATATTTCCCTGGATTGTAACTTTCTTTAATAGTTTTTTGTAACACAATGTTTTAAAATAAAAATTGCCATTCAAATGTAGTTTAAAAATACAAACATGTATGAAATTGACTTTTTTTTTACTAAAAATTAAAGAATTCTATAATTCGAAGTCTCCGTAACTCGAACTTTTTTGTGGGATTTAGGCGATTCGAGTTATGGAAGTTCGACTGTATACAAGAATAAGTCGCTTAAAGTTATAAGATATCTCAATATGGGTATCAAATGAAAGGTATTTTAGGGCGTATACCAACCAAAATATTTTCGAGTATGATTTCCACCTGGGGTTGCCACCTGAACGCATTTTATTTATTCCTTCAGATATAGACCACTATCTCGGGAAAGGCTAAACCGATTTCGATAAAATTTGGTAGATGGATAGTATGCTTCCTTCTTAGATTTTCTTCTTGAATGTTGCCACTAAAGGAAGCTTAGAGGGTTGCCACCTTTCCGATTTTTTTTTAAATATTTAGCAATATATGGCAATATGGGTATCAAATGAAAGGTATTTTAGGGCGTATACCAACCAAAATATTTTCGCGTAGTATTGCCACCTAGGGTTGCCCCCTGAACGCATTTTATTTATTCCTTCAGATATCGACCACTATCTCGGGAAAGGCTAAACCGATTTCGATAAAATTTGGTAGATGGATAGCATGCTTCCTTCTTAGATTTTCTACTTGAATGTTGCCACTAAAGGAAGCTTAGAGGGTTGCCACCTTTCCGAATTTTTTTAAAATATTAGGTAATATACGGCATTGTGGGTATCAAATTAAAGGTATTTTAGGGCGTATACCAACCAAAATATTTTCGCGTAGTATTACCACCTAGGGTTGCCCCCTGAACGCATTTTATTTATTCCTTCAGATATCGACCACTATCTCGGGAAAGGCTAAACCGATTTCGATAAAATTTGGTAGATGGATAGCATGCTTCCTTCTTAGATTTTCTACTTGAATGTTGCCACTAAAGGAAGCTTAGAGGGTTGCCACCTTTCCGAATTTTTTTAAAATATTAGGTAATATACGGCATTGTGGGTATCAAATTAAAGGTATTTTAGGGCGTATACCAACCAAAATAAATAATACACAACAGGTGTCGCCAATGTACATATGAGCCCTCTACAGCACAAGTGGTATAACTCCACTTTTTCTTCTATCGAGATATTAAAGGGTTTGCTAAAAGTTGTATGTAAAAATCAGTATTGAACTTTTGGACTACTTTTTTCAATAAAACTTCAGAAAAAGGTCTTCTTTAACTTAAATTGATGTTTTTCAAACTTTTTGTCCATTAACTCTTGTTTTATCGAGCACCGAAAATTAATTATACCACTTGTGCTGTAAACGATTTTAAGATTTCATTTAACTTAAACATAGTTTGAAATCTGTTTCGTTTTCTAATTGCAAACCTTTCTACCGATTTTAATGAAATTTTGAAACATTAACTCTCTAGATGCTCGGCATGATTCTAGGTTAAAAAAAGTTTAAAATTTATACGAGATTTCGAGATATCGGTCAAAATGTGAGACGGGGTTACCTTAGAAGGTCTGTATGCGATATGGGTATCAAATTAAAGGGGTTGCTTGGGGTTTTAAAAAAGAGGGGTTTTCAGGTACATAGGTGAGTCCGCTCCGAAAATATTGACCAAAACGTGGACCAGGAGTGACCCCAAAGGCAATTTCTGCTTTTATGAGGATGCTATGGGAACTAGAAGCTACCACGTTATTGCATTAAATAGAATACATTTTTCTCCATACAGTACCATGCCTAACTAAAAAAAAAAAAAGTGGAGTTATACCACTTGTGCTTTAAAGGGCTCATATGTTAAGTGACTTTTTGTGGTTAGTGTTCGATATTTTGGAAATCTATTTTGGAAATTTATGCTCTTGGTAAGTAAGATTATTCGGCAAATTCGAAAAATACCGAGCAAGTCTCGGCCACCCAGGTACTTAACTACTTATGTATGTATGTACATACTGAGCAAAGCTGGGTACCCTGCTAGTATGAAATGAATGTAAAAACTTACATACAAAATACTTAAGTGCTTTTTAGGTGTTTTTTTACATGTTTTGGATTTTCTTGAACAAATCTAGCTCTTTTCTAGCTCTTTTTTTCTCGATTCTAGCTCCAAAATAAATGTCATCCTGGCAACACTGCGTGTGACTGCTATAACTTATAAGCACCTACTTGTGTGAAGATTCAGTGCAAAACCGCGTAAGTGACATTTCTGATCTATGAATTTATTCTCAATAAAACTATGTGTTGGTTTGGAAAATAATTAAAAGAGTCGATCTTGATGGTAATTTCTTGAATAAAGTTTCATTATTCCTCTTTAAATGAAGCAATGCGGATTTGAAAAACAGCCAAACTGGCATATCACTTACGAAGTTTCGCAACGTCACGGACGATATATAAAAAGTCGATATATAAGTTAGTAGGTACACAAATACATATTTGTGAACAATACTAGGTATCTATTGTACATTCTTATGTACATATGTACATGTACATACCTTTAACTAAGAAACAGATATTAAAGTGGGTTGAAACCCATATTTTCGTTTAGATTATTTTGCAAGTTTGACGAGATCAAGACTAGTTGATAATAATTGTTACCCAACGACTATTGTTATTAAAAAAAAAAAAAAAAATTAGAAAGCAACTAAAATATACTGTCTATATACATACATACGTATAGTACTAAATATTTCAAAAAAGTAATTGATCAAAAGTTTAGTACTAACAGAGAACAATATCTTTAAAGGCGTGAAGTTATGGAATTTTATATCTACATATCTTTATTATTTTATACTGTTACAAACCATCTTTATATGGGAAAACTAGGCAGGCCTCTTGCAGAGGTCAATTTTAAGTCCAAGTTATTTTTTGAATATCATTTAATATGATATGAATTCAGTAGTGTGCGATTTTCAAAATTATTTAAAGAAAAGTGGCGCAACCCAAAATTTGTAATGAAAAATAGAGGGAATTAAAATTTATAGATTTTAGTTAATTTTGAATATCTAATTAGAGATCTTTCTAACCTACAATATAAATGCGCAAGTCGAGCAAGATAAGTAGCTGAAAGACAGTCAATGAAAAAACTTAACAAAACAATTTATTTTAATTTAGGAAAATAAGTTTGAAAAACCCTGCAGTAAAATTGCGAACCAGTCTCCAAATCGGACAGTTTTGAGCTATCCACTTCGTGACGCGTTCTGTGGAACCAGTTCAGAACTAGCCAAAAGCCAAACTATCTTAGGACTGTCGAATAGGAACCGGTTCAGGACAGGTTGTAATGCACTGGTGACGGTTGACCATAGCCACTGTTTTGTGAGTAAACGTGTCGTGCCTTTTAGATTTAGTTGTTGTTATTGCATTGATCACTGGTTACGATTCGCAGTTTCAGTAGCTCTCCGCGAAGTGACGGGAGAACTCGTCATCTTTGGGATAACTCTAGTGTTTTAAAAAACGCGCCAGTGGGTCCGGCCAAACTACACAAGAGTACCTGCCCATAAAATTCTAAATTCAATGTGTTCAAAAAAAATGCACCAACTTGGCAAACACGTTTAATTGCGAATATTGTGTAAAACTAATTACTCATAACATTTAAATTCGCAAATTAAAATCAAATACTTCCCAGAAGAGTTACCAGAAGAGTTGAAAAATAATAAATGACAGATAGGAACAAAAACTCGGCCCGACATTCCCAAAAATAAGACATTAATATCTAATCATTCGTCTACATTATTATTCATCATTACATTCCCCCGCCGCATGATAGCTAGCCACTCGTTTATTTTCGATTGTTTATCTGAACACTGTTATCGTTTGTAATCAGCATTATCCTGCAAAAAAGTGAAATACTCCGTTCCATCCTTCATGGAGTCCTCCCTCCACAAGGCGATGCCCGGTAATTGGATCACCTAATCCAACTCGGAGATTTTCGTTTCTTTGCTTTACTGAGAGTACTCCCAAAATACTCCCAATGGATCACTCTATGGAGTATTCAACAGCAAACCGAGAGAGGGAGTAGGTGGTCCTCAAAAGAACACCTGCTCCCTCTCTCGCTTTTCTGCAGAATACAGGGTACTTGTATGAGTGATGTGATTTTTTCACATAACTATTCCACTTAATTTTTTTAAGTTTGACCACCATTTTAAATGTTTTAGTCCGAAAAAGTTGCCCCTTTAGCTACTACTCTTTTCAATTTATTGATAAGTCTACTTGATTTACCAAAGTTAGATTAAGATTTTACTATGATAGAAATTGAGTTTAATAAATTGTTACTTCGTAGTTTTGATGAATTGGGAGCACCCTAATGTACAAACTTCCTCAAATGGTAAATATATACATACACACATATGTATATACCTACATACTTCCAAATTAATGATAATAATAAAAAAACGATGAGCCCATAGACTATTTGAGTCAGTCATTCTATTTAAATAAATTATTCACGCCACATTGTTAAGCGTCTTCTATTATATAAAAATGAATCGGAATATGTGTTGGTAAGCGCGTAACTTCAGAACGGCTGGCCCGATTTCGTAGAATTTTTTTTCCAGTTGTTCACAGTTAGCAGGAAATTGGCCCAACGGACGAAAATTTTGTGATGGCAGGGGCTCGAAAATTGGTATAGAGTGTTATACAGCTCAAAACCATTCTAATGCAAAAAAGTGAGGGTTATAGGAAAAGGGGGCGTAGTAACAACTTCCATTGATTGTGTAACTCATGTAGAGTTTTCCTTCCCTTGTGGTCAACCGACCATAACAAGAGAAGTTCTGGAAGTAAGAAGAGTTTGTTTGATTACAAACTCGAAAAGATGTCTAATGAACTTGCAGAGCCATTAATGGAGTATACTCGTACCTCAGTGCGCGGAAATATTTGCCACCACAAAAACGGCTGCAACTTTCGTGAACTTATTACCCTGGGCCAATGTCATCTAGAATATTTAATTTATAAACCTAGCAGCTTCGTTGGCTAGGTCATGTTGTGGCAACGATCAAAAAAGTTACTGCCCAGATGGAATTCTTGTGAGCAGAGGGAGAGGGAGATTACAACTAATATGGAACTGTAAACTGTCAACAAATATTATGGGACGTTAGAACCTCAAATGTGAAAAACTTTCTTATTTGGAAAAATTGGGCTTTCTCTGCATTGCGATGTGAAACCAAATGCTTTTCGAAAACCGTCAAATTACTTAGCCCGTAGCTTCCTTAGAGTGACATGGTAGAGGCATGCTAGCTGTTAAGTTAGTATCGTTAAGATGGAACAACTCATCATTAAGTAAGTTTGACTTTGAATAGCTTGACTGTACCCCTTAGGGCAATTTCGAGGACATCTTTTATCCACAGTTGCTGAAGAACATTCCTTTTTGAATTCCGAAGGGGCGGGGTTTGAACCCAAATGTTTCAGCAGAGGTGGGGAGTTTAAATATTTAAGGTGAAATTCCTCATAGTACAGGATATATGATGCTTTGGGTCTTATTATGAAAAATAAAAAAAAATAAAAATTAATCATTATTTGGGGGGCCCTGGTGGTGATGCACCTTTGAGCTAAAAGTAGTTCTACAAGGTATTCGTGTAAAAGTGTCCGGACTAAGGAATATGTGTTGTGTGCCTTGTTTTGTAAGGAGTATAATAGTGAATACAAGCACATGTAGGATAAATGAGTGCTAGTATAAGTAGTGCCAGGTAGGTACGTATTTCCAATTAATTCTTATTTCAAAGTAAACATTGACTTCAAAAATCATTCAAATACTAATATTTATTAATGAGAAATCTTAGAAATCCATTCATGTTTATGAAAAACTCCAATTTCATTCTTCATTTAACGCATACTCCTACACTAATGAGCAAAAATGCACAACTCAGTTTTCGCTAATTGAATTAAGATCTTAAACAAAGAAATTCAGCATCAAAGTAAGTCTGGTCAGAATATTATTGGCATGTGCTTTTAAAGTTGTAATAGCTTGACTGCAGTGAGGGAACTTTTGTCGTATTGTTATGACAGGTTACCTCGCATGAAAGAGATGGTTGGCTTAGAGTTATCCTAATTTTATCGAATTTGAATGATACCTATCAGCTCACAGTCCTTTTGATAATGCTTCTAGTTATACCTACCTCGCCCTTATTTCTGTTTCTCTCGATCTGCCCTATAGTGTCTGTCTGTATATATCATCCTTATTTTTTATCTTCCTTCTCTCTGAACTTATCTCTTCTTGTTAGCCATATTTCAGTCCTTTTTACTCTACACCAGAGATACTTGCTCTACACATCTTATTTTTTTCACTCTCATCCTCTCTTTATGCCTTTTACTATCGGCTCTGACTTCTAAACTGTGTAGCCTTTATAATTGTTTTCAATTAGAACTGCAGACATTTTCCTCCATACTGTGTTCATTCAGGTGAGCACTTAATATGGAGTAGTTTGACTTCAAATAGAGTTTGTTTACCTTAGAGGTGTATTTCCATCGACTAGCAGCACTTTTATGTATGCTTAAAGTTTCGAATTTCATTTACATACATACACACACTTGTACATACATATGGAGGTGCATTCATGTTTTATGTTTTTTCTTTAATTAAATTCAAATTATAAAATACTTATAGTGTAAAGCTTTTCATTACAGCTCCAAAAGCCAGCGAGATGAGTCAGGTGCCGGATACTTCTTTCATACCGGATCTTCCGAAAGGACCACTTTGCAGATACCGGAATCGTGCCAAGTTCGATTGGAAGCAGCTTAAGTTGATATTCGAAAGGGAAAAGGACCTGCGAATTAAAGTAAGTTTATTATACACATGTATTAATTTTGTTAAAATTTTCTTACTTCGTGATTTATAATTTTGTAGTACAAAGTTTGGAAGATCTTAGAGAACGATCCATTATTTTCGAAACACACAGACACGCTCTCCACCGACGAACAAAAGCATCTCTGTGCTATGCAAGTCAATCGTATGCCCAAACTGAACCTTATCCCCGACGAGATAGAACAGCAAGGCTTTAGTGAGAAGACCAAATATTTAATGAGTATTAATGAGGCTTTACACGTATACTCGCCGAGTTTGTCAGTAAAAATCGCGTTGGGAATTGGTCTCTTCAACAACGCCATACGTGCTATGGGCACAGAACGACACATGAAATACTATGACGCTGCCTGGAATCGAGAACTAATAACATGCTTGGCCATCACCGAAGTGGCGCATGGTAGTAATACGAAGAATATTCGCACGACTGCTACATACGATCCCACAACTCAGGAGTTCATTATCAATACCCCTGACTTTGAGGCTGCCAAGTGCTGGGTTGGTAATTTAGGAAAAACAGCAACAATCGCCATGACATTCGCAAATTTGTATACGGCAGATGGTGAAAATCATGGATTGCATGGATTTTTAATACCGATACGCGATCCGAGAACGCTGCAGGCATATCCGGGTGTATTGGTCGGTGATATCGGGGATAAGATCGGTCTGAATGGCATTGATAATGGTTTCGTTATGTTTTCAAATTATCGCATTCCACGTGAAAATTTTCTCAATCGAACCGGTGATGTGACGCCGGAAGGAGTATATGAGAGTGTTTTCTCTGAACCAGGAAAAGTGTTAGGAGCTGCTTTGGAATCTTTTTCGGCGGGTCGTATTGGCATTACGCAGGAGTCGGTGAATACGTTAGCAAGTGCGGCTGTGATTGCTGTACGATATGCAGCTCTGAGAAAGCAATTTGGACCTGAAAAGGATGGACCAGAAATAGCAATTATAGAATATCAATTACAAGTGAGTAGATGTGAAGTTTCGTTTTTTGGTAAAATTATTGAAAATTAAATTCTTTAGCAATGGCGAATATTTCCTTATCTGGCGGCTGCCTGTGTACTAAAAGTAGCTGTAGCAGAGTTGACCGAAACATACCTAGAAATAATTGCACGATCGCAGAAGGACTCCAACGGGTTTGAGTCATTGGTAAGTAAGTCGCCTTGAAGGCGGAGCTGGCTACAGTCAGCTCTTTGTAAAAACAAAACCTCTTCGACCATTATTGATAATGCTCACGGAGTGACTTGATCGGCTATGGCTAAGCGATTGTCGCCTGGTGCTAGAGTTGATGGGTGTTGCACTGTCAGCATTTTGTTGTATAAAGATAAACATCTATTTGATTTCAATATTCGAACAAAATGCTGTTCATATTTCTTGGGTCAACCCCTATCATTTCGCTTAATGCCATGATTTGAATATTTGCAAATCAGAAAAAAATAACTTTTTTCCATTTCCTAGACCCAAAGCGTTTCCGAAATTCATGCTGTCATCTCCTCATCAAAACCTTTGATAACGTGGACAGCGAGGGATGCGATCCAAGAAGCACGAGAAGCTTGCGGCGGGCATGGCTATTTAAAGGCTGCGAAGCTAGGCGATCTGCGTAACGACCATGATCCGTGTGTAACCTACGAGGGTGATAACAATGTTCTCGGCCAACAAGCTTCCAATTGGCTTCTGCGACAGTGGAATGGTAACGTCGAAAGTCCATTGGGCACAGCTAATTTTCTCAAAAACCGAGATAGTATTCTACAGCTCACTTACGAGAGTGTTGTACAGAAATCAGCTATTGAATCTATGGATTGTGAGTATAGATGTGAATATGAATATTGGGGATCAAATTTCACAGTAATGTTATTTAAAAAGAGCCTAAAGTTTGGACCTGCTAGAATGTTGTCGTCGTTATTGCAATTTTCTTAAATTAATTAAAGGTTATGCGGGTTCCATAAGTGCATCAGGATCATCTAATTAGTGACCTTTTACAATCTAAAATTAACTCCTAATTCTGTGGAGTTTGTTGTTAAAACAGCACTTAAACCTCCAGTTGGCAATCTAAAGCGGTTTTGAAATGGCCCAAAAATAAGTATTCAATTTGGGATATCGATTGATACTAAAAATGTCTTCAAATACTCCATATTAAAAAAACCATTACATGTAAAGCCTTATCTCTAAATGGGACTTAACTCTAAACGATTTTGGCTGACCAGTCGTTTCTTCTCTCTGCCAACTAGCGCCAAGTGGAAACACCAAGGGATCGTAAATCGGTCTCCATTTGGTTCAGGCAGGCACGGAATCAATACTTTTGGCTCTATATTCTGGGCTTCAACCCTAAACCTTTGAACAGCGAATACTCTCTAAGTATTGCTCACCTCTTAGGCATTCCACGCATGTTAAATTGATCTATCCTGTATTATCTAACAATAATTTTACAGTCGTTTCATTATAAATTCAGGCAAAGATAATAAAGTTTTCATTATTTTCAGTTGTCATCCACTGTTATGAATGGATGCTGTGCCACCTGATGGATAAGACATCGAAACGTATGACAGCAGATATTAAGTCAGGAGCGCATCGATTCGATGCACGCAACAACTCACAAGTGTATGGAGCGAGAGACTTGTCCATAGCCTACGCTGAATACTTCGCTTTGTGTCGCTTTAAGGAATGTTATCAGCGTTTGACGGCGGGCAATGAATTAGCCAAAGTTTTGGAAAACATATTTGCTGTCTACTCCATGTGGTGCATTGATCGTCATATGGCTACATTCTATGTTGGTGGATTTGCTAAATCATCGGCTTCATTTGCTGAAGCAATACGATCACGATTATTAACGAAATGTAACGATCTGAAGGAATTGGCTGTATCGGTGGCAGATGCTTTAGCGCCCCCCGATTTTGCACTCAATTCGATCATTGCAAAATCCGATGGACTTTTATATGAAAATTTACAAAAAGAGTTTGTTACTAATAAGGGAGCTTTTGAGCGGCCCTCCTGGTGGAGAGATATTATTATTCCTCAAGTCCAGTCAAAGCTTTAAAGAAATTTTGCATTTGTGGATAAACAAATAAAATGCATTTTCCTATGTAATATAGAGCATTTTTACGATATTATATTGTATTGTATACTAAATACATACATATGTGTATGTGTATGTAGAGTGTGTGCATGTTTTGGGGAAGTGATTGTGGGTGTGTTATATTTGTATGTATATAATTATTTATGCTTACTTATACAAAAGAAATTTTATATTAACTTAAAGATGATATTGGTGACTTGATGACAAAGAACATAAAGCGATTTTGACACACCCGACACCCGAGCGAGTCATCACTTCGTCTTCAATCTCCCTTGGCACTATTTTGTCAACTTTGATTAACATTGCTCCAAGATTGTACAGCATTCATCTCAAAAACGATTAAAAAATATATATCAGATGAAACATAGAAAAGGTATTATATTTGTAGTAAAATGAATGCAAAATGCTAAGAAGCTATTGGAACCGTGATATTTTCAAAAACCTGATTTTCGTGACTCCTAAACAAAAATGTATGTATGCGCAACTGTAATTTCATAGTACATATCTATGTATAACTATGTAACGATTTGTATTAAAACAAAAAAACCTAAACATTACCGCTATTGTATTTAAAAAAATCTACAAATTTGTGTTACAATTGTTATCATTGTTAAGAATGAGTAGACTAGTAAGTATTCAATTTCTGTTAAATGTATGAATTGACTAAAGATTTTAACCAAACTATAAACCTTGTAGTTTCCATTATTGAAAGTATTACAATAAAAAGTAATAGCCCAGTTCTTTTGCAACCAATTTTGAAAGAACAAATGGTCGGATACTGAAAATTATGTGAAGCAAAACACAAAGCACATCGAAATTTAATTCGCCGACTTAGTCTCAGGGGAAAATTAATGTAAAGATTTAGATATATTACCTCATATAAGAATTTATTTCCGGTCGGCTTTCGGTAGTGGTCGCCAACTTTCCGAGTGTGTATCTGGATAAAAAGTGCATCTTCGGACTTAGAAGTGTCACTTCTACCAGCAAATGGAACCTCTAACGCTGAAAAAATTGTTGTTGTTGTTGTTAGCAGTGCTTCGCCCTGCCCAAAGGGCCAGTACACTCTTAATTGTCCTCGGGCTCTTCTAACGGAAGTCCAAGGAAACGCGCAGTTTCGACAGGGTTGGACCAAAGTGATAAAGGTGTTAGAAGAGTATGTTCCGAAGAACACGAAAAGAGATGTTGTGTGTCGTGGGGGGCCATACCGCATGCAGGGCATGTGTTCGGTATGGTGGGGTTCAGTCTGGACAGATAGGAGTTCAGCATATTGCAATATCCAGACCGAAGATGTGATGCCGGATCTCATCATAATGCTTTCGGAGATGTTTCCTTATGTCTCTGGGGGGCGGAGTTTCATCCAATAGCTGTCGATTTGGATGACTGGGTCTGTGACAGTTCAGAAGGAACTGCCTACTTAAAAGTTCCGCATACTCACGAACGTTGAGCATTTTAGCCTCCTGGTGAAGGTGAGACTCAGGAGACATAAGCAAACAGCCCATCGCGGTTCTGATTGCGGTGTTTTGGCAGACCTGCAATTTCCTCCATTTGGTGTCGTGAGTCAGCCAATAGCCTTATAGGTGACCAGCAACGTTTCTTTGTCTTTGCCCCAAGTACTGCGGGCCAGTGACTTGAGGATCTTGTTGCGGCTTTGTACCTTTGAAGCTATTGCGGTGGCATGATTAGCGAAGGTAAGGCTATTGTCGAATGTGACCCCTAGAATTTTGGAGGGGTTGACTGTAGGTAGTGGGACACCATCTACGTGGACATTCAACTCCTGCCCCATCTGCGCATTCCACGTAGTGAATAGGGTCGCTGTCGATTTAGTCGGGGACAGTGTCAGGTTCCGCTCTGTGAAGTGGCTGGAAAGATCGCGCAAGTAGTGGTTCAGTCTCGTACATAGTTCGTGCGTGGAAGGTCCTTTGCCCGTGGCCAACAAGGAGCAGTCGTCAGCGTACGAAACGATGGAGACCCCCTCTGGTGGGGGAGGGATGGTCGAGATGTAGAAGTTAAACAGAAGGGCTGAAAGGACACCACCCTGCGGAACCCCTTGTCTAATTCTTCTAGGTCTACATCTCTCATTTCGAAACTTCGCTGTGTGGCATGGTTGACTGTGTCGAAGGCTTTCGACAGGTCGAGTGCCACGAGAACCGTCCTGTGGTTTGGTTGGTGTTGGTTCAAACCGAAGTTACTCTGCGTCGTGATGGCATTCAATGCCGATGTTGTGCTGTGATTTTTACGGAAGCCATGTTGATGATTGGCCAGCTGCAGGTTTGCAGTATAGTATGGGAGCAAGATAGCCTCTAACAACTTCACTACCGGCGAGAGGAGAGATATTGGACGATAAGAATCTCCTTGATTCGCCGGCTTCCCGGGTTTTAGGAGGGGGACCACAGTCGCGTGCTTCCGGATATCTGGTATAACGAATGTGGTCAGTGAGAGGTTGAATAGAGCCCTTGTGCCCCTCGTGGCCGAGGTGTTTCAGCATCTTCATGGCATTTCCTTCGGGTCTGAGTGCTCTAGAAGGTTTAGCCTTCCTTATAGCTTCCTTAACCTCTGCGACGGAGACGACAATGGGTGCGGCTGTTTGTTTGTGTTTGTGCGCATGTCGAATGGCTTTTCTCTTAGCCCTATCCGCAGGAGAATGCAGTATAAATTGCCGGCAGAATGCGCTCGCGCACTTCCTGGGGTCCGACTTGACGTTATCGCCGAAAGCAATGGCGACCTTGTCATTGTATTTGGTCGGGTCGGATAGGGCCTTGACTGTCGACCATAATTTGCCGACCCCGCCGGAGAGGTTGCATGACTCTAGGTGTTCGCCGACTTCGCCTGTCCGCTGAACAAATTGGGGTCAGATAGTTGATGTAATTCTCAAAAACTGTCAAAAAACAAAACTATTAGAATGAGAAAAGAACTAATGCGAAATTCAATCAAGGGTTGGCTCACAGTTAGGGAAATCTAATCTAACACTTTACGGATTACGATGGTTGGCTTTCCATATTTGCCATCAACACGAAATATTTACTGTAGTTGTTTGGCCGCTGTATATGGGATTGAAAAGAATTAGAATATATACATAAGTCAACCGAAATGGTCAAAATTACGAGCAGTGAAAATTCAGTCATGCTCATTTGCCTTTTCCTCAAATTCATAAATAATAAAAATTGACGAAGGATTATTGTCAACTGGCCTTAAGCTCGATAAACATATAGATACACATATCTAAGTTAAATGAATAGATCGTAAAAACCAATAAAAAAAAACTTTTTCTACACTTTTAACGTGCATGGCAATGCTGGCCAATTATATGCCAAAAAATCCAAAACCACACGAAGTGAAGAGCGATGAATAAAGCTATATCAAACTAGTAAGGAAGTCTAAGTTCGGGTGTAACCGAACATTAAATACCTAGTAGCGATCTGTTTTGGTATCCTAATTCACTCAGGTCTATTTTAATACCTGAAAAGTTGTTATAAAGGCAACTGATAGTTTTCGATAAAAACACTTCTGTTGTGTGTGGTAAATTAAATTATTACTAAATAACAAAATATAAATACCTTTCCTCATGTTCATGAAAGGTATGAAAATAAAAAAAATTAATAAAATCTAGTAAGGAAGTCTAAGTTCGGGTGTAACCGAACATTAAATACCTAGTAGTGATCTGTTGCGTTATCCCAATTAACTCAGGTCTATTTTAATACCTGAAAAGGTGGTATAAAACAACTGATTGTTTTCGATTAAAAACACTTCTGTTGTAAGTGGTAAATTAAATTATCACTAAATAACAAAATATAAATAGTTTTGCATGGGGCTTATGAAAATAAAAAAAATTAATAAAAAACTAGTAAGGAAGTCTAAGTTCGGGTGTAACCGAACATTAAATACCTAGTAGTGATCTGTTTTGGTATCCTAATTTACTCAGGTCTATTTTAATACATACCTGAAAATTTGTTATAAAGGCAACTGATAGTTTTCGATAAAAACACTTCTGTTGTGTGTGGTAAATTAAATTATTACTAAATAACAAAATATAAATACCTTTCCTCATGTTCATGAAAGGTATGAAAATAAAAAAAAATTAATAAAATCTAGTAAGGAAGTCTAAGTTCGGGTGTAACCGAACATTAAATACCTAGTAGTGATTTGTTTTGGTATCCTAATTTACTCAGGTCTATTTTAATACCTGAAAAGTTGTTTTAAAGGCAACTGATTGTTTTCGATAAAAACACTTCTGTTGTGTGTGGTAAATTAAATTATTACTAAATAACAAAATATAAATACCTTTCCTCATGTTCATGAAAGGTATGAAAATAAAAAAAAATTAATAAAATCTAGTAAGGAAGTCTAAGTTCGGGTGTAACCGAACATTAAATACCTAGTAGTGATTTGTTTTGGTATCCTAATTTACTCAGGTCTATTTTAATACCTGAAAAGTTGTTTTAAAGGCAACTGATTGTTTTCGATAAAAACACTTCTGTTGTGAGTGGTAAATTAAATTATTACTAAATAACAAAATATAAATACCTTTCCTCATGTTCATGAAAGGTATGAAAATAAAAAAATTAATAAAAAAAAAGGCAATAGGGAGTTAACTACTTTCCCGTAAATCTTGCTTGTTTGTCATTCGATTTGCATAATTTTTGGCAGGAGTATACTACATACTATTGGAAAGCATCTCACAAACTTTCATTGAAATACCTTCCTGAAATTTCAAGCAAAAAAAATCCACAAAATTTTTTTTGCAGTTTAGTTTTTCTTAAAAAGCTTATTAAGTGTGTAAAATCGTATATATATAACTTATACAGTTATGGAAATATCGCGATTTTAATTTTACAAAGAAATTTTTCGATTTTGCCTATTTTCAATAGCGCTCCGAGATAAGTGAAAAGGAACCTACATACCAAATTTCATTGAGATATCTCAAGATTTACTCAAGTTATCGTGTTCACAGACGGACGGACGGACGGACGGACATGCCTCAATCAATTTCTCTTTTCCTCCTGAACATTTTGATATATATAAGTCAATATCTATCTCGATTCGTTTATGCCGTTACATACTACCGTTAGGCGAATGAAGTTAATATACCTTGTGTGCGAAGCACTACTAGGTATAATAAATTTCAGGGATTGTACGCAATTGAGGAGTTGCGTGCAAAAAGGGCACTTCTATGAAAAGTATGTTTTGAGATATTCGTGTTTTAAACTGTTGAAGGGAATTTCCATGGCAGAGATTGATGAAAGCGAAAAAACCAACATTTTATTGTTAAGTTGGTAATATGGCTAAGTTGTTGTAAATATATTAAACCATGATGAATAAATGCCAGAATGACATTCGCATAAGCCTAACTTAAATATTCTTAAACTATTTAGGACAACCAAAAAAAAAATTTTTTTGTTCTTAAATACCTTGTTAAGAAACCTCTTTATATTTGTTATGCTGTGTGAATCTTAGTAACCAGGCATTACATGTTACTTTTATTTTAATTCTTAGTGAAATTTTGAAAAGTATGAAAAATTTGCACAAACATTTTTGGGTGTGGAAAAAAAATTGTTGTGCGCCTTTTTTTGTAACGTAAGTGACGAAAATAAGCATTTTATTGCATAAAATATATAGTTTTCAGCCAATCAATTTAAAATCTTCGATTCTCTATCTACAAGGTAATTACATAAACTATGTAAAGTAAATTTGTTTTTAAAATAGTATACAATCTAAAAAAAAACGGGGCGCTTTTGTAACGTCAGTGACGAACGCTTACGTTCTTACCCACCTTTTCAAACAAACTTTTTATTTTTGCTTCTATTTTTTTTTTTTTTTTTTTTTATTAAAACGTAAAGATCCTCTGTATATATATCGAATGTCTATGTATAAATATTCCACACAATAGACTCGAACAATATTTGGTGGTTAATGCAACACATTTCTTGTAATACAATTAGTACTTGGCGTATGAGCAAAACCAGCTAAAAAAAGTCTAACTGAGCAAAGGACACCTGAAGATAAACCCTTTCACGATTTTCTGCAATAAATCAATTGACCTGTTTGTTATCACGTCCATAAAAGAAAACCTAGTCGGCTTTTTTTCTGTTACTTCGGAGGTAACGTCAGTGACGAATTTTACGTAACGTCAGTGACGGTACATAATTAACTATGCATGCTACATCTTTATAAAAGTCCTAATAACAAAGATTTTTATAAAGACTTCATTCTATTTCTAATAATCTCCCAAGCATTGGAATTTAATTCTGTCAAGGGGTTTCGCAGAAATTTGAATAAATCACCAGTGCCCAAAACCCCCAGTCCTAAAATTGTAACGTCAGTGACGACGGAATTTTAGTCCGTATTTAGTATGTTTTTAGAATTTAAATAAAAAGTTTAGGCATAACAGCTTTGAGTAGCTAAACTCCAAGTAATAAACCATTTTTCGTGTACTAAAACGTGCAAATGGTAATGCAATTTGAGTTTGAATCATACAATTTTACTTGCGATGTAACGTAAGTGACGGTGGAATTTCCCTGAAGCATTGTAACTTTTTAGTTGTTGTAGTATATAGAAAAAGATATTGATATTATTACTATCTCGTGTATTATCTATTAACTTGGTAAAGTCGCAAAAGCGACACTTCACATCGTTAGCCAAAAACGATGAAATAAATCGGAGATGAATGTGCGCTTTTTGCATATAACCAGGAAAGCGAAGGATACATCTTGTTTTAACTTCATAAAAACGTGTATTCTGTAAATATTAAAAATTTTTTATTCCAAGCGGACTTTTATTAAGTATACCTAAAAGCATTATGGAGCTTTGCGGAAAATTAAACGGCGTTGAAAAGATATTGAACTAATATGTCGTTCACGGGTTCTTATTTCCATAAAAGACCAAGAATTGGGTCAGGGTCCAAAGAAATAAGCTTATCGTTAACAATACCAAGAATTAAAATCAAAAATACATACATATGTGTGTATATAATAAGGCTTTTTTTTTGCTAAAGAACAAATTATTTTTATTTTATTCATCGAATTTTTGCCAATTTTGCATAAACTTTTCAAAAATAATTCACATTATTTATTAAAAATTAGTTAAAATGGTTTTGCTGAAGCAGAAATTGGTGAAAAATGCAATAAAATGGATGCATTTATAGATATTTCGGGTAGTGTATAAGAAAAACACTGTACGAGCTTATGAGCAACAAATCATAATTTTGAAAAAAAAAAATAATAACAAGCACTCATGTATAGCTCAACATTTTTTGATGTTGCTAAGCCAGTTTAAAAGATATCAAATCCATGAGCCTTTTTACGCAAAAAGGGCACATTTCGCTTAGTGCCCGTTTTGCACGCAACTCCTCAATTGTAAGATAAAATGCATCGGCTTCTACACAATTAAATAAAAATGAATTTTGTCAATTGTGACACAAATGAATTGCATACATATAAGCAATAACTCAAAAGTGAGATATTTTTTTATGTGAATCTAGTTGGAGATTGATTTTAAAGAGCTTCTCAAGTGACAAACTAAGATAGAGATACAATTGAAATTAAACATTGGAAACTGGAAAACGAGTTGGGTTTCCATTTTACCTCAAATTAATTTCAAACAAAAATGCAGTATTGGCTTAAAAATTTTATATAGGAATGCAATTAGAAATAACTCCAAAACTGTTTTTACAGCTCTCAACTAAGTATACATAAGTTTATGTCTCTGATCTGCTGGGTATCTCTAATTTAATTAATTCCAATAACAATCTTTTGGCCCTCAATGTGTTAAGTACATACATATTACAATAAATACATTTCCATATGTATACATATGTATGTATATCGATAGATATGTAAATATAAATCTTATAATTACAATAACAAAACTTATAGATATACGAGTAAACTTGAGCTGAAGCCGGCTGGGTGATTCCCAATAATACAATTTTGCTGGATATTTTGTTCACATTTGTCATGATAGTTGTTTTTGTAATTATTAAGCTATATTTTAGATTTTTCGTGTTGTTTTTTTTTTGTTTGTGTTTATTCTATTGTCATACTTAGGCAACGATGTAGATTTCTCTTTTTTGCTTGTAGCCAAAAATGACAGTTTTTTAAGTTTTGTTTAGTTTTTAAAATTATCGCGTAAGCACTAAAATTTGGAAGAGCAACGGAAAGTGCATTTGGATATTTAAATTCTTCTTCTTCTTCTTCTTTCAAAGTCTATCTAACCGCCTGAGCGATTTTGACCCTCCAACATACATAGCTCGCCAGTCTTTTCTCCGTTGCGCTAACTGACGTCAATTGGAGACATCGCGGGAGCGCAAAATGAGCCTCCACTTGGTCCTTCCATTGGACTGGTGATCTTCCTGTTCCTCTACCTCGACCGGTAGGTGCCGATAAGAATACCCTTTTCAAAGATTTTTTCTCTCGAATACTCCCAGTGCCTCCACGTCAGAATTTGAATTTCATTGGTGCGTTGTTTTATGTGGTGGGTCCCAATCCGAACGAAAAAGTAATAATACAACAAGGAATAGTTAATAAAAGACAATTCGCGACCAGAAATCTTACAAACATGAAAGCCTTCCATGCGTCCTCACTTTTTTATTTCCTTGGAAAAAATCCCTGAACTTGAAAAATTATTAATATTTTTGTGTCGATCATAAAAACCCTCAATCTTTTATGTTATTATAGATGAAAGCTAGAAATACCCATAAGTAAAAACTTATTGCTCGAAATTCGTGCCAGCATTGTTACTGTTAGAGAAAACACAATTTGCAAATTAATTTTAAAACTATAAAGAAAAACCCGAAAGGTGTGTCATTAGATTTAGAAAATACCGCAAAGTTACGTCAGATATAGTTAAAATCCATATAAATTGGATATACAAAATTTTCAGCCGTAATGAAATTAAATCACACAATGGAATATAGTCAAACTTTTAGTAACCCATTTATAAATTTAAAAAATTTGTTCAAAAACTGATTGCATTTCAAAATTAAAGGAAGCTGTGTGAGTTATCTCTTGCTATCTCAATCGATTCCATTTAGAACCAATTATAGAGGCTTGAGGAAAATTATTCTTAGTAAGACCACACATTCATTCGAATTAAAATCATTATCACTGATATACCGGATTTTAAAGAAACAACTCTTATATAATAGAGCCATATGCAATAGAGCCATTTCTTGTTTCAAAAACCGCATATGTGACCCGGTCTATGAAAAGGTGGCTTAAGATAAAAAAAAAATTTTCCATTTAATGCCTGATCTGGTTTTTATAGCAAATTACTCTAAATGGGAAACTTATAAACTACACCTGGAAGATGTCCTGCCCAATCCCTTTGTTTTCCACAATTTAATTTGACTTGGGTTTCGTCCGCTTTTCCAATCCCTCTTTCTTCACCCGCCACCATTAACATCTTTTTTGCATCAGAAATCGGAAAATGTGATTTTTTTTATCCCATCTTGTAGATTTTGATACTTACATCTGTCTTTGAATTATTTTAACCAAAGTGATATCTTTTGGTACCAATGGCGCCAAATGGGTTAACAATAGCGCAGGTTTTAATAACAATGATGCTTTCACAAATTTGAATAAAATCAGCAGGCTTATGACTTGGTGAGCTTATTCGTCAAATGAGTATCGTGCGGATAAGACGCTTTCCTGCTGGTATCCGACATAAGATAAAATCGATCAAAAACCATTTGAGAGGAATACTGTCATACAAAAGAGAGAAACTGGGAGAAGAGTGAGAAAGTGAGTGCAACAACAATTAAAACAAAGTAAAAAAGCAAGCTTCAAAGCTATTAAATTATTCGACTAACATTATTTAAATGAATTAATTAAAATAATAATTACGATAACAAAACATGATTTACATTTGTGAAAAGTTGAACTGGTGAGATACCATTGTATAACCATGGGATAGCCATAAATCGTTAAAGGTGCTTGGACAGTATATGTAACAAGCTTCAATGAAATAAAACGTTAACGTCAAATATACTTTCTACTTACCTAAGATGAGCTTCATATTCGTAGCACAGTGTGTCACAGCTATCCATTCACGGAAGCCTTAAAAGTGGTTTAGGCTTGAAATGATTTGAAGGCAAATGAAGAAATATCTTTAACCTCAAAACTGGTTAAGCTAAAATGAAAACAAATCAAAACTGATGCGGTTATGAGTTGAGCTTATTCTGAGAACTCACTAACGTAAAATGTAGCGATCATTAAAATTTATTGCGCATAAAACACCACAAATAAAATAATGAACCGTCACACAATAGATGAGTTCCAAAAGTTGCGAAAGTGTGACGAGCGTGTGAATAATGTCTCCAGTCCTATCAAATATATGCATAAGGTGTAAATAATATAATTCCATACATACATACATACATATGTGCAAATGACGAGTTTAGAAATAAGATAACGAAAGACTTAAGCTGCGAACTTAAGTACGCTTTCATTTACCACACTGAAAGAAAATATAAAAAACATTCAGGGCTGGCTTCTGTTTTACTTTCATTAACAAGAAAACTATAGCAATTTAACTCTTTCACAGCCTTTTATAAGAATAGCGTTAACCGGATTTTGCCGATACGTACCCCGTCCATTCGTCATTCTCCTAACTTATTTATGCGCTTCCCTGATGGCTAGTCAGATTTCTTCGCCTAACAAAGGGGGCACCACAAAGCGGCGGCAAAAAGATCTCGCTCATCTCTTGTGTTTCACCTGAACTTTATCGCCAAAGGCGATGGATATTTTGCCGTAACGTTCAGTCGGATTGGATGAGAGTTCCATCATAGTTTGCCAGTACCTCCAATCTCTTGGAGGAGGTCGGATGATAGCATTTTTAGGGAGGATAGCATTTTTAGGGTACTCTGTTTCCAGAATATTGCAACGTGGCATTACAAGCATAATTTGTAAGAAAAGGCACTGCATTGCAAAAGGTCTCTCCAGAAGTGGTTGTATACCAAACTATCAAGCCATCATAATACCAAATATGTATACATGTAGTTATAAATGCATATTTGACGTGTTTATTGTATGCACCTCCCCAAATCTTAAATTTAATACGAAGACGTTGCTCAAAAATTCAAGCCGTAAATAATATAAGGTGTATCTCAATCAATGTGTATGGGGAAACATTGAAAGGTGGAAACCGCCAAAAAATCTACCTTAGTTGGTTTGGAAATGAGTATATATATTGCAAACTTCAAAACTCTCCTCATTCGTCCTTGAAGGTAATCTCGTGTAATTAAAGATATCCTCCAAACTTCGACTTTACAGAACCAAATTTTACGGGAAATAAAGGGGTTTTGAAATGCTTCCCAAACCTCAAAAACTTTCCATTCAACAAATGACAATTAAGGCAATTTACTTCCCATAGTTTAATAAAGGATCTATTATTTCCCTTTTTTGTACATTTTGTAAATGCAACTGTGCTAGGTGACAATTAGGGAGCTTCAATTCTGATCTGTCAATGACTAGCAAACCTTGTATAATTCAACAATGAGCAAAACGTATAGAAACGTTATGTCAATCCAAGAACGCCCATAATATTTTTCAACCAACAATCTCAGAATTTGATAATAAAAAATGCGCTATCATATATGGGCATGTATTGAATGCGTTGTAAAAGCAGTTTCCATTAAAAACGCCCTTTGTGGATTACAACCCCATCTCTATAGGAATAAGAGCAAATTTATTTTTTATTTTCCCTCAATCAGAGCGGAACGTCTTAGACAAAAATTAAAAAACTTTGACTTCTTCCACCTCCTAGTGTAAGCGGCCAAATATGACGCCATTGGTGAATTATTTGAGCTCACTATTAGCCAAAGATTCCAACCGATTCAAAAAGCCTACGTTCCATTTATGGTTTCACACGAAAATGATGAGAAAAGTTTTTTATTACATTCTCTATCCCCATATTTCCTTTCGCGGCAGTCTAGTAGAGTAGTCACCTATGCGGGTTTTGTTTTTGGAATCTCCATAGATGTTCAGTGCGCCGCCTGATCTCATTTGCATTACAAATAAATCTAGATAAAAAAATAAAAGTCCCTTCATTGATATTCTAACTATTAAATCTGATTTCTAACGTGACTATGTTTGGGATTCGCCACTGAAGTCATAAGGTAACGAGGTAAAGTTGCGTTAACCAACTATTCATACACTCAAATCTCTTACAGAAGGGGCCCTTGTAGTATTACAGGACGCTTGTCCCCGCATGCTAAGTGTGACTTCAAATGCTTAGTAAATTTGTTTCTTTGTTTGTTTGTTTACACATTTCCCTCCAAAAAATGTGATTAGTCTAGTTACAGTCCCGGACGAGTTCACACTCTACAAGTCAATCATCGCTCCCGTCCTGCTATATGGTGCAGAGGCGTGGACACTGAAAACATCTGACCAGGCGGCTTTGGGAGTATTCGAGAGAAAAGTTCTGCGCGTACGGAAAAAGAATTAATGATGACTTGTATGAGCTTTACAACATAGTTCAGCGGATTAAAACACAGTGGTTTCGCTGGCTAGGCCACATCGTGCGAATGAACGAAGACGCTCCAGCCCAGAAGGTATACATATTTATCGGCACCCTCCGGTGGAAGCAGAGAAAAAGGAAGACCACCACTTTGATGGAAGGACCAAGTGGAAACCGACCTGCGATCTCGAAGAAATGACTGGCGATCTATGTTGGACGGTCAAAATCGATGAGGCGGTTAGATGGCCATTTAAAGAAGAAGAAGATAAGGAGACTTATTCCTATGATATTCCTTAATTAAGTCTTAGTTTAACTGCCAATGACACTGTGCACTCACCAACACACCGCTATGTCAAATCCGTAATACTCATCTCACTTCTCTCACAACTGGTTTGCTGCCAGTTGGAGAGACAAGCTGCGATTGGCATCAAAACAACAAAAGCTATTCAGCTTGTGCTTTGTAAATTTTAATCTCAACAGAATCTTATAAGTTATAGCAATACAGTCCAATAGATTTGCTTAGATTCAGTAATTTTGCAGCAAACGAAACAAATAAATTTTGCTTAGAGAAAGCTTCCTGTTTTGTTGTGAGTATTTTGTTTGATTGTTGATTTTCTTTGGTGAGATAGTCGTAGTTTTGGCATTGAACTTGAGCAACCGAAGAGTGTAATCATCCGGCGAAAAGTGTGCTGTGTGAGCGCAACCTTAGCTGGGCTCTTTTGTAAGTTTTGGAAATTATGTACATACATATATCCGAGTAAAATCTACTTATACATTGCTATTGGTAGCTGAACTTGTAGTTCGTACGCATTTTAAATCTCGTGAACTGGAAAAACTAAAGTTGTCTTCTCTTTAGGTAACTTGCAAGAAAAACTACAAAGAAACACAGATACCTTTATTGAGAAAATCGTGGATTTGGGTCAAACTGCAAATTATATGTATACTTAGTTGCCAAATATTGTTACATTCCAGGAAGCACAAACATACCGCTCCTTTTAGCCTACAGTGATTGTACCAAGTTTAACTAGATTCCCATAAAAGTTTATTATTTCGATGGAAATTATTTAATATACAAATCAAACGGAACGGAAAGTGTAAAAGCTATCCTTTTATGAATCTTTACTTCTCCATAGTTCTTAGTAAACGGGCCGACAGAGTTTTTTCAACAAAATTACGGTTTAATAACGATCTTAAGAAACAGTTCCCCTTCAATTCATAAAAATCATGAACCCAATGAATCTCTTCAAAAAGTCAAGCGGAAAATCATAAAATTTCCATTTTAATGTCTTTAATTCAGAGTAGCTTAAAGGCCACAGTTGTTTCATTAGCTCAATTTATATAAAAATTGAAGGATTTTTCTTTAAAAATAATGGCAACACCCCGATTTCGAAATAGAGCATCAAGCGATAGCAACATTTTTCTAAAGTTATGTTTTGAATTATTGGCATCAATGCCTATGTTCAATATTTGAAATGGGTTCATTACCAGCCCCTTGAAAGCATGGGTCACAAGCAATTAACACAAAAAAAAAAAAGAAATATGTATGTACGTCGGTTTTTGTACGTGGTCTCATATATGTACATATGTATGTACATGCGTATAGTGGTTCAATGTCAGCAGAAAGTAATGCAGTCATTACTTATGTACCACGTCAGATATACTTACCATTGACTCGAAACGGAACATTTGTTGTTCATTGCAAGGTTAAGGATAAATCAAAATTAATGTCTATTCACGATTACGCATTTAAACATCAATTTACTGAGTCAGCGCAGACTTTAAACTTAATTACCAAGAAAAAAGTATTTTCGTTTCGTGTTTTTTTTTTAAATATCAATAACAAGTATCAAGTTCATCCGATAAGGCTAGTTGTAATACTTATAGAGATTTTGCTTTAATAATATAGAACATATAAACTACGCATCAAGTGCTAACCTCCATTAAGATTAATGTATACGTAAACATATTAGTAATTTCTTCCATCCTAGACCCACAGTACAAGCAAATATGTTACGTTTGTCAACAAAAAGGCATCCCGTCCCTTAAAACTTTTTTGCTTTCCCTCAAGTGCTAGCCATGAAAAACTTAATAGATTGGTTGTGACGTGGCGTTTTGGTAGCAATCGAGTTTGAGTTTTGTTATCATACTAGAATCGGGGGTTAGTCTGGTGATTTTCGAACCTGTCATTATTGTTAAAGTTGTTGTTGTACGGCAGAAAAGAGGACCTCAGACCACCACCAAACCATGCTGGCAGTGAATTCCAAATTCCATACGGAAAGTACGTTTGTTATTTACACTTAAATATCATGAAATCTTAACAAATTGATGATCTTCTATGCTAATTACCTTCTTATTCTATTCAACACAAATATAAAGATACATATGTATTTATGTACATACATAACGTATAATATAAAATGTAAACACGTAATTTCGAACCGGTTAAAGACGTAGTTAATAATCACAACTTCTGCTTCATGACATCAATCACTTGAGCGGGACGAGCATTTCATTTAATTACTTCTCGTATAATTGGGTTTTCCAAATCAGCCTCACGTTATGAATATTTTTGTTCCCACATTGTTCGTATTCTTTTTGGACAGTTGTTGTACTATCATGAATATATATATTAGGGTGTGCACAAAACCCTATATTTGAAAAATAACTTTATTTTATAAATCTGCAATAAAATTCTGTACATGTTATTGGTTTTAATGGTCTGCTTAATTTTTTACATATTTGAAAATTTAAATGAACTCGAGACTGTTTACAATAATTCTTACGAATCCCAGCGCCCGAAAAGAGGTCTGATGATAAGTAAGTACACTTTGAAACATGTCATCCCGTCCATCGTCGTACATATCTTTGTAATTTTTATCTACTTACCAATTTTTCCTTAAGTTCAAAAACAATAATAATTTACTAAGGTTACCGCTAACCGGAGTTTAATTGACGGACTTTGTACGGTTAGCTGTCAAATCAACCGCCGATTAGGTTTAACCGGCTTTTATGTAAGTGGCCCTAAGAGTTTTTGTAAACGGTCTTGAGCTCATTGAAATTCTTTACAGATTAAATTTTCTTTATAAAATAAATAGCGTTACCTTGTAAAGCAAGGAGTTTTGAACTTAAAACTCTGTGAAATAAAAAGATCAGAAAACTGCTAAATGACTTGTTTTTATCAAAATATCATGTTTCATAAGTAGAACACGGAATTCTATGAAACTGCATATTTTTGTTTAGTGGTCTAGAGATCCCGGGACAGGAACTCATCTGTTTTCAAATGAAAAATTTTCATATTTTCTTTCATATTTTCACATTTTTTTTGCTCATTTTCATATTACTTTGCATATTGCACTTTGGACGAACTAAATCGCTCTATTTCGATGCCATGGATTCAAGAGTTTTGGAACCATTAAATTAATTTGAAATGATAAATTGCTAATAGAACCACCCTCGTGTTATAAGCCTTGTGAATTTTTGCTTCACATAAATTTGTGTTAAATGTGTATGAAAAGTGTATCTTCTTAGTTTAGTGTTCGTTCAACCAGTGTTGAATGTATTTCTTTGTGCTGTATTATGTATAGTTTATTTCAATAAGGAGAAATAAAAACATCCTAAAGAGATGCCCACCCTAATGCCTGGTGTTGGATAGCAATATAGTCAACACATTCGTGCGTTTGATAAAATTTTCGGAAAAATGGTGATCTTGGGCCATATTTTTTGCTAGCAAATGAAAATTGAAAATACTCCGCATCAGCAGTTTTCATTTGATCACTTTCTCTTACTCGAACTCTATCAGCCTTATTGTTAATTTCATGGGAACAAATCTCCCAGAAATTTTTAATGGGGAAACAAAAACAAAGTGGGAAAATTGTTAGTGCTTCCCATTAAAAATTTTTGGGAGATTTGTTCCCATGAAATTTACAATAAGGCTGTATATTTAAATTTTTTCTTTGCTTCTTCTTCCCTATATCCCATTCCTCAGACTTTTCCTTGTCCTTTGTCTTGCTATTAACATTTCTATTAATATCAGTCTTTATATTCCTCAACCTCTACTTCCCTATATACATATATTATTCATATCTCGCGAAAATCATCCCATATTATTATATAGATATTATATACATACTCGTATATTGATCGATACCTTCACTGTATAAAGTAAAGTATAAACTCTTCAAAACTGTTAATTAAATGAAATATAATAAAATTATATATATGTATAATCGTCCCGCTCTCGTCGATATATGAATTAAGTACAGAGTGACGCTAGAGATAAAGGAACATAAATACTGACTTTGATAGGGATACGAATGACGAATTCGGAGGGGAAAAGTCACAGGAAGATTATATTGCGAAGCAAGGAAAAAAGTTGACAGTTAGGGTAAGAGTAAGCGACACTTGAGTAGAAACCCTTTGAGGAGAGATTTGATACAGGGTATATTTAACTTTGATTTACTAACCCATTTCCAAGTTAAACTTCAAAATATGGACCAATTATACCGATAGCATTTGGAAAAAACAAAAAAAAAAGGATAAAAAATGTATATGTACTTGGAAAAATGTGCAAGAAATAGGAAAAAAATATGCAGATATGCATAGGCATAAATATTCTGCATGTTGAATAAGATGAGTTTCTGTCTTGGTCCGGGATTTCTAGACCGCTAAAAAAAGATGCAATTTCATAGAATTCCGATGTCTGCTAATCACACTTTTTGCAGGGATTTTATACACCTTGCTGTTGTTTGTATTTATCTGAACGTTTAAACCAGTGGTGGCCAGAATTAAAATATCAATGCACGCGTGCATAGGCTACCTTTTGCTGCCGACGTCGATGCCATCACACGCATAGTATCAATGAAGTCGTGTGGCCAAGTTCGGGAGAATGGCCGATCAATCTTGCTTACTTTTATCAAGAAAGCATAGCCCTGAGCTCTCTCTGGCACACATACCAGCAAAATTGCGCATGTGGTCGTTTGGCCACCACTGGTTTAAACACTTTCACTATCTAGAGTTTCTATGTAATTAGCTTATTTTTTTCTTGTCGATTACAGATAACTTTCCCTGGAGATGTGGAGGTTACTAGCGATTTCTATAATCGCTGTAATGGTGATGAATTGTGAAGGTGGTACACAAGTTAGAACGAAAAGCAGACCTAAAACTAGACTAAAATATTCTATTCCATTAGCACGCGCTCAGAAGCGGTATGCAACCGGATATTCTAGTGGCAATGCAGGCAACTATGCAAGCGCTAGCACAGGTGGCAACGCCGGTAGCTATGGCGGTGGATATGATGACTACGACTATGGTTATGCTCCCGATTATGGCTTCATAGATCCACTTTTGTTCCATCAACAGTTAACAGCGCAAATTTTGGCAAATCACGCTGCACAGAACCAGTAAGTAAATATGTTTATACTACTATCGTAGCAAATATATTTTTGGTAATGTATACATTAGGGAGGGTCAATGTGTATTGACTGAGTTTTTTCCAAGTTGTTCCTAGCAAATTGGAAATAAAAAGTTGGAATTTAGTTAAAATTTAGAATTTTTAGTATTTTCGGTAGAATAACTTGATTAAAACAAAACTAGCTCTGAAAGCATAATAAGTCTCTAATGGGATAATAAAAATCAGACAAAATACCTTTTTCGTTAGAACTTTATATAGAGTCTGGATACGCTAGGAACGATATCTATCGAAAAAACAGTTGATCCGCCTATCTGCTTTGTAACCATATTTAATTAACATCCTTCTTTTTAGTATTAAATATGAAACTACTAGTATCTTTAGTTCTTATTTGGTACTTAACAACTATGCTTTGCTTCGCTAACCACATTTGCACATTTCAATTATTTTGCTCTATATATTTTCTTAGCGCTATTGTATCGGTGTTTTCTTCCGGTAATGCTATGGTAACCGCTGATGCCTCCTTTTTGACGGCCGATAAGTAATTACTATTTATTATTTGTGTACACATTGTGCGAGTTTGTTGTTGTTACCTTATTTTCACTTGTTATGATCTATGTGTTTTTTGTTGCAAATATATCATTACAATCATCTTATTTATGTTTGTACCATACGCTCCAATGTTTCCACAGTCGCATTCAACAACAAATCGCTCAGCAACAAGCCTACTTCCAAAATGCCAACACTCCGAATTACAACAATGGCGCCGCAAGTGGTGGCAGCTATGGCACTTCGAATCGCTATGCGCCCAATCATGCCGTTGCAGCTGGCTCCATTGGTCCAGGCGGTTCTTATCATACTGCTCAAATCTATCCAGAGAATCCGGTATTTGAATTCAAATATACATATCTACATACATGTATGTTAATTCATAAATTAATTGCTTGCGTATTTGTTGTTTTACTAGGAGATTCCAAATATCAGTACTCGCTTCGGTGGACCTTCCTCGCCAGGCGGCTTTAAGGGTGTCTCAGTCAGCTCGTTTTCCAGCAGTTCCGATATTAATGGTCAAAAGACAAATCATCGTGCCGCAGAAACAACAATCAATGATAATGGCAAAGTCACCACATACAGGGTGCAGTCTTAGATGCTTCAATTTATTTGAAGATTAATTATTTTATATTTATCATTTTTTATTTATTATAAGGATGTGCATATGTATGTATCTAGATATTATCAGTCAAACTATCTGTAACAATTGCAGAGCAACGATTTCTGGAATTGGAATAAGAATTAATTTTTTTTATATAATTATTTATAATGGGCAGTTTCGAAATATATGTAACATATTTAATGAGATTGGGAAAAAAAAACGGTAGTTTGGTACATTTGGAACAAGATTTGTATACAATAAAATCGATTTTTTTTAGATCGAAACTATAGAATAACTCGAGGAGAGCACATTCCCCCAAGACATACCGTAATTATCTCTATCAGTTTTAAAAGATTTGATTCGTACTTCCAATTTATCTTGACCTGTCCGTTCACAATTTTCGATTTGTGATTAATATTTAATCTGACAATATGCTGCAGAAGAAAGTAAATTGTTATTTGCCTTTTTTTCTGTTACTTGTAATCCTCAGAATTTACTAGAAACATGAGAAACTCCATCGCATCACTGGGCGCCCCTCACTTTTAGATAGAGAGAGCTTGTTTTTGCTGAAAATGTCTTTGACAAGATCGAACAAGGTTTACAGAGTTGAAAAGAGTCCAATAAAGAACTCGAAAAAATCGATAAATATTCTTCGTTTCTGATCTAGTCCATAATTTCCATCGAAACTTTAGTGGCCATTAAGTAGACTATTTCATTTTGACTTTTATGATGGACATCTATGAAAATCCCTGCACAGCTAGTTTCTTAGCTCCACCAAATTTTCGGCGCTATTATATAATAATTTTCCCCATATTAATTTCTAATAGCTATGTATATTTAAAAATTTATATTTTTGATTTTTTACTCGCGATTTTTAGACGTATTATTTTTTTATTTTGATTTGTATCACAATTAACTTTAACGCGGACGTCATTTCTAGTTTCCAAAGGTACTGTGGGCCTCTCCACTTCGAAATGCTGTCAAGAAGCATCTTCCAAGCTCTCTTAGTTTTTCTTTCTCAGTGGTTCCAAAAATATACATATATATCGACATACGACAATAGAAAATCGTGGTGAATTGCAAAATGAGAAATAACACAAAATTTCGAGGTTTGCTTTATTATCTACCACTCGGGGGGAAAAAATTTTGTCTTATTGCTAAAATATAGTATTTCATTGGCAGACAGGATCGCTTCGACATCGGTACCTTGTTGGGCTCATATCAAACCTGCTTAAGACCGAAACCTAACTAACGACCGGGCAAATAATTTCTGTATTAGCTTCCTCTGCATTATTTTTCATTTCTTGAAAACATTGATTGCAAACTTTAAAATGTTGTCGTTCTCGTCCGCAGCATATAACACAAAGAATATAATTCTGCTGAATTCTGCATAACTGATTTCATGCTCGAGAATTGAAGAAAAATGTATTTTATATCAAACCAGCTGAAGTCGTTGGGGCCCAGAGCTGCAAAACATTCGACATTTTCGATAGTTTGAAAAGACTATCGATGGTTCGAAACTATCGTATACTATCGTATTTAAAATGTACAGGGACTTCAACTCCGAACATATACATACATATCTACATAATTTACATACATATGTACCTAAATAAATAAAAAAGTACAAATATTGCAATTTGAGCGTTACATTCTAAAAACTACTTTACTTCAGATCACAGCGTCACTTTATATTATAAAGACCACAAATTTTCAAAGCACTGACACTATCGAAACTATCGGCATGGCAAAAAAATCGATGTTTCACCAAAAAAAAAAAACCGTTCCTATCGAGAGTTTTACAGCTCTACTGGACTTATGCTGCAGTCGTCAATCTATGTACATATTTATACGACAAATGTGCGGTGCGAACACAAAAAAAGTCTGTGATGCTTGCATTGTCACTTTTTTGGTTTATTGCTCAAATGTGGAAAACAAAATTGTGACTTAGTTTTGCCCCAAAAGTCTCTATGCGGTGGCAATTGTCACCGCCAATGACAACTCCATGTTAAAGTTGCAGGTCGTTTTCATAGTAAAGGACCAGAACTGTGACAGGTGTTTTCCATTTGTGACCGGTTTGTGATATATCACGTACCAATCCTTTTGCCTGCAGGGTTATTTCCCAAAATGATACAATAACACAAATTTGGGTTATTTCACATTCAGTTGAGCAATAACACTAATTTGGGTTATTACCGTTTGGGTTGTTTTACCTCCCCGAATGCATGCCTGAAGATTAGAATCTAAGTGTTCTCTTTTCAATCGACAAGAAGGACGTTGCTAAAATTAGGGCAGCTATAGCGGGATCAGCTTCATATATTACAAATTAGGGTCTATCAAGGGTATTGTAGGAATGGCTCAAGCCTGACGTGAATAGATTGATTGAACCTTCTCATTGTACCTTCAGATCTGGAAAATCTATCACCAAGCAGATTTTTACAATATGCCAAATCTTGGAAAAATCCCGCGAGAAAATAATCGACACACATCACCTCTTTGTTGATTTTAAAGTTTAAATTTTATCCTTGTTTATTCTCAGTTCATGTGCTTCCAAAAACTGATTTTTTACTCTGATCTATAACCGATATTTTCATTCCCCGGAAATAATTATAATAAATAAATAATAAAAGTTCTCGTAAGCCGCTTTTATGCCTTAAAATGTCCTGATTGAGCTTGAAAAATGTAGGCAAACAACATCAAGTTACTAGGATATATTACAAAAAAAAAAAATACGAAAGGGCAACTTGTCAAGATTTTCGTTTAGTTTCGAAAGCTCTGGGAGGTTCTTCCCAAATCAAGTTATGCGGGGAAACCAAATTTTGACATAGCGGAATATAGGCAGCTCCCTTTCGTACTGTTGAAAGCGGCTTTAAAATCAACAAAGAGGTAATGACAGGCAATTCTTTTCTCACTTGTTTTTTTTTTAAATTTGGTGTATTGAAAAAATCTGGTCGACGGTGAATATATCAAGTTTAAAGCCACACTGATAAGACCCAATCAGTCTGTTCACGCCAGGCTCCAGTCTTTCACACAATGCGCTGATTCCGCGATAGTTGGAGCAGTTTTCAGGATGGGGGAGAACATTTAGAGAGAACACTTAGATTCTAATCTTAAGGCATGCATTCATCCGACCATGATGCATGTGCCTTACCACCTCCTGGTTGCCGTGTTTGAATAGCTCAGCAGGCAAACCATCAGCGCCAGCTGCTTTATTGTTTTGCAATTGGGATATTGCTGTCTGTTCTCTTGTTTCTTGCTCAGTTTCTCCTTTGTACTCCTTCTGTACTACCAACATACTTCACAGATTCTAGCTCCTCATTGCTGGATTTATTTTTCATAAATCACCCTCAGAAACTACCCCACTACAATCAACTATCCGCATCTTGTTTTTCAAAGCACGACTTCATATTTCTTTGTTACAACTTCCAAACAACATGTAAGACATGCTCATTTACGTATCGTGACTTTAGAACAGTGTTTGAATTGCTGACTGAAAATTAGCAAAAGCAGTGTAATATGACTATTTCATTTCAGTTTCACAGTCATTTGTTTTGGTAACGACTACGACTGTGGCTATGACTACGAAAATGATCGCAGTCGAATGTAAGTAAACAAGCAACCACCAAAAATGGACACAACTGCTTTGCTGGCGACTAAGAACGACGCGCAAGCACAAGTCGGTAGCCGAAGCTGTTTGCTTATAGATAACTGTTAACTTAAGCTATTGCTTCGTTTTGATGCGTAGTCAATGCACTAGTTATAGAAACATTTTGCAAATGCTTCAGTTGATTTGTCGCCGTTGTACCTAATGCTTTGTTAGTTAAATTCGTTATGGCTCCGCGATTAAATAAAAGTTTAATTTTTGAACATTTTCTTGTAAAAGAGGAAGACGATGTGGCCATATGTACACTCTAATCAACGAACAAGTAAACATAATATATGTAGATAGATGTACATTGTACATACATACATATATGTATGTATATGTCAATACATGCAAAAAAGGGTGAAACTGCGGTCAATGCGAAGCCAATTGTAGCTAAAGAGTAGTTAATTGTAGTCGTTCCTATTTGCAGCAGTAGTTTTCCCAATGCTTTGACTACGCATCAAAACAAAGCAACAGCTCAAGTTAACAGTTATCTATAAGCAAACAGCTTCGGCTACCGACTTGTGCTTGCGCGTCGTTCTTAGTCGCCAGCAAAGCAGTTGTGTTCATTTTTGGTGGTTGCTTGTTAACTTACATTCGACTGCGATCATTTTCATAGTCATAGCTAAGCAGTTTCGAAGTCATTGAAAATAGTCAAGCAATTACGAACACTGCTTTAGAAGTATTGATTACAGTTCCCTTGCTACAGATGTGGAAACGGTCGAATGGAGTTTGATTCGAACGTTGACATCGGTTGACGACCAGGTCATGTTTTTGCAAAACCACGTTAATAGGCTCTTTGACAGCTATGTTCCACTAATAGTTAAAACGGTTAGACACAACAATCATCCCTGGTTCAATGCTACTATAAAAAATTTCATTGAACTTCGTAACCTTGCATATTCGCGGTG
Organism: Sphenella marginata; assembly: GCA_951509765.1. NCBI lineage: Eukaryota > Metazoa > Arthropoda > Insecta > Diptera > Tephritidae > Sphenella > Sphenella marginata. Next base: position 87,509,595 of record OX608080.1, on the reverse strand, counting down.
GAAAAGGTACAGAACTAGCGATGCCCATATCTGCTTCAAAGCGGCTAGACTAGCAGTAAACAAATCCATCCGTGCGGCAAGACAGAATTTCTTTAAAGAAAGGTTCATTTCTGCCTTGGACTCTAGGGCTACCTGGAACGTGATTAAGGAAATGGGTATTGGTAAACCCAAAGGTGACCTCTCTAGCCTCGTCGATGTACATAGATATAAACGAAATAAACAACAATTTTGTAAGTCTTCCATTTTTGTCTGATAATATTTGTGTTGACAACTATTGTGTTCGTGCCAATGTTGATGCTCGTCCTTTTGAGTTTATCTGTGTCGATGATTGTGATGTTGTGCAAGCCATTCTTTCCGTGAAGTCAAATGCTATAGGGGTTGATGGTATATGTGCAAAATTTTTAAAAGTAATTCTCCCAAAAATCCTTCCCTACGTTACACATTTAGTAAACTCGATTCTGACTACTTGTATGCTTCCTAAGTGTTGGAAAGCTGATAAGGTCATTCCTATTCCTAAGCAAAACAAAAAGAGTATAGGCCTATAGCGATTTTTCCATTCTTATCGAAGGTAGTCGAACGTATTTTGAATGGACAGATCACTTCGTATGTGCACGAAAACAACCTTCTGACAGATTGCCAGTCTGGGTTCAGGTCGAACCGAAGCTGTACAACGGCGCTTCTGTCTGTGATAGAAGATATTCGAGAACAAATTGACGAGAATAATACTGCTTTTTAAACCCTTCTCTAAGGCCTTTGACTCGGTCGACCATAGTCTGCTCTGTCTGAAACTTGAAAATGTGTTTAACTTCTCTAGTCATGCGTCAGCCCTCATCCGATCCTACCTTGCCGACCGAACTCAGGCAGTAAGCGTGGGTAGTATTAAGTCTGACTCCCCTGTTGTTTGTTTTGTACGCAAATGACTTGCCTGATGTCCTTAGGTATTCTAAAGTTCGTATTTACGCTGATGATTGTATTTGTGTTGCCCTAGTGATTGTATCAATTCATGTATAGATAACATAAAATATGACTTAAATAATATTGGTGGGTGGTCCTCAATGAACGGCTTATGTCTTAACCCTAAGAAGTCGAAATATATATGTAGTTATTAATAGAACGTCGTTCGTAACAACTAGCTTGGCTAATTTAACCGTGGACAATACTATTATAGAATACGTTGACACTGCCAACGATTTAGGTATAGTTTTTAACAAAACATTGACAAAGACCATATTTTTAGCACGGTAGGAAAAGTGTATGGGATGCTCCGCACACTCTGGTTGACACAATATTACACTCCGTTAAACATTCGACTGCTTATAGCAAAAGCGTACTTAATACCTACGCTACTTTATGGTTGTGAGATCTACTCTTACTGTGACTATGTATGCAAAAAGAAACTTAATGTTGTGTACAACAACATTGCCAGATATGTTTACGGGCTAGGTAGACTTGACCACATCTCTTCTCACGCGGAACAGTTGCTTGGCATTTCTTTTGATAATCTTTTAAAAGTTAAAACGCTTGTGGCCATACACAAATTAATATATACGAAGAAACCATGGTATTTATATCGAAGGCTAACTTTCCTTACGCACTTAAATTATCGTATGCTAACGTCTGATCGTCAGTTCTTTATTACTTCGATACGTCTTTGGAACTCACTTTCCTCTAGACTAAGGATGATAAGTAATGCGCTGCGCTTCAAAAAAGAGCTAACTAGTTTTTATAATGACTCATAAGTTTAGAATTAATTTTAATAATTTTAATGTTTTTATTTATTTTTTTTTTTCTTACTACTCAATGTATTCTAATATTTGTTAATCTTTTTTCCTTTCCATTGTGTACACAATAAATTTGTCTTAAAAAATGTTATTCCTGACTAGCACTATAATAACATTTTTTGTCAAATTGTTGTGCTAGGAAAATTGCTCAATAAATACAAATACAAACGCCAGAGAAGTGCTCCCATATCTTAGTAATCTCTGAGCATCGCCTACCAATTCGTAGTTGAAATCCACGTATTTTTATATAGTTTCGGACACCTTTCCCCATTGACTGGCATCTCAACCTGGCCATTTAGACAGCGATCTCTCTTTCCATTGTAACTAAACTCCCTTCATCGTATCAATTGTTCCCCTCTAGAGATGTGCATCCATTTCTCATTCATTCAGAAAAGTCAGGAATCTCGTTCCCATTCACCGGTACCAATATTCCCCCAAACCTCAGCCTTTGGTTCTTTGCCATATGACACTCCGAATGATGGGTGCAGATATGCTCCAGCATTTTCTCGTAGTCAGATATAATAACACAAGTTCAAAAATTCAGGTCAACTTTTGGATCTGAGCAGATAAGAGCGATTCTTAACTATATTTGATATGCTCAATTCGAATCTGTATTCAGTTTTTCAAGATTGATTCTACTTTCCGAGATCTCGCATGATAGCACCATTGCGCTGTTATAGCAGCTTTTAAATCGTGGCACTGCTTGATAAGTAAGTAAAAATGGCAGAATGTTCATAAAAGTATGAACATATAACTACGCCGCTCTAAAATAAGTAAATTTATACAGTCCACTAGAATTTAAGATAATATTGTCATACATACATACATACTTACAAAACAAACAGGATAAGGTACCTAAACCTATCACACATACACACACATATGTGTCCTCAAATACAATGATCATAAATGGAAAATATGTGGTGATCTAAAGGTATAAACATTAATTCCAATTAAATCGAAAACACTTATTTTTTATATTATTTCAACAGGTTATTGGCATCTTAACTGGGATGCAATCTGGACTCACCAAATTTTGTTGTTTCTTATGCTTGTGGGATAGCCGCGCAACTGAACATCATTATGTGAGGAAAGAATGGCAAAGTCGTACTCAATATGAGCCTGAACAGTAAAACGTCTCCGCTGAACCACTTGTAAATCCACAAGACATTTTCCTGCCACCTCTTCACATTAAACTTGGCCTTATAAAGAACTTCGTCAAAGCATTAAACCGTGAAGGACCGGCTTTTCAGTACTTAGTCAAGTTGTTTCCTAAATTGTCATATGCAAAAATCAAAGAAGGAATATTTGTGGGACCTGATATTAGAAAACTAATGGCTGATAAAGAATTTACAAAATGTTTAACGCCCGATGAAGCGGCCGCGTGGGCATCTTTTCAAAATATCGTTCACCACTTTCTTGGTAATCACAAATCCCCCAATTTTGAGGAAATTATTGGCGATATGTTTGAAAATTATCGAAAGATTGGAGCTCGGATGTCTCTAAAGATGCATTTTCTGCATTCCCATCTCGATTTATTTCCCGAAAACTTGGGTGATACGAGCGACGAACAGGGAGAGCGGTTACATCAAGATCTAGCCAAAATTAAAAGACGATACCAAGGATTTTGGGATGAAGGCATGATGAGCGACTATTGTTGGACTCTAATACGCGAAACAGATACCAAACAATACAAAAGGCAAAGTTCCACTAATCTTCATTTCTGATTTGTTACTTTTAAGTTAATAAAATGAATATTATTTGACAAAAATCTTAAAAAATGAATTTGAATTTTGTTGAAAGTTTTTGCCGGATCTGCCTAATATTTTGCTAAAAGTGTTTGCTATTAAACACACTAATTTGAGGAAAAAAAAATTATCCTGATTTTCACAACTTCGTACAAAAAACAAATTTTTAAAATCAAAATTTTTTCAAAAATCGTAAAAATTTGACCAATTTTGGACTTTGGTTTGACCTTTTCCTACATATTATACGTCGTTAGAAGCGTATTTTAATTTCCTTTCGAACAAGCTATTGCTTCCGTTCGTCGCTTTTGTAAAATTGGCGAAACGATTTTTTGAATGAAGTGATACCTAAAAAAACACAAAATTACCGATATCTCGAAATCTTAAATCAATCTTAAAAAAACGGAATCCAGATTCGGATTCAGCGTCATAAATTGACTTAAAAACCACTTTTAGTTGCCCAGATCCAAAACCGTGTATACTTGTGTAATTAAAATCGCATTCAGGCTATTATTAGTTCTGTGACGCAGCCAAGCGGGGCTGGAAATTCAAGTAACTAAATAAACTTATCTCAAAGTAAAAATAGTTATTTCCACGCGTCTCATAAAACATTGTCAATGAAATGAGCCAAGTACATTATAAATAGATGCTGATCGACAGAGCAATATTTATTGATCAAAACGTCTACATACGTATTTGCACATCCGATTGAAATACATAACAAATTCACAAATAAAAACATTATTATTCCGTTTCCGTTGATTTATTTATGATTGTTTAAAAAAATATTATTTAAAGTCAAGGTTTTAGTTTATTATCAATTCTCAAAACAAATAATTATGATCACAGTTCTCATTGTGGAACTGAGTTGGACCAAATAACAAATTGAGGTTTAATGGCGCCAGTTAGCAAATCAAAGCAACGACTGTCGAACTTTGATCGTCGGCGAAAAGCTCTCCAAGAACAGGGCCCGCTTCAACGTAAATAAGTTTTGAAGAGCTATCTTAACTTGTATCCTAGCTTCATCAACTTTTAAAACTATACTCAGTACTCTGAAGAGTCCCTTTTTAGGGTTGTGAAAAAAGTTAAATTCACACTCATGAGATCGCAAGTCAAATTATTATTTAAGCATATCTCTAAATTAATATGTTACCCCTTTAAAATTTGTTTCCCTGAGGTGGCTACTTTCTTCGCCTCAAGCTTAAAACGTCACTGATGTCTGTGGATAGCGGATAAGGGATAACGTTTTAAAGACTGAACTCACGTTATGCAAAGTGTTTTACTGATAGTTTGGAACGCAAAACAAAAAGATACGATCCATCAATAAATTTAAAACTGAAGACAATGTTAAGAAAATGTTTTATAACTAAATATTTATATAGAACAGTGTAGTAGCTGGCATTTTATTTTGGGGGAGAAATAACAAAAAATTTTTTCTGTAAATAACTCCATGTTGTAGTGCCTTTCTTACAAAAGAGGATGGATTCCAACTGCAGGAGGCACTTTTAACAATTATTTAAGATGGCGGGGGGAAAAACGTATATATTTTAATTTAATGTAATTTAGTAAGACAGTATGGTAGATATTCAAAATTCTTCGAGGTATTCTGAACAGAAGAATGGGTCTAAATCTTATTTTTACTCAAAAGAATTTCGACCAAATTTTTTTTAGAACTTTCAATAAAGTCCCCTAAGTCCCCTATCTTTCAGACCTTGCTACTGAATATGTACATATGTATGTTAATTTTTGAAAATAAAATTCATTATCTCCTTCAATGTTTTCTTCTCTAGGTCAAAAGGTATCAGTAATTAATTTCAGTTTCATCGTTCAAAGCCATGTTTAAGTACATATTTTCAGGGTATCAGGGTATACATACTATATGTGTGTACGTGCGATGCCGGCCAAAGATGTGATTCGCTCTATTTCCAACACTCTGCCGGACGCATTTCTTATCAGAATAATATTCCGAGCTCTTCTAGCGTGTCTTAAATCAGCTCGTGTGTAAGCTCAACTTAAGATGATTGCTGTGAAGTTAGTTGTAAACTTGAATAGTATTCGCTATTGGATTCATTAACAAAAAGTTGCTGACTTTGAAAAGACGTTCCAGTGATTTAAGTTGTGTAAAAAGTGAAAATTCATTACAGCCAGCGCTATAAGAAAGTGAATAACAAAATATGAAGTTATTTGTAGCCATTGCTTTGGCATTCTGTATCTGCACTGCTGGAGCAGGTAATTTTTTATTATTTATTTCGAAAGATAATAGTTTATTTACATACATATATACAAGAATTGAAATTATCTTAAGAACCCTTTAACGTTAAATATTCGAGTATAGTATTTATGCTAAGGGGCGTAACTATAATTTTTGTCTCTGAAGATCTGTCATAAAAACTATGATTTGGTCGCAATGGGATTCATACAAATTATTGATGGAAATTAGGTCCATAAAACAATTTACGCCATTTTGTACTTTCACAAATAAAACATTAAATTGGTGGAATTTGCGCAAGAACATTTAAACGATAAAATTTGAATTTCCCTTCCTTCTACCAGATTGTATTTTTAAAGAGTACGTAAAAAGTCATATTGCTCAGGAACTATGGATAAAAGATGTCCTCGATATTTCATAAAAAAAGTCCGACCCCTTTTCAAAATCCTGGACCTGCCACTGGTACTTTCACATAAAATTAACGGTGGGGTTGACGCTTAAAACCTCCAAATGACTACGCCATCGCGTAAGCGATCCCAGGACTGAGCTTAATGTAATCAATAAAAACTCTGTCCTCAGCAAACAAACAGGCTTAACTGGCAGTACCATTCTAACAGTTGGAAGCGTTCAGTTTCGGGTTTATGAGCTATGATCAAAGTCAAAACAGTATTATCCAGTTTTTTTTTTGTTTAACGTGGCATTGGATTGACACCAACTATTCAAGACGTGGAACCCTTGAATGCCCCAAAGGCAAAACAAATCATGCAGTCACTGGGGTAAAGATAAAAAATGCTGTTGGGAAAAATTGAAGATAAAATGCTGAGCCTACAAGAGCATATCTATTAAGATGATAAGACTGCAGCTTCTGCTAAACTGTTGTTCCCAGAGTATTGTTTGAAGCCGGTCGGCCTCCAAAACAATGAAGCATACCCGTAACAGGATCGCCAGGTTACATAGTAGTAGTACAAGCCTGTTTAAAATGCTGGTTTCATAGGACTTCTGTGGGTAGGAGTTATTTGATGATGAAAGAGAAGCGAAGGATTTGACTATATATGTATAGGGAAGATAAGATTGCTAAAATTTTCGAAGGATCAAATGATTCCATTCGCTGACAGTCATTCACAGGTTGATAGTTCGACAATACTGTCTTTTCTGAGAAATTTTTGCAGTGATAACAATAAAAACTTACCATGTAGCTGAGTATATTTCTCCAATACGAGTGCAACGCTTTGCTAGGGGGAAAGAAAGTTACAAAAATTTAACTTGGAGTTCACTGAAATTAAAATAACGGATAGATTTAAAGCTCTAATTAATTTTGATGAGGGTTTGCTACTGCTATTGAATTTGAATAAATGCCAAATGAAAATAGTAAAATACCAAATAGTAATATTTCTTATTGGAACGATTCGAAATTAATTGATGAAAACAATTTAGCTTTTCAAAAAACTGTAAAAGTGCTTTCTCTGCCTGCTTAGCTTTTGATTGTCCACACTTTTCGAACTGGCGCTACATCGTTTCGACTAATCGCTTTGAATATTGCTGATAACGTTTGACCTTAGGACAAACACTTGTATAATAGAGACATCATTGCTGAAGCAAACTCACTTGTATTTATAGAACTTTTATAAAGATTCAATTGGAACATAGCAAGCAAGTTGTTTTTCCTCGCAAGGTCTTATGTAATACAAATTTAACATATTGAGTTCCTCAATTGTATATATTTACATCTGCTTGCAATACATATGAACAAGTTTCTATTTGGAGCTAAACATTTTTAACATTTCATTAACAAATTTCTCTTTCACTTTCAGAGGAAGCCGAGAGCAGGTATTGTACATAGATAAATACTCAGTCGAATTATTTGTAAAGCTTTTACTTTTTTAAATCAAACTTGTACACCCTATGTATTGAAAAAATATTTAATGCTTTTTAACTTTCTATCTATCCCTTTTTAAGGCATAACTTCCACAAATTGTAAGTACCTAAACAATAAAGGAATCATTTAAGTACAAACATCTGATTTGTATTCCTAATTGGCTTGGTACAAAATTATTACAATATCTTTTTTAAATATTCGAAACTCAAAATTGTACATATAATAATTATGATTTTATATATTTTTACAATTTAAATTTTACAATACTAATTATTTACGAAATTTAGACACTACAGACAGCATCAGCAAACTGTGCAAGAGGCTAAGCAAAAAATTGGAGATGTTGCTGGTGGATTCGATGGGTATGTTGCTTAGATGATAACTAGTTAGTACTACCGTTAGTCTATTTCATTGTTGGCATCCAAGTACAGCACAAACCGTCCGACTTTTGGTTCTTTTTTTGTTAAATTCATTGGCCCATAATCATACTCGTTGCTCAACACACGTTTTAATTAAAATCTTTAGTTAACTTAAAAATAGTTGGTCAATCATAGTCCTACTAAGTAACGATTTTGAAATGTAAGAGCGTCCTCTTATGAATTTTTTAAAGTTTTGAAAGGTAAACCTGTGTCAACTATTTTATTCACAAACCAGACCATAAAGTGCCGGCCGAAACGTACCGCACGGAGAGGAAAATATTGAGGCTAGTCATCTCCATAACGTCCATATTGTTTATAGATACTGCCGTCCTTAAATAAATTTTTTTTTTTTCTTTTATTGAGATGTAAGTAATGATTAACATATTATCTTCCAGTCAACATCAAGCATCGTTCGAAGAGGTCGGCTCATATGGCGGTGTCGGAACCGTGGGACTTTCAAGTGGCTACTCAGGTTCCTCTGCTCTCTCAGGTCTTTCAGCAGCCGAATTGGCAAGTGGTTCATCATATGGCGCATCTAGCAACAGTGCTGCTCAATTTGGCGCCAGTCAGTCAGCTAACTTTGAAAGCTCTTCCTCATTCGGAGCTAATTCAAACTTTGCTAGCGGTGGCAGCAGTGGTGCAGCCGTAGTCATACCCGTTGGATCGGGGAGTAGTGGATCCAGCAGTTTTACAGAACAAACTGAAAGCGTTCAACAAGTTGTACCTGAAATTGTAGTATCAGGCGGTAGCTCAGGTGGCCATGAAAGCTATGTGCACCATGAAGAACGTCGCACGGAAAGCCAACCCGTCATTACTTACACCGCACCTTCCGGCGGCTCTGAAAACTATGTACACCATGAAGAACGTCGCGTACAATCTCAAGCTGCTCCCATTGTAACATATGCTGCCCCGTCAGGTGGTCACGAAAGCTATGTTCACCATGAAGAACGTCGTACTCAAAGTCAGCCGGTTATCCAATATACTGCACCATCTGGCGGCTCTGAAAACTATTACCACCACGAGGAACGTCGCGTTCAAGCTCAACCTGTTATCCAATACACTGTACCCAGCGGTGGTTCTGAAAACTATGTACATCATGAAGAACGTCGTGTACAAAGCCAAGCAGTACCTGTTATCCATTACACAGCACCATCAGGTGGCTCCGAAAAATACGTGCACATCAAAGAGGAACACATCCAAGCGGCTCCAGTTCAAATTATTGCTCCATCAGGTCAAGAATCATATGTTAAATATCGTAAAGTTGTTAGTGCATCCCAACCTCATGTCATTGTACCCACCTATGGCGGCTCGCATTCTTCCTACATACATTCTGCAAATTCAGCTTCACAATTAAGTAATCTTTTGAGTGGTGCTTTGACAAGTGGTCAAACATTGAACTCGGCTGGCTTCGGTAAGACTTAGAAATAGCATAGAAATGATAAACGGTGTAGGAGCTACCCGACTCTCATATTCTTTTAGGTTCCAACGCACTTACAACTGGTTCCAGCAGCGGTTTTGGCGCACAAAGCCATTTCGGTGCTCAGAGCGGTTTTAGCGCTCAACATGCCTTTGGAGCACAAAACCAGTTCGCTGCTGCTTCCAACGCTGCACTTACTCAGGCTTCTCAATTTGGCGCACAATCCAAATATGGATCTCAATTTGGTGCCGAATCCAATTTCAACTCGAAATTCGGCTCAGGCTTCGGCGCAGAGTCTGCATTTGGAGCAAGCTCAGGTCTAACAACTAGTGCTGGGTCTTCGGGATTACATCAGTACATCTCTGAGTCGGAACGTTTGGCAAAGGCGCAAGTCCAAGAAATCGGAGTTGGTGGCGTGCGTGCTGGCGCTAGCCAATTGGCGGACATGTCAACTGGCTTTGGCAGCAATGCTGGCTTATCAGCTGGTAATGGAGCTTCTGGAAGTGGTTACAAAACCAAATCCTGGGAAAAGGCTTCAAAATGGGCTTCACAATCTGAGGTAATATTTCGATACACGTTTTTGAATAAATTTTAATGGTTTATCTTATTGTCTCTAAACGCAGTTCGGATCTGACGGTCAGGTTAAAAACTACAAGGAGCTCTCAACTGGCGAAAGCGAGAACTACGACGTGAATGGACATCGCGTCGGCTACAAAGCAGCCACAACCACACTTGACGACAACGGCAAGGTCAGCAGCTACAGTCTTCACACATAGAACTCTATTCGTACTCTTTGCACATACAGTTTATATACTTGATTGTGTTCTTTTACATTAAGATTATGTAAGTACGTTTTGTTTTTGTTACGAAATAAAAGTAAAATATCTTAAAAAAATATTAGTTAAATAAAAAGGAGTAATTATCGTTTTGAAAACGGTTTCTCTATTTTACCATCCACCACTGTAATAAGTGCGGTTGTGGGTTGGACTGGACTTTTGAGTGTAATGTGATGATGTGCTCGTCGTCTCCTATTATCCGCAACTGCGGTCATACAATAGCAAGGCTTCCAGCTGGGCATTCGATGCCCTATAACAGTATTGGGGCGATATTGTTCGTTGTGAGTTCGTTCAGTGGTCCATATATTTTGAGATGGTACATAACTGTTCCAGCCCTCTCGTCGTTGAAAACCATTACCACTACGTCCATCGCCACTGCTAACATAGACCGGCACATTGTTTGGATAGTATTGGGGATGATAATAAGAGGGGCCATTAGCTTGACCTCTGCCATCATAACTGCGCCTTTCCGAGGAGAAATTTGGATTCCAATGACTCTTGGGGTCATGCGGCTTACGCGTTTTTTGCGTTGGACCACTACGTCCCTTATAAATGGGTACACTGGCGTCCTCTGTGTGGGATTATAACACATTATATAGGAGTAAAACTAAATGGATTTATGCAAACCTTTATCGTCCTCTTGTGTTGAACTCGTTGCATTCGCATCGCTTACTCCTCCTGTTGATATTTCGAAGGTTATGTCCGTATGTATTCCAACACGCTTCTTGTGTTTACCCACATCGGTTATTTCCACGCTTTCTGTGTTTTCTAAATTGTCAGTTATGTTAATTTGAAAATAGTTGCAATGCATTGAGAATTAATTAATTCGACCTTTAGATTTTTGTGTATCACCCGTATCGACCGTTACACGCACTCCGTGTATTTTTGGTCCGGATTTACCGCTGCCACTGCCAGTGGTAGTTGCACCATCGCTTTCTCTTCCTCTGGGTTCACCTTCCTGGCCACTTCTATTTTGGTTGCCATCTCTCCTATCACCTTGACCTGTACCAGATATTATTGGCACGTCTGAGCTGTTTTTATTTTCTGCTTCGTCAAAATCCAATTTCGGTGATATTTTATTCGCTTGCGCTAATCACAAAAGAAGAAATATTCTTTATAAAGTCTTGAGTAGTTATCTTTATAATCGTATGTTTATACATAGATATTCAAAAATACATATATGTATGTACATTAAGGTGCCTCGCCAAAAAAAGTTGCACTGTTTCCACCGGAATTTCCAAATTCACTCTTTTCTAAGGGCTCCCCCCAAAATATTTCGAAAAAATATTAATATTTACCGGAGCTAACCCGCGTTAAAAAAACGCTAAAAATATCGTTTTTTATGTATAAAAGGAGTATGAAAAAATATTTTTTAATAAAAAGCATCTGAGATGATAGAGTGCAAAAGGTAAGCATAAAAAAGCTTAAAAATTTTATCAATACTATTACTGTATACCTGTGTGCTAATATTTGCAATGTGTAAAATTGGACCAGAAAGGTTTAAATTTTGCAGAAATGGCAACGTCTCGAAAATACATTTCAAATGATATCCTAATCATCCAAATCCGTCAATAATTGGCTGAGTTATTAAAGTTTTCCACAAACCTACCCCTCGAAATATGACCAAAAACAGCATCCTTCATCTCAATATTTCGATTGCGTTTATCAAATTTTTAAACTTTTTTATGCTCACCTTTTGTACTCCAGCTAATTCATCATCTTAGGTGCTTTTTATTAAAAAATATTTTTTCATACTCCTTTTATACATAAAAAACGATATTTTTAGCGTTTTTTAACGCGGTTTAGATCTGGTAAATCTTAATATTTTTTCGAAATATTTTTATCAAGGTCTTAGAATACATTGAAGTTTATAATTCCGATGGAAACAGCATATCCATTTTTTTTTGTATGGAGCGTGAGGCGCCTTAATGTACATAATAATCGATGACATTGTTCCTCATAAGGTTGGTCGAATCAGCTGTTTTATAAGGTTACCGATACGTCACCTCTTCCCTCCACTTAATACCTAGCTAACCAACGACGGAAAAATCCCTTTTATGAAGATTCACGCAGCCTTGGGAGAACAAATGTATGTATATTGAAGAGCTGATAAGCTGTAAGGCTCAATCAAATAAGCTGTCAAACCATAGAAACAAAAAGGACTGCAAAAACAATCTTCAGAAATAATCAATAAAAGGCTGTGAAAAAGTCCAAAAGGTTCCAAAACCCATCAAAAAGCATTAAACAACATTAGTAAAAAAATGGTTAAAAAGACTGCGATTTTCGTTTCTTATTGTCACCGAAAAGGGGCAGTTTCTGAGTGTAAAGCTCCGAGAAATGTGTGATTTATGGGCCCGAATGGGTCTTTCTTTCCTACTTGAATATTTCTTTTGTTAGCTTGAATATTTTAGTTTTGTAGCACATTCATAGGAAGTAAAAGTACCCAGTTGGGTGGAAAGTAGTAGATAAAGGCAGGGAAATTTTAAAAAGTTTAAGGGCCACTTTCATAAAAGCCGGTTAAGCCTAATCGGCGATTAATTTGACAGCTAACCATACAAAATACGTCAATTAAACTCTGGTTAGTGGTTACCGGCTTTTATGAAAGCGGCCCTAAGTCGAAAAAAAAAGTTGTATAACAATAGATATATTTTAAATAAATAAATAAAATTAAATATGTATGGTTCGGAATTTAAATAGTTGCAATCATTCGGTACATTCTCTCAATTGAAAAAGCTTAAAACAGCTCAAATCTGCGATATTACCATTTTTTTTACTTTGCGTTAGTTCCAGGAAACTCGTGCAAAATCTAAGACTCCGAGACGATTGTTTATCAAAATTTTTACTAACATTTTTCTTTTTTCTTTTTGAGCCGCTAAAATAATTACCTGAAGTTGGTATTTTGTGTTATATAAAAACAATATCAAAGAAATTATGCAGACTTGCTGTTACGGTAGTGCAAAAATCTCTATAGAAGTACTACACCTTTTCCAAGTGTACTTCAGAATACGTAAAATGATTTTCAGAAACCGTAAAATGTACTTCAGAATAATCAATTGTACTTCAGAAATGGTAAAATGAATTTCAGAATAGTCAATTGTATTTCAGAAACTGTAAAATGAATTTCAGAATTGTCAATTCTACTTCAGAAGCCGTAAAATGTACTTCAGAATTGGTAAAATGTACTTCAGAGATCGAAAATTGTACTATGGTTGATCAACCAATATGAGGCCTCTCACCCCTCAATACCTATCTTACCTTCCTTAAGATCCTAGAATGTTTCACTGCTCATTAAGCCAGTCGGGAAGTACCGGGGCGAACCGGGTTCATATCCAGCTAAGAACGGTCCCTGAAGTACAATTGCCTATTTTAAAGAACATTTTGCAGCTTCTGAAGTACAATTTACCATTTCTGAAGTACAATTTACAGCTTCTGAAATACATTTCACAATTTCTGAAGTACAATTGACTATTCTGAAATTCATTTTACAATTTGTGAAGTACAATTGACTATTCTGAAATACATTTTACAATTTCTGAAGTCCAATTGACTATTCTGAAATTCATTTTACCATTTCTGAAGTACAATTGACTATTCTGAAGTACATTTTACTGTTTCTGAAGTACTCTTGGAAAAGGTGTAGTTATTGAATATAGTTTACGAGCAGGAAGCACTTGTTTACACATCAAACTTAATTAGTACTTGGTTCGCACGCCTGTTTTTTATCAGAAGTTCACCACGTATGTATATAGTACATGTTTTTTGTAAAGTATTAAACAAATTGTTTTTTTGGACAATCCTTGTAGGTACCCTATTCCAATTTTCTTCATATCTTTGGCAGTTATAATCGCGCCTTACAGTGTAATGCACTAATATTTTTGTACCTTAGAAAGGAAGTTTCCTACCCAAGTTCATTGACCTCATGTATTCCACTATGGTACCAATCCACTGCTACCACCCTAATAACAATACATTATAGACTGTTTAAAACCATAATCTTTTGGGAATGATGTATTTCGACTTGTTCAACAGAACTGAAAATAAAACATACATCCTTTTTAGCTGTAAACCATAACCATATCGTTACTTAAACGCTTTTAATAAATGCCACCATAATTAATTACAATTTTTACTTGAACTAAAATCGGAGGAAAACTTTAAAAAACCAACTGCCAACTAAATTTAGGGAATCTTATAAGCTGTCAGTTTTAGCTCCTGAAGTATGTAGATAATTTTATAAATTTCGAAAACGACAAATACTTCCATGTAATAAATTTAAATAATATCGAACTGACTGAACAGTACAAAACAATGAATTCACGCTTAAGTGGTGAAGTATTCACAAAGTGAAAGTGAAATCTTCCGATCGGAGTGCAAACGGCAGCCCCTATCTAATAAATATTTTCTGCAAGCGGGGTGTCTCTGCTAAAACAGAATAGCCGAGAAACATCACTGTGGCTTAAACCAGCTGAACCGCAATATTTCTTTGAATCAAAAACAGATTAATTTCAAGGAAATGTATTGAGAGGTCTAACCGCAATTTCGACGTAACCGACAAGATATCGGCAATTCTGTTTATTTTGAACCATCTGACAAGCCTACAAAATACCGAAACACTTCGTTGCATAATCCAAAGAGTACTCATTAAGAAGTATGAGAGTACTCCTCCACATATCCTCATTTATATAAAAACGCTGGTTCATCTCGGTGTACACCATTTCTTTGCTTTTAAATGCTCTATAGACCACCTAAATGAGAGTACTCCTGAAGTACTCCCCTAATATTACTCCACGGAGTATTCCGATTTACGGAACTGTAGCGGGATGAGTATATACTCTTCTATGAATTGAAATATTCGTACAACAAATGTTTACTTGATATGGACATACTGTTAATTATATTTAATTAATAAACTCGAATTAGCTTTGCATAAAGTAATTTATTTAATAGTATAAAGTTTAGTTTCTTTTTACACGTGTGTGTGGCTCGAAGATATAAAGAAGAGAAAGAATAAAATGTGAAGTTATAGAGATGGCAGAAATATATCAGAAGTATAACTTAAACTGAGTAGTGTTGCCAAATAGATAGAACATAAATGTACCATATCTCAACACACCTCCTTACATTTATATTCCATACACTTATACAATCATATGGCATACTTATTTCATATATAAACTTATTGTATTAAGATATCTCTAAATTTTATGAACTTAACACTTCCTAATGCTTTTGTAAAAATGTCTGCAATATTGTTCTCAGATGCAACTTTTACAATTTCAATAATTTCAGATTTTACGTTTTCATGTACAAAGTGATAATGAACTTCAATGTGTTTTGAGTTTTTTGTAAAATTTCCATATTTTGCTATAGTTAAAGCTCCTGCATTATCTTCAAATATTTTAATCGGCTTACAAACTTTTGTGAATACATCATTAATTACGCTAACTAGAAAAATTATATCTGTTACAGCTTCCGATATAGCAATATATTCGGCAAATGTAGATGACTTAGTCACAATATTTTGTTTTTTTGATTTCCAATATATTACGTTTCCAAATAAACGAATTACAAACCCTGTGGTTGATTTTCTGTCTACGATATCTCCGGCAAAGTCTGCATCAACAAAACAATCCATTTCATCTGCATTAATGTTTTTACGATAAGTCAATTTTAGTTTCTTTGTTAGGTATAAATATTTGAGAATTCGCAATGCATATTTAAAATGCGTTTCATTATAACAATTTTGGAATCTACTTAAAAAGTTTACACTGTACGCTATATCAGGTCTTGTGCCGGAGCTTATATACAATAAAGCACCAATTAAGTTTCTATACTTTACATCTTCATTGAGTTCAGATTGTTCCAATTTTAAATTTATTTCCATTGGCGTCTTATACAATTTTGCATTTTGAATATTATACTGTTTAGCTAATGATTCTATATACGTTTCCTGACTTAAAAACATAGTGTTATACATTTTATATTCATATTCAATATTAATTCCGATATAAGTTTTGACTTTTCCTAAATCTTTCATTTTAAATTTTTTACAGAGTTCGTTTTTTATGCTAATGATTTCTTGTATATCTTCACAGCATATTAATAAATCATCTACAAATAATAATATATATGCAATAAATTTATTTCCGGTTTTAACATAAAGGCAGTCATCATATTTACACCTACGGAATCCAAGTGTAATCAAAAATTCATTTACGCATTCATACCAAGCACGAGGGCTTTCTTTTAAGCCATACAATGCTTTATTCAATTTATATACTCTTTCTGTATCGTCTCTATACCCTAATGGTTGTTTCACATATACCTCAGATAGCACTTTGCCATTTAAAAAAGCTGTTTCTACGTCCATTTGATGGACTTCTAAACTATTTTGACAACAATACGCTAACAACAATTTTAAAGTTTGCATTTTAGCTACCGGAGAATAAGTATCTTCAATACCCTCTTTTTGCTGAAACCCCCTAACTACTAATCTTGCTTTATACTCACCATCAGACTTCTTTTTGTATACCCACTTTACATCTAAAGCCGCTTTATCGCATGGTTTGGTCATGAGTTTCCAAGTTTTATTTCTTACCAAACTGTTCATCTCTCGATTCATTGCTTCTCTCCATTCTGTTGCTTCATCGCAAGTCACCGCCTGATGATAGTTGTTTGGAGTAGTAGCGTCGCAAAAATTTGCCCCTATGCAATAGTAGCCGAACTCTTCACCAAATCTAACTGGTGCTTTTGTCTGTCTCTTTGCTGCCCTCTGCCCGATTGCACTTTTATCGCCATCGTCGTCGCTTGCCTCATATTTTTCTACCTCATCTGTTTTGAGGTCCTCTGTTATGTCAATTTGTTTTTGCGTAGCTTTCTCCCTTTGCATATCATTTACAATTTCTTTTTCATCATCATCGAAACCAATACATGAAATGTCTTCTTCAATAACGTCACAATGCCTTGCCACAAATACTCGATTGCCAATCAACACTCTATAACCGACTTCTGAATAACCAAGCAGAATTCCCAGTTCAGCCTTTTTGTCCCATTTTGATCTTCTTTTTACTTCAGGAATTCTTACATAAACCCGACTACCGTACATTTTCAAATTTTTGATTGATGGTTTATTTTTGAAAAATATTTCATATGGCGTTTTCTTCTCTATTGTATTTGTCAAAGTCCGGTTTTTCAGGTATGCAGCAGTTTTAATTACTTCTGGCCAATATTTTCTATCCACACTCGCTTCTCGTAGAAGACATCTTGCCATATCCATTATTGACCTGTTATACCTCTCTGCAGTTCCGTTTAGCTCATGGACGTATGGTGGGCAAGCTTTTATTTGAATGCCCTTTTCTCTTGCGAACTGATACACTTTTGAATTCATGTATTCTTTTCCATTATCGCAACGCAACTCTTTTATACTTTTTCCCGTATGATTTTGCATTTCATTTACGTATTGTATCATACATTCGTGTACTTGATCTTTTGATTGAATGCAATATATTTTAGCTAATTTGCTATAATCATCAATAAAACTCAAGAAATATTTTTCACCATTATAACCAGTAGTTCTATGAGGCCCATTTAAATCTGTGTGGACAATTTCAAGTATATCTGCAGCTTTTTTCCTATTATTGTTGAATGGTAGATTATGCATTTTGTTCTCAATGCAAATGGCGCATTTCATAAATTCCATTTCAATTTCTTTGGGTAATCCATCCAACAATTCATTTTTGCACATTATTTCTAAATTTCTAAAGTTGATATGTCCGAGTGTTCGATGCAATTTTTCTTTCACTGACATCGTTTTATTTGTAGCCACATTTGCTTTTAAGCCCGCTTTCATCATGAAACTTTTCATTTTGTATAATTTGTCTTCTTTTATTGCCATCGCTACAATTTGTTGAAAACTATTGAATATTTTAGAGTAACGTCCCTTTGATATTACAGAATGACGATCGGTGATTTTGGAAAAACTTAGTAAATTTGCTTTCATCTCTTTAACGTAGAATACATCCATTAGAGTCACTTCGGAATTTTCACCATACACTGGAAATACGGTTTTAATATTGCCCACTTTAGTAGCTTCTAATATTCGCCCATCACCAACTTTAACCTTTACAGGAGTTTTTAATACCACGCATTCATCATAATACTCATCACTGTTTATGATATGATCTGTACATCCGCTATCGAGCAACCACGTTATCTCTTCTTTATTTGACACGTGATGTTCACTATCTGTCTTAATATTATTCGCAATAGTAATGTGAAAACTATTTGCTTGATGTTCACCACTCGATTTGCTTCGAAAACTACCTCTTCCATTTTGATAATTTCGCTCGTTGTTCGACCCATATGACTGACGTTTTCCTCGTCCTTGTCCGCGGTTTCCTGTTCCAGCCCAACAATCTCGCTTAATGTGGCCTGGCTTTCCACAGTTGTAACATTTAGGTTTATTTTGCTGCGATCCACGAGCACCACACTCTACTTTGAAAACATTTGACTTGTCGTTTACTTCTTGCGACTTCTCCACTCCGGTTTCCAAGGATTTCATTTTCAATTTACTTTTTAGATATTCGACATTTCTGTCCTCTGTTGGTAGCACATCTATAAGATCTCCGATATGACTATATGACTGCGGCAGAGCTTTCAGCATATAGTTCAATTTTTCCTGCTCACTTACAACTGCACCGGCTTGCTTCAACTCATTTACTTGCTTTTCGAAGTCATCAAAAAATTGATTTACGTCAGAATAATTTTTTAGCTTAACGCACTCAAGATTATTTCGGCAGACAATTTGTAAAGCTGTAGACTTTTTTAAGTACATTTCGTCGAACTTCAACATAATTTTATAAGCCGAATCAAGCTCACTTATATATTCAAGTTGCTTATTGGAAATGGCGCTGTAAATGTAATTTGTTGCTTGTACGTCTTTTTGTTCCCACTCCTCAGCTTTATCCAAAGTGGTTTTCTCCCTCGTTGCTACATCTCTGCATTGTTTAAATTGTAAAAATTTTAGCACTCGCAGCCTCCAATTGCTATAGTCTGTGCCATCAAAAATTGGTATTACGATGTCATTATTCTTTACAGCCGCCATTTTGTTAGTATCCTTCCACTAAAATCTTTGCAAGCAAGTTTGATTGGTATTTAAATGTTGTAGGTGCTATTAAACGTCGATATTCTTTATGCAAACCTTGCTACGCTACCATGTTAATTATATTTAATTAATAAACTCGAATTAGCTTTGCATAAAGTAATTTATTTAATAGTATAAAGTTTAGTTTCTTTTTACACGTGTGTGTGGCTCGAAGATATAAAGAAGAGAAAGAATAAAATGTGAAGTTATAGAGATGGCAGAAATATATCAGAAGTATAACTTAAACTGAGTAGTGTTGCCAAATAGATAGAACATAAATGTACCATATCTCAACACATACATATATGTATGTACATCCTTCCGTAGCCATAAGAGGGTAGTCATAACCATACCATATACTTGACCATATCGAATGTCTTCGATTACTGCCATCTTAGCCTAAGAAATGTGGTAATTTCATAAAAGTAGGAAAACTGTTCATTAATTTCACAAATAATAACTCACTAAATCAAAACACATGAAAAATAAAATTTCCAAAGAATTTATCTATTGGCTACGGATATGGAGGAAAGCCAAAATTCAAATTGCTGGCTTTGTTTACATTGAATTCCATAAGGTCAGTTGTATCAGCTGTTTTATAAACATTCCCAACAAAAATGCACAAAAACTGTTATCGGTACTCCAGTCAAAACACTTTCCATGCTTTTATGGATTATCACGATAAGCTGGTTTAACAAAGCCATGTTTTCTGTAATTTCGATTCAAACACGAATAATCCCGACATGGCTGTTACATAAAAAAGTGTGCCATCCTAGTATTGACATCCCTAGCAAGTGCGATCACTTATTTTCAGTTTCGCCGGTGAATTCTTTAAGAACACTCTTATTAATGCTTTCACGGGCGCACCTTTGACATTTTGCGGCAACAACACGACGGCAATTAATAATAACAGTAAACAGATAGATGATGCTCCCGATAAAAATTGCCCTCTCATTTCACAGCAATTCAACAGTCATAAGATCATTTAGTTTGTTAATAAATCTTGTTTAATGCAGTACTTAAAAAAAAGGGGTTTTACAACACGATTTTTTCCTTTCACGCCCAATGCCGGCTTACAACTAAACACAACTGATTGTTCAAATACTTCGTAGAACCTTTTGATGGTTGATTTTAAAATAAACGAAAAACCCATTCATTATTGTTGTGTCTACGTTCAGGTAAGTATGTAGATATTTGATAGCAATAAAAGGAAACGCAATTGAAAAAAAAATAAGTAAACACTTTTGTTGTAGCGAAAAACAAGCTTAATTAAATAAGAAACAATTCAGAATCTTAGAACAATAAAGTAAGAAAAAATGCTTAAAAGCATCCGATCTGAGTTGTGAGCTTCATGTCTGAAATTAGCCGCAACAAAATAAAATCATTGGCGATTTTTTACGTGTTGAATCGACATCTCCACCCCCCCAACGGCGCATCCATTAGCCGGATGTTGTTTATTCCCTCCAGCAATATACAAATCTATTAGGGTGGTTCTTCAAATGAACAATTTTGTTCGGTCTCTCCCCTTAAATTGGTAATAACACCGTCAAAGAGATCACATTCGATAAAAGCTAAACTCGTAAGCACTATCTCTCTACATGTGAATCCCCCTCTAATGTGTGTAATAAGTATGTAATAAGTATGTATCTTAGTAGGTACGTCTCAAATAGTAGGCGATAAGATATATAAGTTTCCAGCTACACCGTATGTACTACCTATTCTACGACGAGCTTACATACATACATACACGCCTAGTGGCGGGAAAAAATAGAGTTGTACGCGTTATAGTTATCTTGATCTGAAGTCAAGTAAGTGAATAAGTATGGGTATTATGTGCATGCATCAGAAATGACTACGGTAACTATACCCTTCAGCGGGGAAAATTCGTATGGAAGTATTTCTTGTTAGTCTATTACCGGCATTTAGCATATAGTAGTGGTGTTGTCGGAATACCGCACTCGATTTCAAAAGAAATAATTGATTAAACGTTGTTGACCCTCCGAATAACAAATCGTGAACTTTTTCCCTCGAAAGGCCAAATTAAAAAAATTGTTGCCTACATTTTCCTCTAATGCACGAGATTACTAGATTAGAACCAAAATTATGGCATAGTTCTTGATGTCCTATAAAAGTGGCACTTCTTCTGGCAAAATAATCAAAAAACTCCAAAACCGTTAAAATAATGTACATATATGGGTATAAACCGTCTTTCTTCGAAACCCGTGTCCTTGCGAGACGAAAGTAATATAAAAAGGACTCTTACTAGCACCCCTTATGACAGATTTTTGGAGAAATTTTTTGTCTGCAATATGGAGGACATATTTTAACCACAGTTCTTGAAAAATATGGCTTTTTGGATTGCGAAAGGCATACAATCATAAGCACATAATTATGAAATCTTACATTTACGGATGTACATATGTACATATATTCATCCTACTAAAGAATAAGCTTTTTAAACTGTCATGAAAATGTATCCAAATGACCAGTTTTCGTATATTTTTTTTAGAAGGAGGGAACCTGTTTTGCACAATTAAACCAATTTTCTTAAATTATAATAATTCTGTTTATTTTACATTGCAATTAAAAATATTTTGAACATGTTTCAGTTGCTGTAATACAAGTATGTATGTATGTACATATATATGCATTTATGTATGTATAAAGAAACCTACGCAAACTCGAATATCAATAGCCCGCAGTTTAAATTAATTTTAGTTTTTTAAAGTCTTAAAAATAGCTATTAAAGCGTAAATAAAGACATTAAAGTGGCGATTAAACAATAGTTAAATTTTGCATAAAAACAATTGAAATTAACAAAAATGTACCCACAAAAGCGAATGAAAAACTATGTACCTACCATTGTATCCAGAACAATAAAACAAAAAGACGCACTGATATTATCAAAGCAAAATTTACATGAGCTGACATTGGCATCACATAGCCGCAGCCAATTTACCATGACACATACATACATACGTACAGTGGCTCCGAGTGAAAATGGTACAATTCGTCCTTTAATATATTACGTAAACTTCGTCAGGACATTGTCATTGTTTGCCATTTTAATCCATACAAAAAGAATTGGTGTGACAAGCTCATAGAAAGAATATACCACAAACACAATTCTAAATAAAATGAAGTTTGCAATTTAAGGAACAAGAACATATCGCTTCCCTAGTTCAACAACGACGCAATTGTAAAATATAAAGTTTTGGTGAAGCAAGTTTCAATATTTGTCCGCGCATACGTTATTCACGATTGGAACAACTTCGCAAGCGTCTAGCGCGAAAACTATTTGTAATACAATTATAAAATTGATACACAGCAATAATTAGTACTTTTTAAAGCTTTTGTGAGCGTTATCTCGAAACTTTAAAATTGACAATTGCGTCGTTGTTGAACTAGAGAAGCGATATGTAATAGGCTGGAAAACTGCTAAATTCTTTCGAATTCTTTGCTTTCAGTTTGAAATTTCTCACCCAGTTTTTTGTAACTTTTTAAAGGTTTACATTATCTTGGAAACAATAATTCAAAAGCTTTCTATGAAAGTATTATCTATATATGTATCTGTGGTCATAAGCGATAACGACCTAACTCGACTTAAGAAATTAGACCAATTGAAATTTCTTCTGCCGATTTTTTGTAACTAAACTGCTTCATAACTTGTTGTTTATAAACAAAATAATAAAAGACCAATGAAAGCCTTGAAAAATGTCTCGATGTTGCTATTTAAAATCGTCAAAAAAAATTTCAACTGGTATAATTTCTTAAGTCGACTTAGGCTGTTATTGCTTATCACCACAGATATGTGACCCGCCCTATGAAAAGGTGGCTTATGATGAAAAAAAATTTTTCCATTTTTTTTCTGGTTTCGATAGTTTTTGAGACGCTGTTTCACGTGGTGAAAACTAGAAAGTCCTACCTTGCTTAGAAGTGTACTAAAAATGTAGAGAAAGAGCGTCCTGGCATTGAAAGAGCTATTGCATTGCTTATCTTTAACAGCTGTTTCTCGCAATTTCCTTTTTGAGTCATAAGCAACCTTTCATAGGCCGGGATCATGGCATACTCATACCATACCGTATGCCATGGCCGGGATACATATATCTTTTTACTTTATCATGCGATTTTAATAACACAGTTTTGCACACTTTCTAATCTACGGGCTATCCAGCAGTGAAAGTTTCATAAAAATCCATTTCCTAGTTTCCGAGATCATTCAGTTCACACAGACAGACAGAGTAAAGTTCCAAAGTTTTCAGATGAACTCGAAAACATTCCCTTAGTAGCCCAAAGTAATTTTTTCATGTACAGACACGATTTTTCTAGAGCTTTATTTTAGTATCGATTTATGTACGAGTATATGAAATTAATAAATGAGTTTTAGCTCATGAAGTGTTTGTAATATATTGAAAGATCCAGCAGGAACATTTACACTGTGAACTACTGTGTGTATAAACAGTTAAGTACATTAAACAGTCTTTACAATCTGGAAGATTCGAGAAATTTTAGTTTCGGCATGCCGAGTTTTATTAGCTGACCAACATAAAAAAGAAGCTTATTGTTTTATTTTGTAACACACCATAAATTGGAGTAAGGAGTATCTCTCTACCCCAATCTTCAAAGAGGTATAGAGCGCTTTAGTAACTTTTAAACTACTTTAGTTATAACCAATCAAACGGAGGCACAGGCACCCAAAATAATAGTACTGTTCTAAATCCAGTATTCTGTCAGTTTCACGTGATGGAGCAAAAAAGAAACTTACGATTGATTTTATTTTTCAAAATAGCGGAACAAAATTAGATCTTAATTTATAGTGTTCTTTTGCGCAGACGTGACTCACAATTTTCGATCGAATTCGACGAAAACCATGAAACTGCATCTTCCCGAAGAATTAGCATTTGAAATTACATCTATTAAGCTAAACGTTTTTACGTTCATTGTGCATGCGAAAATTTTGCAATCAAAGAAAATGTTTGGCTTTTTAAAATATTTAAATAACTCATACTAAATAGAATATCATTTTAATTGATATTAGAGAATAATTACAATGCATTGAACAGCGATGGTACGGAATGACATGTTTCGAAGCCACCTCCTGCCTCTTCAAAGTCGATGTTAAAGTTAGTTCTTTAACAACTCAGCTCATATATTTCTTGCCTTGTGTTCGCTTTGGAAATGTGTACATTTTTTGGGCGGCCTACGTCAGAAGGAATACTATTCAAATACTACAGGGGTTTTTTGGACCGTTCTAGACCCAGTTTCAACTCGGAGGGAGCGTTTGGACCCAAACAAGTTTTTTGGTTTGTTTTGTTTTTTTTTTAAGATTTTTGAATGCGTTCCATAGATATTTTACTCTTTATGCATGGGAACACGAGTTCTCCACAATATCTTCATCAACATGGTCTTTCTCTTCTACTCAACTAAAAATTATTTCTTCTTAACTTCGTGAAGCCATTATTATGGATAAAATTATCGGTGTAGTTACTACTAACCTTCTCAAAAATTCTACATATTATAGCATCAAACAAATTTACTTACAACAGATAAGTCCGATCGCAACTCACAAAAAAAAGACACGCGAGTAGTCGGGCCTTCTACAGTTGTAGAACATCACCTTTGGGGTAAAATTTTTATGACATGTTTAGGAGTCGAGCATAGCAAACAAACTGAATATGTTAGTTGGATGGTTATACGCGCGACTGCTGGAGTGTTAAGCCTGGAAATTTTATTTTACTCTTGAGCTGCTCAATAAATTGTACGATAGAGTGTTCTGTTATCTATCTGGTGTCTTATATTCAAAAAAATTTATTTTGCAGTCCGAGTCAAATATCCATAAACTATTCATTAAAAGCTTTCGAGTTGTGATGCATTTCATTTCCAAAAAACAAAGTGTTCGCCCCAAAATAACTGTACATTGAACAAATATGTTATCCATTATTTGAGCTCGATTTCTTACTATAGCAGACATCTTGGCAGGGTAGTTCACCCTCTTGACTATTTCTTACATCTCAAATCTTTTTATTGTTTATATTACCTAAGATAACTTCGTTCAACTGTTGACAGCTAAATGCATCTGTTTAATGATGTTCCACTTTACAAACATACCTGCTTCCTCAAATACATATAACTATTTTATGATAAAATTCAGGGGGGGAGTCGAGAGCTCACCTCCACCGGTTAATTCACATTCTTATCGGAAGGACAGCAAAACTTTCTTTTTTAAATGCAGTATCTCAATGCTTTTGGGAATATATGTACTTGTGTTCTAGAATACAACAACTGTTATAATCCAGTAGATTATTTGCACATGTATGTTTGAATATGTGTGGATGCAATTCCCTTAAGCTGTTCAAAAAGATTCATATATTTCAGCTGAAGTACTGGCCTTATGCAATACAAAGCGTTTTCTACCCTTCACAATACGTTAGTCTAATATTTGGAGTCTGTAAGGTTGTACGAAAATGAAAAAAACCAAAAAATCTTCAATTTGCCTGTTAAATTTCCGAAATCTTTCTATTTTAATTATATTGACTCCTCTGTAATGAGTTTGAAGGTAAAGGTTCTGTGGTCATCTCTACAAAAACAAGTCTTGGGTCATCCATACAGTATATTTTGTGTTCCTTTCTTTGGATGTCGTTTTGAAGATATAGTAATAAAAAACCGATTCAGTATATGTGATCCGGCCTATGAAAAGGTGGCTTATGACTCAAAAAATAAATTGCGAGAAACAGCTGTTAGAGATAAACAATATAATGGCAAGAACGTTGACGTGAAACAGCGTCTCAAAAACTATCGAAACCAGAAAAATCGGGGAAACAATTTGTTTGAGCCATAAGCCACCTTTTCATAAACCGGGTATTATAAGCTCCGAGACGCAGCTAAGAGGGCTCAAAATTATGAATTAGACAGAATTTACAAAAAAATTAATAAAATGAAGTCACTGTAAGTTCATTGCCTTTCAATGTTCTGTCAAAGAAACACATCTGTTGTTTAGCCTCTGGAAAATGTACTGTTAGGTTTCTGACGAAAGTTGGTTTCACTACATTGTTTACCCAAAGTAGCTTTGAATCTGCATACTTTTTGTATTCGTAGGTATCAGTGAAAGTTAGACTAACAATGAGTCCATGATACTACGGCTCCAGTGGCAGTAATTTCTAAGGTTACTACCGTCTCCGGGGAGCTGGTCGTCAATATAATGCCCTTGAATTAAGTCGATGTCAATATGAAGTTAACCGAGGTGAGACGAAGAAGCTGGATAGGTAACCGGCGGCCATCATGGTGGGTATCTGACTAGGGCGTGAGAAACGCACACCATGCACCCTCGATCTTTTATTGGGTCCAATACCTGTAGTCACTATTTAGGAAGTCGTTCCAAGTGAGACAATTTCAGAAAGGAATTTACAGCATTGGTGGTACACCAAATTTTGCATGTGCTTGCAAAGTCCCCTTTTCTAAATCTAATTAGTTGAGCTGCCAAATAAAAACTTCTAAAAATAAAAGACAATGTTTGCCCATAATAAGACAGTGTACTGCGAACGACATAAAAGTTGTCCGAAGGAGTTCATCTTATCAATTACCAATTCTGCACTGAGCATTGTACTCTTCACCTTACCCCTAAACGCATTTCATCCATCGAGTAAGCACTTGATCCAATCTCCCCTTTCTTATCTTACATTTTCATGCCTTATGGCATTTCCATTGTGAAAACTAATAAAATTTATGAGCCGACATTAATGAATTCTAATCCAAAACATTTTCCTTTCGCAAATTTCTTTCCCCCTTTATTCTTCTTATGATTAATACACTGGGAGTGCAATTTGTAATTAATTGTGCAATTTAGTGATTTGAACATTCAAACACACATCCATGTGGAGAGTTTGCTGGAAATCGCTTTGACTAATGCTTATTTGTATGTAAGCACATAGTGTAAGTTGAGAATTCAAATTGTTGTAATGCATTGGGGCCTGAAACGTTTTTGCGAGGTATTCCAAGGCCGAAAAGACTGATAACCACCTTGCCAAATGTATTCACAATGTATCGATGCTGCAAATTTGGAGAAAATCTCAACTGCAAATGATCGTAATCAAAATTGTTTTAATCGATTTACACCAGTTCCAGACAAAGCTAAATGTTACAAAGTAGAATTTAAGATGCGTTTGACTTCTATCGACTTGAGCAATTTTGTGCAATTATTGAGAAACATGCAACAAAGCATAAATTGTCTCCAAATTTCCATAATAAATGCATTAAAAGCAATTTGTATGGGTGAATCACAGAAGCATGCACTAGGGTACTCGGTAGGTTATGCAAGCATGCTGATTCCGTCAATACTTGTATTGCAGAATCTTATGAAGGCTACAAAGTTTGGCATAACTCTTGCCTTCTGCATTGAAATTTTTTTAGAATATATTTCATAAAGCCGACGTTGAAAGCTGCTAACCACATTCAGTAGCATTTTTTAGTGGTAGAAGGCCCGAATATCGATTTTAAAACCGTATCGACCTTCGGCCAATTAGGTCCGAGGAAGAACCGAAAAGTTTCAAAGTTATAATAAAAAATCAATGGATTTAAGAAAACTATCTCTACATATGTATATTAAGTAACTTTCTTGTTTGTCCGCTTGCATACGACATTTCGGAACCTTGAAAAGTCTTTTTAGGCAAGTTCCGAACTCCATGACAATGCAATGGGAACGAAAAATCAACTTTAAAGACTTTACACCGAAAGGATACTTAACCCTCAAACTGGCAAACCGTTAAAAATAATCGCAAAGAGTTGATATTTTCTGGGGATATAAATATCTACTAGATATGCTTAAATTTGAGTTTTCATACAAAAAATATTTCTGGAACAGTAGTTATGTGAAAAATAGGGAACACCGCACATACCGGTATTTTGATAATCTAGGCGGCCAAAACTATTTTAACGTTTTTTATAGTCTTTAATAATTTTATTCATCATCATTCAGACAATGAACTTTTTTTTATTGAACTATTATATTATTAACCCTTAAATGGCCGGGGTATCTTTAAAGATACAACCATTTTGTACTAGAATAAATGGAAAATGAAATTTTTTTTGGGTTGCCCAATAGGCACCAATGCATTTTTATGATTAATGCACCATGCACAAGTATTTTGTGCATTGTCGGTGTCATCGGATGCCATGGGTATAATCCAACTTACAACTGAGCTGTGTGAAATGCATATTTATCATACTTCCCCGAGTCCACTTTATGCCCGCATGAAATTGTCTCCAATATGACTTTTATTTGAGTTTGATTCCGGTTATTTCAGCAGCTAACTTTCGAAAAATCTTCTGCTTGTGTTACCATCATTCGTGTTCATCAATATCTAGTCTTTGCCCTTTACTGTAGGCCTGAGTTCTGCAGTTTTGTGTCTTTTAGATCTTTCACCTGAGTCACTAAAATGTTTCTAAGGACGGCCACATCGTTTCGGTATTGCTGCAACAGTTAATTCAAAACCTCCTTCGAACCAAGCCTTGCACTTTAACAGGAAAACATCTTCCTTTTTATGTACTTGCAGCCACTTTTTCTTGATTTGTGATTTAAAGGTGAAAAGTTGTGCTTAAGTGCTGATATCTGTTCGTCAGAGTATTTTTGACGAAAGCTCCTGTTGTAAAGGGTTAAATTTTTCGTCCAAATTTGGTAAATACTGAGCTTGCATGCGGTCGAATAGGTATTATTCAAGGCAACCAAAAAATAACAAGTATAGAAAACGTTTTTAAAAAAAATTGTACAATGAAACTTTTGAAATTCCACAATTAATTAATCTGCGGTTTTCTACGGCTAATTCTACTTTATTTTACATCTCAAAGCAAATGTACACAATCTTCATCTTAACAAATAAAAAAAAATATGTGTAAAAAATCCTTATACAAAATTCGATAAATTACATTATTAATGACCAAAATCAATAAAATATTTAATTAATTTGGAAAAAAATACCTGAAGCGGGTGAATACTCCATTGTGTTCTCTTTCTATTTTATTCATTATTAAAATCAATTAATGCATTTTACAAAATTGACTCTAGGCCGCCTAGATTATCAAAATACCGATATGTGCACCGTCCCCAGACGGTCTTGCCGGTTTGAGGGTGAATAAAATAACAAGTCTACATATATACATACATGTATTTAAAAACTTTTATTATGAAATAATAGTAATTCATTCGATTGAATTTACATAAAATGTACAGAAATGTAAATAAATAATGCACTTATAATTGCAGATACGAATATAAAAAAAAAAACGTTACTTAAATATTTTAAATTCAACTGAAATCATATATGTCTGATTAGGCTGATATTGTTATTGTCTTAGAATTAATTTGCCTTTGTGGTGGTAATCCCAAAAACAATTTTTTTCCGTTGTACAACATAAATTAATATCACATTGGGAGCAAATGGCTTGTTTGTCTGACTGCAGTGTTTGCATCGTTTTTCCCCTTTCTATCCACCCACTTGAGGTAGTGATCTTGGCCATCAAACCGAACATCATAATATAAGGAACAGCCTAATATAGATCACACTTGTTTCTCCTCGTTTTTCTTAAATCACAAACAAAAACGTTACTTACATATAAGTACAGTACCTGGGTGACCGAGACTTGCTAGGTATTTTTCGAATTTGCCGCATAATCTTACTTAATAAGAGCATACATTTCCAAAATAGATTTCCAAAATATCGAACACTAACCACAAAAAGTCACTTAACATACATTGGCGACACCTGTTGTATATTAAATATTCTGGTTGGTATACGCCCTAAAATAACTTTCATTTGATACCCATATTGCCATATATTTAAAAAAAAATCGGAAAGGTGGCAACCCTCTAAGCTTCCTTTAGTGGCAACATCCAAGTAGAAAATCTAAGAAGGAAGCATACTATCCATCTACCAAATTTTATCGAAATCGGTTTAGCCTTTCCCGAGATAGTGGTCTATATCTTAAGGAATAAATAAAATGCGTTCAGGTGGCAACCCTAGGTGGCAATCCTACTCGAAAATATTTTGGTTGGTATACGGCCTAAAATACCTTTCATTTGATACCCATATCGCCATATATTGCTTAATATTTAAAAAAAAATTGATATAGGTGGCAACCCTAAGGACCACCCCAAGTGGCAACACCAAAGTAGAAAATCTTAAAACAAAGTATAGTACCTGTCTACCACATTTCATTAAAATCGGTGAAGTCGTTCGGGAGATAGTAGTGGATATACAAATATACAAGAATAAGTCGTTTAAAGTTATAAGATACCTATTGTTTCAGGTGTAGAATCTAACAATTTGTTTATGGCGCATGGAGTTCTCTCAATAGCCATTTATCAAAAATCAGAGTCTAACTTTACATATTAGTATGTGAGGTATGCTGTAGATTTCAGATGAAGGCATTATAAGGATATGCACGAGTACGAGTATGCCCAAGGCAGTTGGAACATAAAATTCGTGTAAATGTAATACTTGTAAATTACCAGTAAAATGTGTTTTGAAAAACGGAATCAAAAGGATGCAGCCGAAATCAATGTTTGAGCAATTCCACATCCTTCGTAGTCAGTAAAAGTGTCGAGAAAAACCAACTTTTATATAGATACTGTAATAGGTTAAACTTTTACCTATCCATACTAAACCCAGACATCACTTTTGGGTGGTTTTGAGTCGTCCAATATTCCTGGCTTTCCTTGTTTGATAGTTTCCTTATGTCGAAGACCGCCGAACTTGCCAGATTCTGAACAAAAGGCCGAAGCTCATTCTCTATAACTATAATAAAGGTTAATGGCAGGTTGGTTGGTTATGACTACAATTAACTAGTTCAAATTCGCCGTGTTGTGGTATATCTGCTGAATTCACAAACTAAAATTTGTTTTGAAAAAACTGACATATTCTCAAGGACCATGGCAGAACTCCCGCATCACTATATCAATGTCGTGAAGTTAAAAAATTTAGAAGGTCATCGGGCTTAATAATGTTAAGTTCCAAGAGGCTTCCTTGCGAAATCAAAAACGAACCCACGTCATAATTTAATTTTTAAAGCGTCATGCTGTCTAGGATATTGTTGCCACAATGGGGCGTTTTATTCAAATATAAAGTTAAAAAAATGTACTCTAATCCGCATAACTAAAAGTTCAATGAGAGCGGCAACTAATTCCCTGAAACTCTACAAAATGTTACGCATGAACGGATTACTTCCTTGAGAGAGAGATAGAGAGCAATAAAATAACTTGTGGATGTCATATGAAATATGTATAATAAACCCCTCTAATCATGAAAATTGCACAACTTTGCATTCTATTTAGCCGTCGCATGACCTTTTTTCTTTCAATAAACCCAGCTTCAAAAGAAAAGAAAATTGCAATCAATGAAGCAGGGGAATTAACTATAGACGAATGGGGGTGGTTAAGTATGAGGTGTGACTTTGCACACGTCCCGCATACGTCACAATTTCCTATTAACATTTTGTGTTTTTTTGGTCTCAAATATTATTTATCTTTGCGATTTCACTACTATTCAAACAATTCATTTCCAAATTAACACGTTGGTTTTTTTCAAATGCAATCTCCCCTCCGCAATCTCGCTTGACAAAAGTGTATTCAAGCGTACAATAGTTGTGGTTTCCTACTACACATATTCCGCATCTGCTCATCAGGCCTACAGATGTTATTTATGGCATTAAGGGTGGATGGGTAAAATGCTCGATTTATACCCACAAGTGAAGCAATTTGAAATCTGAGGCATCACGGCTTAGGACGTGATAAAGAAGGCGAGAAAGTTGATGAAAATCGACATTTGATAATCTTATGGTTGTTAATCTGATTTCGAATTAAAATGTTCGTAGTTTCCGTAGCCATAATGGACAAACCCGAGTTTCATTCGCTAAACAGAAAAGTTTGTGACTCAAAGCTGTTCTTCGTAAGGACGTAATCGCAAGTGGCATAATCACGGAAAAATTATACATGTTTCTATGTCACATAGGAAGGGTATCCGATCGATCAGAGGTGGCGGGATTTTGTTCTAACTAATAACCATTAGGCACTCCGGTAAGGGCTTCCCACTTCTGACTATCGGCATTGGGCCGGCAACCCTCCGTCCAGGACTAAATTTTTATTTCAATCATCTACTTCTATTCGATGCAAGACCCGATTTTAGGTAAAGTGTTTTCCTAGCAAAGGTAGCAGCACCGCGGGCGTAGCTAAAGGGGGAAACCAAAAAAAGTTTAGATTCTTAGAGGGCTAACTTTGCTGATCTAAGGCCTACACACTCTTCGCAGCGTAGGTTGGGATGGTCGTATCTCTACGTTGAAGATAAAGACACAAAGGGTGACATAAACGGTCTTTGACTACTGCCATCAGGCAATTTCATGCTATACTCGAAGAAGAAAGGTGTTGTCTAGATAGGCCACATGTGGGTGCAGTGAAATAACTCCCAAATGAAATAAGTCCCATGAAATAACTCCCAATGAAATAAGTCCCAATAAAAATGAAATAATTCCCAACTTTAATAAATGAAATAACTCCAAAAGAAGGAAATGAAATAACTCCCAATATTTGGCAGTTATTTCACAATGAAACCACAAGTCCCCAAAAAAATGAAATAATTCCCAAACGAAAAAAGTCCCAAAAAAATGAAATAACTCCCAAATCAAAATTTGGAATGGTATATTTTTACAATATAATCAGTTACAATGAAATTTGAAAAATACAGGACAGCTTTGGACATGCGAATTAATGTCATTGAGGCATTTGGGTTTGAGATTCGACGAAGTAGTGCCGCAGGCGAAAATTTGACTAAGGTCAGATCCCCAATTCGGGGCGTGATCCATGATATTTATGTGCAGAACTCCTTTCCGCAAATAACCCTGGGCTACGCCATTCCAACTCCAGGTGTGTGCCATAGCCGTGGCTACCGCCACGGTGATGTCTTTCCGCGTGCCACGTTTCCCACTTTTTCACTTTTTGGGCTCAGCCTAATGTGCCATTACAAAAACCACATGAAAATTACAGAAAATTGTGAACTTTAACTGCAAATAACTTTTGAACGGTTGAAAAAAATCTCATTTCAGATTCTAAATCTAGACGTGGGTAATCGTTTACGTGGGGTACCGAGCGCTAATACACAACCAAAAATGTTGAGATATGTATCAGGAGACGCGCTTTGGTCCCAGGAGCATGAATATAGCTCCGCTGAACCATTATTTTTGGTAGTTTGCGAGATATTTGCAGTTAAAGTCATTTTCATGTGGTTGTTGTAATCACATTACCCTGTGAGAAAAGAGTGGGACGCGGAAGGACATCACCGTGGCGGTAGCCACGGCTATGGCAACCACCCGGAGTTGGAATGGCGTAGCCCATGGTTATTTTTTGAAGCGCGGCCGAAGGCCGCCAATGCGGAAAGGTGTTCTGCACATAAATAAAATTGATCACGCCCGAATCGGGGATCTGACCTAAGCCAATCTCAGATTCATGATCATAAGTCGAAGGTGATAATGAAAAATGAAAATTTGGAATATAAAAAAAATGTACTGACTTTAGTTCGCCTTTTTAATGCGAATTAATGTCAATGACGTTAGTTCGCTAAAAATATGCATAACAAAAATGAAATAACTCCCATTAAAAATGAAATAACTCCCAATGCCGGGATTACAAGCAATGAAGTAAGTCCCAAAAAATGAAATAACTCCCAATTTCCAAAAATTATGAAATAACTCCCAAAGATATTTTATTGGGGATTATTTCATTTGGGAGTTATTTCATTATGAAATAATTCCCAGTTAAAATTATGAAATAAGTCCCAATGAATTGGGAGCTATTTCATAATGAAATAAGTCCCAACTTGCATGGAAAATATTTGGGAGTTATTTCATTTTTTTGTTGGGAGTTATTTCATTTGGGCGTTATTTCACTGCACCCACATGTGTCGTTAGCTTGATTAGTTTGAAAGAATGCCACTGTGGCTGAGAACCAATCATCTTGCTTAATACCTACGTAATCATCTATTAATGCAGTTGTGAACTTTGATATCTGCTGGAATAAATCGTAGCACTACGCGTTGTTTCCTCTTTGGTGAGGTTAAATTTACGACTCAAGGATCCCCACTAAGATCTATAAGGCCTGCACTAATTCGAATGGAGTCTTACATGTTTTTCCGGTTGCTCTTCAAAGCCGTTCATACATATGTAAGTCACCTGTCTCGTCTCATTCGCTAGTAGAAATGTCACTACTCGTTTTCCAGCTTTCATCTCACGGATAATCCGATTATAGCAGCTGTGACTGGTGCAAGCGTTGGCACTTTCAGCATTGTTCATTACTAACGAACGCATTTCGTCTACTCAATACGACTTCATAGAACAAAGAAAACAACCCAGCAATGCAGTTACTTGGCAATATTAGTGAACTGTTACTCAAACGTGAGTCTGGCCTGAATAATGGGGGGGGGGGAATATTAGTCTCCCAATGAAAATACGAAGCAAATTACTTGACAAAAATCTAGGACACTTTCCTACTAGACCGGCCTAACCACACTCACTAATACATGCAAGCGAAAATTGTAAATTACTAACACACACAAAGCCTTCTTTCAAACTTTGCCTTTTCTTTCTGTTTCTTCTTCTTGAAAGTGTGGGCAAAATGCAACTGCGTCTTTAAAATATGTAAAAAATATTAAAAAAGGAGCTTAGCAGTGAAATTACAACTAAAACGCCTTGATAAGGAAAGTGCTTATAATTGTTATTTAACAAGTGAAGTACTGTTTTGAATATTTATGCACCAAATTTTTATACTTTCGGAGGGACGAGCAAATCAAGGAACCTTTGGGCAAATGGAATAAAATTATACTTTTGCAAATGTTTAGTGATAGAAATATGTATTTGAAGAATTTACTGATTATTGTGAACGTGAAAATTGTGCAATTTTGATTTATATTAAACAATAAAAAGCAAATCTAATAATACAAACAATTGTCTTTTCATAGTTAGCTATATATAAAGTTTGCGTCATTCATAACCATAAGCGCTGGCTTGTGTTTCCATTATACCTGTTGGCGCTAACCAAACTTTTCGTTATTGATAACATGAGTGAAGAGTGCGGATTTATGTGGTTTTACATGCGCTAGAATGAGATGCAGTATACATACGTGTGCCAAAAAACAGCAAACACACGGTTAGATTTGGCACACTGCTCTGCAGAAACTAATTGAGAAATATATGTAAAAATAACGCAAGCGCAAGTTAGGCCGAGAGGTTATCTGACTCGTCATATAACCTGCAGCTGTCTACTTCTGTGAACGCTGTCGGCATTAAGCTAGACGGCGCCTGGATTGTTCCACAGAAAAGCTCTTCGGAATGTTATGAAATTTTTCATGATTCCAACTATAAGTCACTTATCGCAAAAGTCGGGTAGACAACGGATCGGACGCCATTACTTGCTGTTGAAGCACATTCATATCGCTACTGGGTAACTATGCGTAAAAACAAATCCGTACAGCCGTTATGTCTATCCACAAATTAGACTGGCCTGGTGTGTATCGTCCAATTCCATTACAATACAAAGTCGTTTAGAGTTTGTAAATCCAATGATGATGCAGATCCAGACGCATTTAGTACGACATGCGGACATTTATACATTCCAATTTATGATAGTTACAATGTGTTGTACATATGTGAGAGCATGTTCGGATAATGTTTCTTGGTATGAAGGAAAGCTGACACTTGGTTGCAGCGCCTGTGATAATTGGATTTCGATGACTGCAAATTGGTGATAATTTAACTTGTGGTACAAACATATGATTGACGGCTTCCAACTATGTACATACGGTAGAGGCAAAATGTATTCTTACAAGGGTGCGAGTGCCGGGTTTTCGTTTTCACAATTCCGGAATTGGAAATATTTTACTAAAAAGTAATTATCTTAAATTTTTTAATATAGCATTAACCTGTTTAAAATAAAACCTGTATATCTGAAAAAAAAGAAACTATTTCACTAAAAAAATTTGTGTGGCAGTTTCATTTTGGTTTGTTATAAAAAAAATCTCGAGTAACTTTATAAATTGTTTGATCTGCATAAAATGCTAGCAGCTAAGACTAGGGTTGCCAACTGTACTATATTACATAAAATTTTATTATAATTTCCGTCCGACTACTATATATTTTTTCAAAATATTATGTTTTCAGTAATATGGGCTTATAAATTTACCTACAGATAAAAGACGAATCCTATATCCTTATAAGTATTGTTATATGTACATAAATTCACTGCAATGCATGCTAAGAGCAAATCTGTTGTAAAGGCTGCCTGATAAAAAGTGAACTTTTAATATATAATAATTTAAACTTTGAATGCAAAAAAGACATAAGATATCAAACATTTTTAGTTATACACGAACTGCTAAAAACTTCCTGAATTGTTTAAAAAAAACCATGAAGTGTAAATACAACTTTTATGTATTTCTTTTTTTAATAAAATACTATATATTTTCATATTCCATGGTAAAAGTATTATATGTTTCTGAAAAAATGTTGGCAACCCTAGCCAAGACATTTTGCTTATGCTAGTTTTCATGCTTTTGTGAAAAATGGATATCTTTATCAGTACCTTCGCGATTGAGCTTAGCTCGTCATTTTTTCAGGTTCCTATATAATTTAGTTTGTTGTATTCATCAGTAAAGGTGTTCTGGTCGTTTCTACATTAAGTTGTATTTGCCCACCTTGTGTATTCATAAATTTAAAGACAATTGGCCTATAATCAAAGTCAAGTTATAATAGAGTTTTATCTAGTTAAACGCGGTCTCATGTATGTCATAGTCAATTTAAAACACATTTTATGCCTAAGACAAAGTTTTAATTTTAAAACAACGAAATCGTCATTTTTATACCCAGCGTACTAGTACCAGTACAAGGGTATTATAATTTTGTCCACATAACGGTACTACGTAACGGCGGAAATAATCGAGTTAGATATATAGTTCCATATATGAAAGTTCTTAGGTTGAAAAGAGGAATTGATTAAGGCATGTCCGTCCGTCCGTGTACACGATAACTTGAGTAAAAATTGAGATATTCGCATGAAATTTGGTACACAGGTTACTTTCTGGCCAAGGCAGGTTGGTGTTTAAAATGGGCGAAATCGGATGATAACCACGCCCCCTTTTTTGATATAGAAAATTTCAAATGAGATTCTAGGGCCTATATCATTGCCAAGTCATGGTATTTGTATCTCGTTTTGAAGGAATTAAAGTCCCGGTCCCTGTTTGAAACATTTACAAGTTTTTTATTGGACTCAAATGTGAGGACTTTGTCATTGACAAGAACGGAGCTATAAGCTTCTCCTTCTTCTTTAAATGGCCATCTAACCGCTTGAGTGATTTTGACCGCCCAACATAGCTCGCCAGTCATTTCTTCTTTACGCCAACTGGCGCCAATTGGAGACCCCACGAGACCGCAGGTCGGTTTCCACTTGGTCCTTCCATCAAAGTGGTGGTCTTCCTCTTCCTCTGCTTCCACCGGCGGGTGCCGATAACTATGTATGCCTTCTGGGCTGGAGAGTCTCAATTGCCTACTCGGTCCAAAGTAGCATTTATTTTGCAAGAGCAATTCTTCGTTGGATTTCTGGAGCTATAAGCTAATTCAAAGAAATTCCGGAAAGCTAAACAACCAAAACTAAGTAAAAGGGCTAGAACTTTGAGCTGGTTGAGAACTATCAAAAAATTTGGCGTGTAGGCACAATTTCAATGTACAGTGCACTCGCGAAAACTCGAACTAATGAAAACCAGCCCTGTCCGAGTTATCGAAATGTTCGAGTTTTCGAACGTTATGTATTTTTAATCGATATATGTATTCTTTTCAACAGTTTTTATCAAAGATGACTTGATACGAAACTCTCTCCCGCTCTCTCATTCTGTCCTCGATTATGCAGTGTTGCCTACTTTTTTATGTGTGCGCTAGTTGGCAATACTACATAATCGAGGACCATCTGACATTAGATACATAAACAATGAGGAGCCAGAAAGCAAAAAACGCACCAAATTTGGGAAAATCAAACAAGTGAACATTTCGATAAACTTAAAATATCGCACGATTGAGAAAAAATACGTAAAGAATGAAAGAAAACAATCTAAGAAAATACCTGCAGAAAATATATGTAGAAAATTATATTTTTTTCACGCATTTGAGTGGTTTACAGGTATAAAAAAAGCTTACAAGATACAAACAATACGCCTTTTCTTTTTGTATTATTTGCAAATATTTATTTTAATTATAATTTTTTTTATTTGAAATCGTGTTATTTCCATTACCACGTTCTATTTCATTACGAAATGTACATCATTAAGGATTTTACCTATTTTAAGATATCTTGGAAATTTTAACTTTATATTATGAATTATTTATTATTTCATATATTTTATTTTAAATATATCTTGTCTCATTTTATACGTTCCGAGCAAGAAAAATTCAAAAATGAATTCGATAGCACCTTTTTGCACACCTCTTGGTCTGTTGCAAAATTCCTAAAAAGCTACTCAAAATGCTCATATTTTGTTTTTACCATACTGGCATCATTGGAAAATGTTATAAAAAATGACCACTTTTTGAGCGCTCTCAGAGAGCGCGAAGTTTCGTATCTAGTCATCTTTGGTTTTTATACCCTGTCCAATTTTATGGTATTATTAATCAAAGAGATTCTCTGGTTTGATGTTTTGTAGTTCATTGCCAGTTTATTTAATAAAAAATGCTAGCAAATATGAATGTTGTTTACAAATTATGTTTTAGAAAAAAAAGCAGTGATTTTGGTTTGATTTTTCTTATTTTCTATCGCATTCAATACAGCCTTTTTTGCTAAACTTAAAACATTTAGTTTTCGTCCCATTATAACACGCAAATAAATTTGATCCTAACCGCGCAAAATCCCGTGTATCACTGACAAATATCAATCAACTTAAAAGAAAAGTTCCGTAATTAGCACGAAACCTAGCCAGTGCGGCGCCTTAGAATGAAACAAAAGACTCACATAACGACAAAAATTTGAATATAGGCCGTTACAGCACATGCAAAAGGACAGTTTCTAACATGTTTTTCCATGAAAAAAAGAAAATAATTGTTCGAGGTTTAGAGTAGCTACATTTTGTTCGAGTTTTAAAGTAGTCAATGGAGAAAAAAAAATGTTCAAGTTTCCGAATGTTCGAGTTATCGTGTATTCGAGTTTTCGCGAGTGCACTGTATATATTTATCTAGTAGTTCTACCCTTTGGTAATGCCGGTGGAAGTCGTGAAATATCTCACTAGCTGGGAACTATAGAAAAGGTAAAACATCGAAGTCGAACTAGAAGTGTGTCCGAATCCACTAAAAGCAAAACATACGTATGTACCTCAGATGCTTTTTATTAAAAAATATTTTTTCATACTGCTTTTATACATAAAAAACGATATTTTTAACGTTTTTTTAACGCAGTTTAGCCCCGGTAAATCTTAATATTTTTTCGAAATATTTTGGAGGAGTCCTAAGAAAAGAGTGCATTTTGAAATTCCGGTGGAAACATTGCAACTTTCTTTGGCGAGCCACCTTAATGTACATAAATAAGTAAAAAAGGTCCTTATGAAAATACTTTTCTAAGTAACAGACATCCATTCGTGATTCCTGAAAGTAATATTTTCGCAGCCGCGTCGTCTCATTACTGCAAATAAATATTTTATTTATTTTTGTGTGCTAACAATTGTTACTTAGTAGATATATAAATTTAAACGGCACGTGACAAAATGCTTAATCTCACGCCAAAACGAAAAATAAGTTTATTCCATGCTCCCATTAGGCACTTTGCTGTCCAGCAGATGGCGCCTAGATAAATTAAATTATCAAAGTTCCGATTTAATATTTTTATTGTTATATAGCAAAGGTAAATGGCGCGAGTCTTTATCTGCGATTTTCTATGATTTATTCGCATCGGGATGATGACAACATTTTGCTTTGCTCTCGCAATCTGTTAATTGTTGATTTTGAATCTCTGATTGCAGCGACTGTTTCCAAGCTCTAGAAGAAATTAACGCTTTCAAAACAACCACGCAGTGTGAAAAGCAGTCCGAGCGCATACTGCAATATGTTCACATCAAAACCACAAAGCTTTACAATATTTTTTGTGAAAACCATTTAAAAATCTGTCAACATGAACAATATTTTTTGATTGCTTTGTCGCTGTGTCGGTCATTTCACGCGCCAACATCTTTTTATACCCAGCGTACTAGTACTAGTACAAGGGTATTATAACTTTGTTGGGATAACGGTTGGTTGTACAGGTATAAAGGAATCGAGATAGATATAGACTTCCATATATCAATATGATCAGGATCGAAAAAAAATTTGATTGAGCCATGTCCGTCCGTCTGTCCGTCCGTCTGTCCGTCTGTCCGTTAACACGATAACTTGAGCAAATAATGAGATATCTTCACCAAATTCGGCATGCGTACTTATTTGGGTTCAGAATAGATTGGTATTGAAAATGGGTGAAATCGGACCATAACCACGCCCCTTTTTCCATTTTGAAAATTTCGAAAAACGTACAAAACGGGTTAATTCAATATTAGAAACAGATACAATGATAAAATTTGCCATATATATTGATTTCGATGTTCTAAGGCCGATTTTATCAAATTTTTGGAAAAGGGGCGTGGCACCGCCCACATATATTTTGAGAAATTTTCAAATTTTGACTCTCAATAACTTCAGAACAGTTTGTGCTAGTATAAAGAAATTTTGTAGAGGGCAAACTATTGTTGTGTTAAATTCAGCTATAGAAAATAAACGAAATCGCTTTTCGACCACGCCTACTTTTTCATAAAAGTTATATTGAAAGGAGGTGGAAATATTGAAAAGTCCATATCTAATTAACTGATACCGCTATAATAATATAATTTGGTACATACATCAATTTTCATATTGTTTACATTATTTTCGCAAAAGTTTGGAAAGTGGGCGTGGCACCGCCCACTTATGAGTCACGCAAATTTCAAATTCGACTGCTAATAACTTCAGAACGGTGTGAGATAGATTTACGAAACTAGGTACAAGGCATGTTATATTTATGTAGAGTACTACCACAGAAAATGAGAAAAATCGGTGAACGACCACGCCCACTTTTGGACTAAAATTCTCTAAACGAGAGTTAGGAAACCGGAATATGCAATATCTGTTTAACTGATAAAGATATAATGCTAAAATTTAGTACACTCATTCACCTGATGATGTTATTAGTGTTGTTTAAAGGTTTTTTGGTAATAT
Source organism: Sphenella marginata (assembly GCA_951509765.1). Lineage (NCBI taxonomy): Eukaryota > Metazoa > Arthropoda > Insecta > Diptera > Tephritidae > Sphenella > Sphenella marginata. The sequence goes on along the minus strand of OX608080.1, from coordinate 87,467,886 downwards.
TTTGGAAAATGGGCGTTGCACCGCCCACAAGTGAATAAACAAAATATCAACATTTCACTATTAACAAGCCACTGTGAAAGTATCATAAAGATCTGCAATGAAAACTGATCTTCAAATAGGGACAAACAACATAATAAAATCCGTGGGCGTGCCACCACCCACTTTTTTAAAATTATGTAAATATTGATTATCAAAAATTTCACAAAATACGTTAAAAGTTATGGGCATGGCACGCCTTCTTTTCCAAAGTTATATATAGGACATGGTATAACCCTTGAAAAGATCGATTGAGTACTTTTGGCTCTTGAAAGCGGTTAAAGCTTTATAAGCACGGGGGGTGGCCGCGCCCACCAAATTCGCCTATTGTTTAGGCTCGGAATAAATTGGTTTTTAAAATGGGCGAAATCGGATGAAATCCACGGCCCCTTTTTTTGAAAACTAACGCTGGGTATTTAATGTTCGGTTCACCCGAACTTAGACTTCCTTACTTGTTTCTATTTAGTTTACTTGATTCAACTTTTCCGGCAGCCCCATTTCACTTCTCCGCTTTGATTATGCGTGTTGTGCGCTTTTGATGTAATTAAGAAATTCTTCATTTATTCAAAATTGTTGGTTTCATAATTTTTCAAAACAAATCGCATTAGCAAGTAGCAAAGTTGCTAACAGCAGCCACAGTGAGTCACAATAGTAAAGCGCTAATATTACTAAACATTCACATTTCTACAAATACATATACAAGTTTAACAGGTCGAATAGAAAGATTTTCTCAAAAAAAGCCATATCCCCCACTACAGGCGAGACGGGCGAATCCGCATATTGCTCTGATTGTTAGTTCGTGCCGAGTTCTCGAAAGGCTTTGGTTTGTTAATCGTTGTGATCTAAGTTAAGAGAAAACCTCATCAGCTAAATAAAATAGATAAGGATAGATTACATACATTTTATGTAGTTAGCAGAACAAAACTATTTTAAACAAGTAAGGAAGTCTAAGTTCGGATGAACCGAACATTAAATACCCAGCGTTAGTTTTCAGAACGAGATACAAATACCATGACTTGGCAATGATATAGGCCCTAGAATCTCATTTGAAATTTTCTATATCAAAAAAGGGGGCGTGGTTATCATCCGATTTCGCCCATTTTAAACACCAACCTGCCTTGGCCAGAAAGTAACCTGTGTACCAAATTTCATGCGAATATCTCAATTTTTACTCAAGTTATCGTGTACACGGACGGACGGACATGCCTTAATCAATTCCTCTTTTCAACCTAAGAACTTTCATATATGGAACTATATATCTAACTCGATTATTTCCGCCGTTACGTAGTACCGTTATGTGGACAAAATTATAATACCCTTGTACTAGTACTAGTACGCTGGGTATAAAAATATAACTAAAAGAATTAGTTGCTATGTATTTCAGATAGAAATAACTGATTTTTTTATGCTAAAAAGCGAGTAAGAAATATCAAATACTCGTATACCAGAATGAGAGTTATAATTTTGACACAAACAACGAAAAGGCTCATTTAACTCAAAATTGGTTTGGCACTGTCTCAATACAAATGTACGGATGGACGAGAAGGTACATTGAAGTTTATTTCAGTCAGAAGAAACGGGCTAGAGAATAAACAATTTATTAGTTTAATCATTAAAACAATTACAATTTCCCTTTGACTAGAAAGGGTGATAGGATTAATGAGTTGTAAACGACTCGCATGTGGTGGCAGATTATACATCGGATCCCAATGAAAATCTCTTGAGGCAAATAGTAAAAATTGTTTTAAAACTGATTCTAAGCGATACGCATGGGCCTGTTAACACGGGTTCCAAATAATGGAACCGTATTCAAGTGTCTGCGTGACTAATGCAGTAAAGAGAGCTTATTTCTATCTTAGAATGATGCGAATGTCATGTAAAGCTTTACATCGTCAGAATACATTAACATTTTTGAAAATTGCATTGATGTAGAAATCATTTATCAACAAATTATTTCTTTTGTATTTTTCGGCCTTTGGAATTGATTATTATATTTATTATTGAGCTCTAGGCCACCCATATATATATGATGAAAAACTCTTAAATTTGTTTAAATCATATATTTATTACATTCATCGATATTTCGACCTCAATTTGAAGTCATCTTCAGGATACTATTGACTGAACTGAGTCGATAAGGTGCAGTCAATAGTATCCTGAAGATGACTTCAAATTGAGGTCGAAATATCGATGAATGTAATAAATATATGATTTAAACAAATTTAAGAGTTTTTCATCATATATATATGGGTGGCCTAGAGCTCAATAATAAATATAATAATCAACAAAAAGAACAGAATCGGGCCAAGACATAAATGACATCGGATGTTAAAGTTTTAAACACTACTCTTGTGCCCTGTCACGAAGGTAAGATGAGATCCAGCGATTGAGACTCAGCTGGAAGCACAACTGATCAAGTATTTGAAAGTATTCAAAAGCTTTGCTGAAATCAGTATAAATAACATCGGTGTGCAGCCACGAATGTCGTAACGGTGGACTTCCCCTTACAAGAATTGTGTTCACAGACAGCAATCACGGTAGAGATAGGATTCGTAAGCTGATTGGTAACAATAGCTTCAAGCACCAAACCTTAGTGATAGATTTAACAAATTGGTAAGGGGTTGGTGAATATATTGTGGTATACTCTTTTCCAGAAACATGTAGGAATCCTAGCAAGAACCCATTTAAAAGATTCTTTTGATATTTTAAGGTATAACAGAATATCTTTGGTGCATATAATTGGGGAATTTTTTAGGTAAATTTTTCCCGATATCTTGATTAACAGTTCTCTTGGCCATTACTTATGGTTTAAAAAGATGATTGCAGGAGCTAACGGTTTACTAAATTCGAGATGTTTAACCCTGGAACTGCCTGGTGGCTGTCGAAATGTCGAAATTGGTACAGGCTTTTAGCAGCGTTGGCGATAGTTTAAAGTTAACTAAGCAAATTAGTGACCGTATAAGAATCAGACAGAATCACCAGATAGCAGAAAAGGGCCCGGGTAGGCCTACCTCCGACATACGTAAGATTAAAGAATATAGCCTACATATTTGTTACAGAAGGTTGCCCCTGTGTTGGCTCTAATCTAGAATATGAAGAATGCACCAAAAAAAATTAGATTGATTAATATTTCAACCACTCTTGGGAAGAAAAATATAATGCAAAGTATTGTTTGTTCCTTCACTTGTGAGACCAACTGTAATGCACATCTGCATAGGGGATGCGAACACTTCAACTGCAAAAACTGTTCGCATCACACAGGGCTTTGCACGTGGTAAGAGGGTTTGACTTTGGAACTTTTCCTTTTTTTCATTTTTTCTTAATTCTTGCTGTGGTTACGACCTGCTGAGCCATTTTATTGCATAAATTTTTCGATTGTTGAATCGTGATAAAGCAACAACAAAAGCAATTCTCCTCAGTTGCATCTCAATTTTCGAAGAGTTTCACTTGCCTGCCAAACGTAGTCTCTTGGTTACGGTGCATGTTTGTTCCATGACGTCTGCGGGTATTTAACTAAAAATCTACTTCTATACCGAGTCTGTATGTACAACTCAATATCTACTCGCTTCTTTGTTGGGCTTTATAAGCAGCTTGTCAATTTTTAATTCACTTTTGCCACTCGCAAATTGTAATCTCCTGTTGGCTGTAAATCAAATAGTCCCAAGGGTCGCACGTAACAAACCAACCACCAGCATGGCAACGCAACCACCAGTCACCCCCTCCAACCCACCTACCATCGCAATCGCAATTCCGCTCGTTTGCTCATTCATTTACACCAAGTGGCGACGCCACAGGAGGTCCATCAACCTACTCAAATAATACCATTTTTTTATTGCTGCTGCTATTGAATTTGTTGCTTTATTTCGTTTTATTTGTTTACTCTTTTTTTTTTTTTAAATATGTCTTTATGTGTGGAAATAGTTATTTTCTAATTCTTTTTCCCACCCGCTCACCAAATCTTTTTGGCACTGCTTACTATTTAATATTGTATTTTATATTTTTTAATTTTCCACCCTGCACGAAGGTCAATAGGTACTTCAGTCCTTGTCTGGTCTGGTTTTTTTCAACGACAGGGATTCTTTTTTACGATTTCAAGTGTAACAGCGAATTGCGTGGCACTCAGCAGGAGTTAAGCTTTGATTTATGATATGGAAGCTGTTCGGCTGTGATAACATGCCCACCGAATTGCGTCTGCACAATATCACATGGGTCATAACCTCTAAAACAGAAATGCAGGTTACTCATAACCCCTACTTGGCATTAACATTTGTTTCTTTCCGTCATTGATTAGTTATCTAATGCTCCAAAGGATATTTCTTTGCAATTACAGACTGCGTTAAGTGAGATATATCGCTGAATATCGAGCCGCAAAAAAGTCAGGGTTTATCAAAAGATACGCTACCGGAATTAAAAAGCTCTAGCCATCAAAGTACAGTTCCTATTGCGTTGGAAAAATCAAACTCCATTGCATCCGCTCGAAACACAGTGAATTTATTGTAATTACATTAAAGTGGAAAGACTGTAACAGCTTTCAGAATCTTATTTAGAGTTCAGCAAGTTCTTAAGTTACAAAACAATTTCACAACTATAATATACACATACATGCACACATAAAAAGGTAGCTTTTGCAACAGCTAAGTACTTTCATTTTGCTCTTTTCTCAAATTTCCAATGAATTGAACATTTCGCATCCCCTCCCTTGCTGGGCTCATTCACAATTCCGCCCAAAATACTACCGAGAATAAGTGTTGCGTATTTTATAAACGGTGCACTGCATAATATTCCATTGAGCGGAAGCAACCGCGCAAAATACGACTACAACGCTTCTGTCTCATTGCAAAGGTGACAGCTTTATTACTACCATCCATACAAGGGATTCAAGGATAAGGGCATGTGCGAAGTAAAATAATGTCAGGATAGTGGAATTCAAGCGACCGATGCAAATCGACTTTCACTTTTGCTTCCTTTTCCCGTTGGCAACTTGCAACTCACGCCAAAGCTAAAACATGCCCCCACACAGACTGACATTTGCCACATATGAATGTGAATATGAATTGTGGTAAATTGTGCCCCGGGGCGTTCGTGTCAATTTATGCACTCAGCAATTTCCGTGATATTAAAGCAATTTCCAAACACCCTTCTGTTGGCCGACGCTGCGTTTCGCCTCAACTAACATCTCGACATAGACTTTCGCTCTTAGCATGCGTGCCAAGTACTGAGCTTCCGTTCGCTAAAGTGTTGTGGTGATGCGTTCGATGCACGGCTGACCGGATGTGGTGGCGTTGTTAAAGGCCTCAAGGGGCTTTTGACAATGTGTAGTTAAATGTTATCGCTCTCGATGGCATCCTTAAATCATGCGAAAAACAAAATCATCTTTGACAATTTCTATTTTGTTGTGTTGAAAGTTTTTGCGACGATTGTAATTGGTAATAAGATCTTTGGGAAGACATTTTTAATTTGAAATCGTTTCAGTTGAAATTTTACAAGACGATTATAGAGGGGGAGGGAGTGGAGTACTTATTTAAATAGTATACAGAATCTAGGCTTATATTCACCCAGAAAGCAACATACTATGCCCATCCAACCAACAGTGAGAACACTCTCTCATCAGAAAGGATTATCTTGTCAGTTCTGACAAGGAGTTGCATACGGCTGAACTGGACCTCGACTTGTTCCATTAGATTTCTAGTCACGTTCACAATAACAGCAGTTTCACCCATAGGTGCATCACTCCAAAATTGTCGTAAGGGACCACAAAAGTTTTTCTCCACTTCCAGTTTATAAATCTCTGTGCCCACACAGGGATCGGTAGTGGAGTGCACAATTCTAAAACGAAATTTTGCAAACCATATTTCATCTATGGCTACATTGACTTCTGCGGTGCAGTGAAATAACTCCCAAATGAAATAACTCCCATGAAATAACTCCCAATGAAATAAGTCCCAATAAAAATGAAATAATTCCCAACTTTAATAAATGAAATAACTCCCAAAGAAGGAAATGAAATAACTCCCAATATTTGGCAGTTATTTCACAATGAAACCACAAGTCTCCAAAAAAATGAAATAACTCCCAAATGAAATAAGTCCCAAAAAAATGAAATAACTCCCAAATGAAATAAGTCCCAAAAAAAATGAAATAAATCCCAAATCAAAATTTGAAATGGTATATTTTTACAATATAATCAGTTACAATGAAATTTGAAAAATACAGGAAGTTAATATGTACATAGATATGTGAATGTAACAATTACATGAAAACCTGAATAGTGTTGTCGACCTTTTGACGGCAAATCGGACAGTTAAAGTTTTCTAGTCCTTCAGAAATACTCTTAGGTTGCAGCATTAGAACACAAGCGTTGCATATTTTTAAATGTTTGCACGGCATCAATAGTACATTGGGCTCAACCTCCAAACAAATTACGCACCCAAAAAGCGAATTAATGTCAGTGACATTAAGACGCATGACCAAAAACGAATTAAAGTCAGTGGCGTTAATTCGTGTAATATTTTGACTTTAGTTCGCTTTGGACATGCGAATTAATGTCATTGAGGCAAAATTTGGCTTAGGTCAGATCCTCAATTCGGGGCGTGATCAATGGTATTTATGTGCAGAACTCCTTTCCGCATTGGCGGCCTTCGGCCGCGCTTCAAAAAATAACCCTGGGCTACGCCATTCCAACTCCGGGTGTGTGCCATAGCCGTGGCTACCGCCACGGTGATGTCCTTCCGCGTGCCACGGCTCCCACTTTTTCACTTTTTAGGCTCAGCGTAATGTGCCATTACAACAACCACATGAAAATGACAGAAAATTGTGAACTTTAACTGGAAATAACTTTTGAACGGTTGAAAAAAATCTCATTTCAGATTCTAAATCTAGACATGGGTAATCGTTTACGTGGGGTACCGAGCGCTTATACACAACCAAAAATGTTGAGACGCGCTTTGGTCCCAGGAGCATGAATATAACTCCGCTGAACCAATATTTTTAGTAGTTTGCGAGATATTTGCAGTTAAAGTCATTTTCATGTGGTTATTGTAATCACATTACCCTGTGAGAAAAGTGTGGCACGCGGAAGGACATCACCGTGGCGGTAGCCACGGCTATTGCAACCACCCGGAGTTGGAATGGCGTAGCCCAGGGTTATTTTTTGAAGCGCGGCCGAAGGCCGCCAATGCGGAAAGGAGTTCTGCACATAAATACCATTGATCACGCCCCGAATTGAGGATCTGACCTAAGCCAATCTCAGATTCATTTTTTAAATCCCAGATTCATGATATAATGATCATAAGTCGAAGGTGATAATGAAAAATGAAAATTTGGAATATAAAAAAAATGTACTGACTTTAGTTCGCTTTCTTAATGCGAATGAATGTCAATGACGTTAGTTCGCTAAAAATATTGCCCAACAAAAATTAAATAACTCCCATTAAAAATGAAATAACTCCCAATGCCTGGATTACAAGCAATGAAGTAAGTCCCAAAAAATGAAATAACTCCCAATTTCCAAAAATTATGAAATAACTCCCAAAGATATTTTATTGGGGATTATTTCATTTGGGAGTTATTTCATTATGAAATAATTCCCAGTTAAAATTATGAAATAAGTCCCAATGAATTGGGAGCTATTTCATAATGAAATAAGTCCCAACTTGCATGGAAAATATTTGGGAGTTATTTCATTTTTTTGTTGGGAGTTATTTCATTTGGGAGTTATTTCACTGCACCGACTTCTGCATTACTAAGATAAATCCTAAACCTGAACCGTAACTGACCAAACCTGGTTGTTTTAAATAAGACGTTTACGTTATGCGATAAAAAAAAAATGTTAGGTACCTTATTCAATTTAGTGGACCTAGAAATTATTTTAAATTTTAAAACTGATGCGGGTGATCCCTTTCATTGGGCTTGGTGCTTATGTTAAACTCTCAAACTTATTTAATAATTGCAAAATCAAGCGATGAGACACGATCTATTCTTTCCGTTTTACGGAACGAATTCAATATCAGAAAAAGAAATGAAGCCCAGGCAAAGTCCAGGCGACCTCGTTGAGAAAACTGCTGTCACAACACTTGAGCTTTAGACAGCTCAATCCCTGAAGTCTTCGATGTCGATACAGAAAACGCTCATCAGTGGTTAGGCTAAAAGAAATACATCAACTTAGCAGACCAGCTTTTGTAAATGGTTTAAAATTATTATAATAAAACCCTCAAAGTCATCCAATGGTAAAGAGGATAAGGTTCTATTTCATAATTCTCCCGCAGGTCGGTTAAATTAAGCACAAATTGAAGAATTTCTAGTCAAATTTGCATTAATTAAACTGAAGCGGATTTAATTCTACTTTATAACGTATTCAAATTGCTTTATGCCTGCAAGGATAAATATGGTGTCAAAGTTCTCAACACTGGAATTGACTAGCCTGCCTGACGAAGGAGGCTGATGGCAGGTGCAAGTTTGCTTTTGTAAAATGTGTTAATGCATCTACTGAATAATTTGTATGATAATGAGAGAGAGCAAGTTAAATGAATATTCGCATGCGGGCGGGAATGAAAGAGGCGAGTTGGCTGATTGAAAAACGCCCACACCACAAGGTGTAAAAAGGGATGGGATGGGGAACTAAGAAGACGTGGTGATAATTGACGGAACGGATGCGTGCTGATAAGACACAGTGAATGGATTAATGTTGTGGTAATGTGCCCAGAGCAGAATATTGATTGCGCTGGGTGTTTGAGTGGTATCCGAGCAGCTTTTCCGTACGACCAAAAGTGAGGTTATTTTGCTTTCTCGCTCATTCTTTATAGATTTTTTGTTTCACTAAAACCATTTTAAAAATAGTTTTAGCTTTGAAAATTTAAAACTATAAAAACTAGTTATACAAATTTAGTTAATAAAACAATTTTTTTGAAAATGCAAAAACATACAATTTGCGATATATTTCAATGTTAAAGAGTTTTTATCTTCACTTTTTTCGCAGAATACCGAATTTCCCTATCCAAAGATCGTGTTAAGTCCAAAAAGGAACACTGTAGATGACGGAAGGCTAAAACCGATTTGCCACAAAACCCGGAAAATCGTTGCAATATTTTTTAATTTTTCATTTATCAGGGACTAAATTTGAAAATGTACATAGAGACAGCATGAAGGTACTGTAAAAAAAAGTATGAACTGCGGCAAATGTCTTCATTTCATAACACTGTGCCACAATTTTGAAGTTTTTGTTTGGGGGCGGAATGATTCTAATAGCGAATTAAAGGCCTTAGGCTCCAATATTTTTGCATTCTCAGGTCAAACTTTTTTTTTATGGTCACTTTAAGTTTAAATTAAAAAAAAAGTGATTTTAGAAAAAGTGGAGAAAAGGGTTAAAATTCATATCGCATCAAAATATGTAGTTCGGGTGCATATAGTAAAACTAAGCGAAGAATCAACTTGTGGAATATTTTATCCCGACGGCTCTCTCATAAAAGGGTATTTTCGACCCTTTTTTTTACGATAAAACATATTATTTGTGAGGTCGTAAGAGGGTTAAACTGTTCCAGGAAATTCTTCAGCGGAAAATTTCACTGGGGGTCTCCTCAGACCAAATCTTTATAAAAAAGATTTTGGAGTCCCCAAGAAAGAAAAAAGATGTTATTTTATATTCAATTTACAAGTGTGACTTTAGCTCTTTTTAGTGGTTATGGTTCGGAGACTATGTTATCACTATCGCAATCACTAGTATTATCAGAGTCTGAGTCAAACAAAATATCTACAGGTGAATCCACTGCTCGCCCTACTGCGCGCTCTCCTAAGCGGTCATTGGAACTATTTTCGAACTTTGTAAACTTTACACCATCAGCAAATTTCTGCAACTATTGCAGCCGGTGATTGTTCTCCTCTGTATCTGTATAATATTTTTATTATCTTCTTCTTGTATATTTGTATATTTGTATATCCACTACTATCTCACGAACGACTTCACCGATTTTAACGAAATTTGGTACATAGGTACTATGCTTTGTTTTAAGATTTTCTACTTTCGAGTAGTATTGCCACCTGAACGCATTTTATTTATTCCTCCAGATATCGACCACTATCTCGGGAACGGCTAAGCCGATTTCAAGGAAATTTGGTAGATGGATAGTATGCTTTCTTCTAAGAGTTTCTACTTGGCTGTGGGCCAACCAGAATATTTAATACACAACAGGTGTCGCCAAAGTATGTTAAGTCACTTTTTGTGGTTAGTGTTCGATATTTTGGAAATCTATTTTTGAAATTTATGCTCTTGGTAAGTAAGATTATGCGGCAAATTCGAAAAATACCGAGCAAGTCTCGGTCACCCAGGTACTTATTATTATATTGAGTTTGCACATCAATCGGAGACCTTGCAATCCAAAAAAATGGACTAAGGACATTTGCTCACGAAGCTAGCGATATGTTATTAAAACTCTTTTTACTTCTTTGGTAAGGCCATTAATGGAATATGTTTCCATAATCTGGAACCCACAGTCAGTGTTGCCATTTTAGCCGTTTTCCGGCTAGATCTAGCCGTTTTTTTTTTCATTTAGCCGGGAAAATTTGAATCTAGCCGCTAGCCGTTTTTTAGCCGTTTTTTTATATTTTTTTAGCCGTTTTTAGTTTTTTTGCCAATGTAACAAACAATTACATTTGAATGAATGAGAAGTCGTGGGTTCCACTGTAGAATTTTGGACACAAGTTCGGGAGTATAAAAATGCTTTAGGGGAAAATCCTTTTGCTGCTCTTGCTATATTTGTGTTTGAATTTTTAGTATTGCCTTTTTAGTATTGCCACCATGAAAAAACAAAGCAGCGTAATAGAATTACTGAAAAAATGCTAAATTAAATTTTGTATGTAAGATATGGACTCAAAAGGGAAAATATTTAAGTGCTGTCATGACTTCATAATAACTAAAGATCTCGTTACGCTTATGAATAACTCTAGCATTTATGATAGTTCAGAGCAAGATATAGAAAATTGTGATATAGAAATATTGTAAAATGTATGTATATATGTACATTTCGCACAAATTTATAAATTTTTTTTTTTCATTTTATACCATGAAAGTATATGTTATTTAAAATATATTCGTTACCTGATGCGTTATTTTATTGCGACTTTTCATTAAGTCACATTATTTTTAAAACAGTAAGCTCTGCTTAAAATTTTGCTCGTTGTACCTTTTATAGGTTAGGTTGCGAGGGTTAGACCGAAACACAAGGTTACGGCCCGACACTTAGGCCACCAGTGGGCCCGTTGTGATGCCCTAAACGGACTCGAAAACAAGAGAGTCCCTTCCTCGCCTATACATGATGATCGAACCACTTCGTGGAGACAATGAATTTCGCTAGAGCCTTGACCTCACATCTAGAGACTTCAGAGAGGTCTACTAGAAATGGTTGCCCTAGAAAGGCTAACCGCCGCCTGCCAAGTGCTGGACACTGGCACAGAAGGTGCTGGACACTCTCCTCCTCCTCGATACATCTACAACTGCGACAGTAGTCGAAGGTTGTCGCTCCCAATCTAATACCGTGAGTGCCAATTAGGCAGTGCCCCGTTAGAACCCTTATAAGTGGTGCTACCGTAGGTTTGTTTAGGGTAAGAAGCTCCTTAGTGCGCCCTCTATCATATGAGGGCCAGGTTAGCCTGGATGTCTCGCAAGTTGAGATTGCCGACCATTTCTCGTTTGCAGATCTTATAGTGCTCGTGCTCACACGGAGCTTGAAGGAGGCCATAGGTATACCTACCGAGTCATTTCCGGAAAGGATGTGGTCGGTGGTACCTCTTCTGGCCAGCTCGTCCGCTCTGCAGTTACCCTCAATATCCCTGTGACCAGGTACCCATATAAGGTTGATACTGAAGTGCTGAGCCATCTCGTTAAGAGATCTGCGGCATTCAGTGAGCGACTTTGAATTGTCGACGAATGAGCCCAGGGCCTTAAGTGCGGCCTGGCTGTCTGAGAAAATGAAGACCCGTTTGCCATCACTGGGTACAGTAGCCAGATGGCTTACGGCTCTGTGTATTGCCAGCATTTCCGCTTGGTATACACTGCAGTGATCCGGAAGGCGGAAAGAGACCTCTAGACCCAGATCCGGTGAGAAGATGCCCGCTCCAACCTTCCCGTCAAGCTTAGAGCCATCGGTAAAAATGTTTACAGCGTTCGAGACAAGATGCTGCCTACTATCCCAGTCTTGTCGCGTTGGTATTAACACTGTGTAGTTCTTAAGGAATACATTCCTTGACGTGCAGTAATCAGTGAAAGTTGGTATTGGGACAGGGGCGCATGCACCCAGGATGGTGGCATGCCCACAAGTTCCATTTGACCAGATACCCGTTTCCCGTATACGTAGAGCCGAGATAACAGAAACCTCCCTCGCCACAAGGTCAAGGGGTGGTAGGTAGAGTATTGTGTTAAGTGATTCGGTGGGAGTAGAACAGAGAGCCCCTGTTATACATAGCTCCGAGCTTCTTTGCACTTTTTGCAGCATTTTAAGATAGCTGCTTTTGGCCAGTGCAGGCCACCAGACCAAAACGCCATATAGGAGAATCGGGCGTACAATGGCCGTAAAGACCCAGTGAACCACCTTAGGGGAGAACCCCCAGGAGGCACCAATTGCCCTCTTGCAGGAGAAAAGCACCGCAGCTGCCTTTCTGGATCGATCCATTATGTTGTCATTCCAGAGCAGTTTTCTATCTAGAATAACCCCCAGGTACTTGACCTTATCACTCAGAACTAGAGACGTATCCCCGATTCTTGGTGGTATTATGTTTGGTATCTTGTATCTCCTCGAAAAGAGAACTAACTCGGTTTTATCAGGGTTCACTTCCAGGCCAGAGCTCTTGGCCCAGGATGATATTGTGGATAGTGCCCCTTCCATTAAATTACAGGGGGTTTGCGGGAATTTTCCCCTTACAATGACGCAGATGTCATCAGCATACGCGATCAATTGATGGCCTTCTGATTCTATGTAATAGATATAACAAATATATGTAAATGTAAGCTTTATATTGAGGCTATTTTAAAAAATACAGATTTGAATTGTTGAACTATTATAGCTCTGTATATTAGGATGCAAAGCATCTGTATAAGAAACTTTTTTTTATTGTGAAAATGTTGATTGATGTCTATTATTATAGATATAAAATTCCGATTTTATTGGTTTTGAGAAATAAAACACGCTTTAAGCTTTCTATTATCCACCGGAAAGTGAAGTGTAACTTTATTTCCTCTTACAACAGAGTTGCATTCTTAACAATCATGTACATTATATCAGGACCTAAGTATCCTCAAGCACAGTGTAGCAACCCTGTGCTGATATCTGATCATCATATTGATCATCATAATTTATACATTACAATTGTTATGAAATTGGAGGCATTTTCTCAAGTAAACCTTAAAATTCATCTAAATTTTTTAAACAAAATTTTTGTTTAGAGTGAACTTTTATATTTAAGGCTAGATGAGAAACGCTCCTTTACATTGTAAAATATTTATATCATTTGTTTTAATGACAAAACAACGAATAAAACATGTGAAAATTTGACTTAAAACTGTTAGCTTTAGCGGTACAAACAAAGAGTACAAATAACTTAATCACCCCTATTCTGCATTTCGACTTGGATCGAAAATTTCTCCGCTTGGCAACTTTGGTATTCTGCGTTTCAATTCCGCTACGTTCAACTTCGAAACTTCCAATTATGCTAATTCTGCACTTCGATCGTAGCTCCGTTTTTCTACGTTGGAATTTTGTTGGCGTATAAATGCTTGTTTTTTATTTTGCAAACAATTTACGATTAATTCCCGCGATTTTTTGTTGAAATTCTTGAAATTTAAGTAAAACTCGTATGTAAAAGTTGTAAAAGGCTCGCTATATTTTGTTTTTGTGCTCTCTGTGTACCTGGTCGGCAAAGCGCACTCTTCTAGCACTAGCTCTATGGAAAATACCAGCTACCTACTGACGATGTGGTAACATCCACCAACAGTGTCCTCTTGCTTTTTGTTGGTCCTTCGTTGTCTGCTACAATCAGTCAATTGATCTATAAAATTTCACTCAATTTATTCAATAATGCTCAAACATATACAATTAAGTCTATAAATCATAATAAAGCTTTACTTTTATTTCAAAAGTAATAATTTGTGTAATTTAAATTACTTTGTTATGTTTCAATTTCACACATTCCAAGGCAAACAGCTGACTTCGAAAAACTTATAGCTCTTCCTCTTTTTCTTTCGATCCAAGCGTAACTCAGAATGCATATTTACGATCCAAGCGGAGCGTAGAGCGGGAACGTAATTGTTATGCAGAATAGGGGTGAATATTATAAAATATTTATATTATATGTTTTCATGAAAAAAATCGAATAAAACGTGTGAAAAGTTGATTCAAAATTTTTAGCCGTTTTTTCGGCCAAAATTGTAATTTTTCTCGCCGAAATTATTTTTTTTAGCCCTTTTTAGCCGTTTTTTTTTCTCGATCTAGCCGGATTGCTCGAAAAAATTCTGGCAACACTGCCCACAGTACGCAAACTAGTCCTTCAATTTTGGAGATATCACGATGAAATTTTGCAAGCAGGCGCCATTTTCCATAGGATTAATCATTTGTCGAAACCAGCCAGATCGGACCTATACAAGGCATAGCTCCCATACAATCGATTGTTCCGATAAAGGGGTTCCGGTCTATAACTCTTGAAATTAAAAAGCTAAGAGCGCGAAATTTTGCTCTTTTAGTACATATTGTATATGTAACGTGTGTAGTGAAAGTGACTAAGATCGGACCAACCTAACATATAGCTCCCATATAATCGATTGCTCCGATAACTCTGGTTTGGGCCATGTATTTTTAAATTAAGAGTTTTGAAGAGTTTGTATTAATTGTAAGTAAGGATCGGAAACTTAAAAATGTTATGCGTATACATGAAAGGCATGAAGCCTTCGGCACAGCCGAATACAGCCCTTTCCTTACTTGTTTTTTTTTTTAAATCTTGGTTTCAAGATTGTAAGAAATTGAAAGTACTTGAAAAGAATTAAAAAATCCATTCAAGTACATTTTTCAATTCTTTTCAAGTTTGCTAAAACTTCAATTATTTAGCAATTTCTTGTACTTGAATATTCTGAAAGCACTAATAGTCCAGGTCTGCTTCCTTCCTTATCTGCAAAACGGGGTTTTCCCGCCAACCCCTTAGGAGAGAAACAAATCACTATAAAGCAGCATTGAATTGATGAAAAACGTGATTTTAGTTAACCGTTGTCCGAAAACCTCCTAATTCAATTAATAAAAATAATGCTTTTAAAAGCAACAACAATAGCACTCAGTTTGGTTAGAATCGAACTTTGGTTTATATTTTCCCCCTGTATGACTTCATCCAATCAAATTTTGTTAAAAGTATTTGCGTTTTCTCTGTGCCGATGACAACTCTCCAAAAAAGTACAGAAGTAATTACTTAAATTTGCATTTAAAACGTGGCTAGTAAAGAGGGGAGAAGAGAAATTGCATTTTTACATTTGGAAGTCAGAATATTCGACCATTTGTAATATTTAAAATGGAAAAGCTTCACACAAAAAAGATAAACTTTCGAATGAAATTTCATTGAATACAAAATAAATATCGATATGTGTCGTAGTTCATTGTAGCACCGGCACACCAATGAAATTGACCAGGTTGTTGTGTGTGGTGTGTCGCGCAAACCTGCATTTTAATTCGGCTGTCACTCACTCAATGCCCCCACCAAACTATAGCTCCATTCCAACCACAGCAATACCAACAACATGCAGTGCATATGCATACGTCAAACTCACCATATGGCACTTACACCCGCGCCACCCCACCACCAATGGCTGAGTTCGAGTTTATTGTTGAGCATAACAAATTATCAGAATATTGAATCTCAAATTATCGCACTTTTATCGGGCTGTAAAAGCTCCGCTGTGGCATTATTCGCTGTCAATTTAAGTCCGAATAGTTTACAAACCAATAGCATGCTGTAAAACCACTCGCGCCAAGTTATTGTTGCCGTTCACGCGGAATTTATATTCCAGTTAGATTTCCAACGATACGCCATTTCAGTGCAACTGAAAGATAACAAATGTGATCAAAAATTTATGAATAGTATACGATTAAATAAAGTAGGATTAAAAATAACCTGCTCCGCTTGGTTTGTCAATATTTGTATCTGCGGTCATTATATGACGACAGCAAATGTTTTCTTGTTAGGTAAGAGGTAACCAAAACCCACAAAAGTAACGACGTGCAATTCGGATATGATGCCTCTTACTTTACATTACCCATCTCGCCCTTCCATACGGATGAAAAAAAGGCATGGCCCAAAGGTTCCACTGTTGCTTGAATTCCACACTGGGGGCATGCGCTCGTCCACCACATTTCGCGTAATGGCTGATGCATGATTCGGTCGCCATGCGGTAGGAACATTTAAAAGCATAGTCCATCATTTAACGGTACTCCTTTATTCCGACCGGCTTTGCCTTGGGCTCGTCTAAAACTGTATATGTAAAATAAGTACAGACATCAGAATTTCAACTACTTTGCTTTAACGAATTACAGGAAGTGCTCGTCTTCAGCCACTTCGCATCGGTTTTTTCTACCTAATGTTCAAATTATATGTATGCGTGTGAAAGTATGGCTAATGAAAGCTCCAGACATGTGTGAATTGCTATATACATATATAATAATAATACGAATAGCCAATAATTGTTATAATCCCACTATTCGATTTATAATATACGATGCATGATATACATATGGTTACCACAAAATAAATTAACATTTGTAGGTATTTATGCACAAGCATACATTTACAAACATTAGATTGGCCATTATTTAGGTATGTAAATTTAGTGGTGCATTCTGTGAGGAAAAACGCTGACTCATTTCATTAAGCCATGATATGAAGGATTCTCAAGGCTACTTGAAATTGAATTGGAAGGAATACGCACACAAACGAAATTCACTAAGCCATGTCCGTCCGTCTGTGAGCACGATAACTTGAGTAAATTCTGATATATCTTAATGCAGTCAATTAAAGGGCGTGGTCAGCATACAAATTTTCATTAAAGCAAGGAAAATATAGAAAATATTCGTGAAATCAGTTAAGATGCACTTTTACACGGATAAAAAGATTTATATCATTTATATTCTACTTTTAAAGCATCCGAGATCGGAGAAATTCGAAAAATATAAATTTTCGAAAATTGGTGTTGCCCCTCCACATGTATTGGGAGTTATTCAATAAAACTTTTTACGCCATAACCCCAGCAAAACTTTATTTGTCTAAATGACATTTTGATAACCGTTTAACATATGGCTGATAACTTGGAAACTGATATATTTTACATCGACTTTTTGTGAAATGTAAATGTTACGACAAATGACTTTTGAAAGTGTATACAGTGTGAATGGGGTATAAGAAATAGCACCTGTTTCGCATTGCGCTACAACTTAACCCATTAACGCCCACTGGACCCATACTTATTCAAATATCGAAAGAGAGCATTCGAAATATCGAAAATAAATAGTTTTGCTACAACCATGGCATAAACTGATTTTGAATAAGTATGGGTACAGTGGGCGTTAATGGGTTAAGTTGTAGCGCAATGCGAAACAGGGGCTATTTCTTATACCCCATTCAGCGACCGAAATATTCCCAACATTTTTATTTATGGTGCGATTTTCTTCAAATTAGGTACAAAGGTGCCACTCTACTTTTGTTAAAACATGGGGTTTCTTTTTCCGGGAAGTGGACCAGGGACCGAAATATTCAAAACTACTTTATTAATGGTGCGATTTTCTTCAAATTTGGTACACAAGTACCACTTAACTTTTGTTAAAATTTTGGGTTACTTTTTCCGGGAAGTGGATCAGGGACCGAAATATTCCAAACTTTTTTAATTATCGTGCGATTTTTTCCTAAATTTGGGCAGAACAACGCCTGCCAGGTCCTTCTGGTAATTTAATAATAATACGAATTTACTTAATAATTTTAACATAAAAAGTGCTTAGCATTTTCTCGAAGTTTTTCTTAATGGACTTGGTCGATTTTCCCTGGATTGTGATATCTATATTGTATGTACATAGATATGTATACACACATACATATGTATGTATGTATGTAATTAGCATCCTTGTTCAGTGTTACATTCAAATTACAGCAACCGACTATAAAATGGGCAACAACTCTAACAATGACAACAAATGAAGGCAATATTCTCGATGTTGCATGTGTCACTTAAATTACCGAGAGCAAATGCAACACTAAATTAAACGAAATCTATTGTTATTGCTGTGAAAAGGGGCCTCAAAATCAGCCTCATCATAATTTATTGGTTAAGAAAAACAGCTAGAACAACAATAGCAAAAACAATAGTCGATGTGTTGTGCTCTTACTTATCGATTGAGCAGATAGTGAGGTAGGAGTATCGAAGACCAGACGCATTTCAACAACACGCTTACTCACCTACATACCTAAATATATATGTATGTACATACATACATATATACAACATCCGTGAACCGTGGCGGCCAAACGACCAGAACCATACCCCGAAGCTAAAAACGGACGCTGTCATTTCCATTAACGAGCACACCTTCCTGTCAAACATCTAATAACGAGAGTGAGAGTGAGAGCAGTGACATTGGTCGCCATTATCGACGTGCTTCGAACGGTAAAACCTCCTGCTGGCTTAGCTGACAATGTCAAGGATCAAGGCAAAGTGTCCATGCAAAAGGACGAACACAAAAAGACAAACGAAATTGCATACCAACAAACCTACGTACATACAAACATACATACATAAAAAGGCCATTCAAACAAAAATGCTGGAGTTGAGTAGTTAGAATATGAGGCAATTCGGCGATGCAATTCAGTGGGTTGTTGGGTAAGCAAATCAGCCGGGTTGTCTGCTGCATCTCGCTGAAAGTGCTTCTCTGCTCAATCAACCACACACACGGAGTTGAGCAAGTCTTTGATTATTTGTTTGTTTGGTGGTGTTTCGATTGCCCCGAGGCATTGTTAGACGATCAACAACACAGCAATGGCTTTGTGATGTTATTGTAATTTACTGGTAGCCGGTCATCGGTCGGTATTTATTGTAAAAGGGTGGTCATTACAAAAGTTGTTGATTTTGAATCCTTCCACATACACAACACATACTTAAACATTAGCAGCGCAAAACACATTTGAGACTAATCCCAAATGAAAGTAAGTCCACAGTAATTTCAAGTGGGACCATTGCTCATTCAAACTAATGTGATCTGCAACCTTCAAGACGACTTAATACCGAACAAGAGACAGCATTCTTTTCCCCTAACCGCAAAGGATATTCTAAAACTGTTGAAGGTTTGCCCCAATGACCTATGCACATATGTACATATTACATATTCAATTAAATTTTCTTACCAATGAGAACTTATTGACATATTTCTTTTCGACTTTGTGGTTTCGATATTATTCGTGCTCTTTTTGTATAGAAATTATGAATTTCTATAAGATGTTGCAGAAAACAATCTGCAAGTTCTGAACCGAACATTTCGAGCTGTACTCTCATGCGACTAGTGCCGTACTCAGCCTAGACGACTCCATTTTTCGATCGTTCGATCTATCGATAGAAACAATTACATTGATACACATGTATGTATTCGTATGTGATGATGAGTCTGCTGCCACTTTTGATGTCCCTCATGGCCATGTTGCAAATGTCCTTTCTGCTTTCACGATTTATATGCACTGATTTCAGAGGGCTCACTAATATCCGAGCAATCGCTTTCCATGAACGAAGGTGTCGATTCAATAATTTCATATCCTCTGGCAAACAAATCAACACGTGTGTCCTTCCCCATTTATTGACGATGATATTGCAATTAGAGTATCCCTTTTGACAGTTGCAATACGCCAAAGTGCTCCATCTAGCCAATGTCATGCTACAGAAAGAGAAGTTCTTGAGGCGTTTTGAAAGCATTTTCAGAATGAAATAAAAAACTACAACTGCATCTGAATTCAAACAAAAAGAAAAATTTTATTGTCGCATCCATTCAGACAACGAACTAAAGTAGCCAAGTGGGTGTCTACATAGGTGGCTTGAGAGCACTTTGCCTTGGCTGAGCATGTGTCTGTTAGTTGCATTGCTTTCTGATTTTTGAACTTCATAAAAACATTGAAATTTCTTTGACCGGCGAAAGGCATTTACACGCATTCTACGCGCTGCGGTTGCTCTTCGTTGGGTCGCTTGGTGCTTGCATGACACACAAAATGTGCAAAAGCACAATGCTGCAACAATAACAACACTGCAAAATTGGTTGCTTTGAAAATTGGCATTTTCGGGCGCCTCTGTATGATGCCAAAGCGGATGCTCTAAAACTCGCCATTCAGGACAATGACGACGACGATGACAGTCTATTATGGTTGTCTGCATTCACCAACGTAACTTTGCTCGCCTTGCCTAATGATTTTAGCTGTGTGTTGTTGTTGTAATACATTGTATGAGTAGATATTGGAAGAACGGTGCATGTTAAGTGCACGATGCGCTCCTATCATTAATCACTGGCAATAATGAACTTCCGCCGTTTGCAGTTTAAATACACTGCGCGCCATCAACTCTCACATTCTCACCCCATGAACAACGACAAACATCCCTTCGATTGTACCCATTTATAACAGGCCGAACCGTAGTTGGCAGCTATAGACGGCAGCAATATCGAGCTGTTAACATTTTTATGGTTGTTGTTGCTGACATTTGTAGTAGTTGTCATAGCGAGTGTCGTTCCAGCAGTAATGAGTGTAGTGTTGTTGGTTCGTAAAATAGTAGTTAGTAGTTAACTCGAAGTTGTCATAATGATTATTGTGGTAACAGACGTAATTGTTGTTGGCAATACTATTTTCGATGGTTGTCCACTCTTTCCCCCTTGATATGGTCGCTATCTGTTTTCCATTTGTTTGGGAAATTTATTGCCGAGTTTTGGCACAATAATTTTGAGAAGCGCTTCAATTTCTCCGCATGGGCCACTTTGCTGAAGCTCTTTGAGATATCGGTAAATAGACCAGCCCAAGTGTGTGTTCTGTGGTTGTGAGATACATGTGCGGATCCTATATCTACCTGGTATGAGGGTCCCGCTATCTTCAATAGGAGCAGTGAAGTTGAAAGCGTCTAAGGACCTGCAATCTCTACGGAGCGGATAAACTTAACCCGCTTCAAGTACATCCGAAAAACCCGAGACTACAATGAATTCAAGCTGATCGACTTCGACGTCGATTTTTCACGATTCGAGGACCTACCATTGATTTGAATCACTACCTAGTACCAGCCAAGATATTTGTTGTTTTTAATGACAAAAAAATCTTCGAAGATTTTGGGGAGTGATGTCGAAAGTGGCAGTACTTCTCGGATATAAAGCCGATACGCTCCTTTACTCTCTTGCGCTTCATGACCGACTGTCGCGCCAGCAATTTGGTATGACCAGTGCAACCATCTAGGTCATGTCAACCCTACTTCGGTAAAAATGGGTCATGCCTTCTACTTTCCACTGTAAGCATTCAAAATAAAAATGCGGACTTCCATAAAATTGATTGATTTCGTGAATATTCAAATTGTACTTGACATATTTTATCGCACATCACTTGATGTACATACATACATATATAAATATCTACTTAGATGATGGTGCATAATGATTTACGAACATAATTTGATGGCTTTTAAAATGCCATATTCAATTTAGAGTTTTCGCACTGATTGCTGTCATCTGACAATTTTTTGATTGACAACTCAGACAATGACAATTATTTATTTCATTGTTTGACCCATGAGTGGGCCATTTAAGCTGAAGTGTGAAAGCAGTTCAATATTGTAAAATTTGATAAATGTTAAGTTCAAGAGCAATATTTATTTTATTGCGCCAATATCAATAAGCATTTTCCATAATTATGTTTAAACTAAATATTCATATTGATTTACTTACACAGTTTGCCACAATGATCGATGGACGCACTGGCAGATAACCAAACATGAACTTCATTTAATTTATATTCCAGTCAAAATTAATTTCACACTGACAGCCGCAAACTTTTGTACTTGCGGTACCTCCAACCAAACGTAATTTAGTTAAGGACAAAAAGTTTTGTAAATATACACTCCGAAACATGTACATATGTGTGTACATACATACATATGTATGTACTCCGAGCGTTACAGTACTTGTGATGGAATGCTACGAGTTCCCTTGTCACATACCGTTAGATACCATAGGATCCCCGCACAAAGCCCCACTGTCGCATTAGTTGGCTTAACAGCTGACTTGTCTAGAGCAGCACCCAACAAACACTTGTGCACGACAAAAGTTGTCACGTGACAAAATGTCAACATCCATTCAGTAAACAGGAGAACATGGAAACCTGCCTCATGCTAGAGATTGTATACATACATACATACATATACTCGTATGTACGTACATATGTATGTACATGGATGTTTGTATACATATTGACGCATTCAAGATGAGTGAGTTGTTTCTGCACTTGCGTTGACGTTTATGGGAATCCTATTTACAGCTGATTTTAGAAGGACTAAGTGCTATAGTAATACATGTGGGCCACTCCGCACTAATTCGGACATCAATGGAAATTGTAATGCAGGACTTTTGCCAAAGAACATGTTTCAAAATAACGGGGTTGTGCGAGGCTTCATCACGCTCTCAAATAATTTCAGTACTTTATGTTTTTTATATATATATACATACATACATACACATGTACATATATGTATAAGATGCCAGTTCTATCTGCACTCGTCTTTTGTAGCATAGATATTGGTCTTAACTTATGTTAATTTATGTGATTTTCAAAATTTTCGATATCGAAAAAGGGGGCGTGGTTATCATCCGATTTCACCCATTTTCAATAGCAACCTAGCACTAGTACGCTGGATATAAAAAGAGGGCGTATGACCTGATGCTATAGAATCAACTTTGTAAACAAATTTTGAAATTGTAATACAGTTAGAAAATGATATCATTTTTAAGAAGCTGGCAATGGAAGGAGTTCCCACCGCAAATATACTTGGATTTGAACACAGAATGCCCCTTACATACATACATACATATGTATATGTAAGTATTCTTCCGAAATATGTGCGCTTGTTGATTTGATATGCATTTTAATGTGAACAACTTTTGCTAGATTATTGTAAAACAACAAAAACAGCAAACATCACGCACCAAACATGCCGCAATAAATTCTTTTGCTCGCACAGAGTCTAGTTTGGTGAATAATTCGGTTCAGGCAGCAGACAACCAAATTGACAACAAAGATGGCTGCACACATATTGGTGGGTCGTGTTGGAATTTATGAAATAAATGCTTTTTGTTCACACATAATTGTTTAGTGGTTATGAGGTTATCCATGGCATGAAATGTTTTCATTAGAAAACTTTCGAAAACTTTTTGATGGCAAATGTTCCGCATGAGTTGGGAATCTGGTAGCGGATAGTGCTAACACTTTGACACGTGCCTAATTTAGTTTTTAATACCAAACTTGGCACCCACCAAGGTTTTGTGGGGATGTGGCCGAAGCCCGAGACGGAATTTTTGTTGGAATGGAAATAATGAAAGCTTAAGCCTAGTACTGTGTTCAGTCGTGAAAAATCTTGCAACTAGCCCAGACACCATTTTAAATAAATATTTTGTAAGGCCACTGTAACATTCCCGGCAATTGCCAGGCGGATCTCTTGGCCAGGGCGGGTACTTTTGAAACTGATGTGGCTGCCTCCAGAGTACTGGGTATTCCCCTTACCACCTGTGGTCTGCTTCTGGGCAGATGGGCTTCGAATAAGCTAAGCAAGCGCTGGGCTGAGACCACCTTATGTCAAGTGTCGAAGTCCTTCTGGCCGGTGGTTGACTCCGGGCGATCAGCGGAATTACTGGGGCTCTCCAAGGCACATCTTTCCTTGATAATTGGGGTATTGACGGGGCACTGTCCGATAGGGATACATGCGGTGCGGTTAAATATTCTTGAAACCCCGAGCTGTGTAAGCTGCATGGAGGACGACGAGGTGGAATCATCAAATCACTTTATGCTTAGTTGTCCAGCGTTTGCTAGGACCAGGCTCAGGTATCTCGGGTCGGATGTTCTTAGGTCTCCGGAGGACGTGTCGGGGATCGATGTGTGCCTAATCCGGAACTTTATTGTCGCTACACCGCGATTCGCCAAACAAACTTAGGTTAATGTCACCGTGAAGTTAGTGGCATCACAACGGACCATTAATTGTCTAAGTGAGCTGTTCCCACAGTGGAATAGCGGCCACCTTACCTAACCTAACCTAACCTAAGGTAAAAGGAGGTAAGCAATATGTACTGAAGTATGGCCTTTTATCGAGGAACAAAACTCTCGACTTATTAATATCTGCACTCGTATATACTGGGAACGACGTGGAAAGGATATGGGGAGGCACTTAGAGTATTTGAGTGGAAAGTCCTTCGAAAAAAGCTGGAACAGATAACTCGAGCAGCAGAGCCCCAATAAACACTATTTCGCTAAATCACCTCTGATCGCGCTACACAGAAGTCAGCAGTTAGTTTGAACTCGTTAAAACACAGTATTTTGTAGTTTCTGAGTGTAAGCCCTTCCCCTCCCTATGAAACATTCGATTTGGAATACTGGGTGGTGCAAAGGGAATTATAATTTTTTAAAGGTGGATTTGTTATTTGAAAACTCATAATGGGGCATATTACTTTTTGCTCCCCTCCATAATTAATAGCATGCAGTTTATTTATTACGCTAAGCCCGCGCTGATATATGACCATTGTTTTCACACCACCCAACTACAACATCTCATTAGAGAACACTTATGCATTTATGAATAGCACAGCACATTCAAAAATAGTCCAAAGTGGAAGGATATGACATATCTATCCGTCTCCCACTCTCAATACACGAATATCTACGCAAAATACATTAATAAATGTGAATGCAACTTAATGCCTTAATGTAATCGTGGTTATGTTAATCTCTGTTAGGTTGAAATGACTAACCGCCTCCACAAAAATAGTGGTTTGAGGCGAGTATGCTGATGAAACAATGTACGCACAACGTTTGGGGGATCGTAATGATGATGAGGCTGCCACGAGCTGGGCTGATGTACGTTTTACGTTGCTGAGAGTTTGGGGTTGAATATGCATCAATATGAGAGACCGAAATGAGAATGTGACAGCTGCAAAGCCGAAGGACATTTCCGCCTTTCAGCCAACAAACGCCCCTTTAGCAGCAACCCATTCTGGAACGCCTGTTTTAGAAAGGAAATACTACCGTCCGTCTGCAACATGCGCAATAATCATTAAAGTCAAATCACACGTGCAACGCAGCGGTGTTAGTGCGATCCAAGAGGTAGCGGAAGCGTGTATGAATAACGAACGAGCAGCAGAAAGCTGGTAAACGTGGCACATCAATAGCAGCAAAACGTTTTTTTTTGTTTTCCAGATATTTCAATTGACTCTTGAGTGCGCATAAAAAACAAAGAAAGGGAGATTGAGCAAGACCTTGAAAATGTAGAAACTCCTTTTCTTCTATTGTTTTTTAACATTTTTTTTTCCTTTCACGAAGATACAGATGTATGTATGTATGTATGTTGGCACTCCGAAGTGCTTCAGTTCTTTTCAACCTGATAGAAACACACAATTTTCAATTTCTGCCATTTGTGATCCATTCTATTTACATATATTTTTTTCAATTTCCCTTTTTTATTATTTCATTTTCTAGTTGTTTTCAGCGTCCATGATTTTTCTGCGCTTTGTCCTTGAGGCGCTGGTGTGGTTGTGATATCATTTAAGAACAACATAATCTTTTAAGTGGCGTGCAATGTGAACGATACGTGTTTTTGCATACGAATTATGAATTTTTTGTTCGTTGTTTAGCAACTCGCGCTGCAATTGGCTGTTTCATTACAAGTCTTTTATGGTCACAATTCAATATGGACATGCACAAACAAACCACCGACAAATATTCATGAGGCCAGCAGGTTGGAAATATTTTTCATACCTATGTATACTGTTTTTTGCGACCTCTCATCCCAGTACTTTGATTAGCGTAGCTGTAAAATATTTACTCAATCTAAAGAAAATAATAATAACCCAAACGGTAATAACCCAAATTTGTGTTATTGCATCATTTTGAGAAATAACTCGTGTTATTAGACCAGCTGATTTTTAATTTATTCTCGAATTTTGACAGTACACTCATTTCTCAGTGTAATTTTGACATTACACCAGTGGTGTCCAAAATGAAAAGTGTAAGTGCACATGCACGCATCACAGACTTTTTTTGTGTTCGCACCGCACATTTGTCGTATAAATATGTAGATTTACGACTGCAGCATAAGTCCAGTAAAGCTGCATAAAGTAATATATAAGTATACATATGTATGTACATTGTACATACATATGTACATTCTATGTTATTCTCAACCATGGCTAAATTATATAGGTTGCAGTGATCGGGCAACAACACGAAATTACCGTTTGACGTTGTTTCGTACTTATGTCAAAAGGCATGTGTGAGACAAACGCGCAAAAACGTTCAGACTTTTCACATACTTTACACTCACTAATCACACATTTTCTTAAAATATTTATTATCACGAGGAACTCCAGAAATATCAATTTAAAGTTAATTTTTATTAAGGTAATACTTTCCATCGAACGTCAAGTGTTAATACACGTCCAAAAATCTCCAGAGAGGTATCAAAAGACGCGTATTGACCTCCGTAACAATACTCCGAAGGGGGGAAATCTATATTTTGTTTCAGTGAAAAGTTATTAGTGAAAACCCGAAAATTGACCCAGTTCAGATCCCCAATTCGGGGCGTGATCCATGGTATTTATGTGCAGAAAATCTTTCCGCATTGGCGGCCTTCGGCCACCCTTAAAAAAGAAACCCTGGGCTACGCCATGCCAATTCCGGGGGGCTGCCTGAACCGTGGCAACGTGCCACGGTACGCACACTTTTTCACTTTTTTGGCTCAGCCTAATGTGCCATTACAAAAACCAGAAATCATTTGTCCGATCGTTAGTTAGGTTTCGGTCTTAAGCAGGTTTGATATGAGCCCATCAAGGTACCGATGTCGAGCCGATCCTGTCTGCCAATGAAATACCATATTTGAGCAATAAGACAAAATTTTTTTCCCCGAGTGATAATAAAGCAAACCTCGAAATTTTGTGTTATTTCTCATTTGAATGGGAAATAACACAAATTTTGTGTTATTACCGTTTGGGTTATTTATCTCTAAAATACCGCCCTTATTTAACAATGTTAAGCCTACACAAGTAACCTTGAATTTTTTATCTGAAAGTCTAACACATTCCAAATTTTCTACTCCAATTCAATACGTTGTTATTTTAGTTTAAATTTCATACGGGGATGCTCCCATTCCCTCGTTTTCACTCAAACACTCACACTTTTCATTTTGGACACCACTGGTGTAATATCAAAATTACACTGAGAAATGAGTGTACTGTCAAAATTCGAGAATAAATTCAAAATCAGCTGGTCTAATAACACGACCTGTATTATTGCACCATGGCCACACTGTGCCAACTATTCCACAAATATTATCAACCTCCTAAGATATGTTTGCGCCAAGCTTCTCTTCCAATTTGTAGTGTGCTGATTTGAACTTTTTCCTACAAATTGGAGGGACCTACGGTTTTTTTGCTGACTCCGAACGGCATCTACAAAGCAGATACATTTTTGCTGAGCACCCTTCCTTTCCTTTCTCTCTAAGAGTAAAATTTGCTAAGTTTTCATCGAATAGGAATTAATAAACATTTGCAAGAAAGCTGAAAAAAGAGCTGTTTGTGTTTAAATGCAGAGGCAATGTTTCCAATGCTTTTTGACATTTTTAAATTTTAGTTAAGTTGACAAAAAATGCAATCAGCTGATGTGAAAACATATGTATTCTTGCTTGCTAATTCCTGCTAACAGAAATTTGTTCAGCAGGAATTTCCAACTTCCCCTGAAAATCAAATGTCAAAATCGCGCTCTATCGTTGCTAATTTTGCTGAGCTTTTGACCCACCGAACGGAGCTCAGTAAAAATTATTACGAATTTTTACAATTTTTTTCTCAACGAACACAGCTAATTTTTGGACAAAAAAAAGGAGTCAAGTGGCAACTTTTACACAGTTTTCAAAGTCTAACGGCGAAAGTTGCAGATTGTAAACATTTTTTTGAAAATAAAAAAAATGCCCCAGTATCTTAGGTATACATACGTAAATACTAGCTTACAAGAATTAATAATAATATCAACAGTGCGTAGTTTTCAGTTTTGGCACTTTTGCCAACGGCTATTTTTGATTACGTGGTCCTTCAGTTGTGAAAACGCCCTTGCTGCTCAGAATAAGGCCGTAAATGGCTTTCTACAAGATTAATTTATGTAGATATACGTATTTTTATCACAAACTGTTTCGTCTAATTTTCTCATATACTCGTACTCTTTTATTGACCATTCCACCCGTCGCAAGTATTCATGTATGCATGAATGTATGTATGTATATGAAGCTACACCCAATAAAAAGCGGCTCACTCGAGCAATTGCGAAAATGATGGAGCGTTGACAAAGCCAATGACAGTTACACGTATTTGATGTGCTGCGAAACTCCGTCTTCTTCTCCATTTTAATTGTTTGTCGGCATTCAAAAATCTTTAAACATGGCAGGGTAATGTTAAATGAACCAATTTCATCTCCGGTGCGCTTTCCTTACCCCGCTTGAATAAATGACCCATTGGTGTGTCTCCGTTTCCTGCAGGATTCTTTGTTTCCTGTTTTTTCTTCTTCTTATTTTTCATTCAGCATATTTCGTATTGTTCTTGTCCCGTTTAGCGTCGGGCGTTTAGAACGTGACTGGCGTGCTCGTATTTGATTTTATTTTACTGAGACACTAAATGAAGCGGTGCTTACCGTCGTCCCCTTTCCCTTTCCAATGTCACCCTCAAGAAGCTCTTGAAAAATTGTGTTATGTGTTGAAGTGTTTGCACTGCATGTGTGGCAAGTGTTGCAAATGCTGCAGTGGCATTAGATTACCTTTCTTCCCTTCTGTAAACGAATCTCATTGCCACGACTGTCACCAACTTCACCACCACCAGCCCACGACATGTAATTTTTTTTGTTTTGTTTGTTGGTTTTATTTTGTTCGCTTGCCTGTTTGTTTACGCACGTAGGTAATTGGGCAGAAGACCCTCGGCACATCTCATATTAAGCGACTGTTGCAACTTTAATTCCATAGAAATTCCCGCATAGCTAGCGTGTCCATTCGTTCATCCATTCGTCTGGGTGTTGTCAAGTTTTGTTGTTGCAGTAGTTGGTATTTTAGTTCATAATCCTTTCCTAATTAGTTTTTCATTATCCTCATAGTGCATGATGGATTTGCGGTTAATAGTGAAGTCACTCTTACAAAACACCAAAGTTCAACTTGGCAACTGTGGCATCGTAGTGATTACGGTATGCAAATTGGTTGATATTACTTACTACCAGCAACGCAAAGGAAACGAGATAGCAGACCTGCATTTCAAGATGGTAAGACCAATTCATTTTCAGAAACTTTCAAGCTAATGATCGATAGGATTTAGTAAAAAACTTTTTCTTTAAATGGCGCTTAACCGACTAAACGATTCTGGCCGTTCCTCACTAAGCGTTGTTATCATGGCTTCAAAAGGGTTATCAAACGTCACCCCTCCCACATGGCATTTTTTGCATTTTTCAATCATATTCGAGTCTTTTTAGAGTCTCCTTGATGATTAAAATTAGCATCTATGCGCTCATTTTCTGATCAGAAAAGACTCCCTTGACGGGAGAAAAAAATGCACTCCGCTCGACTTATCTTGGTGGGACAGTCGAAAACTTGACCATCCATGTCCTAAATAAGGTGAAGAGAATGTCAGTTTTTACCCAGCGAATAACCGGACAAGGACGGAAGATAACACCCGTTCACCGGGCGATGCAATATATACTAGTGATGTAACGAATGCC
Organism: Sphenella marginata; assembly: GCA_951509765.1. Classification (NCBI taxonomy): domain Eukaryota; kingdom Metazoa; phylum Arthropoda; class Insecta; order Diptera; family Tephritidae; genus Sphenella; species Sphenella marginata. The sequence continues at coordinate 87,437,838 of OX608080.1, read as the reverse complement.
AGTTTTTGAACATTATCCAGTAACGACACTCGCGATAGATAATTGTGTTTGGCTATTCAGTTTTGTGCGAAGTGCGTTTCGTTGGCTAAGGGAGAAGTATTTTTGTGTGTTTGAAACATTTTTCGGAGACTATTCCTGTTGGCTAGCATCTCAAGATCTTTGCACCCTTTCTTTTCTGATTTTTTTGTTTCAGTTTGAATACATACGAACAGTTAAGCTACTTTTTCATGCGGGAAATTTCGGACTAATTTTCTTAAGTATCCCAGTCAAAATGCATTGAGTTCGGACGGGGTGAAAAGAGCAGGCAAGGTGTTCTCAGTGAAATTACGAAAACCTTGCCAAGTAACTTTATTATATATTATTTATAAAAAATTATATTTATAAAGCTTTGATTTTCCGAGGCGGCAAAGTCAGACCGGCGATTGAGAGGCGCGTTTCGTTCTAGGATGTTTACCGATACTGCATGGATTGGTAGGTAATGAACGAAAGTCTACTCCAACTCCTCTCGCACGATAACATCCATTTATATCATAACCCTCACACTAGTCGTTGCAACCTAGAGGGCAACGGAGCGCCGAACTGGACAACATGGGGGACAAGGAAAATAAATATGCTCCCAAAAATGAGTAATGATTTCTCGAGAAATAATCGTAAAAGCTTTAAAACAAACTTTATAATATTGAGATTTTACACAAACAACAAGCTTATGTTTTCGGTCTTTATATTTGAAGTATCCTGGCTCGGGACGAGCTATAGACCTATTAATAATTTTTTCTGCAGCGAAAAATTATAGTTGTTTTTTGGGTTTCTTGATAATTTTTTAATTAATTATTAAAAGTTTTTTGTTGAATTGAACAGGAACAGGATGTCTCTAAATTTTTCCTGTTCAATTCAACAAAAAACTTTTAATAATTAATTAAAAAATTATTAAGAAACCCAAAAAACAACAATAATTTTTCGCTGCAGAAAAAATTATTAATAGGTCTATAGCTCGTACCGAATCAGGATACTTCAAACTTTATAATGATTTACATAAGACTCAGAAATGATCATAAATATGACTCGAAAAATACTAATGGTATTCTTGTTATCGTGTATACAGCGTGTAAAGCTCATAAACGCGTAAATTTACGAAGAGCGTAAATGAAATGTCAAAATTTTTATGGAAAGAAGTTTACTCAAGCTTCGTAAATTTATCAACTGATTTCGGTGCGTAAATGCTCGTAAACTCAATGCTGTAAAAAAATTCCAACCTGCAAACACACCAGCATTGAATAATTATAAGTTGTTATTTAAATATAACTTTACTATTAAAATGAAATAAATAGAACCAAATAAAATAAATTAAAATAGAGTAAAATAAATAAACTGAACACATCTAAACATCGCTGACTGACAACTTTACGAGGCTATTTACAGGTGCGTTCCTATAACAGGGTGTGTACCCTACCAACCATGGCTAACCATGGTGAAACTTTGATTCCAAAAATTCACAAATTTTTACTAACACCAACGCATATTTTTAGAATTTGTATGGAAAACGACAAGTGCCTAAAAGTATGCTTAACACTTACACGCAAAAATCTTTTCAACATGGGTAAAAAGTGAACCACTGAACAAAATTACCCACTTTTTTATCCTCTGTTTGGTAAGCGCGACTCAATGATTATCCAGATTTTTATCCGATCATGGTTGGCAGGGTGTATGGAAAACGACAAGTGCCTAAAAGTATGCTCTCACACTTACACTCAAAAATCTTTTCAACATGGGTAAAAAGTGAACCTCTCTGAACAAAATTACCCACTTTTTTTATCCTCTTTTTTGGTAAGCGCGACTCAATGATTATCCAGATTTTTATCCGATCATGGTTGGCAGGGAACTTCTACGATTATATTAATACCATTACTGATTACAAAAATGGGTGATGAAAGGCTCACCAAGATGAGTCGCGCGGAGTGTATTTTTTTTTTCTTCCGACGAGGCAGTCTTTTCTGATTAGAAAATGAGCGCATATATGCTTATTTTAATCATCCAGGAGACCCTAAAAAGACTCGAATATGATTGAAAAATTCAAAAAATGCTATGTGGGTAGTAGGGACTACTCAGTTTGGTAATTTTGCTCTTAATTGTGTTTATTTGTAAAAGCTGTCAGCCGTAATTTTGGTGTCCTTGCAATCCACAATTTATCAACCACGCTTTTCCGGAGAGCACGCATGTGTGGAAGTTTTCTGGCATTTCCGGCAAAGCAGAGAATTCGCCTTTTAACTTGCAACTGTTATATATGTACATATCTATGTAAATAGCATCCATTAGTTAACTGTTAAAATTCCATGTCCTCTTTGTGGAACTATGCAGTTTCTCATATTTACCACAAGATGGCGCAAATAACACATCCACTTTGACAGTTGTCAGCGGGCAGTGCTGCATTGGAAACGTCAAAAATAGCAATTTTAGTTGACAGCGAATTTTCGTACGTGTTGGGTGTGCGCGTGTGTTTGGCGTTGGAATCGATTTGTTGCTATTATACGCGATATTAAAGTATATACTTTATTTTAGCACATTGTAAAATGCAATATTAACAAAAGGCAGTGCAAATGTGTCCCATTATGTTTACAAAAGCGAAGACCCTCGAGAAAAGCGTTGAAAATTGTCGGCATCTTCAGGGCACAACCGTCAACAAAACAATTTTGTTTACATCTTCAGTGTCAGTCGATATGTAAAAAGAGAAACGAAGAAAAAAAGAATTTGCAAATGTATTTGTATTGTTATTAAAAATTATTTGTTTTGTTTACCATTTTCTTGTAAAAGTGCTTGTGTACAATTGTTGTTTGTTTCAATGTTTACAATTTGCGGCATTTAACTAAATTTCGTTGATTGCTGCCCAGCTCCCCGACTTTTAACCGAAACAGATTTGCAAAACTATTTTTGGTAAATTACCGCAAAAGTGATTCACAAAATGGCTTCAAAAATTTATGAAAATTCCATGAGCGTACTTTTGTGCCTTGGTAGCTGGTTGCTGTTAATGTGCGGAAATGCACAGTCTCATCTGAATGTGTATCTGAATCCACAGGAGGTGATGCGGTTATTAGGTGAGTTCATTGATCCCCATTTAGCGCCAGATGTATGTACATACATACATACATATGTATGCATGCGCATATGGCTGCGCGTTCATGTTTCTATGCACTGAGTGTGGGAGGTTTGGAAAGGGGCATGGCTTATGGGAACTATTGTGATTTCTTATATCGATACATGATATCCACTGATTATTATTGTTTTTGCGATCTTACCCCGACGGTATATTGGCTTAGAGTAGGGTAAGGTCGCTGGGGCCATCGAACACAATGAAGGAAGTTTGCAGAAATATTATCTACACAGCTTCGCGTTGAAGAGCTTCATGAGAGGCTGAACAGGCTGAGCGTCTTGAAGAAGTTCTGCCTTCAAGGAAAGTAAAGATATATGTATACTGGAATAAGCACAGCGATAACAGAAGACTTTAACTACCTAAAGCCATATGCTATTTGGTTTGCATAAAAGACGGCTAACGCAATTCGGTGGATGGTGGATGGAAAAAGGCTATGCATTTCTTTATATGAAGAGTGAGGCGCCTAAATGGTCAATTGCAATAATATTATAATATTATGTACTTCTCTTTAGCCTTTAGGGAAGTATTTTTGTTATTACGAGCAAACGTAGGTTCTATAAGGACACCGTAATTTTAACCATTCCCCCATTTTCATAAAAAATAAAAAAGGTTTACAAAGCTCTTGCATTTCTAAACTTGTTTGGAAATGTCATTTTCAAAGGTATAAAAATCATTTTTTTTTTTGTATAATCCCTACAAACATTCTCAGAGTGTTCATAATTTAGGAATCCGATATGGGTGATGAAAATTATGAGCCTTATACATTTAACAGAGTAATTTTGGAACAAATATGTCTTCATATTTTGTTTTGGAAATTTCTTCATTTGAATAAAAATTTAATGACATCGCCGAATCTGTTCCTGATATTCCTTGTTCTGAACTTCGTTTGTTTTATTATTTCTGGCTGAATTCATTTTAATGTGTTTCATAATGGATAGCCTTATAGACATTCCCTCGTTATGTAGAAGCATCCCTTGGTGTGTAGATATGCGCAATGCTGATTTATTCACCAAAATCTAATAAAATATCCCTTTTTTTCAAACGAAGCTTCAGGTATCTTTTCCCCAGTTCTAGTTTCCTAATTTTAATTTAATTTAAAAAAAAAAAAAAACTAACATTAAGGGCATTCTTGGCTACGATGTTGTTAGGTCTAGGCAGAGGGGAGAACTGTTAGTACGAGGATAACCAATACCAATAGTACGATGATAATAATACTAAACTTATTCACTCAAAATATTACCTATCCTTTCGAATAAATATTTAAAAGTTTGATAAATAAAGCGTAGAGACATGCAAAAAGTGCAAACATTTTTCAAGTTAAATATACATATTTCGCATTTCTTTTTAGTTCTTTAGTCTTTTAGATTTGTCATGCTGACTGTTGATTAAACTATGTTGAGCTCTGCAATCTAAGAATTCATTCTGTCAAAACTCATTTGAATTGAATATTTTCTTATTTTATTTCAAATGTGCATTGAGTACGCCAAAGTTTTATTTCATTCAAAAACGTCAATTGAGAATGATTTTAAAACGTGTCATGTCTTTGAATACTTTCTGTTAATATTGGCACACATTGCTGCTGCTAAGGGATAAAATTTCAAACTTTAGTTGATCTTAGGCTTTGCTCTGCTCTTCGTTGACATTCCACACTATCAACTCGCAGCAAGAAAACTTGTCGAAGACACTCTTTCATCATTGAAATATGCTAAAACAAAACCGAACAGCTAAAGTGGAAGTGGCATCTTAACATTGAGAAGCGCGCATAGTAACTCGACACGGTTCGTGCAAAATACTTTGTACTTATCTCAAATAGTAAGCATGTTTGCATAGACCTCTGGGATGTATGTATGTTTGTAGGCTGCCAGTTGGGGTGTTATGTTAACATTGAGGAATTCGCTATGTCCACCAAACATGGCTAACACCTACACGATGCCTAGTTCCCATTTCCCCACTACCTCATCAGTCTCATTGTAAGAAGCCACAGTTGTTCACGTTTGTCGCACATGCTCTGCATACTTTCCACTTTGTTTTCCAAGAAATGCTCTAATGCTTAGGAAGTTTTTTCATTTCTTCCCCCACTTCTCTCTCCATGACTTTTCGTTTGCAGTCACTTTTTATTTGAGTACGTTTCACTTCCCAACTCTCGCAGCTCGTCAACAAATTTTTTGTGTAAACAACACAGGCCAACTTCAAGTTGTTGTCTTAAGTCTCAGTTCAACTCTGCAATTGAAGCTCTGAATGTGACTATGTAACACTTCTATACATATATACATACATACATATATAGGGTACTCCAAAATGGGTTTCATAGTCAGACCTAACAAAGAACTTATCAGAACGGCGGTCTTGCCTAAAATTTGATCGTGTCTTCTTGTTTTTTCTAGTGCTTGAAACCCTTAAGGACTTTTGGGAGATGGAAGAAGTAAGCGGCCAGGTTAATAGTATGCGCTTTTTCGGAACTAGCCGAGAATGAATGGGTTTATGTACCTAAGATTGAGCAAACGAAAGTTTTGTGTAGAACACCCTGTACTTGAGTGACTGTCTACAAAGCGGACAGTGGCTCTGAATATAGCAGCAAATGCACCTGATTGTGTTAGCTCTGAGATGAGCTATGTATAGGTTGTGGGATTTTCTTGGAACTACAACAAAAGCAACAACTAATGCAACAAATCAAGTGCAATAAAAACTTTTTTTATGGTTATAGAAAAGAAAAAAATAAATTGGAAAAATAACAGTAACACAAATTAACAACAATTTCAAAATTACTACAACAATAAGAAAAAGAACAACAAAAGAAGCATGAACAACAATTTAAATGAGCTACAACAAACATAACTTTGAAACTGAAGAGCAGTATATATGTATGTAAATAAATTATAAATTAAGCAACAAAATTCGAATTAACCATGAATTGCTGACAAATGAAGAACAACCATAAAAACTCCCGTTTGTGTCTTGTGCCCGCTGTCATAATTCGATTGCCAGTTCCAGTAAATTTTAAGCAGAATTCAAGTGGATATTAAGAGAAAAATATTATGAAAAATTTGAGAAAATGCATTATCATTGTTTTGCTAGGCACACTCCTACATGTGTGTGACGTACATGTAATGTTACTGTATAGGGTGTTTTGTTAGGAGTTGTAAATATTGTGCTAGCTGTACCACAGTTACTCAATTCTTGCATACCTAGTTGGTTTTTGATCTTTTGAATAGTTTTTTGGTTTAATATTCATTTAGTTAATTTAGCCTCAAAATAAATTCAAAAAAGTTAAAATTGGTTATTAAGAACTTGAAGCAATGACTAAACAATATTTTTAAAATAACATAAAAATAGATAAGGCCCTGATCCTGGGACAGGTCGGGTCAAAAAGCGGTTTGAAAAAGCTGTCTCAATATGGTGGCGCCTCGGTGGTTTGGTTTTCCAAGTTCTCCATGGAAGACTTCGCAGAAAAAGTTCACCTGCTTAGCAGATGCCGTTCGGAGTCAGAAATAATGTAGGCCCCGCCAATTTGTAGGATAAATTAGACGTAGCACACCTCAAATTGGTAAAGAAGCTCAGCCTTAACCTTTTAAGAGGTGAATCGCAATAAATATTTGTTTTTGTAGGTGAATATAATTGTTCCAGGGAGCATCTTCGGAGCAATGGGCAAAGACTTGTTGGGATGGTTTTTATTATAAAAATTTATCAAAATAAATTAGACGTAGCACACCTCAAATTGGTAAAGAAGCTCAGCCTTAACCTCTTAAGAGGTGAATCGCAATAAATATTTGTTTTTGTAGGTGAATAAAATTGTTCCAGGGAGCATCTTCGGAGCAATGGGCAAAGACTTGTTGGGATGGTTTTTATTATAAAAATGTATCAAAATAATAAAATCCTTAAGTGTTCAAATAACCCAAGACCATGCTACTCACTAAGAAATAGTTAATAAACGTTCTTTGAAACAAATATTTAATTATTTATTATGAAGTAAAAGTATGCAACTGATGTTTAGGCTTAAGGTAGTAGTAGAGTCCTTAAGGCTTCACCCAAGACATCCCTTGAATATTCCCAGAGCTCCCTCATGAAATGCTGTCGGCGTCCAGGCTACTGCTTCATACAGCAGGATGGCTTCGCTTAGAGTCTCATACAAATAAAAGTCGTTAAATGTCTGACTCCAAAAAAGACACCCTCTATATTTACTGATGTCTGAACATAATGCACTCTAATGAAGTATTTGAATATGAAAAACTAACAATTTTAAACTCAACCACATCCCAGTAAACCATAGGAGTCATAAATAAATCAGAAAGGAGTCCTAAATGGAAGCATTTATGCTCTTCATGAGCTCATTTATGAGTACGAAATTAATGCATTTCCCTTCTTGCGATTCTCGTCCGATATTAGCTTAATTTCATACATATATCATATGAACTTGAATAAGAGTCATATATCACACTTTTTTATTTCTCAAAAAAGACTCATCAAGAAGCAGTTTTAGAGTCATTGATTACTGCACATTTTCTTGTTCTTAAATTACGTCTTACCATTGAAATTGTGGCAATAGAATTGGATAAAAAATACCTAAACGGAAACGGACTTTTTAATAGATTTTATGGAAGAAATCAGTGAAATGTGCATCGTTTGTGCGTTCTTACACACTATATATATATATATTAAAAAAGCTATATAAAATGAATTTAGCCGGAAATAATAAAATAAACTAGGCCCAGAACAATGCAAATCAGGAAGAGATTTGACGATGTGACTCATTTTTTATTCAAATAAAAAATTATCCAAAACAAAATATGAATACATGGTTGTTCCAAAATTACTCAAAATTACCAAAATTAATTAAATGAACACTCTCCGTATAAGGATCATAATTTTCATCACAGTGATAAAAGACTCTTGTACGTATTTATGAGCCTCATATTTTTCACATATTTAGGTCGCATCGTGTTATCCTAAATTATGAACACTCCGAGAATGTTTGTAAGTAAAACGGTTTTATAATCTGCCCTTGATTGCAGACATTAAATTTATTAATTTGTAAGGAAAGCTGGATATTCTTTAAAACCAGGGGTAACAAAATGCCAGCAACTACTAGTTATACTGAAAACTGCAGGCTAGTGGGTTATGAATGTAAACTCGTAAACAGAAATTAAAGAAATTTATTAACAACAAATTATAATATGCATCTGTATGTACATATGTATATGTAAATGAAAATGGAAAAAATTACGAGCTGAAAATAGTCAAAAAGGAATTCAATTATTTATTAATATTAATTAATATTCCTGACCAGAAAGGTACAAGTCATAAATAAATGTAGTTGAGCCATTAAAAAATATCGCCCGAACCTACCTTGTATTCACTTCTTGTACATATGTATGTGTAGGGTCGTTGAAAATGGTTGTCTAAACTCAGTGCCAGTACTAAACCACATCAAATTGATATTTCCACTCCAAAAAACTTTTCTAAAATTCTGTTAGACTTGATGAATATTCACCGATGACGATGTTTACAATTGTCAATTGAGGAGTTGCGTGCAAAAAGGGAAAGAATAATCTATGTTTTCTCTCCTCTCAAAATATGGATTTGATATCTTTTAATTTGGCTTAGCAACATCAAAAAATGTTGAGCTATATATATGCTTACTTGGTATTTTTTTTCCAAAATTAACTATGTTTTGTTGCTCATACGTTCGTACAGTGTTTTTCTTATACACTACCCGAAATAGCTACAAATGCATCCATTTTATTGCATTTTTCACCAATTTCTGCTTCAGCAAAACTATTTCAACTAATTTTTTATAAATAATGTGAATTATTTTTTAAAAGTGTAAATTAAATATAAATTTTCATCAAAATTTCAAAGTATTTTCTGAAAATTTTTAGATTCTTTTTAAATATATGGCTTTGTATCGGATTAAATTTTAGTACAATAAGGTGCTAATCTTAAGTGCGTGAAAATTGGTAGTATTGAAAAAAAAAAAACGGAAAACAACTTTAAATTAAGAACGTATTGCATTCTCAATTATACCTCTTCAGGAATAATATTAGCTGGTGAAAACTATAATGAATGCTATTGTTCCTTTAGCCTTTGGAAGACAAAAAACGAAGAAAATTTAGAAGTTAATTTGATGTCTGTATGACATTCGCAACAATTAATCCAGAAAAAATTAATAATCTAAAAGATTTAATGCAATATTTGGAAAAAACAGATTCGGACTGGTATAAGAATAATTTATTTACTAGCGCAATACACACTGATTCTTATAAATTATCTGATGCAGAAGATAGTAATAGTGATTTGGATTATTAAAAATATTGTATAAACTAAAAATAATTTGTTCTTTAGCAAAAAAAAAAACCTTATTATATATGTATGTATCTTTGCTTTAAACTCTTGGTATTGTTAACGATAAGCGTATTTCTTTGAACCCTGACCCAATTCGTGGTCTTTTATGGAAATAAGTACCCGTGAACGACATAGTTCAATATCATTTCGAAACTATTTAATTTTCCGTACAGCTCCATAATGCTTTTAGGTATGTAAATATGTGTACTAGGTTATGTAATAAAAGTCCGCTTGGAATAAAAAATTATTAATATTTACAGAATACACGTTTTTATGAAGTTAAAACAAGATGCACCCTTCGCTTTCCTGGTTATATGCAAAAAGGGCACATTTATCACCGATTTATTTCATCGTTTTTCGCTAACGATGTAAAGTGTCGCCTTTGTAACTGTACCAAGTTAAAAGATAATACACAAGATAACAATAATATCAATATCTTTTTCTATATAGTACAACAACAAAAAAGTTACAATTCTTCAAAAGTTTAAAACACGAATATCTCAAAACATACTTTTCATAGAAGTGCCCTTTTTGCACGCAACTCCTCAATTGTATTTCCTTTGGATTTCATCAGAGTTCAACTTATCCACAGCCCCAAGGGGTTCCCGAATATTATCTATGCATCGAAGCTTGTGTCATGTTTTTTTTTGTTTGATGCTCATAGTCCTTTGCCGGATGTGGCCGATTTGTTACTCCTACTTCACTAAGAAAGCAATCCAATTTTGCGGAACTACTTGTTATTTTATGAACTGAATGCCGTGCGATTTCTTTAATTTGATGTTGGAGAAAATAATACAATCTGCAGAACTCAACTGCGCTGGAACAATATTCTATAAAAGCGTGCAACTGTTAGCATATGCTGACGACATTGACATTATCGGCCTTAACAACCGTGCCGTAACCTCTGCGTACTCCAAATGGGTTTGGTGGTGAACGAAGGCAAAACGAAGTACATGCTGTCATCAAGCAAAGAGTCAGAGCATTCGCGCCTTGGCACCCACGCCACTGCTGGCACCAAAAAGTTCGAAATAGTGAAGGACTTCGTTTACCTTGGATCCAGCATAAACTCCAACAATAATGCCAGCCTAGAAATCCAACGAAGAATTGCTCTTGCAAATAAATGCTACTTTGGACTGAGTGAGCAATTGAAAAGTAAAGTCCTCTCTCGACGCACGAAAATCACACTCTACAAGTCACTCATCGCTCCCGTCCTGCTATATGGTGCAGAGGCGTGGACACTAACAACATCTGACGAGGCTGCATTGGGAGTATTCGAGAGAAAAGTTCTGCGAAAGATTTATGGGCCTCTACGCGTTGGCGACGGCGAGTACCGAAGAAGATTTAATGATGAGTTGTAACTATGAGCTTTACGCAGACGTCGACATAGTACAGCGCATTAAAACACAGCGGCTTCGCTGGCTAGGCCACGTCGTGCGAATGAACGAAGACGCTCCAGCCCAGAAGGTATACTTATCGGCACCCGCCGGTGGAAGCAGAGGAAGAGGAACACCACCACTCCGATGACAGGACCAAGTGGAGACCGACCTGCGATCTCGTGGGGTCTCCAATTGGCGCCAGTTGGCGCAAAGAAGAAATGACTGGCGAGCTATGTTGGACGGTCAAAATCGCTCAGGCGGTTGGATGGCCATTTAAAGAAGAAGAAGAATGTTTTGCAGAGTTGAAAACCCTAAAAACTTTAAAAAGTTGCAACGTGATACATTATTGCTATCGCCTTTGAGTTGGCCATTTGCCATAGGATCGTAAATGGTATATAACTACTTTACAAAAAATTTGGTGGGATGGTGAGCACTATATGCGCTTGTACAGCAGCGTTCATATTAATAGTAGTGTTTACTCGAAGTGCAGCAGGTTTTTACGTTTTAAGCTTACATAAAAGTAGCTAACATATTTCTCCTTAACTGAGTGTTATGATCATTATTTCGCTTTGCACAAAATTAGGTAAATTTCCCAAACTTGAAGCATAGTTATAGAAATCGTGTTCCGTGGATATAAAGCACAAATATATCCTACTACTACTATTATGCACACTCTTGTACATGTGTGGCTGCTGACTGTTGCATGCCATCGCGAAAAATGTCTGCGCTATTTGCCAAACAGAGTCGAATTTTCAAGCATGTGGCGTTAAAATGCAGTGCGTTGTGCCCAACCTCTACATCGAGACAAATGTTTGTGCCCCAGTGCATGTCTGTGTGGTGTACGAAACTTTGGTGTATGACATTTTCAGAGTTATGCGCCGTTTTTATAGCTATTCAGCTGTGTACTATTTTGTTGCATTTGCATTTTTCACATCTTCTTTTTTTGGTTTTCTTTTTCGAAAAGAATTTATGATGCTTTTCCAAACGACGGCGCTGGGTTAAAAAAATATGAAAATAAAATTACTCTAAAAACTTTCGGTTGGTTTCCAGTATCGCGGCAACGCACGCACCAGCATTTTACGCACTTCAGTTGACACATTAAACGTCAGGCGGTTGCTCGATCTTTTGTTGATGGCGCAGTTTTTGTCACAGTTGAAATACTTTCCGACTTGTTTTTGTTGTCTTTCTCATTTTTATTGATTTCTATAATGAAGATGCAGATAAATTGGTGACAATTTCCTCTTCAATTTCCATTGACTTAATTTTTTTCTCTCTTTGTTCGAATTGTTGTTGGTGCACACACAGACGCTATCAGCCCCTTTTCGACCCACATTAGCCCATAAAGTATGCAACTAATTATGCATTTAGCATTTACAGCTGCATTCGAAATTATTTAAAAGCATTCAATTCTTTTTATGACTATTGTTTTTGTACAGGTTTTTTTTTATTTATTTCCTTTTATCATGAAATTTGTTTTAATACATTTATGACTTATTGCATATAATAATTAATAGCTTTCCGCAGACATTTTATTCTTTTTGTTTTTGTGGTTAAGTAAAGAGTGTATTTATGTATGTCAGTCACGTGCCCCATTGCACTTTGCATGCGTGATGATTGCGTGTTGTGCTCCATGAAGCTCTCACAATTCTATAAAACAACCACATAATGAGCGAAATTCGGCTTTTTGTTCAGCTTCGGTCAAATACAGCCGAACTTTGGCCCTAATTTATCACTAACATATGTATACATATTTATATATATATTTTTTCAATAAAAATCTTGTATTTCTGGGCAAGCATGCACTTCAGCATTTTGGGTTTGTCACAGGATAGCGCCAGAACTCCATAACTAGGTGCTGGGGCGTTACTGGCGTTATTGAGCTGTCATTTCGTTTGCCTGCTATTCCATTTTAATAAGCTGTAATATTTTTATTCGATGGATTTTCGCGATTCGAATAATTTATTCGTAGTACTATTCGAATAAACGATTAGATTTTTGTGAAATGTACTCGTATATTATTATTCGTGTATTCGAATAGTATTTACTTCTCCATTTTAATACCTAGAAAACACGATGAATTCGTAGCTGCTCCATCTTACCGTATTTACAGAGATTACAAATTTAGCAAAATAAAATAAAAACCCGCTGTTTTCCTTTCGTTGCAGGTATGTTGGTGAAAAGCTTTATTTAAATTATAACAGTCGTCGGGTAAGAAAAAATGTTTATTATTTTTTACAAGAACCTAGAAATATTATTTGCATGGAAGTTCTGAAGACTTCTTTCTTATGAGTGAGAAATATTCCACAATGTCAGGGGACCAAATAATTTTTCTGCATTACATATAATATTTCTCGTAGATTTGTTCACATATCTACAGCAGTCAAAAAACGATCCCACGCAATAAAAGCTATCAACAATCGAAACGGCTGTCATTTTGAGTGCATTGCACCGTGATTTAATCTGTCAACGCCACATTGTTTCAGCTCGAAGCTGCAGGCCTTCACCCATGTCAAAGCTTGCGGTTTCAATATTATTTAACTTTACTTCGATTTGTTTCCTTTCGCTCCCTTTTTGTTTTTGTTCTAGCTCGACGCACTCAATAGTTTATTTGTTGCGTCATGCTTCAATTACGCCCACGGGCTGCATACGTCAATGCAATGCGAAAGTGATAACCTTTTGTCAACTGCACTATTAACTTAAGTGAATTATTCTGGAGTAAATGAATTGTGCACACCACAGCTGAAATGTGGCGGATCTGGCGGAATTCAAGCTTAATATTACCTCGAAAAACACACGATTGAAGCCCTGTACAAATTAGTATCAACAAGTGAATTGTTGTTTTCGGCCTGAATTCGTGAATATAAATTAGGGCCAGGAATAATAATTCCTTATTAATTAGTAAATTTTTATACGGAAAGAAAAGGAGCATTTATAGACTAAACTTCGGCATCAGAGAAATTATGACGAGTTCTGTTAACCATTAGGCTGTTGTTTACTAAGAAATGGACGATTCTGCAATCTGCGTAAAATTTTGTACCCACAGAAATATTTATTTACATATGTATATAATAACTCAGATCATTTAAAAAAAATTGCAGTCAGATAAGTACCAACCCCGTTAAAACATCCTATTATACCCTGGTAAACAATTTTAAAACGTGTTGCACTATCTACCTACCAAAGTTAAGTCTCGCCAGTGTATCGCAATGAAAACCTATGTGCTCCAGATTCTGACTCAGTCATATCTCTGTGTGTGTGTCTTCAATGGCTAAGAGTCTTCTCTGAGGTTGTTCTTAAGCAGGCGTTGTTTTGCATCATTAATATTTGGTTTTCCCCCGATCACTTTGGTCAATATCTAAAAAAGTGGGGCTCCTATGAGACCAAAAATCATTCCCCATTAAAACCCCTACCACCACCTTTCATTTCATACTCATATTGTACAAATAGGTACCTTCTAGGTCCACACCATGCCCATATTTTGACCAATATCTCGAAAACGGAGTATCATATGGGTGTTTCCATGCAGCCGTATGCGACATTCGTACACTTTTGGAGTAATATAAATGTCACATAAAACGAGTTTTCGGGAAAATAAAAATACAGTTACGTTGCAATTAAAAAGAAGTATGTTTGGAAAAAAAATGGTCGCCCTGAAAGCTTTGGTGTCTAAAATATCCGTTCAAAATGAGGTGATAACTTACGCGACAAAAACGGAAGTGCTTATATTGTGCACATACATATATGCGAAAGTCTGCGAATCAAGCCAGTTCTTAATTTCTTTGAATATTCGTAACCTAAGCTAAATAATGCACCTTTACAATCCTCTCATATTTAAAGAGAAATCATCTCTTTATATTATTATTTAAAAAAAAAACTAAATAACGTACGCGACATAACGTACGCGACAATTTTTCTAGTATATTAATAATAAAATGCAGGGACGTAACTGTTATAAGAAATATGATAAAAAGGTCCCATTTAACCATTAATACTGATGTATTCAAATATTGGTTATAATTAACCATTACCGTAAGACATATGTATTTTATATTGGTCAACATAACCATTATAAATGAGAGAAACATTTTTTGGTTAACAATAACCATTATTGTAAGTAATATGATTTTTTTAGTTATCGGTAGCAAAAAAATTCAAACAATATAAAACAACTTGAGTTGCTGGAGTGGCATGACCAATGTCTGCAAGTTCCTCGAGGAAAAATTTACCACTATTCAGCAAAAATAGTTTGCTGTCGAGTGGGTCACCGATAACCAAAAAATGTATTACTTGCGATAAGGGTTATTCGTAACCAAAAAAATAAATCTCTCATTTATATTGGTTACGATGACTAAAATAAAATAAATCTGATGATAATGTGAATTCTGGAAAAAAAATAACAATTATTTTCGGTCCCTGGTAAAATGTTTTTTGTTTGAAATTTACACTTTAATTAGGAAACAAAATAAAAATGTATTCTTATTATAAAAACTATATGATAATGAAAATAAAATCGAATTCGTAACATATTTATGTATTTGTTGATATACATTCTTTATATATTTACATAAACTCTAATATTTTCTCGTAAGGAGTATGCCGTTCGAGCAGTATTTATATGTTGACTGTCGACGAATATATCGATATATTCACAAGCGCATTTATAAAATGAAAAAGTATCTGGTATAATTATATTATTAGCTTTTACTATTTGCCACACCTTTCTCTTTATAACAACACCTATTCCATCCACAGCGAGTTTGCCATGCGAGGTGGCAAAGAAATTCCATTCAAAATATTTGCAGCTAAATTTATTTACAAAATAAGGGATGCTTGTTAAAATAAACTTATTTTTAAACTGCACCTATGTATTCAGGATAATGTTATTGAAAAAATTGCTTATAATGTCGATTTTAATGTATTACAATAAAATATTCATACTTAAAATAACGTATGCGACAAACTTTAAAGGGTAATACAATTTTTATTACTTCGATTCAAAAGAAAATTTCAGCGAATATATCTAACTAGAAGATCTCTTGATTTGGAGTTGTAATCTCTATTACTTGCGACTGTCAATACACAAATGATATAGACAAATAATGTTTTTGCATAACGTACGCGACAAAGGTATACTATCAAAAGTAAGTAAAAAAAATACCGTTATTCGAGTTCAAACTTCTCTTTTTCTCATTTTTGTAAGTAGTTGGCATTGTTAATTTAATTTTAAAATGTATTTGCACTACTTCAAATCTCTTAATTTAGGTAATTCGGAAGAGAAAATAGTTGATTCAATTTGCGAAAACTGAGTTGAAGATAACCTCAGTTTTACTCTTCCGTTTATGAGTTTTAAGATACCAACAAGCTGTAAATACTTCCATTTTATAAAAATTCAATTACTTTTCCCTTAATAATTCGTCTTAAAACCCATTTTCTGGTCATATAATTTTTTCAGTCGTGGTTGACCTTCTCATGGAAACACCCATATGCGACTAATAACCATTCCTCATTAAAACCGCATCAACACCTTTCTTTTGATACCCATATCATACAAACAGCCCTATGGTCAATAACTCGGAAACGACGGTGAATTTGAAAAAAAAAAACCCTCGGTTAGGGTCCTTTACCGGAATAAACTAATAACTGTGCAAATTTTCACGTCCTTCCCTGGTGTGGTTCCGACGTTATAGGCAAACATAACGATAATCGTTTATGATTAATAGATAAGATATCTAGTAACTAATATTTTCATTCTGAACCTGGATCCAGAACGAATCCAGAATTCAAACTGATTGTAGAAAACCGAATTCGGAACCACAACCAAAATCGTTATTTCAACCGGTTCATACCTTGGTTTCCACAAAGTTTATTAATATTGATATTAATTCAAGGATAATGCATACAAAAGTATGTAAATAGTAGTCCACGCAAGAGTAAATATCAAATGCAAAGTCCTTCAGCTTATGCCGAATGCAGAATTTCGAAAAGCGTTTCTCTTTTAACGAGGTTTCAATCAATTTCCAATTAGTATTCAAAAAGAAAACATGAATTAATCATGACACAAAAAATAAACAAACAGCATTCAATCATTAGGATGACACTTTAACAAGCTTCTAATATCCATGTATTTTCGATTTTTTAATAGTTTATGTCGATTACGAAACTACCATCAAGTAGCATGAGCATTACGTATCAGAAAATCGCGTGCTTTGGCTTTGATACATCCCAACCAACAATTAGAAGATTTCTTAAACTAAAAGGAATGTAACCAACCAAATGTTCGAAATGCACTCGGCTAAGAGTACTTTTTACTTTCTGAGCTGAGTTCGATACAACAACTGTTTATTCTTCAAAATGCTGCCTGGGTAAATATTTCTACTAGTTAAATATGCACGTACAAGTGATGGAATACGAAAGATGTTTCACCGTGATGTGTTGCACTAACAAGAGATGCAAACGAAAGCGATACAGATAAAATTGCCGCACATTTAGCGGTCTACAAACTCTGACCGGTTGGTTGGCTGTCAACTGACGGGCCATTAGTCTGTGTCAAAACCAATTGACTTAAATCGCAATCGTGCAAACGTATCGCAACGCCTAGAAATGACTGCGGTTTGGCTTTGCTTAGCTTAAATTTGCTTAGTTCGAATATGTACAGTTGTTGGGGGGGAGGATGCTGGCCTCTATTTGTGGCAGGACCCAATGCGTTATTCATTAACAATAAATTTGTCTCTAAACCTTGATTCGACAAAAACATATTCGACTCACATGTACCCTGTAGTAGAACCAACTAGGTGCAAACTACATCACAAGATGGCAAATGGGGGCGAACAAAAGTTCATACAAAATTTCTATAAGATATCAATAAAAATATGCGCAAGTTGTCGTGGCCCCAATAGACAGACAGTTAATTAACTTCTCTATCCCTTCTGGACATTTTGATATCTAAAAGTCACGTCTTACTCTAACAACTATGTATAAAAGCAGAGGCGTTTTAGAGTTGCTTTGATTCTCTGATTTTCCGACAGGATAGATCCTAGATGTATATTGGAACGGTCATCCCTTGTCAGGTTTTGTTTTGTAAGTAAGCGGTTTCGGCGATCCGTTTGAGAGTAGTATTTTTTCTGATGAGATTGGTGTTTCACGGCAGATATATATCCTATATATATGCCTGTTTATATGTGTATGTACATATATAACTACATATATGTTTGTATTTGACTTCTACTGTCTTTCACGACTGGTAAGTAGGCCAAGCAAATAGCGTTAGTTGACTTGCAACAACAGCTACCGCTGTCTGTTTGGCTGAATGCTACCTGCGCTGATTGCTGTTGCTGCCTGTCGGTTCGGGGCAATTTGTTTTACTCACAGATATGGCAAATCAGTTGTCACTCAAATGTATAGATAAACGACCGAAAGTACACACACTCACACTATCACATCCATACACATACAACATTGAAAGTCAAACCAAATACATTGAAAAACTCTATCCTCCAATTAGGAAAATTTACTGTTGCGGTGAAAGTGAAGGCGAACTTTTGCGTTGAGTATTTACTGTTGAGTAGAACACCAGTTGCACAAACTTTCACATAAATACATGCAAGTAGCTACGTTAAAAGAGCATCCTCAAGAGAATTTGTGTGGACTAAGTATTCGAATGGAGTTTTGCATTGATTGAGTTCCTACTAAAAATTAAATGAAGGGAACTTCTTAAAAATGTGTGTACGAAATATAATACCATCAGGTGAGAGCAAAAACTTTAGCCTTTTAGCACCTACAAGCGCTCTCATTTCGACATGCTCGATTAAATTTTAATTTCCCTATTGGAAGTACCCATGACAGATATCGCTTCCCTGGTTCAACAACGACGCAATTGTTAATTTTAAAGTTTCGAGATAACGCTCACAAAAGCTTTAAAATGTACTAATCTTTGCTGTGTATGAATTTTATAATTGTATTACAAATAGTTTTGCTTGCGAAGTTGTTCCAATCGTCCATAACGTATGCGCGTACAAATATTGAAACTTGCTTCACCAAAACTTTATATTTTACAATTGCGTTGTTGTTGAACCACGGAAGCGATATGTCTTTAGTTAAGAAAATACCTTAAATTTCGTTCAGTGTTGCATTAATGGAGTGACGGTTCTCTAGGAGCATTCAATGTATCTGTTACTTTAGTAGTTTTGTTGTGAATTGGCGATACATACCAAAATAAGTATTGCGTTTTTCTTTTTAATTTTCCTGCAGGGTGGTAGAAGCACATACAAATATGTAGATATGTCTATGTATGTCATTCGAGCAAGTGGCCAAAGCAAACAAATCGAAATTTCATACTCAACAAAAATAGATAAACATGGAAATCTGTTTGAATAAGTGTTGAGTTTATTTTTCTTCCCTTAATTTTCGCAAACATTTATCACATTTTCATGTTGGGGCCAATGCTAGGAAAATGACCAGTAAATGAAGCATGACGAATACCTGCATTAGACTGTCTCACACTCTAACACGAAAAAACATATTTTCAATACGTTTAATATCTTTGTATTATTCTTTGTTTCGAAATTATGTTTTGTTGAACAGGGATGACCGTTTTGAGAACACTTTGAACAAAAAATAATTTTAGACTCTAAAATTTAGAGAGACGATATCTTGGAGCTCATATAAGGTCAGCTGCACTGAGCACTCGAATAGTTTAATGCGGACGAGAATAGATTTGTTTGTTGCTTGCCAAAGTTCATTCTGAATTCGCCATCCAAAAATCTTAACTTCAAACAGACTGTTGTTCTTTTTCCATGGCAGGAAAACTTGTTACAAATATTAGAGACAAAGTATCGTCAATTACAGACTTTGAATTTTTCAGGCATTAAAAGAGAAGTCTCTAAATATTTTGAATTTTATAATTCCTTTGGAAGACCTATCACCTTTTTTGGGTAGACAACCTAATGCAATGTATTTTCTGCATCAGAGGACTGAAAAAATCTGTTACCGGCCACATGGGCATGTATATACACATACTCCCATTATATATATTATATACACGTATTCATACACATGTAAAGATTATGCACCTATGGTCGTAATCACACAAAGTGTTTGAGCTTCCTTGTAGACATATCGCTTATCGGGGTGTTATCCAGCGCATATCGCAATGCGGCAGTTTGATAAATTATCCTTAGCGAAATCCATCGTTGTCGTGTAGACACGTACTTTATACATATGTACATACATATGTAGCCTACATGTTTCTAAACGTTCAACTTTGCGAATCTATCACCGACTTTTTAATTTATTTTCATATGTATTACGTAGTAAGTAAATATGTATGTATGGGCATTTCCATCGTAACTCACGTTACATCAGAGACAAAATTTCACAAGTTAAAACTATATATTTTCTTATATTGGACATTTTTTTATAATATTGTAACATCGTTATATCCCTCATGTGGAGCTCTGTTGGATATGCCAATTTTTTTTAATTAAATTAATTAAATTAAATAAAAAATAAAAAAAACTTGTTCGTAACTCACGTTACAATTTTGGACAAAGAGTTTTAAAGGGTTTTGTGTTATGCAAAATTCTCTGAAGTGAATATTATTAACTTGTTTTTAATAATGGGACTTTGATTAGAATTGATTGAAGTACGATATATGAAAATTTTGCAAACCTACTTTAATTTGTTTCAAAGATATTTAAAAAAAACCTCCGTAACTCACGTTACAGGCATTTCGTAACTCACGTTACTTGCGAATTGTACAAAAGTAAAACTTTATAAAGTCAATACTGAGACTACAGGCTTGTCGAAAATACCCTAAAACAAAGTAATAGAGACACGCATCTCCTTTTTTTGTTTCTAATCAAAGAATTTTGTACCATTTTATTATCCAGAATTAACATTTTTCCACACATACATTTTTCGGTTCCAAAATTAAAAAAACGGCGTTAATGAAAGAGAGTATAAGTATTTTGCAGAAGCAGCTTTATTACATTAGTACATGCAAGTAGATACAGATTAAAACATAAGTAAGAGTTCAGTATAAGTTTATTTAATTCTACTATACGAGCTATAAAAGAGTATTGAATAAAGTTTATAAGCAACTATAAGCATTTATTCCAATAATCTAGCCAAGGGGACGTCATCTTCGTTGATGTAAAAAAAAACGCAATCTTAAAGGACTTACCCGTTAAATAGGTATATAATATTAAGTTTGAAACAAATTTATTACAACACTTCGATTTAATAATAATAAAATTTATTTGCGCATTTTTATTTATAAACGCGAGCATTTTTATTTATAAACGCGAGCAAACAGGTCAAGTATTATAAAAAATTCACGATTGAGATGCCATTGGGATGAAAACTATGTGCAGGCTACTGAGTTAATCAAAAAGCTATAGGTACACATTCTGAAACGAAGTGAATTTTTTAAAGGTATTAATCCCTCCAAATTTCTATTTGAAAAAACTTAGTATTGTATATAGCAAACTTTTTTTAAATCGACGAAGGACTCCACGCAAAGCCGCTTAGATCTCGAAAGTAAAAAATCATTTACCGTAGGCTACAGAAAACGATCTGTTATCCGGTATTTGGACATCACAATTTGAGAACGGCGGTTAAATGGAATATTGACCAAAAAATATATTTTTGCCCTCTGGCGACAGTCAACGGCTACAAAACTATTAAAAATTAAATATTTGTTAAAAAATGTAGTTATATTGGTATTTTAGAAGATTTTTATAAAAATCGTAACTCACGTTACAACAATAAATCACTAATAAAAATGTACCTCGATTAGATGAAGCGGTAAAAACACATTATACCGAGATGACCTCCTGGTCAAATAGAGAATAAGATTTTTTTTTTAAATTTTAACAAAAATCTTGGATTTTAGGAGCAAAAACCTGTATTGTCGTAACTCACGTTACATACCGGAACCTACTTTGCATTTTCCTTAATAACAACGAAACTATAAGTAGGCTATTAATTTTTTTTTAGAAATTCACTGTTAAGACAACGGTAATGAATGTAGTAGATATAAAGAAAGATAAAATTAAAAAACAATGACACTAATATCTCCTCAAAAATTGGATTATTTTTACTTTTTTTTTTTTTAATGTAGTCACTATTTTAAGTAGGCATTTAATGTAGTTAGGTTTTAAATTTGACCAAGATGACACCTTTTCATGAAAGTTGCATGTTTTTACTATAACTTACCTGCTATATAAATCAAAAGCAAAAGAAAAAAAATTTACGTTTTTCACTTTCTCCGGATGGAAATGCCCGTATACATAAGTATGTGTCTAGTAAATAGATAATTAGGAAACATTTGTGTAAGCAATTCAATTTGAACTATGTAAACTGTGCGACGATTAGAACCATTAAACCAAAGCAGAACTACACCTGTGAACAAAATAATAGAAACGCAAACTTTTGGTAACGGGTGCCCAGTAGGGTCGTGCGATTAATTGATTAAGCAAAATTTTGATTATTCATAATTTCGACTACTCAATTAATCGATTAATTATGATTTTTGATTAATCAAAAAGGGTGTTTACTCGATTAATCAAGATTTTGATTAATCAAAATGAAATTTAATTGATTAATCGTTTTTTAAATAAAATGATTAATCATATATGTATTAAAACGGCTCAAATTTAGAAGTTCCTTAATACTTCAACCATTTGTTGCATCTTCGACATTTTGCCCATTCGCGATCGAACAACATCTCAAAATTCTCTAACATTTTTTTATTTTTTAATATTTTGAAGTATGTTTGGTTTTTAATTTTTTTTATTTTCAACTATTTCAAGGCAAACTTTCACATAAAAAAATGAGTAAATTAATCAGTTTTTGATTAACCATTTTTGAAAATACTCGAGTAACACTCGTTTTGATTACTCAGAATTTTGATTAATCAAGTAATCGATTAATTGAAAATTTGATTAATCAACTTACTCGATTAATCGAATAAAGGCACAGACCTAGTGCCCAGTTCCCATGCTCTTTACTAATTGTAATTGATTTGATTCTATAGTCTTAAAAAAAATGCACTGTAATTAGTTATAAACCTAAAGACATTTGAGTTTGCAGGTTCGTAGCTCTTTGAATTTGTTAAATAGCTTGCAAGTTCACAAGTAGCAAGACATGTATGCTCAGAAATATTCAATGGGTTTTTTCGATTGATTTGGTCGTCAGTTTATGCGTTGTCTCTAAAAAAATATTCGATGTAATAACAATTTTAGCCTGGGCCTTTATATAAACTAATAACGAAGCTAGCAATGCAGTTCATAATGCTCACAACAATTTTAGATATATTTAGATATCTTTATCAACATAAATATATCTAGTTGAAAACAAACACTTTACTACGTATTCGAATGTCTAAAAACTATGTCCACCAAAAAGTGTTACCAGTGTTGTTTTTGCCTCCTTTTTGGGCTATGACGCTCCACGCACAGCGGGTATCAGAGTCATAAATGTATTCCTGTCAAAATCATATATCAAATTTCTCGTTTGGGGTTAGTTTATGTACATACATATGTATGTATGTATGTCTGACGGTATGTTACCTTGCTATTTTTTGTATTTCTGCTTATGAAAGTGCTTGTTAGAGAGAAGCGCATTACAAACAGCTGGGCCTGCATTAATTGTCTGAATGCTGCTAAACATAAACATGCAGGGATGCAAATATGCGAGTAAACTCACAATTAAAAAAGCTAATAATTAATCAACGTTGACGTCAATAAACAATAATGATAAATGTCACTTAAACCCGACTGTCCTGTTGAGAACTTTTTCTAGACCATTTCTCGTCGAATTCGCAATATGAAATTGTTCGATTGTGTTGAAATGAGAGAGAACTTGCTGCTACACCCAAAAAAAAAATACAAAAACCATATTTTTAAACCGGAAAAGCTTTTCAAGTCTAATTATTTCACCTTAATTTTAATGAAGAGTTTCATAAATGCTAAAAATAAATTTGTTTCTGTAAAAACATAAAAACTACTGTTTGAGTCAATGTGATATTAATAAGTGAATGAATTGTGTATGTAAACCAGACCTATTAAATTTCTATTAACATTAGATAATAATAGAAGTAGCTTGTAATTTTAATGATTACTTTATTATGTGTAGGAATCATTCAAAAATTATTAATTAATCAGTTAAAAAAATACTCGAAAATAATTTAAAAAATTTTTAATTAAAAAAATCATATGATTAAATACAATCAATTGATTAAAATTATTCAAAAAATTAAACAATTATTTTCAATTATTACCATCTGCAACATTGTACACCACATTAGATGCTTCAGAGTCAACAGTCGCTGATCAACTGATTTGCAAGCATACGTTCATCTTTTACAGTACAGAGAGAGTGTTTGCTTTGTAGGTGTGCGGCACTGTTGGGTTTTTCGATACAATTGTACTTTTTCGATACAATTTGGCTCAAGAAAGTACTGAAATACCACGCTGTCGCTTTTGGTACAATTACGCCTACAGCTAATATTCTAATGTATTTTGGCGCTATGGCAATCTTCTTTCGAACAAATAGCAACATTGCTTTCACTTTCAATAGTAGGTCGCTTAGCAACAAAGATGACTAGATACGAAACTTCGCGCTCTCTGAGAGCGCTCTAAAAGTGGTAATTTTTTTTTACATATTTAGGGTGTCGACGAATATCAACTAACATTTGAATAGATATATAGTTTATCATTCAGTTGGATATTTTTTTTTTTAAATGAACTTAATAGTAAAGTATATTTTGGGCAGAACGAAGTTTGCCGGGCCAGCGTTTTATGTATGAGGAAAGAATATTTATGTTTTTCAAAAACTCTTACTGAACTAAGAAAAATGTTTCCCTATAAATAAAAAGCAAAACTGATTTCAAATGTATTTTTATTTCGCTAATACTAGATGGACCCGTGCGCGCCTTGCGCAAAGAATTTCACCACTACCCTCAGCGACATCTACAACCCAGTAGATAAAGTCTCTGATTCACAATGGTGTTGCAGTACAAATTGATTATTTTGTGCATTCACAATGGTTTATTTAAACCAATTAATTTTTATCAAATACGCTTAAACAAAAGCACTGCTGTAACTAATAAATGATTTCGCATGTAGAGGTAACCCATACCTTTAAAACGAAACCTTTTTTATTAATATTGGTTCGAAATGAGTGCAGAAAATTAGGAGCAAATACAAAAAGACCTTACAGAAATAATATATATGATATGCGAATCCATACAAAAAAAAAAAAATAAGTACAATTTGAACGAAAACAGTACGATTTTTAAGTAGATTTAGTACAATTCATGAAATGTCATTTCTTAAACCTGGTGTGCGCCAATATGTCGTCACTGGGTTAGAGACAAGATGCCAAACTTTCACTTGGCCCCAACACGATTTGCTGAGAGTGATTCACTAGCTTGATGTTGATAAAGTACTGAGTTTGTATTTGTAAAAGTACCTACCGAGTACTCAACTACTTTGAAAGATCAAGTACAAGTATCACAATACTTGCACATCGAATTCCAAAGTATTTTCAATTACCTTTTTAACAGAAAAATAAAAGTTTTGTGATGAAATAATTTTAAAAAAATTCAGTTTGCTTGCGCTTTTAAAAAAAAAGAAATATGAGATATTTTGTGAAGAGTGTTACTTATCAAAATCTCTACAAGCTTCATACTCTATCCAGTATTTCTCCTTTTATCTTCGAGTTACTAAGGTCTGGTAATTGTACTGGCAGTTACTTTTAGATATTAGCGAAGATTACTCGTGTACCGTTTATAACTGCCAAGTCAATAGCGAGCCGAGGGCAGTAGCATTCTTTCGTCCAAGAGAAAAAGTGTACGAGTACATCCATAAGTTCCATGTTTAAACTTTTCGAAGAGAATTGTATTGACGTAGAAAATGCCCAACGGCTTTCTTCGCTCTTCTACAAGCTTAAAAGGACCAGCTTGAAATTAAGGGAAGCTATTAATATTGGGTTACTCTGTTTAGATATTACTCGAACGATTCTTGCAGGCAAACGACGTTTCTTTTCCTTGGTTTCTTTGATAATTTGACAGCCTGCTTTTTCATAAATTTGAGATGAAGTGTGATGCATAATATGATCGTGTGTATTACAATCCCCTAATGCATATATACTCGTACGTATATATTACTTCCCTGCCTGCCAGAAGGCTACGTCCAGAAGCTATTTGTTGTTATTTCACTCGCTTATTGCAGTGATGTTTTGCCACAAAATTCATTACTTCATCAAAATATATTTACGTAATCGAGGCATAAATAAAATAAATGATTTACACACGTCAATAAAATATACGATGGAATAGGCAGAATATTAACACACATTCACTCCACTGGCATATCATTAACAACCTAAATGATAGCTTAGAGACGCCGCCGGCTGCTGCTGTTGCTGCCAACTAAAGGCAATTACGACAGTAAAAATCAATAATATGAAAATGGATATGGATGTTTTTCTTTATTGACCCCAAACAATGAGTGAGCGCGCGACTATTTGGCAATCACAATAAATTGTCTCGCATTTAGCATGAAATTTGTTTTGGTCATACTCTAAATTCATCGACATACGAGCACATTCACATAAAGAAGGTAAATGATAAATACAAACGAAACACGCGCTTAACTGCCGTTCGTTTGGCCCTCTTTTCATCTGATCGATTCGGTGAAAAACGCCACAGGTCGTCGCCGCTGATAAATGATCCTTCCGACTTTGTTATGATCGTTATCGTTGTCAGTGTGTGCCGGGTTATGAGTGCGCCTGCGCGCATACAATTGAAACGCCACAGGTGATCTTTAACGGCGACCAATGAATATTCATGCAAACGAGAAAACAAGACAAATGAATCGAACAGCATAAAACATGAGGACTTGAATAAATTTCCAGTAAACGGTTCAACAAAAGCCCAGAAATAATTTAAGCAAGAAACAACCAAAATGAATGCTCAAACAAAACGAATGACTAAATATGTTTTAAACCAAACTAAGCCATTGGCATCAATAACTCGTCCATCGCTGTTAAATTGAGGAAATATGTATTTGAAAAATTTGAAGATCAACAATAAATGATGTTGAGTTTGTTGATGATTTGTAGGATGGACACGGCATACCTTTCAAGGTGAGTTTAAACGATATGAAGACTGGTGTAGTATACAGGGTGACTTTTTTTTGGAAAGCAGGTAGTTTAATCTAAAATATATTTTGCTTGCTGTGTTTTTGTTTGATATATATTTTGTTAGCATTGATTTCAGTACCACCCCAGCAAACATAGTCTCGAACGTTAGAGAAATAACTATAATATCTCTAATCGAAAATCAGGTTAGAGAACTTGCCTAGATGACGATTAGAGAACCATTAAAGAAACACTGGAATAGCGAAGATGCGTTTATTGTCACAGTTATCAGTTAGAAATTTCACATTAGAAACTAATTAGAATTTCACGTTAGAATTCGACTCGAAAACTATCCTTTTTCTCTATATCGAGGACTAAGTCCCCTTTTTGTGGAGAACGCTATAATTCGCGACAGTTTCTCAAATCGTTCTCTAATCTTCTACCTTAGAGAGTAACATTGGAATTCGGGTCGAGTTAGCTAATCCTAACGAAGGCAATACCATAGAAAACGCTTTCATCCGGTTCTTATATGTCCCCCGTTTTACCATGAAGAGTGAACTGTCAGCGGTCCCATAAATAAAAGGAACTACTTAGCTAAACCTTATGTGATTGATGGCATCACAAGCTAAAGTGATGATAATAAGATTAACAATTCAAAGATTTTTTCACGTATAAAGATTGAAACGGACAGAATAGGATCCATGCCATCAGTAGTCCATACTTATTCTACTTAATCATATCCAATCAGGACTTTCTTTTTTGTGTGGTTTAAGGGTCTATTGGCTACAAAAGAAGTCAGTACCTTCGCCTTTGAACGGTATTAACCCAGTGACTAGCCAATTATGAATTTTTCATTGCAAACTTGGTTACTTAACGTTTTTGCTTTCTGTTTCCTTTTCAAATTTGCCTGTAATTTCTAATCTGAGGCTAATTTTACACTCGAATGGATTTGAAAAAGAAATTTCAGTACAAACGAAAGAACATGAAACCTCTCAAAATCTGTCCATATTTTCATTAGTGAACTAACGTTTGTGTGTTTATATGCATGCATGTTTGTTATAATAGTTATTTCAGAGCAAATTCAAATCCGTCATTAGGGACTTAACCCAATTTTGCTTCTTCTAACGCACACACAAACACATCTCATATAAAATGTTTACTATTTTCGAGTAGCTTAGAAGGCTATAGCCACTCAAACTCATGCACACACATACACCCGCACCGCCATTAGGAACTTGTTGACAAAACAATTGCACAGCAAACTTTAATCATTTACCCCGCCCCGCATACTCCTTCCACTTTTACCACATTTTTACTTTAAATGGTGGTGTTGCACGTCCGCCTGTCTCCACTTAAGTTGGAGTTGTGCGAACCTCAGGACTGGGACTTGAAAGAAAGCGAGCTCATTTGTACAAAACGCAAACGTGTTCATTACACGCCCATTACCATTTACCGTTGTTGTTGCCTTTGCAAAGTTACACAACTCAAGTCGACTTGTACAACTCAGCGCTTTCCCCCCCTCTTCAAAACGGTTAATGAAAATCGCAAATTTCGCAAAGGGCAAATATAAACGGTATTTCAAAGGAACTGAAAACTAAAAAACCTGTTAGCTGAAAGGATTTTGCTTCCGTTTTCCATTAACCTCATTTTTTTGTGTGTCGACTATTATTTTTGCTTCGTTTTGTTTACTTCATCGTTTGTTTATTGCTTTCATTCAATTCCTGTTTTATTGTGAATTCAACTTTTTCTTCTATTGCGATAAGCTAGCTTGGTGGTTGGGGTGGTTGGTCCTAATTGTTATACCTGAGCTTCTAACTCAATTGCATTGCTTTGAAACTCCAGTGTTGCTGCTGCCGTGTTGCATGCCACAAAGATAAGATTCAAGATATTCAATGTACGAACTCAGTGTTTTTCGAAGGTAATCAGTTGCCATAAATACCAACATGCATCTTGGAAACATTTTAAATTATTTCACGTTTGTTGGTAAGCAGCTACAAAAATAACAGCAACAACATCACACCTTCGTGGAACAAATGCAGGTTGAGGGGTTTTGTGTGTTTCTCAAAAACATAAATCAAATACGCCTTGAAGTGGTTGCAACACAAAAAAAAACCTACCCAGACGTTCTAACAAGATTTATTTACTTTAAAAAAGCTAATCGACCTATTGAGATCTCTATGAAAGAAAATCAGTTAATCGATGCTGTGCTTGTAGCATGCCTTCTTACATAAAAAACGTCAAAACTAACGATGTATTAAAGGGAATAAAAAAATAAAAATAAAAAATGGTTTGAAAACAAGCAAAAAAAAAAAATAAACGCTACATGTTTACCTTTTTAATTGATTGTGGCCAACAATATCAGGACAATACACCGAAAAGCGCATGTAAGAGAAGCCAATGTTTTTGTACACCTGGGAAAATGGAATTTTCGCTGTTTCCCATTTGTATAGTTTTCGTTGAGCTTATGAAGCTTATAAAGTAAACTTTTCGGAAAGTTGCACAGTTTTAAATCGTTCCGCCATTTTGATATATGTATACGTTTCCATCTACCTTAAGAGAAATCAAGTATTCACTGGCCATAGTCTCCACCTCCGGAGAAAGCCTTTTTTAAAATACTAAAAGAAGTAGAAGTGCATTTCACAAGTCTTCATTTAATTCCTTTTCAATCGCAGGATTATTAACAAACTTTATTCATAAAAAAACTGTTAAGATTCGTTAAACCTAGTGTCTAAGCTTTAGAGAAGGCGAGATGTTTTTTAATTTATTATTATTTTTTTATTTTATTTTATTATTTGGCTCAGGTATATGTATTATGTATTTGTTGGTGGCGAGCACTGTTGGCTCTGAGGCATGGCGCGAGATTGGCTTCCTCATTTTCGTTGTGAAAAACCACACTTTTGGCTCAGGCCTAGGCGACCGTATTGCTCAAAAGGTATTTTTTAAGTCATTTGGCTTGTTGCGCAAATGTTAAAAACATTTTGTTCTTTAGAGAACGGGAGGTGCGGGACACCTGTGACACCCTAAATGTATTGGTTGGTGGCGAGCACTGTTGGCTCTGGGGCATGGCGCGATTGGTTTCCTCATTTTCGCTTGGAAAAACCACACTTTGGCTTTCGAAAACATAAACTATATCTTCGAAATATTTCATAAGCTGATTGCGAATTAAAACAGCTTGCAATGCTAATGAAATAAACGAACGAAATAACCGTAGCTTATGTATGTATGTCGCTTAAACACCTAGTAATAAGTAAAAATTATATTTTTCAGAGTACAAAGTATCTAGATTTTTAAAAATCTTTTTAAATATTTTCAACGGAATTTATTTGTGGTAAGATATTATGATACATCCGATACTTTTACAAAGATACTTAGAATAGATTTCCCTCAGTGTATTTATTAAGGTACTAAATATATGTTGTGACTTTTGTTTCTTCGTGATTTTCGTTTGGTGTTTTATTTTATCGATTGTTTTCTCTTATTGGAACACAGACCAAAACAACTAAATGTTTGCTGAGCTACTGACTTGAAAAAAACGCTCCAATACCTCCATACGCCTTCTCCCATATGAGTGTATATGTATGTATATGTTCGTATCTTCTGGCAAGCTCAAACTTTAAACTCTTTCAAATCGTCACATTTTAAACAACGCAAAGTTGGAGCTGGAGATTTGCTTAGTAGTGTCTTCACGTGTCCTTTTAACCAGTATTAGGCTCGCAACCAGCACCACAAGCCCAATAACTATATACATACATACATACATACTACGTTGTTGGGTTTGCTGTTCATGCTGCACACGAAAAACGAGTTTTTTGTTTTTGTTTATTGTGATTATGAGATTTTTATCAAATTCTTTTTGAGACAGGATTTCTTAAGTTCTTAACGTTCAAAGCCACATCCAAAAAGATCTTTTTACTGGTCATCGATAAAACTCTTGTGTTTGTTGTTGTAATTTTGTTCAACTATTTTTGTCAATGCGACACCATTTCTGTGGAAGCAGCACGACATCAACCTTCTGTCATACCCCGCAACATTTTGTTTTACACTTGTGTGTGTGTGTTGGTGTATGGCTCACCAGGCCGCCACATCTTATCTCGTCTTATTGATTAAGTATTTACCTGCAGCTGAAACGCTTTGAGAAAAGGCAAGAAAAGCAACGGCGCGCCGGCTGGAAACCCAATCGCCATCCCGTCATTTTCGGTGTCGAAACGAACTAAAGACCGTAACCAAACAGCTAACAAACGTACAAACTTGCATGCTCACAAGACCTCTCACATGTTATTCCCGTATCGGTTTCTCCTGTTCGAGGCGATTGTCTTGACAATGAAATGGTGTTTTGATTCGTGTTTTGTTTTCGTTATTTTCCCCATTCTATGTTGTTGGTTTTATTTTTTCTATATGTCCGTTATTGGTAGCAAAGGTTTAAATTTCTTATTTTGTTGTTATCGTATTTATCGTGTAGGTTGGTAGCACTGCTTGTTTATACGATGATAAATTGATAAGGTAATCTATTCATGGAATGTGTGTGTGTGTCAGGGTAGAATGTTTCAATGTAATCGGTAGATAAAACCAATTATGTAAATTTGAAGATATTCAGTTTTTGAATTGGTAAAAACTGATTTTCTTAGATAAGGAAAAAAGACGTACGTAGATTCATATATCCACGTGCACACAGAGCCATGCCCCATACTGACTTTATTCAATTCACAGCAAATGGAAAAGTTATGCTTATTTAGTAGTGAGTCTCCGTTTTGTTTGGGATGACTTAACTCTTCGAAACAAATGCTCTTTCGACGAAGAAAAGTAAGTAGTAATATATAACAGAAGAAACAACACTAATTTGGAAATTTCAAGAAAAAGTAGAGCCACAGCCACAAAAAGGTGTTTATTATATGTAAATAATTTTGAAGATCTCTTTTGTGTGGATCAATGCGATTGTTTGGTCTTATCAGTCTTTCACTATGAAGACCAGTTAGTCTTCCACGAGAACAACGACGGCAAATAATTGAGTTAAATTTCGCCTGTTTATCGCAACCGCATAACTAATCAAGAATGTGAAAATGGATCAAACTCAAAATACCTCAAGGTTCTGACCACCTTCAGAATAATTTTATTTTCACAAACTCTTTCTGCTTATGCCTATTTGCCGCAATATTACTATTCAAGCTTAAGCCTCATCGTCGGTTAGTTTGACAGCTAATCGTCTTCAGGGCTACAAAGTGTACATATGTATATCATCATGACATAGAGGAATACTCTATAGGAATACATGATTTATTTGATACACTCTGTCCAACTATGGTTTGGATATATAGTAGGAATAGTCTGGTCTACTTAGGTCAGGGAATATTTAAAAGTTGTTATCATTTTATTCAGAGTTTTCTGTTATTTTGTATAACGGCCCGACCGAAAAGAGAATTTGCCCAGAATGTTCAACGACCGAAAGCTGGTGTTATGGATAAGATTCAGTTTTTTCCTGGTTTGATAGTGCTAACAACTGGACCACAGCAATAACAATCTGAGATTTAAAATAATGCATTCTTTTGCGAGTAATTATTCAAGTCGTGACTTCAAAAAGACTTCAGACTCAATTTTTTCATCCTTTAGTCAAAAAGCGAGTCAATGAGTGCATTCGAAATTTGAAGTTATTGAATAAGACTTCAACTGATTGCATTCGCATATGAATGCATTCTTTTACAACCCTGATAACAATATAGATAATTTCAAACAACTAAAGCTACAATAAAATTTTTAATAAAAATTACAACAGCAAAAATCTCTTTACTTATTAAATTACGTAATATTCAAAAATTCTGCATTTGCAACGCCCCCGTCAAAGTTTTACTATATTGATAAATTAAATCAAAGGGAATTAAAAATTTAGTTGTTTATACCAAAGGCGGAAACACAAGAAATATTGTATATCCTAAACCACTGCAATAAATGGAATGTTAAAAATCAATAGAAAACTATTTGAAAATTTATTTCTAGGGAAGTCACTGGTCAGGCAGAACCACGTCTGCCGGGTCTTCTAGTAAGTAAATATAAATATATGGGCACCTTCTTACTAAACTCTTGCCACTCTGTTTAGACTTTGTCTGCTTCAATAACACAGTGTTACAAAAAAGAAAAAAATTAAAAACCCTGGGAAGTGATACCATTTTTCTTGTAGATCTTGAAATTCTAAGAACTACTGCATATACGATTTTTCGCGTACAGCTCCAAATCGTGAGTTACGGGTAAAAAACCGGTTTTTTTTACCTTTTGACACTTTTGAGCTCATAACTAGTTTGACTGTTAACTGATTCGGATTTTCTCTCCAGATCTTATAAGAAGAGATTTTGACCTTTCCAATGATATATATAATGACTGGGAAAACATAAGCCAACTGTCAGAATTTCTCCAACCAACAAATATTTTTTAACCTTTTTTCGGGTTTCGTCAACTTTGGTGCTGTCTGTATGCACTAAATTATATAAAGAATATACCAACCGTGAACTACATCTAAAGTGGAATTTAATTGTGAGTGTAATGAGTGTTAATTTTTTTATATATGTACGTTGAAAACTGCCTTAGGTATTTAAATTTTCTTGAAAGTAAAGTGAAAAAAGTACTTTTATTTT
The DNA here is from genome assembly GCA_951509765.1 of Sphenella marginata. Taxonomy (NCBI): domain Eukaryota; kingdom Metazoa; phylum Arthropoda; class Insecta; order Diptera; family Tephritidae; genus Sphenella; species Sphenella marginata. Next base: position 87,404,215 of record OX608080.1, on the reverse strand, counting down.
TTCAAAATTACTCAGAAATATTTACTTGGCCTTTTGTTGTCTCAGTTTACAAACACACTTTGCAGACTAATATGGCTTTAACTTATGTAAGTACCATTCGATTTTAAACCTTTTGCCAGTATTCCCGAGATTGAGTGAGGCTAAAATAAAAGCAGGTAATAATTTGTGCGTCCCAACATCTTGCCTTTTTAAAAGCATTTATCCCTTTTTATTCATTAAAGGCGTCTTCATTGGACCACAAATTTCAAAAGTTATGAAGGATCTAGAGTTTATGAACAAGCTAAGCTCAGTCGAAAAACGTGCTTGGAAGAGTTTTAAAGAATTATGCAGCAATTTTTTGGGAAATCATAGAAGCGAAAACTATGAAGAAATAGTTAAAGAATTTTTGGATGCGTATGCTGAAATGGGTTGCAACATGTCCATAAAGGTTCATTTTCTGCATTCGCATTTGAACTTTTTCCCAGAAAATCTAGGTCAGTTCAGTGATGAACAGGGTGAACACTTCCATCAAGAAATTGCTCTGAGGGGAACACGATTTGAAGGAAAAAATAAAATAAACTTGGTTTCAGAATATTGCTGGTCATTGCTGCGAGAAACTGGTGACGTCGATATAAGAAAAAAACGTTCAAGAAAACATTTTACTGCTTCAGATCCATACATTTTTCTACGACACTTTAATGTGTGTTAGTTATACCCAAACTTGCGGAGCAGTAAAGAAAAACATAAAACAAAAATTAAAAAATGTTGTTTGTTGGGTAAATGCTTACTTATGTCCAAAGAAATGCTAATTAATGCATACGTAATTTTAAAGGATGAAGTATTGTCTATCCAAAACTGGCAAAAGGTTTAAAATCGAATGGTACTTACATAAGTTAAAGCCATATTAGTCTGCAAAGTGTGTTTGTAAACTGAGACAACAAAAGGCCAAGTAAATATTTCTGAGTAATTTTAAAAAAATAAAAGTACTTTTTTTCACTTTACTTTCAAGAAAATTTAAATACCTAAGGCAGTTTTCAACGTATATAAAAAAATTAACACTCATTACACTCACAATTAAATTCCACTTTAGATGTAGTTCACGGTTGGTATAGTCTTTATATAATTTAGTGCATACAGACAGCACCAAAGTTGACGAAACCCGAAATAAGGTTAAAAAATATTTGTTGGTTGGAGAAATTCTGACAGTTGGCTTATGTTTTCCCAGTCATTATATATATCATTGGAAAGGTCAAAATCTCTTCTTATAAGATCTGGAGAGAAAATCCGAATCAGTTAACAGTCAAACTAGTTATGAGCTCAAAAGTGTCAAAAGGTAAAAAAAACCGGTTTTTTACCCGTAACTCACGATTTGGAGCTGTACGCGAAAAATCGTATATGCAGTAGTTCTTAGAATTTCAAGACCTACAAGAAAAATGGTATCACTTCCCAGGGTTTTTTTTCGTGTCACACAGTGTAATCAAGAGAACCGATTGAAAAATTTATAATTACCAACGCTCATGATTTTTTATGAAGTTTTTAGTTTGCTTTACCCTCTTGTTCGCTGCCTATTTGACAAATTAAGCGTCTGCTGTGACAGTTTGGACGCCCCGCTATTCATACAGTTGGCACTGCCACTCGATTATAAAAATTTGCCGTATACCCAAATATACGGAGATACTCTTTACATACATATATGAAGAATCCTAAATGTTGAAAATGAATTCTGTAGGAATGGGAAAGTATTCATTTAAAAAATCGCAGCTATTTTCAGCATTTTTCATTTGCTTCAATTTCCGATTCATTACCACACCACAGAGCACAACGGCATTCATACATACATATATCTTTAGGTGAATATTTATGCTCGTAAAAATATTAAGTATTTATGTATGAATTATAAAATATGATAAACTGTTTATATTTTACTGCCCCTTCCCCACCCTTGACATCATCACCAATAACACCAATTTCTGTGGTTGCCGAGCTTCAGTTCCGTTTCTACTTGTGCGAGTTGCACAAACGTATTTTGTTTCTTCCCGTTCGCTTTTACGTGGTCGATTAAAGTGGCGGGGAGTAAAATATAAATGTCTACATTCCCTTCTTGTTTATTTGCGTCCCACTTAATTGCATGGGCTGTGGATACTCTGACCACTTTTGCGGCCAACCTAACATTTAACCGAAAGTCAAATTCATTTCGTCTGTAATGGCTGTTCTCACATTTTGTTTTGCTACTTAAAAAAAAAAAAACAGATCATAAGTATTATGAATATCAAAGAAATAAGTAGGCAACATAAATAATCAAAACAGCTGTTTCGTTATTGACGCCTTCAAAGCGACAATCAAGCGGTAGCGGCGCCAAGGGTACGAAATTAAATAGCAACAACAGTGAAATATGAAAATTGTGATTTTGGGCAGCGTTTGCAAGGAGCTGTTTTTTTTTAATGTTCTCTCAAGATCTTTTACATTTTCTTTTTTTAAGTATGTACTAAAATATGATATGGGTGAGGGGGCAATACTCCACCGTTTCGTAGAAGCCAACATTTGTTTGTAATTAATGACTAAAATCATTAGCTCCATGAACGCTTCATAGAGCAGAATAAATATGTGTTTTGATTACTTGGCTGTTAGGTTGGGCAAACAAACAAAAACCATTTTTAGGTAATACAGATAATATTTCTAGGGAATAACGAAAACTCCATAAAAGCGCCAGACTTACAAATGAATTTCAGGGGGTGTATAATTGCTAATTTTGATTTTTTAAGACTGATCTTGGTATTGCTTTTAAGCTGATTGTTTTGAACTTTTTTTATTGTTAAATGTTATGAATTTTTTTTTAAATGTTTAATACATATGTATGCTTACATAGTATGTGCTTGCCTTTATTGCTTGGCACTTTTAAAACATAAACGAGATCAGATATTCTGAATAAATTAAAGTATTTTCTTTGGCCTAGTCTATTTATCTGGTTTATATTACTTATAGTTCAGATATTAAGAGCAACATGGAGTAAAAGTCCTTGGGCGCATATTGATTTAGAACTTGAGAGTCAAAGTATTTACGACATCCTAATCAAATATAGAATAATTAATCCTCGATGAGTGGAAAATCGTTTTATCGGGATTTCAATAATCATATTAATATATCCTGAGCCGTAACAAAATAAAAAACAAAATCAATAACAGAGAAAAAGGGTCATCAGTGGGTAGTAGAATATAACATTTTAGAACTCTTCTTTGTATTGGTATTTATTTGCGAAATAGTAAAATAGACATGATCGCAGCTTACGTAATTAATTTTCCATACAAAGATATTTTTGCTTTAGAAACTATTCTCCAAATCTCTCAAACAGATTCTGCGTGCCATTTCACGATTTAGTCAACAGTTCAACAGCGATTTCTCATAGACTTCTACCCATAGGCCATTGCAACATGCAATTAAAGCAAATTACCAAGGTTCAAGATTTTTGACATCGTGATGCTGCTTCATCACCCCCACCAACAACATAAAGGCAAGTAAAGTGGTTAGGTAGCTAAGTAACTGTCAAGTTACTCTTAAAATCATGTTGCAATAGAAGAGGGCGATTGCCGCATGTCAAGCCGCACATAGGAGCTTGCAGCGCGTGCAACTAAAGTGGATTAGAGTGAAGTTTTTAGTGTTTTCTTTTCGCAGAGATTCATGGCGACGTTGAAAACAAAAACACAAAACAAAGGCAATAATGAAACAAAGAAAAAAATAATAATTTCAAGTCGAAAAAAATGAGCTCAAAGTCGTCCGAAGTGCAACAAGAAGAACGTAAACATATTTACAACCACGATTTCTACCGCCGAGTCGGCTTGCAAAAAGCGTGCAACTTGGCTCCTCTTCGCCTCACCACAGCCATGAATCAACGTGCTTCACCCTTTAATAGCACAAGAACAACAAAACCCGGGGACACCATGCCGAAGCCAATGAATGAGACGCCATGGGGAAGTCCAGCGTTTGAGCAAGTCGTTGAGTCATGCGCTGTTTTGTTGTTATTTTTGTTGTTCAGCTTTATTTTTGCATATTTCAATGCAGTTTTTGATGCCAATGTTGATGTTGCTGTGTATCGCAAGCTGCCGGCAAACAGAGTCGGCGATGACAAGCGAATTTTTACTTCAAACACACTAATTTTCTGCCTCTTACACTTGGCTCTTAATTCTTGTGGAATTCACAAAATCTGCCAGTGCGGACTTACCAAAGAACTAATAGAGCTCAAAAACATGACAAAGCAACGGATTTAATGAAGTGTGGGATGAGTTGAAAGGCGGGCGTTGCATTTTAGCTACGACTAGCACTTAGTGGATTGTCACCAACACATTCGGCAGCGTTTCAGCGGCGCTTTGGTTGGCTGTGTAAGGCGGCTTTGTATTCATCCATATTAGTTCTATCCATAAGAAGATTCGCTTAATGCCAAATTGCCACTAACGTCAGTTCTTTGTGCTACTTAATTTTTTTTTTTTTTCACAGCGACTTTAGAAATTTTCAAGTAGCATACGCACTTATGCGTCTTCCTAAAAATCAGGGGTTTGCGGAAGGAGGTGGTAGTTGGTGCATCGCACTTTCCCCAAAGGATGAAGGATAACAAAGCTAAAATGTATTGCAGCGCAAGGTATGAGAAAGATGAGGTGGTAAACTCAGCAGCAAACTCATCTCTCACATATTAACATTTTGCTTAACAGTTCAAAGGGAGGTCGAGGAGGTATTCGAGTTGCATTGTGTGTAGGCAAGCGAGACGGCAGTTGAGATGCTTGGGAACTAAAACAAATATGAGAGGAAAAAGCTACTGAACTGAGTGTCTAAATGCCGGTACAGTTAGTGGCCTGCCCACACCTCTGACTGGCGTGCACTGCTTCGACTCAACCTTTGCTTTGCTTGCACTTTTGTCACCTTTGAAGTCCTCATTGCAAACACGAACCAAGGAAAGTAAATGTTGCAGCACGGCTGTTTTTGTCATGTAAACGAAATTTTTGAAAGCGAAAAATAAAATAAAAAAAATAAACGAAGAAAAGAAATGAAAGTACTTGAGCGTGTTCTTTGTTGACTTAAGTATCTGCATCCTGGCACACTCAAGTGTGAAGCGCACTGACGCTATGCTACACACACACATACATATGTGCACTAAATTTCCTATGTACTTGCACACCTACATACATGTGGGAATACATGCGTGCATACATATGTACATACATCCATACATATAAGTAGGTAAAGCAATACTTGCTAAAGATCCTCAAAGATATATGAAAAAGCTTTATTAATTCTCGCGTCCCAGCTTGCTTAAGTACTTATATCAAACCCTTTAATACGTTCATACTAAAGATGCTATCTGATTTTACCATCTCGAGATTATGTAGTTTCGGGATTTGATCATTTTTATTCTCCAACAGTTAAGACTGGAAAAAGTGAAGAAATTGTAAAAATCTAAACTTAAAATACTTAAATAACAAATTTGTTAACAGGATAGTTATTTATGCGATAACGGCATTTCTATAAGATGTAAGATCCGTGTTGACAAGTGTTCCCTCTAGAGATACATGTTCCAGGGCCATCCAATTCTACTTGTCCCTGTTCAACACAAGATTTTCTTCTGCGTTTCAGTTTCTTCATATATCTTTATAGATCGCTTTATTTTTCATTATGTTGCATTGACATACATAGCTCACCAGGAAATTACTTAAGAATTGGTTGACGGATTATAAGCATCGGTCCGTATGCTAACCCCTAAACTACTACTAAATCATAACGTTCAAATCTTCCGCGACGTTTTTATATTTTTCCTGGGTACGACGTTTCTAATCTTTATGTTGTCTATTTACCACACATTTCCTCAAACGCAGGCCAGACGATCGACGTTATCATGAACTTTATAGGACTGCCCATACACAAATGTTTCTCTGGAAATTACCGAATGAGCCCAACACTTTTCTAACCTACTGTTTTTAGGATAAATTTCTAGTCATCTCATGTGCTAGGGAGGGACCGGGTCAGTTCTTAGAAAAGGGTTAAATCAATGAATCATCCTCGGTATAACATAAATTTCAATATTTTACTAATTAAGTGTCATATAAATGATCTGTAAACTCATGAAACGTAGTACTTTGCTTTTACTGGTTATTGAAAAATTTAGTTATCCATAATTTATTTCTAGTCTGAACAAATATCGTCCATACTATAGGACGGTTCCCGTGGCACTTGACCTATCAAGAGCCTTTGACACGGTCAACCATGCCGCACTCCTCAGAGACACCGCTCAAACTACCTTAACGGTCGGCAAGCGTCAGTTAAGTTTAGGAATAAGAGATCGAAATCGGGAAGAATCAAACAAGGGGTGCAGCAAGGTGGTGTTCTTTTCCTCCTTTTGTTTAATTTCTATATTTCGAGTCTTCTTCTCCCACCCGAGAGAGTCTCCATCCTTTCTTACGCTGACGATTGCACGATAATGGCGTCGGGTGAAGGCCCTTCCATAAACGAACTTTGTACTAGACTATCGTTTACCTCCGAGACCTTTCCAGCTTCTCCCCGAGTGACATCTGAGCCTATCTCTGCTTAAATCAAATGGGCAGATGTGGCAAGAGTTAAACGTCCATATAAGGCTATTGCCCGACCGATTATTGATTGTGCTGCGCCCATATGGTCATGACATCAACTGCAGGAAACTGCAAGTCTGCCAAAATACCGCTTTCAGAACTGACAAGGGGTGCCTGCTTATGTCATCCTACTTTCACCTCCCTCAAGAGACTAATACACTCAACTTTCGAGAGCACGCGGAACTCTTAAGTACCATAAGCCTAGGCATCCACATCGACAACTATTGGATGCAGCCCCGCGACATAAGGAAACCTCTCCGAAAGCTGTATGATGAGATACGGCACCATATGTCCTTGCCGTTTGGTTTGCGTAACTATAGGCGGGCTCCACACTGAGTCGGTAGCTAAATCCCTCAGATCTCAGCCTTTCGAGGGAGACTAGAGTCATTCTAGCATCACTTCATTCTGGATATTGTAATAGGTTAAACTCTTACTTATCTAAACTGAACCGCACCATACTGAACACTTGCCCTGCATGTGGTATGTCGCTTCTCTTTACCTACTCAATCGAACCTACTCTTCTAATACCAATATCACTCTGGTCCATCCCTGTCGAAACTGCGCGTTTTCTTGGACTACCGTTAGAAGATCCTGATCACAATTTAGAGTAATCTTGCCCACTGTTAAAAACAACAGCAACAACAACACCAGCTTCAGCTTTGATACTGTACAGTATGCAAGTTTTCAGACTCTAGGTGGGCTTGTAACTACATCCGAACCATCTTTACATTTTCAGTCAGAGAGATCTGCGCATATAAATTTTTATGAGGAACCAATGTCAGTGAACTTTCTCTCGGAGTCTCCTACTTGGATATTTCCTACTTTTTTCCTAGCTTAGTTTTGTTTAGATAGTAAGAGCATTTACGTTTAGATCGAGCATGTTGCAACAGAGAATGCTGTTTTTTAAGTTCGTAAGTAATCGGAATGAATGGTTCGCTGAGCCATCATCATCTGTGTATGACAAGAATTGTGCTGCAGCACGACTTTTCTTATTTGATATTTTTTTGCAAATGCCACACATGAAATATCCACGGGGAGCCAAACATAAAAATAAAATAACTTCGCTTGCTCGTTAACAGATGACTTAAAGAAAATGCAACAACTTTCACATGAACCCCAACTCATTCGACACGACATTGAATTACGGAATTGAAAGTTTAAGATGCGCACATTGTGCGGACTTCTAACTGCTGGAAATATACTTGGTATGATGTTGTGGTGGCAAAGGTCACCCAAAGCAAAAGTCAAGAGGAAAAACGTGCAACATGGGCTGCACACCCCAAATAGCCTGCAATAAAAACTTTGCCATGTCACGAAGCAATGCGTTGACAGCCCAAAGTACATAGCCGCATATTTGACATCATAAAACGGTAACAAATACAACTACAAACAATACCCAGAGCGTAGAAAGTTGTAGGCGAAGGGAAACAACCAATAATTCAAGCATTTTATTGCTTTCGAGGTTTAAGCCTCGCGGTCGTTTTTGAGGTCAATTTGAGATCAATCCAAATGCAGCCTCATTGAACGCCGCCGGAATCATTGCAATGCGCCCAACGGTGCCAGTATGGCTAGGTGAATACTGCGCCTCTGTGTATGTATGAATGGGTGTACAGCTCACATATTTCTGCCTGTTTGAAGAATTTAATGTTCGCTCATTGGGGGCTCGCGCTGATGGGTGGCTGGTATTTCGAAAGGAAATAGCTATCGGCAGCAAATCATTTTCATACTCATTCGAGCTGCATCCGCACTCAAAACAACGGGGGTTTCATCTTTTTTTCGCATTAGATACGACATTGTTAGATTACAACAACACTGAATTCAGTGAAATAAATGTTTATTATGTTGACATAATTTTGGGAAGTAGAAACAATTAGTTGACTTGAAAAATTGGTCAAATCTCGATCAAGAGAAGGCAAGAAGTTAAAGTAAATACATACATGTACATACATTAGAGTGGGTAAATTTTTTTCTTGACAAAGCGATTATCAAAATCGTAAACTACGATGAATTCTAAGAAAATTTGCCAAGAAATCATGGGTCTAAAATCAAAAGGAAGATTCCGGTTTTTAACGAGAAACTTTCGTATATTATCAAAAAAACAAAAAAAAAAAAGTTTCTCGTTAAAAACCGGAAGCTTCCTTTTGATTTTAGACCCATGATTTCTTGGGCAAATTTTCTTAGAATTCATCTTAGTTTACGATTTTGATAACCGCTTGGTGCATTTCTTTTGCTCCATACAAATTGACCCACCCTAACATACATACCATTGTGGGAACTCAAGGATTTGCAATAAAACACTGAACTTGCTACTTTTCATTTCCTTAAAACTTTTACTTTAAAAACAGATCAACGGGAACAGTTCATCCCTTGATCCTCAGGGCAGTAGATAAATACTTCAAACATTTGCTAACTAAGGAGGGAAAGCTAACAGTTCGGAGTTCAGAATCCAGCTTTTAATAACCCTTACCTATGGAGAGCATTTTTGGACTCAAATGAATATCAGCTATAATGTTCAAGTATTGCATCCACGCCATGAACTCTAGACTTGCCTCTTTCTTAGTCAGAGAAACTATTAGTATGAATTAACTACTTATATCGAAGTATAAGGGACGCCAGCTAGTGGAACCAGTGTCAGAATCGAAAACGAAAGACAAAGCGGGATACAATGAGAACAAGCTCTGAGATACTGATGATAGGAAGTTAAGATCTAGAACACACTGGCATTTTAACGTGAATTGAGTTTTCATTAGTTCATTTACAATTCTCGATTCGATTATTTTATTTTTTGTCGACTTGAGGAAATGCGTATTAAATGTTGGGGTAAAAATGTCTATGTTAGAGGCTGGCTTGTGGGTATTATTTAGTAGTTATTGACTTCAAACATAGTTCTTTCTAATACTAAGTTCAAGGAGATTTTCAATTCATCCGCACCCACTAAATATATTTAAATCTCAAACAATAAATGGTGTATCATAATTTGGAAAGAACCTCTCATTTTCTGTGCTACACAAAGAAAATTTAAATTATTCAAATCTGACACTGTCACAACCACAGCTCGAGCTATTCGCGTAACGTTTTGGAGTGGCTGCGCTAGTATTTCTAATTTAAAAAAAAAAAAATTCTCTCAAAGCCTTGCAAGTAACAACACCAACAATACAAAAAACCAAAGATGTCAGCAAAATTTCGCAGCTAAATGTGAAAAGCAAAAAATTTCCTCAAAATACCGTTGTGATATTTTATGGTCGACAAGAATCACGGGTGACACGGTTAAGTGTGTCACGAAGTATTTGTTTTTCTTCGTTTTGCATATGAGGCCATTCCACATTGCGTGTGCTCACATGTCGTCCTCTTGCAGGCTTTGTGTACTCGGGCGTATGTGGCATATTTTGACAGATCGTTTGTCATTCCACTTTCAGGCAAGCTGAAGGGGCAAACCAAGGAACGCTCAGATGTGTACTTTAGCAGCGCCTATGTAGTTACCTTTTTTTTGTAAATATTCATTGCGACACACATGCTGGAACAATTATACATGCCCTGTAGGAAAATAATTTGATTTGGTTTTTATAATATGATTGAAATATGCGACCAAAAAATTTGGTTTATAACGCTGCCGATGTCAATATCAATAGTGCTGCTCACTTGCCAGTAACATGAATGAACAGAAATAAAAAATATATTTTCATTTTTTTCGGATGCTTAGTCTAGCATCGATTATTAAACTTTTAGCAACTGTCGCTCAACGTTTTCTTTCTTCTGTACTTAGAACATATCTCGCCGAAAATATACCTTTTACTACTGGCGAGAAAAAATAAAAGCCCCGATTTGTCAGTAATTATCGGAGTTTTTTCAAAGAAGTCGGAAAAATTAATTTTGGTCATCATTTAGAGCTTGGAAGTGCTGTGATGACAGACAAGTTAATAGCTTTCTTCAGGAACACAACCAAAGGAATTTCAGAAAATTAAAAAAGCTTTATTTTCGGTTCATGGTTTTATCTAACTGCCCCTTAATTGTCTTTGGTTTTTGTAATAACTATCTTACAGTTCCTTTGTGAGATCGGAAGATTGTTATGTCGAAGGGCGCAGGAGTCTATTACCTAGCAAAAGTAGCTTAGCTAGTGAGTAGACTATCCGTAGAATTCCTGAAATATTAAAAACGTACAAATTAGTGTGACGAGCGATTGACGCTGGATTTAAAATAGTGCTATGTAACTATAGTCTTTAAACTGGTTTTACATAATAACTAAAATAATAATTGAAAATGAAACAACTTGATAACTCGTAAAATATATTATTCATTCATGATGTTTCTGGAAATGTGTAGCTTAGTCTCTCGAAAACTGTCACTAATACACAAACTTATGTATTTCTATGAGCTAAAACTTTCCCTAGCGGGTAGTACGTATTGTATCGTATTTATACTATACATACATAAGTGTGCATTCAACTCGATAAGAGGTACTCACATTTTCCTTCGGTTGTACGAGACTACCACCATCCAGCAATGCCTACACCTCCTACGATGGTTTTTACCCTGCCATACTAGCATGCTGTGCGACCAAAATCTCCTACCTAGAACGGTCTTCTCAAGGATGCAATAAATTTGTTTGTTTTCCATGAAATTTGTTTGTGTTTATTATTTCCTTTGGTTTTGTTATTGCTTGTGCTTATTTTTTTTTATTCAAAATTAATTGGGAAAATATTTTGTCAAATATTTATTGCTTTTGGTGTCGTGTTTGTTCTCCCCTTCCCTTATCTACTTCTTTTACTTCCCGTGAAGACACTTTGCACAATCTTAGTTGTGCGACTTCGAGAAAATATTAAATCTCAAGTACTCGTAGTTAAGTGGCAAGAATTTGTGTGGCACACATCCGCTAGTATTTAGATGCGGCACTCATACAAGTTCGTTTGCGTTTGTACCTAAACCACCGTAGGCTAATATTTTTTTATTAAAAATAAATGATCTCAGCGCTTGGATCTCGTTCAGTGACGACCAATCACTAGGTGATTATAATTTCATATTGCTAGTAATGAATTAAGTCAGACTCTAAGTAGTTGAGCTGTATGACAGAGTAAGGTAAATGTCCATAATTTCGTGGTACTAAGGAATTTTCTGACTTTCTACCTCTCTTGCGTAAAAACGGATGAAGGAAAACTAAAAAAGTAAATTTTTCCCATTGAGTTGATCTATTAAGATAGCTTTCCATTTAATTTCAAACAAAACTAACAAATGTTTTATTTTATATAAATAAAAATGTGTGAGTACCTCAAATGTCCCTAATTTCGTGGCAAAAATTTTCTGATGTACCTAACTTCGTGGTAAAGTGTCCCTAATTTCGTGGTATTTGGTTAAACTCTAATTTTATGGAAAATGAAAGTTATTTTAAACGCAAATTCCTAAAATTTATTAATTAAAATTTATGTTCAAAAATTTCAAATTTTAAATAATTTTTTTATTGTTATTGTATTTATGAAAAGAAAGCGTTTTAAGACCAAGTAAGTATTAATTTGTTTAGTACTTAGTAATCAATTGATTAGACGGATTTTTTAATTGTTAATGATTACTTCAATTGGTTTTTGAGAAAAGGCAATTAGTAATTGATTGCGATTGAAAAAATAAAAAAAAAACCAATAAAAAAAAATTTATTTAACTGATGTAATTTGTTACTTTTCTCAAAATTTCTTTTATTTATTATTACTAAAAATGTTTTTTTTTTAATTTTTGTGTTTTTTTGGTCTTTTAAGTTTTTTTATTTTTAAACAAAATAAATAATTAAAAAAAAATAGTTTTAAAACAAAAATAAACAATAAAAAAAATTAGTTCAATAATTGATGTAGCTTATTATTTTTTATTATTTCAAAAAATGTTTTTTTTTTAATTTTTTTGGTATATTTTTAATTTATTTGTATTTTTTTAATTTTTATTTTTTTTAAATTTAATTTGGTTTTTTATTCTTTTTTTTAATTTTTTGGTTTCTTGTTAACAATGTATCTAAATGCGCAGTATACCACGAAATTAGGGGCATGCGATAAAATTGATGTAGGTAATTTCGTGGTATCGCTTTAAGCGGTAATATGAGTTTTATGTTTAAATTTTTTTGTTTATTATCGCTATTCATTCATAACAAAAGCAAAAAAGTATAAATCTTGACATATTTTTTTAAATTAAATCAAAATTTATTGAATAAACAAAAGTTCTATAATGCCATTATTTCGTTAAAATGTTGTGCTTCGCAGAGCTTTTCGATTAAAATATTGACGAATGGGTTAATAAAAGTGTACCACGAAATTACGTCAAAATCTTCCTCAGGGGTCTATTTAATAATTAAAATACTTAAAATAATAGGGTATCCTATGAAATGTGAAAGAAAATAAGGAAAACATAAAGTATTATATTCCCCTAATTTCGTGGGTACCACGAAATTAGGTACATCACAAAAAACATGTGTCCCTAAATTCGTGGTATTTAAATATTAAATAAAATGTAAATGAAAAGTTATTGAAATAAGTTTTGCAGTACTAAAAACGTTTAAGAAATGTTAAATAAAACCAAAAAAATTATCATCAAAAAAAATAATTTAAAGATACAATTTTTACAGGCTTAACAAAATCTACTGGTCTCCTTAACAGTTTCCTTAAGAGGCCTCCCTACAAAGGGCTCATTTTATGAGCTTCCAACTTTATAATGCTTGTTATTTAATAGGTTTAATTTTAAAAAATTTGCAAAATATCCATTATTACACCCGAAAAGTTAATCTTTATTATGAAATTTTCAGTTTTAAAAAAAACTCGCCAAATTCCTTGTTTGAAAGAAAATATCGAAATACCACGAAATAACGTACTACCACGAAATTATGGACATTTACCTTAGTATTCAGGCTAGTACACAACTAGCAGGTTTGACTGCAGGAGTGGCATAGAAATGTGCATGGAGCCACTTCCATAATCGAATTCATGGAATGTAACTGCAAATGTTAGTGAGGATAGATTTATTGGCATATCCTGTTGATTTACTAATTGCAGCAAGTTGTTTTTGTACTGCAATGACAAACAAATATTTATTTTGGCTTTTTGTTTTCCAATTGATTTTGTTGACGTTGGCTCTTGCTTTCTAGTGTTATGATTGCTTTTGAAATTTATTGCTTGAGATTTGGGTTTTGAATTGCTGCTGGTACTTTGGATTTGTTAAATGCTATCAATTTCTTTGTATCAAGTGCTAATAGAACAAGCATTCTGTTATCTAAATTGATAGATTTTCATTTGGATCGTTAGATACTTCTTTATCTAAACTTTGTCAATTCCATTCAATATCCAAAATGGTTATGCAGCTCATAGATGATATTTGGCATGGAAAATTGCCTCTGTCAATGATTACTAGCCGTACATTCGAGCAGGCATGATGAGATACTTAGGGGGCTCGTAGCCGAAAATCCCGCCCGGCTTCAAACCTGTTATAGTACACAGTAGCCTCATTTATTTTTCACGTTTGCATGGGTCAAGAGGGTTGCACTACTCGTATTTGGAAACCGGCTTGTTGGGAAGTGCTATTAGCAGTAGCAGCCAAAGCGCTTCAACATTGCAATGCAGAAACTTTTTGACTTAAAATTACTGCATTTGAAACTTCCTAAGATTGAACAAAGTTTTAAGCTAAACACAACACTTTCACTTGATATAAAGAAAAACGCAGCTCGTCAAGAATAATTTGAAATAAAAACTGAAACTTCAGTTCGCAACCAACATCCCATCCACGAATGCGAAAACACTTGAGTTCACCAAGAGTGCATGTTTCTTCACAACTTTCTCCTTTTATTTCTCCTTTTTTGTTTAGTACTTATGTGGAATCTTAAATTGATTGTTGTACATACATATTTATACATACCCCATATATGCATGTGAATCACAAACGAATGAATATAAAACAAAAACATTTCTTTGCCCAACTCACTCCGCACGTTGCCCATTGCATTCAGATGTTCTCTTTTTTCTTTTCCTTTGTTCCTTTTCCTCATGGATTTCGCACTTTAATGCGCTCCGGTTTTTGCTTTGAGTTCATTTGAAAAGTTTATTTCCGCTCACTTCGACGGCGCGTGAACTTCCGAATCCGCCCACATACACGAAAGCCTCAAACAACAACACAAATAACAAAGAAAGTGAGTAACACTAAAACCAAAACAAAAACTACAAAGCAGTAAAAGTGGAAAACAAATTGGAGCAGTCACAAAGAAACAATACCTAGAGAGGGGGAGGGGTAGAAAAAACAATAACAATGGCATAAAAAGACGAGAAAAAGAAGTTGGTTTTCGACAAACTTTCGATGCAAGAACCGAACTCGCGGGGATACGAGTGCAGGCTCACTCAACGCGATGCCGAAGCAGCAACAAATGGCAAGTGTCAGCGATCCAAAATGGGCACCCTCTTCTAATATTTCCATGTGCAAATGTATGTGCAAATTCTGCACTCGTTTTGTGTGATGGTCACACCTTTTCGCACCATTTACTAAGTAAAAATTTACTTTCAATTGCAATAATTTGTCGGCATAAACGGAACACAACTTAACCGGAAGTCTGTCGTAAGTTGCTGGCATTGTTAGTCCGCGTCAAACAAGTGGAAATTGAGTACAACCCCCATCGTATGAATTTATGGCAAGATTGTAGAATGGAAGTTTAAACAAAAACAATAACAATCACAGTACCGAACTTGAGATAAATTTCCGTTCTACATAAATATTCGTTATCCACTTAGCATTAGTGCAACACGCATGAGTATATGAGGTGGGGACAAAGTATCTGCTAGTCTTGACATTAAATTCGTAATCTTCAATCAATGATTTTATGAATAATAACGAATTTTGATTGTTTCCGTCATTGTGTATCAGTGCAAATGTGATATGTTATCTGTCAAACGTTTGACAGGCACTTCAAAATGGAGTTTTTTTCAGTTTTTTGTTTACATCTGAGGCACTTCAGCATGGCGGCTCCTATCTTCTAACGAATGATAGAACGAGATGCAGGATGAAACCAACATAGAATATAAAAAAACAGGTGTTAATTTTTTAAAAAATTTTGACGTCTATGCTTAAGATATCACACTTGACATGGTACACAATGGTTTCCGTAGCCACGTATCAGCTGATTGTTTTTGCACTTGACAGTGTTGCCTTTTCATACGTTTTTATGCTGGTTTTGGAAATACCTTATACATTTTACTTAAATAACTTTACTAAGTGGTTGCTTTGATATAGTATTAGTTGTGGGCATTAATAAAATAAAAGCTAAACGTTTTAAAAGTACATATATGTTTGCCTTAGCATGCATTAGCTATTGCGATTTAAAAATTCGCATTCGATAACGACTGTATAACGTAATTAAACCCCAGCAAATTGAAATTGAGCGGAGAAAACCATCACATCGTCAAATTATTAGTAGCGTCTGTCTTCTGAAGTGGTACGGAATGCTTCGGTCTTGGTTCGTTTCTTTTCGTGAATCGATGTAAAACGTTGAGTTATGCCGAAGAAATAAATCTCAAAACATTTCGAATTTCAAAGCGTCACAACTTCTCTCATTTCGTAGGTAATGTAAATTGTTTCTTGTTTAAAAGAAATTAGAAACATAATTACTATTCCAAAACAAATATACACTCTCAAGCAATTCAAATGACTTTTGAATAAGACAAAAAAAAACTAATTTCTAAACCGTCTTTTAAAGTAATTTACTGTTATATTTTAAATGATGCACAGCACTTGCCCTTAACCCAACATCAAATTTATGAGCAAACATTAAGGGCCAGCTGGCTTACTCAATAAATCCTCATCCAACCAAATGCACCAACTGCCTTGTGAGAAGTCGATAGAAATTGGGCAGGATGTGCTTCGGTTTATGAATCGAAGTATGTACGAGTATGTGTGTACATTCGTAGATTTACTGAGGAATGCCACAAATTAAAGATTAATGAACAAAGTATTTGGAGTTCAACTCGATTTAGTCCTTGAAGTTCTGTTCGAAATATGGCATAGTTTACTTACTTTCGTATAAATTACCTCAATAAATTAAGTACGTTCCTATTATTTACTTATTATTTTTGCATTTAATTTTTCAATTTCATTTTAGTTTTTGTTTCTTTCGCATTAAAACTATGTTAAATATTATTGATTGGTGTTATTGTGTTTGCTTTATTATATATGTAAATAAGGTTGCGATTAGCTCTTCATGCAAAACGATGTATTAATTAATGGGCGTAGTGCCTTCGTTAAGCGCATTTCATGAAAATTGCGACATTTTCCCTTTTATTTAGTCACAAGAAGCAATTTTTTAGCGAATGGTGAATTACCGCTCGGAAAAATGCGGTCGCTGCTGGATCTATTCTATTCTCTTTGGCGATGGCATGCCAATAAGATGATAAAGCTGTGATGAAAATATGGTAACCATAAAAACCTTTATCTATTTTAGCAATTCATTTTTTCCAGAAAAAGTAGCAATCAGCTGGTCTTGCAAGGACCATGACAATGGTGTCTCAAATAAACTGTTTACGAAACTATCTAGCTTTGAAACTTTCGACAATCAATTCTATATTCAAGGCCTCATTCTGTATTGCGAGCGAAAGCTTAGACCAACGATTCGTCTCCTAACGATTTCGTCTAGCAAGCGTATCATTTTCGTTTGACTATGAGTTTTTGACAACAAATTTATTTTATTTGAAAATTTTTTTTTTATATCGGTTGCTATGATCGTCTTACGTATTACAAATAGGCAAGGCAAATTCATTCTTATGGTATGGTCAAGTGACCAGCTGACTTCCTCTTCTTCACGTTTTTAACTCGCCGTGTAATGTAGAATGTCATAAAAAGAAATATTTGACTGTTGACTTTGAATATTGTATTTGGTATTTATTTTCAAAAAACCATCGAAACTCACCAAAAGGGTACGATGATGATGGTTTTAACTAAATTTTATGCACCATGAGTTGTCTAAACACATATTTATTGTTCCAGACACCATTAGTTCAATTTAATTTTTATGAAATATAAAAAAAACATTCTATGGTTGTCATTTCAAATTTTTTATCGCTATGACCAAGGCGAATTAAAGAAGGTGGCAGAAAATGATCAGCTGATTAAACGTATCAGCTGATTAAACAAGTAAATGTATACATAATGGTTCCTAGCTAGCCCTAAAGTTATGCGGGCCTTGAACTGTTACGTCAGTATTTTTGTTATTTGTTAAAAAAGGTTGTTCATTGAGGATTCGTAGACTATAATGCAAGTTCAAAAACAGACTTCAGAGGTTTTATTTCTGGTACATAAAACCTTTATTTTTTCCGAAATTCTATGACACTTTTATGTTTAATATTGGCGACAACTCAAACCTGTTTTCTCTTGATTGTGGCTTTTATTTCTTGTTCCACAGACATGCTTAAGCTGATTACTTAAGAAAAGCAAAGCTCGTTCTCAAAATTTTTTCTGTATGTCATCGTCTTTAAAAAGTTTAGCTGATTTTTCTTGCTGGACGGCTTAAAATTCTTTTTATACTACTCGAATTTTGGTTCAAATTTTAAAATCTAATAGATAACAGACTAGGGTAAAGCTAACATTAGTTGTCCGTGTGGTGGGGGAGTAGGCCCGTCTCTTTCTACGCTTTTGAACCAAAAAATCAAAATGTCACCCTGGATTTGACAAACTCATTACCAAAAACAAAAGCAAACACATGAGGGGTTTTTCGCTTTTCGCCGTGAGTTCAACTTATTTATTTCGCCATGGCTATGACATTCTAGTTTACAAAAACTTGAAGCGAAAAGAGGCGAATATTGCATTCGCTCTGGCATTACCATAACAATCAATTTGCCGTGCAAATAGGCGAACGATTCGTCTCTGAGGCGAAACGAGAATGAGGCCCTTAATTTTTGCTTTTATTTCATTAATAACAAATCAAATTCGAATTTGAATTTTACACGAAATTATTTTTATAGCGCTCAGCAATTTTAAAAATATCATTAAAAAGCAAAGGAAAAACGGTTAAAGTTCAGTTAGATCCACAATTTCTTATTAGGGACGCTCATCTCCAGAGATTTGAAAAGAGTATGGATTCCGGGATTCGCAACACCAGTATGCATTAGTACATATATTTGCAACCGTAAATTATCGTTCATATCACGAAGTGAAATTGGAATTTGTAGCAACTTTCATTACTTCTCTATTGATCAGCCGCATATTGAGGCACATTTACACCCCGCCTTAAATGTGTACAGGCGCAGCATCAATTATCTCCTACACAAGCACTTAAAGATGACCTCTGAGACCAATTGATGCACAAACAACATGCATGAATCATATATTACCAATGCGGGTATATAATATTACTGTGATTTAGCATTGCAGGCCAATAAAGATGATGAATTTCCATATCGACAGATTAGAGCCGTTGGCAAGCTGTTGACGGTTGTTAACTGTTAAATGATGCTGCATAAATGCAATCAACAACATGCACTCTCCACACTCCGTCCCAACGTTTTCCAAATGAATTAGCCACAGTATGCTTGAGCTACACTTTATCGATGGCATCGGCCTTTGGCTTATGTATATGCGTTTGAGAGAGGCCGCGTATTCACGCTCGACTGGGCACACTCAAAATAAAATCTGTGTAAATATAACGAAAACTTGCGTACATATTACGAAATTATTCGTTGTTTTGAGCCACGAAAGATTTCGTAAATACTACAAAATTGTTTTCGTACATACTACGAAAATGTGGCATGATACAAAATTAGTAGATTTTACGAATATATGCGTACTATTTACGAATGTAAATAAGTACATTTTACGAATATATGCGTACTATTTACGAATGTAAATAAGTACATTTTACGAATATTTGCGTACTATTTACGAATGTAAATAAGTACATTTTACGAATATTTGCGTACTATTTACAAATGTAAATTAGTACATTTCACGAATTCTTACGTACTATTTACAAATGTGAATTAGTATATTCTACGAATATATTTGTACTATTTACTTACGAATTTACTCGGTTATACCCTGTGAGAAAAAATAAATGAAGGTTTGAAATAATTTAATACGTATATTTAATAATTTTATACATATTTTTAATGCTCAAGCAAAAGAACTTGAATAAACAGTCTCATGGAATCAAAGTATTTCGAATCGTATTAATAATCAGGTATCATTAAGGCGGCCCATACATGGGGATAAGTTGTGTATGTAAAAAAGTTTTATTTGCACAATTTTTTGTTATCGGTACTTGCGCAAGGTTTTTGTGTAACGTATTTGGCGCTTAAGGTCACTTTGACTACTACTTGGCAGCTTCCTTAGTTCTCATCTCCTTCTCCACTACAAATAAAACACAAGTTATTAGAAGCATGAAAGGAAAACAATAAAGAAAAACATAGCCCTCTTACTAGGGCTCTTGCTTTTAATCGATTACTCGAATAGTCGCCTGGCAACTTTTGTACTGTTTGAAAATCGAATAGCAGATAATCTATTTCAACTAATCGAATACCATTGATTAATTCGGGTTTCCAGGTTTTACCCGGGTAATAAGAAGGCAAATATCTACTGTAAGCCGAAATCGATTATCAAGAGCCCTACATCTTTTACATCACGTATATGTATATGCATGTATGTACTTACTTTTTTATGTCATGGAGTAGAGCATCTACTCCTGGTTTGGCCTTCTCTTTGCAAGATAATTTATAAAATTGCCGGTTAATAAAATCCCACATCTCAGCGCATGCTTCAGGATAGGCTATATTAAAAACATTATATGTTTTAAAGCACACATCCAAAGCTTTAGCGAAATCAAAAAATTTGTATGTTATATTGTCGAAGTCCACCATAAACGACTGTGGTTCGGTAAGCGTTCCAATAAAGGATATAAATGGAGCAACAGATGATTCCGTTTTAACTTTGCCATCATACATTATCTTATATTCGGCTTCAGTTGCGCAAACAGCCATAAAACTCTCTCGTGACTCTTTAAGTGAATAAATTCTTTTCTTTTCATTGTTGGTAACTTTTTTGTTGAGAGCGTGGCTTTGTTTTCATTCTTCAAAATTTTGCGCGTAATCATGCCCAGCGAGCCATTTAAATAATTGATATTCGTTTTCAAATTTACGAAATGGATGTGATATTGATTCGATGAATGACTTTCATGTGACGTACAAAGCAGTTTAAAAAGCTAAAAACTTTATTGCAATTTAAACCATAAGTACACTTATACGAATCTCTTTGATTCATGTTGTGTACAAGGCGAAAATGCTTGGACATGCTATGGAGCGAGTCCATATTAACACTGCAAATAAAGCAATTCATTCCAAGAATGCACACAAAACTAGCAATTGCAAGATTTTAACCAAACGTTTAGCAAAACACACTTACAGCGCACTCTTTTTAGAAATTAATCTTTCTGCAACTTGTTTCTTTGAATAGAATTTCACAATAACACGCGTCTGAAAAAATGGCGGCAATTTAGTATATTTTACGAAAATTTTCGTTCATTGTACGAATAGTAAAAAGGACTTTGTTGAATTAGTACAATGTACGAAAGTATTTTGTACATTATACGAAATGATTCGTACAAGGTTCTTTTTTTCATAGTTTACTAAATTACTTCGTAAATAGTACGCACGAATTCGTAACATTCCCTACGAAAATCATTTCGTATATTTTACGAAAGGTTTCGTAAAATCTAGTGTAGCAACAATTTAGTATATTTTACGAAAATGATTCGTGCATTATACAAAATGATTCGTACAAAGATTTGTATCATAGTTTACGACATTGCTTCGTAAATAGTACGCACGAATTCGTTAATTATACTAAAAATATTCCTTACGAAAGTCATTTCGTATATTTTAAGAAAGGCTTCGTAAAATCTAGTATATTTGTCAAAAGTTCATTCGTATTATGAACGAAATTTCGTACATTATACGAAAATCAAGACTACGAAATTTTTTCGTAGCCTTTTTACGAAATTTTATTTTCAGTGCATGAGGTGCAATTTATTGTGTTTATTATATGTTTGAAGTTGTAGTTGCAACGTGTTTTGAATACAACCGTCTACCGCAGACCAGCGCAATGTCGGATGCAGTGTTGGAAATCTTAAGTCATCGATATTTGTATGTAAGCAACAGTTGCGAATATCGTTGATTACGTTTGTGGTGGTGCGTGGCATGTGGTATTGTGAGGTGTGCGGCGGGCGTGTTTTCTTGTTGTTAGCACATTAGCACACAGCAAAATCACTGTGGCGAATTCCTTGACAAGGTGCTACAAAATCAACACCAAGATACAGCTTTATACGCCACAGCGTTCAGCCTCATTAAAGCGCTTTTAGCTAGACTGAGAAATGTATCATGTGTAAATTAGAGAAAAACATCACTTGAATTCTTTGAATTGCTCTCATAGCCGACGTGACGAACGTTGTTGTATGAGTGATGGCGGCATGAGCCGTAGTGGAAAATTGTCCCAGTCTGTCCATTTCATTGATTTTAAATACGTTATGAGCTGTTAGCATCGCCATGCTGGAGTTCCGAGAACTTCCTAAACATTGCTACTACTACGGCGCTATTTAGGCCGTTTTCTCGGCATTCCATTACTACCCTAGCCCAAACTTTCAATCTTTGCCGTATCTGTAATGAATAATATTTCACTGCCAATGCCTTTGCTAGTTGACGGCGGTGATTAAAATTGACACCAGTATGACTTTCATGCTTTGTTAACTATCAGGCAAAATGAAGTTGGTTGGAGAAAAAGCTACATATTTCATATCCGCCATTTTAAACATATTCCTATTAACTGCGCTCACATTAGCTTTAAGATGTGATTTCTAGACCCAGAATTTGTTTAATCTGACATTGACATATTCGAAACTACAGCCCAAAAGGGGGTACATTCCAAACCCCCCTTCAAAACCCAAAAATGCATGTTCGATCCGCCACTGATGGGAACACACTTTCATTTTACATTCAATGCGCTCTTAGTCGAGCTCGTCGGTAACAAATTAATGCAAATCTGGCCGAAATTTGACAAGGCGCGCAAATGGCAGTAATTGTTGTTGACACGATTTAGCCAGATTTTTTTCCTTTGGTTAATTAGGCGCGTGCTTGACATGACAGCTAATGCATCGCACAAACATGCAAAGAGTGCACATGCCACTTGAATATGTCAGCCACAGGCCGATGCGGCAGGTAAATGAGGTGAATGGCAAGTGAGTTGTAATAACAATTCCCAATAATGTCGTCCAAAGTCAACAGCAAATGGTCGAAGGACAATACAAGCTCGATCACAGAGGTAATTGGCTCAACACCGAATGAATGCATAAGAATTCCAATAATTGTGTGGATTTACAATTCGGCACTTCAGCCCAGTTGAGTTGTTGGTGCTCGATTGCGCAACGAGGCATATCCGGTTGAACTCACGCGTACGCACTCATTCGAATCCACGTACTGAGGTGTGTGTTGTATATGGAATTGGCGTACAAGCGGCCAAAAACAAAAGCATATTTTACATGCACCTCATGCATACTTAGTCGTCGTCGTAATCAAATTCTAAAAATTCCACACGTTAATGGGTTTGAGCAAAGCGTGCTGTACGAACTGGATTGTAATTGCAATGACAACAATCGTTAACAAGAGCTGCAGCGATAACAGCAGCGGGCAACAACAACAATAGTAGTGACTCAATCTCAGCTATTTTTATTGTTCGCAAACCCTCTGTGGCAATTGTACACGAACTGCGTGTGGCATGTGCCATCACTGGACAATTGATGGCCGCTTACGCTGACAGGAGCGCTTGCGAAGCGTTGCCATAATCATGCGATCTTATCCTGTGATTCGGGGTTCTCCACTCTCAATTTGGGCCAGGGTACGTTACTTCTTCCATGCAAACCCCATAGAACCGTTTAAGCCAGGTCTGCATCGTTGGTAACCTGAATCAAACCCTATGAAAAGTGATCATGTACCGCCTGCGGTCATTAAAACTTTAGCATCAGTCAAGTAACACCGCATACCAGAGAAGCTCCCCGAACCACATTGTCCAATCATGTTCTCAGCAGAGTACTTAACTAATACAAAAGCTTTTGGTGGCAATCGTAAGCGCCGCACTTATTTAGTTCAACACGCACGCTTGTCACAATACGTAATTGACTTATATACTCACATCCATTAAGCGCTGAGCCTGGGTGTGCTACGAGTACAACTGCACGCGTCTATCTTAATGCCGCGTTTGAATGCCATCGCCAATGAATTTGCATACGCGCAATTTATTTGTTTCCCTGTTAAGCGTTAGCTAACAAACTCGTTACTCCGGCGACCAGATTTTGCATTTCCCGTACATAGAATGCTGCATTTTAATTCAAAAGTGGGGCATAGGGTGTTTATTAGGACAAAACAGGCTGGCTTGTTAGTAACGCATTCCACTAACGCATTCCAATGAATCATGGTCGCCCTGAGAGCTCCAAATATACATATAGGTTGGGTCCTTCGCTGTGCCGATATCGAAATCCTTCACTGCCTGTATTTTCGAATGCAGTCAAAGGAACATCCAATTTCCTCTGCTGTCTGCAGGTGTCGACAACAACACTATTTTCCCGAGCTCACCAACCTTATCCCATCTTATGTAGCTTTGACGATGACGGTCACGTTGAGTACATAATTTTTTATCCCTGCACGTGGACAATTCAAAAAGGACCCTCAAATGAACCACCCTGCAATATAAAATAAGTGTAAATATGCGTTTGGGATGAGGCATGTGGCATTACATAAAAATATCGGCTTACAGCAAGTACTCCAATGTGCGAACCAGGTCGCACACTTGAGTTTTTTTCCCACGCATCAATTAGGATCGATTAGTGCCATAATAAAATTGGAGGCAAAAATACCGTGAAAGGTTGAGGGTGGGCCGTTTAATCGATTGACAAACAAGCAACGAACTGTTTGCGTAAGAAAGAAGTGGTTGTTGACTGTGGAAATAAGAGAAATATGTATGTACAGTGTGAAGCAAAAGTATTCGGCTGCCTTGCTTAATGGTTGTTTTGAAAATATTGTAGACAATCTAAATAGCGTGCTTCAAGGTTGTCTTCGAACAGAAGCTACCGTGACTGATCAGTTCTTCCATTGAACCGTTCCTTCTTCAATAGCCTGATCTTACTGAGTAGGTATATGCCTACTTTTCCTCGAGATCCAGATCTTGGAGAAATAAGTACAGTTTTGTCAAGGGTCACTCCCTTCAGCACCGCCTACGACGATCAAGTAATCTTGGAGAGTTTTATCTACGCGCGATATCTGTC
The DNA here is from genome assembly GCA_951509765.1 of Sphenella marginata. Lineage (NCBI taxonomy): Eukaryota > Metazoa > Arthropoda > Insecta > Diptera > Tephritidae > Sphenella > Sphenella marginata. The sequence continues at coordinate 87,379,333 of OX608080.1, read as the reverse complement.
AATTTCTTGTCTTAGAGGTTATATGATCGGAGAACAAGCACATTTAGTTCTCAACTCTAACCATAAACATCCTTGTGATTTGGTAAATTTGTGCCATTTTTCTTTCATCATGGCAGGATTGAGGCTTCCCCGTTTAATGACATTTTTATCAAACGTTGCACGCTTTATATTTAGTTCTCCTTTTATCGCTTTGTACCAATACTTTTGTTGCTATATGTATTTTATTTTTATTTACAATAAATATCTAATTCCCTTTTTCTGATTGTTTGCTACGTTCTTATATTGCAACGCCAATGAACAGTTTCAGATTCGAAATGGAAAGTTTAGTAACAATAGACCAACACTCAGTAATATTCTTCTATCCATCGGATTTTTTCGTGTCCTCATTTTAGATTTCAGCTGCCAAATCTAGATTCATCAACCTCAATTTTAGTGTGCATCAGCATCATCATCATATTACATTTAAACATAAACAAATGTGTAATAATGTGCTTAATATAGTGCGTTTCATAACTATAGCACTCTTAAAATGAAACTTTTTAAAAATGTTGATGAATGAAAATATTGATTACCATTAACCATTAACTGTATAAATTACATATATTTTTATACCTAGTAGTGCTTCGCACACAAGGTATATTAACTACATTCGCCTAACGGTAGTATATAACGGCATAAACGAATCGAGATAGATATTGACTTATGTATATCAAAATGTTCAGGACGAAAAGAGAAATTGATTAAGCCATGTCCGTCCGCCCGTCCGTCTGTGAACACGATGACTGGAGTAAAATTTGAGATATCTCAATGAAATTTGGTATGGAGGTTCCTTTTCACTCATCTCGGAGCGCTATTGAAAATAGGCAAAATCGGTTAAAAGCCACGCCCACTTTCTATATATGTATATAATATTTTCGAAAATACAAAAAGAGTGATTATGCAGTACATAATACAACTATAATGATAAAATTCGGTGTGTACCTTAGTATTAAGGCGAAAAATAAATTTTTGAAGAAATTTTTAAAAAGGGGCGTGGCACCGCCCACTTTTGATTAAGTCAATTTTGGAAATATAATTAACTAGCAGGGTACCCGGCGTTGCTCGGGATGTAAGTAGTTAGGGGGCCTTTCAAAATCAATAATATACTTTAAGATTTCATATTTATATAATAAAGCTGACCCGGCAAACTTTGTTCTTCCCAAAATAGCTTTTTTTTATTAATTTTTCACTACTTCATTGTGCATACAACTACAAAAAAAATAAAAAATTTTAGTATTCCGTTTAAGGCTACACGATACACAAAATTTTTAGTTTTCTGTCCCGGAGCGTAAGTAAATAGCGAAAAAAATTTTTCTACCCGGGAACTATTGATATCATTAATCTCCTGATCAATTTTCAGGTCCTAACTTTAAACGCTTTTACGATAACCCCACTTTTATGCACAAAAATTGTTTTGATATCATTTAGCTCTATGCCAATTTCCAGGTTCTTGCCTTAAATACTTTTAGAGATATTTACCTTGAAAAATTAAATTAATTAATCGTATAACCCCTCACCAAATTTCAGTGGTGTAACCCGAATACTTAGAGAGATATGGACAATGAAAAATTCCATTTGTACGGGAGGTTCCACGCCCACTTTTTCGTTACACCCAGTTGTTTTGGAGGTGATAGGGATCGATCCCATATAACCCCTTACCGAGTTTCAATGAGCTAACAAAAATACTTCCAGAGATATCGACTAAGAAATATTTCATTCGTATGGGAGGTGCCACGCCCCTGTTTCGTTATCCCCAGTTTTTTTTGGAGGTGGTAGAAATCGATTCCATATAACCCCTCACCAAATTTCAGTGGTCTAACCTAAATACTTCCAAAGATATCGACTAAGAAGTATTTCATTCGTATGGGAGGTGCCACGCCCCCTTTTTCGTTATCCCCAGTTTTTTTTGGAAGTGTTAGGGATCGATCTCATATAATCTCTCACCAAATTTCAGTGGTCTAACCTAAATAGCTCCAGAGATATCGACTAAGAAGTATTTCATTCGTATGGAAGGTGCCACGCCCACTTTGTCGTTATCCCCAGTTTTTTTGGAGGTGGTAGGGATCGATTCCATATAACCCCTCACCAAATTTCAGTGGTCTAACCTAAATACTTCCAGAGATATCGACTTAGAAGTATTTCATTCGTATGGGAGGTGCCACGCCCCCTTTTTCGTTACCATCACTTTTTTTTGGATGTGGTAGGGATCGATCTCATATAATCTCTCACCAAATTTCAGTGGTCTAACCTAAATAGTTCCAGAGATATCGACTAAGAAGTATTTCATTCGTATGGGAGGTGCCACGCCCCCTATTTCGTTATCCCAGTCTTTTTAGAGGTGGTAGGGATCGATCTCATATAATCTCTCACCAAATTTCAGTGGTCTAACCTAAATAGCTCCAGAGATATCGACTAAGAAGTATTTCATTCGTATGGGAGGTGCCACGCCCACTTTGTCGTTATCCCCAGTTTTTTTGGAGGTGGTAGGGATCGATTCCATATAACCCCTCACCAAATTTCAGTGGTCTAACATAAATACTTCCAGAGATACGGATAATGGAAAATTCCATTTGTATGGGAGGTGCCACGCCCCCTATATATATCAAAATATTTTTTATCCTGTGACCATCCCTGGAAGATGTGCAGTGGGTGTGTAAAATTTGGTTACGATCGGTTTATAAGTTTAGGACGCAAGTCGATCTATACCTACATACATACATATATATTTACATAATTTGAATTTTATATATATAGATCATAAATCAAAAACCGCTCAAGATAACAAAACGAAATTGAGCACACATATTTATATTAATACAGGCAATATTTCGAAAAAAAGAAAGTCGAATGCATAAAACTTTTGGAAAATGGGCTTGGCCCCGCCCCTTTATGGTGGATTAGTCCACAAAACTTTTCATGCCATAACTCCGGTAAAAATTAATTTATTGAAACGATATTTGGATAAATAGTTCAATATATAAAGCTTACTCTTTGCTGTAAAAATAAACAAAATTGGTTAACGGACACGCCCACTTTTCGAACACAGTTCTGAAAAATTTCTTTGTAAAATTAAAATCGCGATATTTCCATAATCGTATAAGTTATGTAAAAAAGATTTTACACACATAATAAGCTTTTTAAGCAAAACTAAACTGTAAAAAAATTGTGTGGATTTTGTTGAAGTAGGCGTGGCGCCGCCCACTTCTCAGCAAAAAAGGTCTGTTATTTTCAAGAGTGATTGCTTGCAATTTCAATAAGGTATTTCAGTGAAAGTTAGTGAGATGCTTGCCAATAGTATGTAGTATACTCCTAACAAAAATTATGCAAATCGAATGGCAAATAAGCAAGATTTACGGGAAAGTAGTTAACACCCTATTGCCTTTTTTCAATTAATTTTTTTTATTTTCATACCTTTCATGAGCATGGGGAAAGCTATTTATATTTTGTTATTTAGTGATAATTTACCACTCACATCAGAAGTGTTTTTAATCGAAAATAATCAGTTGTCTTTATAACAAATTTTCAGGTATGTATTAAAATAGACCTGAGTAAATTAGGATCCCAAAACAGATCACTACTAGGTATTTAATGTTCGGTTACACCCGAACTTAGACTTCCTTACTAGTTTTGATTATGGTTATTTTTTAAGTTTTGTGTGTTGCATCTGTGATGCTGTAATACAGGTTTAAACGACTCTTAAATTAGAATTTAGTGAGAAAAATATTGAAATTAAAATGACAGTATTGAAGTTATTAAAACCCAGAATTCTTGAGTGTGCTATAATTATGAAATTCATATATTTGCATTCATTCCCCCACGTTCATTTACTTTGTCGCTCACCAGGGAATTATGTGTTTGTACTGTAGCAGCTGTTGGATGTAGATTCATTTGATGTTACCACCATTACTTAATGGCTTGGCAAACTTTACGATTTAAAATGGAAATGTAGTCCATCCGAGTGGGATTCAGATTTCAGTAGCGAATTCGTTATTTACATTGGCCTAAATGCTGCACACAAAGGATATTACTAACAACAATGAAAGCGTATATCCAACAACTCAAATTCAAATTATACATACATAAGTGCAGTTAAAAATTTAATTTTAATATACTTGTACATCCATAAAACATATTTGTACTAGAAGTATGTGCATGGAGCATTATTATATGCATGTTAACGTTACTATGCTGCAAAATATAGGGCAATTCCTAATTTCACTTGCAATTGGACATTTCTATACCTCTTGTTACAATTTTGATACTTAACTGAACTTAGCCCACGGTATGTCGTTGAGACCTTCACTTGTGCACTTTTCATAGCCTTAGTTTTAATTTTAAGAAATATTATGGATCATAAATTAAAACCCGTTTAAGACAGACACAGATTACAACAGTTACAAATTATGAGCAGGCGAAAAATTAACGCCATCGGTAGGAACACGCCCACTTTGTTGTAAACAATTTTTAAAATAATCATTAGCGAATCCAACAGGCAATATTTCTAAGGAAAATAATATTATATCAGTCCTATTTTACGCCCAAAATATTCTTAAACGAAGAAATTTGAAAAAATATAAAGTTTTGTAAGTGGGAATGATCCGTCCTTTCCATAATTCGTTGAATTGGTATCATAGTCATTGCCTAACACTAATTTTAATAAAAAATCATTACTTAACATTTAAAATGTTGGCCAATCATAGTCATATTAAACCAAAATTTTAACTGAACTGAAAGTAACAGGTTGGGGGTAGACATTTTGTATGTTTTGCAAGGTCACGCTGTGTCAAATATTTTATTCACAAGCCATAGTATCCCTGCAATCAAACCAACTAGTTGGAAACTACTTTACAGCTAGTATGTGCACTAAGCCCAACTAGTCAGCCAACTGTCATATTTTCATATAAGCAACTGGTATTTATACAATGTTGATGATGTTGTCAGATTTCGACCAGAACATACCATCATTTACTAGTATATACTACATACTACTTTGCATATAGTTGAAATATACCAGTTTCATAGTAGTTCCATAGTAGTGGATATTCCGAGGGTCTAAAAAAATGCATTTCGTCTCATTTCTAAATAGTTCAGTTTTTCCTACTGATTCCCAATTCAAGATTCCCGATGCATTTCCACATTAGAAGGAATATTCTCATACAGTGTCGTTACGAGGTTTTTGAAGTTATAGGATAGGTGCCTTATAATAACAAAAAATACCGTTTTTTTATGGAAATCGGTCAATGCCTTCTGCTTTCGCAGTGCCTTCAAAATTTATAAGAACGCTAAAATGTATGTATATGGTGAAATATTCATATAATATATATGTAGGTACGTAACAAATTTGCATTTTTTAATTTTTTCGATTTAAACTGTTGCGTTATACATTATACTAATTCCCATAAACATTTTTTGCCTTTAAATGTCTAAGTATCTTTACTAGTTTGGCCACTATGCCAAAAAACATTCAAAAAGCTTTGAAAAAATAACGATATTTTTTTAAATTTCAGTTTTAGTCATTTTAAAATCAGAGAAAATCTATGGAAGAAAAAAAGTTAGCACTTATGTGTTGTAGTTAATTTAATTACGATAATTTTAAGCTTACTAGTACAACATTATGATGTTTCCGTCGTTGTCTTCACAGCTTGAGTATGACAAGGAAGCTTTAAAAACAATAGTTTGTTCTCACCACCAGATTCTACAATGCCATCTTGACTACAAGTGGCGTCATTGCTTTTACTTTGATTTGTGACGCGCCTGTCGCTGCTTTGAAACTTTTCATTAAACCTAACAGTAACTCAAAAAGAATTGTTTTTTTTTTTCTTTCCAAAATACAAACTTAACGCGAAAACATCGGTTGCCGCTCCCTTTGAAAAACGGTATCAGTTTCTAAACAAAATGTATATATGTAGTTATGTAATGGTTAATAATACGAATTAGCGGCACATTATGGCACAAGTCCGGATTCGATATTTCGTCTCTAACATGGTTTTCATTAGGGTGCTTCGCTAAGTTGACGTCAAGTTAGCGAAGCACCCAAAAATTCGGAGAAAAAATTACACGGCAAAATTAATTCTTTCCCGGCAAAATCACGGCAAATTATCCACCTGGTCCCGTCTCGATCCGTTTTGGGTGCTTCGCTAACTTGATGCTCATGCAATGTCGCAACCACAACCATATATGTACATATCTACTCATATGTACTTTGATTTTAAAATGACCTTTTTGCAAGCACGTAGGGAAAGTATTCTTCACAAAATTTTTTTTTAAAAGTAATGTGTACTTAGGTTGAATCTTCGCATACGTTCTGTGATGGAAAATGCGAAATATGTTTCAATAAGTATTCGACGTTTCGGCCCCTGTATAAATTCCTTGTTCACTAAACCCAGACTTAGTATTTTCGAGAGCTTAACTTAACCCAGCCTACTTATTAATCCCAACTATGTAGTCTCGTTTAACACCCAACCCATTCTGGATGTTTTTATGTCCCCTAAAATGCCTGCAATGCAATTTAGTTTCTATTAATTTCCTTTTGCTTGTTTAGCCGCCTTGCTACTTAGCCGGATGTTTTCATTGCCAAATGTGTTTGTCTTATTACAATGACAGAAAAAGGACTGCGAAAGGTTGTGCTTTTATAATGACAATATTTACTGAAATAAACATTTTTAATGGATCGACAAATGATTCTGCAGTTTTTTTAAAAGATTTATTCATGTTCGTGTAGTTTGTCCTCAGATGTGTACATTATTTGGCACTAAATGTTGTAGGATTATTAATTTCGACTTGGCATTGAATAAGAAGGGTGACGCTTAGGCAGTAAGTATCGCTACAACAACAGTATATTGAAAATATTGTTGGTGGGGTTACTTAGAAATAAAAGTGTAGGAAAACAGTGTATGAGGAGGAGTGCACCACAGCCATTTGGTCCAATAGCTGAAGAAGAACGAAGCCTAGTTAGGGAGTGTAACTTTGGTTTTTGATTTGGAGAATTCCGCTTTTATAGCGTGTTACATAAAACGCAGGTTGTTCGATGAAACTCGCTTTAAAACTTAATTTAATACATTGAAAAATAATGATAATTCAAGTTAATAAAGGAAGTAATTACATTTCTACTTATTTTTCTTACACATCGGTTCTCTCCTTCTAACCAAATTACAGAAAAATGTGATTTCAATTCAATGGTGAATTGAGCCGGGAAAAGATTTTCGACATACGATACGTTTGATGGTTTGTGGCAGGGTTGCAAAAGGGAGACTTGATAAATTCCAACACAAAAACTATTCTAACTAGCTACAAGTTTCCCTATAGAAGATCTTTACGAAAGTTCTACGAGTGTGCACTCTAGGCCTGAGCACTGTTCAACGACCAGGGAAACGACAAAAGGAATCAATAAATGTTTTCAAAACCTAACTAAAATCTGTTAAGTAGACTAAAAATTTAGTCTTAAATATTGGAAATCACACATTTACTAAAAAATATATACAATTTTAAATATATTCAAGTATGCGAATATTTTATTCGCAATTTAAGTACTTTGCCCTAAAAACGGCTATTTCACGTACTTCTTGGCCTGCTTACTCAACTTCACGCCTCGGCCTATTTAATTTAAGCCAAAGTGCTTTTTACTTTCCACGTTTTCGTGGGGGAAACAAAAAGTTAGGGCTACCATTCTACCAACTACATACCATACCTCAAACACGAAATGATGGCGAATTATTTGAATGTGCCGCACCACCACAACACACACATCGTGCTTGGACAAGGTGTTGGAGTTGCATGTAGAACGCATTTGCAAAATCTAAAGTAGCGACCGCAACACGGCTTCGCTAGAGAAGTGGCCAAAGTGGTAAAGTCACAAGCCAAATACGAAGAATGTACTAAAATTGACTTCCGAGTAGGAAATTGAAGCGCTGCCAAATGCAACACAGTCGCACATGCGAGTGTCATGCATTTAGCTCCGTTTACGTTGTTGTCGTCAACGTCATCATGTGGCAAGCACAGCAGGCACATTGTAACCGCTGAGTGTTTGACTAGCTAACTGTACTTACATGGCTTAATGCCATCCTTTGGACGGTTGTCGCCCAGCATGCTGCCTTGCCGATTTCGTTTTATTCAACAATGATTTGCCTTTGCTGTTTGCATGAAAGAAAGTAGTGGAATAAGAAATGTTTCGAAACTTGTGCGCTTAGCTTGTGGATGCTTTAGTAAGCAGGCAACTTTGCAGCAGACTTGTGCTCCAGGTATCTAACGCATCGCTTGCTTCTCACTGTTGTGCTGCAGTCATTGCAATAATGACTGCGATAATTTGCAGTAAACTTTGACACTTTACCTAGAATGCCCTTGCAAGCCTATCTTTCTCGAGTCTATTCGATTCTCACATTGCGTTTGTAACTACCACATCTCCTGCCTTGTGGCAGCTGCAGCCACATAGCAATTTGGGTTTTACTGTCACTGTCAATGCAAACGCTACTAAATGTTGTAGTCTGTGTTGCAGCTTTTATTGTTATTCATGCGACTGTTGCTACTAGTGAGGTACTGTTATTTGTCGTTATGGCAGCACTTGTGCGATATGTTAGTTGTTAATGTTGTTGTTTTTGTGAGTGTTATTGCAACTGCAGTTGCCATAAACTCTCTTTCTTCGGCCGTTTCCGCGCGGATATTCCATTTGGAGACTTTCAAATAGCTACCAGCAGGATTGCCAAATTTTATTTTAGACTTTGAAGCGGCTAAAAAGTGTTTCCCGAACTTCGACTTTTATTTCGAAATTTCCAATTAAGTGAGAGTAACAAAATTGCTCGCGCCTTTTCTCTCAGAGCACATTTTAAGTAATGGATGAAATCTATCAGCTGGAGACCATTTCTCTGCATGCCTCCTAAGCGGTATTAAATCATTCTCAGTCTAATCCACAAGGAAGATGATCCTGTAAACCATACCAATTATCGCGAAAGAGAGCTCATTGTGCCAGCTCCTCTTTAGAATTTATTGGCCCAGTAAAAAGTCTACTTTCATCACCTTTTTGACGATCTTAAGCTAGTTTAAAAAAAAAAATTAAAGGGACTATCTCTATGCCTCTATACGAGTATACGGTTTCCCCGCATTTCTATGGTAGCCGTTCGATACTAAACATGTTTTTAGGTTATTCTCATGAAAGTTTTGATCAAATATTTTAAAATGTTGTTTTGAACCCTTCCCATTGAAACCGGCAGTTAATGGTCATCCACAAGCACAAAAGTCTCAGTCAGTGCCTAAACTTGCAGCTTTGGCAACCCGCTGCACAAAGCTCATTTTGTTGCAACAGTAAAAGATGGTCTATCCCAGATAGTCGTTAGGCAGACGCCACTCACTGAGCTCACTTTGTCTACATCTGGCATACAACAAAGAATGCACATTCATCTAAATAAAAATTACCAACAACAAAAATCATTGCGATAACAATTCTCACAGGTAGACAATTCTTCTGACATGCAGCATTTCTGAAGCTCTTTAAACCCAACCAAAGTTTATATATGAACGAATGAAGTTGGAATAAAACTACTTTGCTGTCCACTGTGAATTTTGCACTTCTGCAGTGTTGTTGTACGTTGAGCATCCGGAAGTGCATTAATTAATTTGTGCCTCCTGAAAATTTTTAAGTTTCAAGTTTATCATAGCCGCCTACCATTAAGCCTTTGCTCCGCCTTTTTTATTTACATAAACATTTACTACCAAAGTCGTAACTAATCACAATTCTCTTATCTTTTCTTTCAGGTGAGTACCGATGCAGTGCAACAATAACAAAATAATCAAATAACTATACAACCACTTGGCTTAAGGACTTGGAGGACCAATGAAAATATTACCAAGATTTCTAGAGGGAGGTAAGTGGTGGGCTAGAGAGCGGTCACACTTAAACTGTTGCTGCCAAAGTGTCAGAGACATTGCCGCATAATTCCTTTGCCTCACCTCCTCTGTCCTATCCGGCGATTTGGTTTTTTACCGTCGACTCGACTGTTTTGAACATTACATTTTGTGGCGCATAATCAGCTTCTGTATTATGAACATCGCTCTGAAAAGTTTTTTCTTTCTGTTTTCGTTTATATACTTAAGCGTTCTGTGGTTTGTTAGTGCAACTGTTGCTTTTTATTGCAGTTTATTTGTATACCCCGTTGTGCTGTAAGGCGAGTGCGACATAGGCAGCTATTTTTAACGTTGCCAACAGCTGATTCGCTTTCGCAAAAGAGATGGTATGTGTCGATTTTCTAATCATTGATCCGTTCCCAGCCTTTGGTAGACTTAGCAGGGGTACTTGTTATACCCATGACAAAATCAACTCACTAAGTTATCTAGAATTTTTTTATTCAAGAGGAGTGTGCATATTTTCAATGAAAAGCAAGAACAACTCCCTGTTGTTGTTGTTGTTGTTTTAACAACAAAATCACTCCCCGAAGGTTTTGGGGAGTGTTGTCGAAATAACAGTCCTTGGCCGGATATGAATCCGGTACGCTCTGGTACTCCCTTGCGGTACTGCCCGACTGTCGTGGGAGCGATTTGGTATGACCAGTGCAACCTTCTAGGTCATGTCATCCCTCCTTCCGAAAGGAAAGAGAAGATGGTTAACGAGAGGTGGGAGGCATCATATCCTTAGATCAACCATCGAGTTGCACATCATTACCTTTGTGCATATTGGTCGCCTCTTACGACCGGTATGCCTACCGCGGGCATATTCTAAGCCCCAACCCGCAGGGGCTAGAACAACTCCCTAATGATAATTATATTTTCTGATGGCAACTGGTGGGTTCAATAAATATTTAGTCCGGATTTAATAGTGGTAGAAAAACCTCAGAGGAGATTGAGACCGAGCTTCTCTTCCTATTTTAGTTATGGGGATAACACTAAGTACTGTAATTGTTTATGGAGGAAACGAGGTCAAAATCGAAAGATATTACTCTAAAGCTTCTTTGATAGCGAAAATTTCGTTTTCAGATATAAAATCAAATTTCAAAAAAGCACTTACCAAATCCACCAGCTGAGTATATTTAAATTAATTTTCGCCATTTTTTTATTGCTTCTCATTCTGCGGAAATTCGGGATCAAAAATGATTTGTTCTTATTGTGTTGCGCATTTAATGTGGAAAATAGTGGAATATCAAGTAGAGAATGCGATAAACACCAAACTGCGGTGAAAGGGAAAAGAAAGGGCTTATGGTATACAGTCTGGTTGACTATCGGAAAGCCGGCAAAAGTTTATAATCTAATGGCGGTTGATTAACAAAACAAAACTCGTGAAAATAACTGCGTTGCAAAGAGAACAACAAACGTACAAAACTATGGTCGCAATGCGAAAAAAGCATAACATAAACTGCTGTCATTTCACAATTTTTATATTTTATCCAAGTCTTTGTTGTGTTTTGCAATTTCAATGTTGCCGTTCTGGTCGTGGTTGAAGGCGCCAACTGTGCAACAGCCGGCAAACTGACGGAAGGAAATGACAGTAGACGACGCCCAGCAACAATTGCTCCGACACAGCAGCTACAGCTGCACTTCGCGCTCGTAATTACGAATTATTGTTATTATTATGTTGCTATTTTTGCATTTTGTATCTATTCTGAGCAAAGTTTCGTTAAAGCTCTAAGCAATATGATTTAAGTTATTTGCTCATATTGGCTATGAATTCGCTAATAAATAAAGTTAATGCACGGAAGAACTGGTAACAGCAATAACAACGCATTGCTCCTACATAAAATTGTAAGTCTTCATTGGGGGGCTTGAAAGTCAAATATCATCTATGTACATTAAGGTGCCTCGCCAAAAAAAAGTTGCACTGTTTCCACCGGAATTTCAAAATTCACTCTTTTCTAAGGACTCTTCCAAAATAATTCGAAAAAATATTAAGAAAAAATTTTTTTTCTTGCCACGCCCCCCCGATGGGCTATTTACTTTTTTTGACACTACGTCGCCATTTTAAGTGCGATTTTAATGAGCCGTACACCGTTGTTCATGGCTTGGAAGCCACCACAATTCTTACCTTAATCATTTTTTATTCCGAGTTCAAATTCTAGTAGTGACTGTCGGTATCTCGTTTCACATCATACCTAAATTCCAACTTTTTTTAGTCTGTCGAAAAGGCCTTTCAATTCTGTGAAACTTTTTCTTGAAACTTTTTCTTGATTAAGGTAAGAATTTTCCAAGCCATGAACAGCGGTGTACGGCTCATTAAAATCGCACTTAAAATGGCGACGTAGTGTCAAAAAAAGTAAATAGCCCATCGGGGGGGGGCGTGGCAAAAAAAAAAATTTTTTTTTGGGATCGCCTTCAAAATATCTTTAATCCTAGGGGTGGACTGGAAACACTTTTTTCGTCGATCCACCTTAATGTACATATCGAATTCAAATCATGTAGGTATGTATAAGCCGACTTGGGTCCTAAATGAATAAGCCAATCATAACCAAATTTGAAACACGCACTGGAGACCTTCCAGGGAAGGTCGTGGCCTAAAAAAATTTTGATATAAACATATTTCATAGTCCGTATCGCTGGAAGTACATATTTAGGCATGACCACTGAAATTAATTAATTTTTTTTACATTCCATATTTTATAGAAATGTGGAGTTGAACCCACGTTTATCATACGTTGGAAAATTGTTAGCCAAGGTAGGCCAAGTTTTTATTTCAAATTGTATAAGTTTAATGTCTACCAAACTCGGCTAAACAAATATTATAATTATAAAAAATTTTAAATTTTTTCGTTAATTCTGTTATAAAATTGGCATCGGAATCATAGCCGTAATTAATAAATATTGTTAAAAAAATAAAAAATTTACTTAACGGTTGAACCCCATATTCATAAAAAATAAAAAAGGTTTATAAAGCTCTTATAATTAAAATATTTTATAGTAGCTTTATAAACCAATTTTATTTTTTATCAACAAGGGTTAAAGTGACTATATTTAAATAAACTCAAATAAAAGCTTTTAATAACTTATAAAAAATATTTAGAAAAAAGAAAAAACTTAAAAAACGAGGGCTGTTTCAACAGCTTTAATATCGTGAAGTTATGCAAAAATATTCAAGCAGTGAAGTTATGCAAAAATATCATAAGCAATTTTGGTCTCAGAATTTTAGTATTTTTTCTATAGTATGGGTCATCTGTTGCCATGACTTTTCTCCACCGCTCGCCGAAAGTCGAATTGCCATTGAATTTCATGAATTATGTTTTATCGTCAGTGGCACAGCCGCAACCGGAAGTCAAAATTTCCAAGGACCACATGTGCCGGGTTAAGTCAGTAATTTACTCAATTACTTGAAACGTTTCAAGAGCTCTGGTTAACGCTTGAAAAATTATTTCTCATCGTGGGTGCCTTCGTTGACCATTAGTTTGGCGTCGCATACTTTCTTTCTGATTCAAATTTTATGGAAATTTTCTAATAAATTTTCTCCACCGCACCTGATTATTCGTTTAAACAATGATTTATTGATTATTCATATCAATACACCTCAATTACATTTCTCTGGCATGTAAATAATAATATTTTAAATAACGGTTAATTCGCTTGACGCCTAACAATTCAAAATGGACAACAACAACACCAAACCGTGCAGGCTTTTTTATGTTGCTCGTTGCTAGTTTCTCGACGTTCGCAACTGAAATGGCACACATACACACACACATGAGCAACTATACGAGTATATTCAACGCATTGCAATTGATGTGTCGAAACTTCTCCCAAAAGGTGTGGACGTGTGTATTGGAACGGGAATTGTTGGTAAATAAGTGACCAAACAGCCCGGCACACAGAGTCGGCAGTTGGATAGTCATTTCGACGAACATATCGAACTTATGATTAATGGCACACAGAGAGCTTTCAAAGCAACCTGACAGCATTCGAACTCGCAAGAAATTGTAAATAAAAATGTGTCTATGGAAATGTGTGCCGAGGTGTTGTTGCCGCACGTTGCACTCCACACCAACTGGTAGTCAAAAGTGGGATACACCTATGCTAGTTAGGCCTTCTGATTGGTCCTAAGCGACCCAGTAGCTTGTTTACTGAGCTTTTTTACTTTTCGGGGTCGGCAGCTACGAAACAGACCAAAGTAATTATTTTGAAGTTTTTACTTTCAATATAAATACGACAGCAGCGACTGTAGCGATAACCTAACGATAAACTACAACTCCCTACGTTTGTATGTATTTCTGTGCCTGTATTTATGTGGCAATAAACAGGGCAGTTAAAAATGAGGAGAGGAGGTAGTTAATTAATTTTACCAGTTGGTGGTAAATTTAACACGATATAAGTTTCACAAAACCAACAAAAGCCAAACAAACGAATATGAATGCGAAAGCGCACACTAACATGTTTGAATATTTAGAATTGGTGCTGCCAAAGTCGGAATCCAGATAACGGGATTGGCTTTAGTAGTTGTTGCTGTTGTAAAACCAAAGTATTTCCCATGCGTTGATCGTGCTTTTCAAAACAAAAGGACTCGATACTCAAAAAGTCCTTAAAAATTTCACTAGATCGAATCTCATTAAGTGCTAACAGTGCCCTCCATCTATTGCACCCAACATTGTTTATTTATAATAAAAGACGCGGATAGTTGAAAGTGTAATTTGGCATGGGTTTACCAACTATTTGAAAAAAAATTTAGAAATCATATAATTAAAGGGTTATTTAAATTATAATAAGTGTTATAGACCAAGCTCCTCTTCCAATTTGTAGATTGCTCTCTCTTAAATTTATATAAATTTATTGATTCGAAAAAATGTATGAATATTTCATATTTTTAAAAATATTTTTATGATCTCGTCAAAAATATCATGTACTAGCCTGTAATAACCTTCTACTCATCACTCATGGAATGAATCCCGATATGAAAGCCAGCCACATCATTGGAAACATTCCAAGCTTTCGGGGTTGAAGCTGAAGTATTGGTAACCATTACCTATGCTTAGATGTAAGTAAATATGTACATATGTCTACAAGTTGATGGAATAGCTAACAGTAGGCAGAAGCGACGGGACTCCGGCGCCGAGTTTGTAGAGCCTAATCGATCACTTTATGCTGGCACTTTTTTGAAAACACGCGTCTGTACTTATGAGTACTTGTATGTATGTATGTATGTATGTATGATATGTTCGTTTAAATTGCTTCACTCCTTAGGAGAGTTAAAGGTGCAGCCTCAAAAAACAAAAACAACTGGCCAACACTTGAGCTGTGCACGTTAATGGGATGGAAGTCATGCTGTCAATGCTATGACGAAACACAAAATTCGCTAAAGGGGGAAACGTGTAAGCGGAACAAAACAATTTGTCCTGCCTAGTTATGAAAAGCAACATTTTCAATTAACTCTAAAAGCTTAGTGTATTTAAACACGTGTTTTATTGTTGTACTGTTTATTGCACGCGAATGAAGATTTGAAAGATTTCGTTTAGGCAGTCCCATGTAGTTAGTTTAGAGGAATTAGTCAAAAAATCATATTTTAATTTGTGGTAATAATTTGTGTCAATACTTTCCCACTTGCAGAATTCAAGCTTCAGGGCCAAAAAGGTATGTGGGCGTATAAATATAGTTTGGTAAGAGCCATTTTCATGAGAAAAAGTTGAATACTTAAACACTTGGCCCTCCATTTGACACGCGATGATCATTTTCCCTCCTAGGCGATGCTCGCTTAAATTGGGCCCTTCAAAATTTATTTGATTAATAAGTTGGCTTTTTATCTAAATAGTTAAAATATAAAATCCGGCGAAATCGGATAGTATTCGGATTTAAAAAAGTCTTCCAAAATTGTTGCATGCCCTCGTCACCTCGACAAACTTTTGTCGTGTATCTGGATATCAGTCAGCTATTCAAACCAGGGACGGAAAATAATGATTATTCATCATCATTATTTCGACCAAAAAAATCTGTATGTTCTGAACATTGTACACCAATTTTTGCTATGGTATAAACTGTGTGAATCTGCAATGATCTTTATTTTTTGAAATTTATCCATACTAATCAAAGATAATAATTATAGCTTGAGCACAATTTTTTTAATTAAGTTTAATTATTAAAATTTGATTTTGATTTTAATCGTTTTTACTCAAACTTCTAGTTACCTTTTAATTTTTACCATTTTCCTCTTCCTCAATCATAATTATAATCTTTGATTTTTATAATTTTTCTTCAAGAATAATAATCCTTGCAAGCTTTCAGAACGCCTTATTTAATTTGATAAAAATTCCTTCTGGCTTTTAAAATTTCGGTCTTTCGGAAAAGAAAGTATTTTTAATAAGTTTCCTCTTATTTTAGTTTTCAATTAAAATTTTCTTTCTAAAAGGCTATTTAAGTCTAAAACCAGTTGAAAATTGAAAAATGATGCAGAAGAAAAGAATGCATTAATTATTTTGTAAAAAAAATCAAGAAATTTATGCTACAGCGTGTGCCGAACTGGCATTCAGCCTATTAAGCAAGAATGATTTCATTGGTTTCATGTGATTAGGTTGTCTGTAATTCCAATTTCATCAAAAGATGTATAGTGAAAACAAAATGGAATTAAAAGCCTACTTTGTTAAAGTTTTTGTTAAGTTTGAATGAGGTGATAAGGATTCAGTGCTTTATAAACTTTTAGTGTTGCATATGGTGTATCAGGAGGTACGAAAGGCTTGAATAAACTCAAACTTGCCAACGTACCAGAGTTGAACGCAGCTTAGCTTTAATTTTAACTTATGCAACATAGCTTCCATAAAAGTTGAATGCATCGGCTTGAAGAATATATTTGGCTTTGCTTCCTCAAATACGAGTACCTTAAACAGCAAAGGATGGCCAACAATTTCTATTTTAAAATTAATTTATGTAAAGCGACATAAGAAACGACATAATAAATATACATATGTATGTGTATGAGTAATCTCAAAGTAAAGCAGTAGCGTTTTTGGGTTCAAGTTCAATCAAATTTGCTTGGTTGGACAGTGTGTCTGCTACGTTCGATGTAAATCCATATAGATCTCCTTAACCCCTCTCATCTTTATGATGATTTGAATATTCTTTGGCATTGTTTGTTGTTGTTGGATTTGCGTTGAAGCTACACCCAACCGAATGCATAATTCAAATGAATGATCTTTCTTTTATTTTGGCTTGCCTTGGGTAGCTGGTAGCTTCAGTTGCCTGTTGTGCACGTTTTGTATGAGTTGACAAAAAGCCTTTGTAATGTTCGTTGTGCTGTTAGCGTTTGCCATTGGCTTTACAGTAGAATTTGCTTTCTTTTCCAAAGCCAATTCGTGTGGGATTTTCTTGCATTTACTTAGATACCACCACCCTGCGTTGTACTCTTTTGAATTTGCATATAAGCACACACCATGGTGCAGTGTTGTAAGACGTGTTGGACGTGCAACATGTCGCTAGTGAAGTAACCAACACACGAGCTAGGTAAATCGCCGCGCCCACCTACAAGTACATACATACATACATACATACATACATAGGTACTGGCTGTTTTGTCAATTTCATTGCATTGACATAGATTGCCTGTGAGGCACGTCGTCGACCGTTCGTCACTTCAACAGCAAATGCCCTAAAGCTATTTTGGCTCCTACATGCAATTGCAATAGCTGGCGTTGTTGTTGTTGCTTGGGCTTTTATTTAGTTATGTATTTTTTTCAAATTTGCAATTTTGGCTGTTGTGAGTCCACCTTTAATCCATTCAAGCTAGCAGACTTTTCTGTGTTGCATATTGCAGGCATAGCCAATTTTTCGTTTAAAGCGAATTTGCTACCACATGCAACATCCGCTAGCTGCTGGTTGCTGGCTGCTTGCGGCCAAATAAGCATGTCTGCTGAATATGTAATTTACATTTGACTTTTTGTCGTTGCATGTGTTTGTATGTCTGTGTCTATTTATGCATATTATTCGATGCCGCAGGTGAAAGGGTGAAGTTGAGGCGGAGGTGGAAGTGCGAGTGGGAGCTCGGGTCTACAAGAATGACAAAGCTTATATTTTGCTTTATTTCGTTGGCTTTATTTGCTATGAAATGCTGGCGTCGCCATAGTTGTTCATCCGGTTGTTGGAATATGCATCCTGTACAACTGGCAGCCGTTCGTCTCTTATGAGGCTAGTCAATTTCGATGTCTACGCAGTTAAGTGCGTTCGAAGAAAAGCAAAAAGCATCAAAAAGATCAAATTGGCAACATGTTCCTTTCTAAGCACTTTTGCAGATATGCAGTAGGGTCTGTGGAAAAGTTAGATAATTCCTGAGAAAGCGGATACTTGCAAGGATATTAAGCTTTTCCGCCAAACACTTAATGCGTTGCCTCAGAACACAATTACACTATTGTTGGGCAAATCAGATTAAAACTAATTTATCTAATCCTATAACGAAACGAACAATTGTTGATTGCTACACTCACCAACTTAGTTGGCCCATAAATATCGGCTGCGCTTTGTACACTTTCAAAAAGAGAACTCAAACTATACAGCAAATCTTTGAAACTTCTCAAAGCATATCTAAGCATATCCTCCAATCATTGATGTTCTCTTTGATGGTAAACATTTTCTTTGCTGCGGCGACCACTTTCCAACTTTGCATTCAAATCTCTCTGGTGTCTGGTTGCCGTTCGTCACTTGTTACATTTTCTGCAACTCTACTCGAGGTCAGATCCTGAAATTGATTCTTTAACTTTTCTGTCATTGCTGTTCATTGCTGCTCGCCTCCCATTTGTTGGCCGTGATTAAGCAATTTGATGTGTACATCTTGATAATAGTTTGTTTACCCAAAGTCCTCTTAAATTTGCATAGTGCATTTCCTTATTCCACGGCAATGATGCTATGCATCCGTTCATGTTAGCCTGCGACATTTCCTGGAAAATACTGCCACTTCGGTTGAGTAACATTCACATAAATGCTAAGAGACTTCGATACAACAAAAGCTTAGGCAAGTGTGGGCTAACTTGTACATACTTGTGTTTAGTAAAGGGTGTTTTGGTCGGGTGCAGTTAAGCAAGATACAAGTAAACAGCGATGACTGTCATGCATCAGTGACCGTGTCAAACGAGGCCATCAGATACGGGCATAAAGTTAAATAAAAGATGCAAATCACAGAAAACGATGGAGATAAGAACACAAATAAAGAAAGGTTTAAAGAGAAAAACACAGGTGCAAATGAAGCTATTGATTGATACATGTGTATATAAAGGTAAAGGTGAACATATAGAGAAATTTATAGACGGGCGGCCACCGTGGTGTGGGGGTAGTGTTGCCGGCCTACCACACCGAAGGTCCGTGTTTGAGCCCTGGTACAAGTTATATCAAAAAGTGGTTTGAAAAATTTTTTTCAAAACGGGGTCGCCCCTCGTCAGTGGTTTGGCAAACTCTCCGAGTGTATTTCTGCCATGGCAGGCTTCTCAGCAAAAATTAAGCTGCTTTGTAGATGCCGTTCGGAGTCGGCAAAAAACCGTAGGTTCCGCCAATTTGTAGGAAAAATTTCAAAGCGGCACACCACAAATTGGAAGAGAAGCTCTGGCGCAAAAATCTCTTAGGAGGTTAATGATATATGTACATATGTAACTGTTGTATATCGCACCATATACATATATATGTATATAGACGAACTAAATCGCTATTCTTATAGATCAATTTCGAAACCCTCAATCCTTCTTCAACAGAGAATTTTTGTATTAAAACAACCCGAACTCGTCGGAGTGTTAAACATTTTCTCACTTAACTCATCCAATATTTGCAACGATAATGTCAACAGATTTCGCAAACTAGCTTAAATATATGGTAAACAAACGACAGAACCAAAAATTATCTAAGAAGGGCAGCAGCTTTTTTTTTCTCTAATTTGTCTGCTTTATCTTATATATAAAATTCTCGTGTCACAGTTTTTGAAACCATACTCCTCCGAAACGGCTTGACCGATTCTCATGAAATTTTGTGAGCATATTGAGTAGGTCTGAGAATCGACCAACATCTATTTTTCATTATTCTGGGAAGTGGACCAGGGACCGAAATATTCCAAACTTTTCTGTTTATGGTGCGATTTCCTTCAATTTTGGTACAAAGGTACCACTCTACTTTTGTTAAAATTCGGGCTTTTTTTTCCGGGAAGCGGACCAGGGACCGAAATTTTCCAAACTTTTTTATTTATGGTGCGATTTTCTTCAAATTTGGTACAAAGGTACCACTCTACTTTTGTTAAAATTCGGGCTTTCTTTTTTTCTGGGAAGCGGACCAGGGACCGAAATTTTCCAAACTTTTTTATTTATGGTGCGATTTTCTTCAAATTTATTACAAAGGTACCACTCTACTTTTGTTAAAATTCGGGCTTTCTTTTTTTCCGGGAAGCGGACCAGGGACCGAAATTTTCCAAACTTTTTTATTTATGGTGCGATTTTCTTCAAATTTGGTACAAAGGTACCACTCTACTTTTGTTAAAATTCGGGGTTTCTTTTTTTCCGGGAATTGGATCAGGGACCGAAATATTCCAAACTTTTTTATTTATCTTGCGATTTTTTCCCTAAATTTGGGCAGAACAACGTCTGCCGGGTCCTTCTAGTATTAAAATAAAAACTTCTAATACTTTAAAAACTATTAAAACTCAACAACAAAGATGTTATACAATTTTTATTTTTGGCCTTGGGCTCGTTTATAGTCGCGACATGGACATTGTGCAGGCCAGGTTGGTGCCACTTTGTATTAAATAAAAATATTGAAAATAAAGATAATGATGTTTGGGAGCTGTGATACCAATATTTAGTGTAAAAGCCAATATGAAATATTTCTGATTCCTTTTATTTTATTCTGAGCGGATCATAGGAATGCTCCCACGTTACAAAACAGTGTTACTTCTCTTATGAAAAGTAAGTTTCTGCGTAGCAGTCCAGAATGTGAAGATACCCATACATTTCCAGAAGGCCCTAATTCCAATGTTTTTCTTGTGGGGACGTGAAATGCATTCTTGCTTTGGATAAACTAAATAGACTTCGAAGCGACTATGAATTTATACAACAAGCTTTCAGCTTTTCATTTAAAATTTTTTATTCAAATATATATTTTTATTTTTTTATTTCAACAAAACCAAGAAACTTTCAGCCCGATTTCAGCCGAGGAAGCTTCAAATTCCATTTTGGTTAAGACAACGAAGACTAGGCTTTCTCATAATTGATTGAATACGTGAGTTAGTTTATTTTGTATTCATTTATTGAAGTTTCAAGTGCGTTACCTGTTGGTGTGTTTTTAGTTTAAGAAATGAAATGCAACGCAGATTGAAGCCCCTAGATTTTTTCATTAGAATTCCAAAAATCGATTGCAAATCATATCTAAGTTAGTGCTAGTTATTTGGTTCTGTTCTTACCTAAAAATGCATAAAAGCATATCCTTTTACTTCTTGGTTTATATTTTTCTATTTCTTGTCTGCTCTGTATGAAGCAATTTAAAGTTTTCTCGTCACATTCGCTTACATTGAATATAAACTTACGTTACATACTTAGTTTGTTGAAGCTCAATGTGGACAATGTGTATTCGATTGCTGGCGGCATTTCTTTTTTTCTTATGCCTCCATGCCTTAACTATATCCGCTTACAACTGAACTTCAAAAAGTAACTTCTATTTCGATTTCATTTCGAATTTGTAAACTTTCTGGCATTAAAATTGTTGACTGACAGCTCAAATGCTTTCGAAACAATCGAAATTTCGCTTACATTAATTAATTAGTTTATTTGAAAGGCGCCAAGTCAACAGAGCTTGCACAGACCATATCAGTCCGACACACCTTGCAAAAGGATTTGAACAGAGACAGTGGTGAGAAACTACCCCGCAAAGATCCAACATGGAAAGAAAACACTAGGAACCACTCTCAAGTCCAATTAATTTTGTTGTTACAGCACTTCGCCTTGCTTACTCCTTCCGTCTGTGCCATCGTTGCGGATGAAACAGTGTTCTGCTAAAAATCAACCGAGTGCACGAATAACCGATCTCAGCTACGATAAAAAATTGCTCTATCTCTGAATTTATTTCAAAAAGTTTTCACCCAGCGTGAATTCAACAAAATTGTGTGCCGAGATTTGGTGATTTCCTCTAGAACTATACAATTCAAGATTTCTGCGAAAATAAAACACCAAAATATTCAACTCCAGGCCTGCTAAATCACAGCTCTCAGAACTGCTACAGGATGTCTCCTTAGGTCACCTGAACACCATCTGCACAGTGAGGGAAAAATTCTCAGAGGTAAAGAGCATAACGAAATGTTGACTGGGCAATACCTGTTCAATTGCAGTAAACCGCAACTTTCGGACAGACGTCTACTCAATCCGCCTCCCATGAAATCCGGCACCATATTACTTCGCTGTTTGATCCGAAGGTGCGAAAGGTGCGTCCGTAACTGTACAAATTAATTTTTTATCTATCCAGGCAGAGCCCTGACATGCCAACCATCTGCCCGGCATGTGGTATGTCTCCCCATGATACATACCAATCTCTCTTGGGTTCACAACTTTTGCAGCCGCAAGGTTTCTCAAACTTCCGTTAGAAGATTTTGATGACAATTCTAGTTAAGATAGGTAACGACTAGGCAGTGCGATTTCCATCGTGTATACAAAAACAACAGGACCCTATCCTGATCCAACCATAACAGGTCGTAGAAGCTCGACAAACATACAAACACACAAAAAATTTCCATGTATTTTATTTTTGTAATTTGTGGGCTTATAGTCAAAATCGTACTGAAAAATATTTTGATTGTCAAAATTCGAGAAAAAAATAAAAATCAGCTGGCCTATCGACACGACCTGTATTACTGGATCATGGACCCTATGTTTTCTTATTCATTTATTCAAAAATACGAAATAAAGTTAAACAAAAAATAGTATCCTCATTACGATAAAGAGAGGAAAATCTTATGCCATCAGTTATTTTCGCCTACTTTTTCATACCCACAATAAATATTTATTTTTTTCGTGTGCTATTAATCCCCATCTTAATTGTCTGCCACCCAAAGCCATAAATCATCACCCAGTCAATAAGGCATGACAACAAATTTTGCAAAAAAGGAATCGCCAACAACAAAAAATGTATTACACTGTATATCTCATAATGAAAGCTCATCAGTGAATGAAATTAAATGAAAGTCCACTTACTACAGCACTTAATTTTGTTTACTTCGTAGACGGCAATTCAAAGTTACAAACAGTGTCTACCATAAGGACTTAAACAAAGTGGTTTATCTGATAGTGTTCGGTAGCGTAATAGGTCAGTGGAAATGTGTCTGAAAACAGTCCATGGACTTCTCTTAGTAGGCCTACTTTGATCCTCCACAATTTTCTAATCTCTTCACTAAAGCATTTTTGGAACTAACAGTGTTGCCTTCTGTGAAGGAAATCCACGTATTGTAGTGACGTTTGGTGGACGACGTTATGTCGTCCAATTTTTGATTTAACCTCATATGCACAAAACCGCCTAAGTGAAATCTCAGCTTCTTGGGTTAGAAACCACACTCTTTTTAGATTTAAGCTTAGAATGTTGGCAGGCTACATATTTACGACGGTCACTGTATATCGCAGATGTCAGTTTGTTTTTAGATTTTTCGGTACGTATTAGGGATATCAATACGGGGATATCGTTCTGTTTTGATTGGCAAAAATCCCGAAATTTATTTTTTCCCCTCAAACAGTTTTGGACTCATAACCATGAGTCCGATAGCAGTCCTATATATGTATGTGAAAAATGTGAATCTTAGAAAATGTAATCATAAAAGACTCTCATGGCTCCAATTATGTGCTTTGTACGGACTTTGAAACAAATATATACTTTTTTTTCGAAAGTTATTTACATATTTAAATAAAAATTGAATGTATTGTTATTGCTGGCTAAATTCTCTTTGAAGTATTGTGTCAATCGATAGTCTCATAGCCATCCCCTTCTTACATATGTAGAAGCAGCCCTTGGTGTGTAAGTACGCACAAACAATGTAAATTTCACTGATTTCTTCACCAAAATCGATTAAAAAATATTTTGTTTTTTCAAAAATGTGCATTGTATTACATTTGTAACAGTCATAAATGTGTCTAAAAGTATTTTATAAATAAGTCCAATAAGTTCTGATTATGAGAAAAATAGTGTCGTATATGACTCTTACTCAAGCTATTTAATATGATCTTATATCGGACGACCATTGCAAGAAGGGAAATACCCTTATTTCGGAATCATAAATGAGTTCATAAAGATCATGAACGCTCACATTTAAGAATTCTTTCTGACTCATTTATGACTCCTATAACATGTAACCCTTGAAACTGGGAATCTACCGAGCCAATTTAAATATTTTCCCTAAAAACTAGTGATTGTATTTTGCTTTATAATAAATAATTTCCAGTTTCAAATAAAAAAAGTGTTAAATCCAAATATTTGAATGCTAGATAGTTCCTCAAACAATTTCTGCACCTACATAAATTGACTGAGAATAGCGAATTTTTATTATCTTGAGATCCGAAAAATCTCGGAAGTTAAAAAATCCAAAAAATTTGGCATCCCTACCATGTTTGTGCTATTTACAGTCCACATTAGGAATATCTGTGTCAGCTTTGCCTGATAGATGGCCGTGCTAATATTTGTCTGTAAAGCCACATTATTCGTCGGTTTATTACTGTCGCAAATATTTTGCTATTTATTTGATTGCCCAAATTGTTTTACTGTTATTGTTTTCGCTTACGATATCCAATTTTCGCATTTTTTGATCATAGTTCGCTTGACCGCAAGCGCTTTGTTGACAATTGGTGCGGCTTTTTGTTTGTTGTTGTGTCTATGTAACTGAAATTTATTTGTTTTATGTGCGGAAGGAAATATAATAGCACTGGCTTCACTAAGCACTCATCATTATTAAAGTTGAAGTTGCAATATCACATCATTGAGCCACTCCCTCCAGTTTGGCATTTCAGAGAAATTGGTCAGAATGAGCTCATAAAAGGCTTTACGTCGTAATTCGTTTCGACTAACATTAGTTATCACGAGGCAAAAAAGCCTTTCGCTGGTATTTTCGTCTGCTGTGGGTTCTGACACACTTCAATATCTTGACTGAACCTACAATTTTTCTAATAACATTATCAAATGGGAAGGACTTACATATATAAGCTTTTTAACCTATTTCTCGAACCTATAATTATCTAAACTGTCAAAATGTATCTACCACTAGATATTGTTTTGAATGAGATGGCAAAAAGTATTCAAAAATGTTTGAGGGTTTCAGACACACAAAATATCCTTCGAAATTTGTCCTACTCCATTGAATTGAAGTTGTCGAGTGTTTATGCTTTCAAATGTCATTCAGCCAAACTATTGTTGAAGTGTCAATATAATTGCAAGGCTTTCAATTCAAAGTCTCATAATTTGATTATGATTTTTCTCTTAAAATTACAAGAGTTTTATTACAACAACTTCCCTCACGCTCCCACCTCACTAAAAACCGACGCAACATGTCTGCGTGACCACGCATACTGCCTATCCACTTAAGCACATTCTTTAGCACTTGACAGCATCAATGTTGCAATTTCAATGCCGATTCACTCCTCCTTTCATTATAAAAAAAAGGATTTTTGGCATGAAACCATCTCGAACATGACCATGGAACAATTGTGCCGAGATTTGTTGTGGCTGAAACTCAAATTCTCACTTTGAATGCGCTTAATGAGGTGGATATAAACTGTTATGGTACTTATGCCACACACACACACACATCTTGCGAATAAGTCCGCCCACACATTCACAGTCCATACTATACGTCTGCTACACCCACCTTCGGTATCCTTAGTCGTATACTTTTTCTACTTCGTCAGTGCCACTTGGGCAATCATGACATTTCTGTTTTTAGTGTTGCCAACACACTTGATGCCACTTCATTCACTTCAAGTATTGGCCAAGTGTTGCTTCATCAGGGACGAGGGGTTTACGATGACGATGGCTGCTGCTGATACGATTTGCTAACCTTCAACAGCAAAACAAAGTTAAAGTGTGTTGTGGCGATAAACTTTATCCTTTGCTTCCTCCACCTTTGCTTCTAACTTGCGCACACCATCGACTTATGCTAAGTTGTGCATCTAAGAACTTTTGTGCTTTCGATGTACTCGACGTTAGTCTTGGTTGGTGGCTCTAAGCAAGTAACCGTCAAACTATCAACAACTTTTAGTTGCATATTTGACTTTCGAGATAATACTTGCAGTGTTGCACATACCATACGCTCGTTCATATTTGCAAGATATGAGTTTATTAACTAGAAGTGCACTAAAGTTTGAACATTTCTCTCGCAGACAAAATTAAAATTAGAAGATATTGCTCACAATGCGCTTAGAACTAAAGCAATCTAAAATTAATCTGAATATTCCATACTATTCCCATACAAACTTGTTTAAGATTCAAATTGTTCTTTCCCTGCGCGTGACTTCCGTCCCCCATCCAACAATCTGCAATTACTGTTGTTCGGTTCATTATTTGACACGCTCGATTAACCAACAAATAACTTCCTTCTTGCATAATGATCCAGTGCAAATCGATAGACCCTTTCCAGCTTTCTTTGCCCTCCTGCCCCTTCTTCCTCCCACGGTTGCTGCCATCAATTTTTATTCTCCTTCAATGTTTGGGCAAACGGTCAACAAGAAACGAAGAATACCAGCATAATTTTAATGCTTTATTTTCCAAACCAATATGGAGCATTCCAAAATGACGGCCGCAATATTTTTACTCTACACCTGGGACGCTTTACAAATAGTAATACTGCATAAAAAGGGGCTTACCTGGAGAGTCTCTTTATTTTGATGAGCACAACGGGTTCGTCTACCAGCTCGAAACAAGTTATGGGCAGATACTCACTGTTCGCGCTCACCTCAAACAAACGATGCTCATAAAACCTGAAAGGCTAACTGCCTCTTAAATATGCCACAAAGCAAGTTTTAGTTTCACAAATTGCTTTATTCATTCAAAAAACTGCAGAAAGAAGTATGAAAAAACATCTTCGTGGTGCCATCTTCAATGGAATAACCCCTATAAAATTTCTTTCCAGCCACTTTTCGTTTATTTGTTTTTCATTTCGGTTTGTCGTTTCAATGTTGCTTTTGTATTGGCTTTGCACTTCTACTCCTTTTTTCAGTTTCGATCCAGCATTATCACAAAGGTCGTTCTCATTTTGGTTACCCACACCAGCGGTGAGTTTAAGGTCTTGCACTACTATTCTACCTTGCCCCATTTCGCTTTCGCAACGGTGGGTAAACAATTTAAATGTGTCACCACGAAAGTAAAGAATTCGAGTAAACAAACTATGAATTTCCCTTGGGTATTCTTTCGTTAGTTGTGATGCGTTTTGTACACGGAAATTATGTATATTGTACTGCCACGTCTCCTCTGGTTACTTTATCCTTCCGTACATGCTTCGTATCCTGGAGTTCGTTGTACACTAAGTTCTAAATGTACTTATTTGTATAAACAAACATTTGTAGCTACATAATCTAAAGAGCATAAGAATGTATATTTAAGTAATGATAAATAAAGTTAAAATTGTACAGTGGTGGCAATATTCCTTGGTAGGGTTTTGTTTTTAAAATTTGCAGCGTATTTGCCCGACTTTCTTTTTATAATATTCAATATGCTCGGCATTCAATATTTCTCCTTTATTTTCTTTAAATCTGAAACCAAGTCTTTTTTCTAATAGCTCTTTTGTTTGTTTTATCTTTACAGGTAAGTTCAAATAGCAAGAATTCGAAAAATTGGCGAACTGTTCCTTCCTTGTTTGGGCTCTATAGTTCTCACATCGCGTGTGTATGTACATAAAGATGGGCCAATTTTTCCAACAAATTATTAAAAATTATCGAACAAGAATATGAAATAGTCAATCAAGAGTTATCTATTCTCAATGTACTAGTTATCGCCTTCTTAAAAAATATCAAAACTTTCTTTAAAGAGATAATTGCAGCACAACAATCCCCCACACTTCATCAGTCCTAGATTGGGTCATGGTTGAGGAACTACCTTTATCCGGTACGAAACATCA
This sequence comes from Sphenella marginata, assembly GCA_951509765.1. Taxonomy (NCBI): domain Eukaryota; kingdom Metazoa; phylum Arthropoda; class Insecta; order Diptera; family Tephritidae; genus Sphenella; species Sphenella marginata. The sequence goes on along the minus strand of OX608080.1, from coordinate 87,351,315 downwards.
CAACTAAAAAGCAACTTGAAATGCTCCAAAGTGAAACCAGTGGCAAATGCTGCTAAGTCGAACAGCCCAAAATAGATTTCTATCTGCACCGTTGACTACGATTCAGTATTTTTGCAAAGGTGTCCAAGAATTCACATTAGCAAGTACTAAGTAAATGATGCTAACAAGTCAGAACGCCACTGTTGTCATTAGTGCTTGGTCCCACATAAGCTGTGTAGTGGCACGGAAACCCGAGAAGTGGGGGAAATAATATACACATGTTTATTTATAGACTACAATGACATTTTAATGTATCCACACATTCTACCAATGGGTTTGGGAGACGTACATATGTATAACTCCTTCGTCGCCCAGAATAATTTGAGTTTGTTGTTCGGTTCAAATGAAAACAAAATAATATTCCATCATGTCGCCAGTGTGGGCTGAATTTCGTAGTTTGCATACACATGTTTGTTGTAAGAGATCGAGTGCATAGTGCGCCGAAATAGAAATCAAGTTTCGCCGATTTATCTACCACATCTTTATACTTCAGTACATATGAGGAAGAAATCTGTAAACTCGAAGCACAAGTTACAACAGTAATCAGAAGTCGAGAGCCAGCTTCCATCAGCCTCCCACCTTTTTTTCGAGTGCAAAGTAAATAAAGGAAAATAAACTAGGGATGGAGTGAACGCTGACATCGAAGTCAAGAAAAAAGTACAAACTCAGAACATATTATTGGTGTGTCGAGGGAAGCGGGCTTCGAGTATCATTCCTCTGTGAAGCAAAGGTTCTATGCCCACATTTGCGCTTACTATACTTGCAAATACTCCCTGCATATACACATATATATGAATGCCTGCTCTTGCATGCAAATACGAGGGTTGCTGTTAAAGTTTTGCGACATTTAATAAGAAACTCAATTAGCCCTCTCAAATAGCTTGATTGATACTGAAGAAATGTTTTTCGAACCGATGACGGTTTGAAGACATTCAAAACATTCGGTTTTGTATGTTTGATACAACAAATGCACTAATGTTCGATGGATGCCGAAAGTTTTGCTGGATCGAAGGCCATTACTGTTTGTCATCCATATTATGTCTCTGATAGTTATAGATGATTATGACGCATTTTCTATCTGTTTTAAGGCGGAGACGATGTAGAAAAGTCTGGATTTAATTCTCATTGTTCTTAAAATCCGTGGGTTGGTTAAAGCAATAGTACAAACCCCATTCCTGATCAGAAAAAATTAATGCAGCTCCTTCGTGTTATTTAAGAAAGGAATTGTATTTCATAGACAGACATAAGTTACATATATTTTAGATAACAAACCAACTCAACTCGCCTGAACTTCTCACGTTAAGAACGATATGAGCCTCAAATCACATATCGACAGCCACACTGCAAAACCCTGTATGTTCAAAACCAAAAAGTTTTCAGGAGGGGGAAAAAACTGATATTTATGTATGTATATGAGCGACGGCTATTACATTTCACCACTGGAAAGAAACGGGAAGTTGTAACCCAATTTTGACTGCATTTCAATGCGCGCAATATCAGGATCTATTGAAAAGGCTCAGAACCTTATTTTTGGAAAAATAGTGACTTACGGGGTTTTGCAGTGTGGCTGTCGATATATATGTAATTGATTCCATTAGCACAGCCTAACTTAACCCGCCCGTGTCCAGCAAATAATGAAATTAGATTTTGGCGTAGAGTTTCTCGCTACATTTCAATCGGTCAACTATCGGTATTGTTCCCTTGATGTTTGCACATGTTGTTGTTGTTGTTGTTGTTTTAGCAACTAAAACACTCACCGAAGATTTTGGGGAGTGAAGTCGAATTGACAGTCCTTGACTGGCATCATATCCGGAGATCAACCATCAAGTTGCACGTCATTACCTTTGTGCGTATTAGTCGCCTCTTACTACGGGTATGCCTACCTCGGGCATCTTCTAAACCTCTTACCCACAGGGGCTATGTTTTCACATCATAGGCCTTTCTTAGCGGCCCTCGTATTTGTACATATGTTTGTAAGGAGTGTGCCTGTCGCACTGAGGCTGTGGCTGACAACTCAAGCGTGCGAACATATTTTTATTTTCGTTACAAATTCAAAAGCAAATAAACCTAAAATTTTGAAGTACAAATACAAAGTGTGGGCAATAGAAAAACTTGGGGGGGTTGGGTTAAGAAATTGAAATGAAGTCAAATAATTCATGTTGACTGTTGAGGCAGCAGTTTCGAGTGAAGAACGTTGTTGCTGTCAATTTGACTTTTACTCATTGTTGCAGTGGGTTTGTTAGTGGCATTGTTCATCTTGTTGTTGTTGTGACGTCTGATTCATGTGCACATACATACATACATACAACCTATGCGCAAATGTTTATTTATTTTTCGCTTCATTGTGTCTTCATTGCATATAAATTTTCTGACGATTTGCCACTCGCTTAATCCTTGATCTGCAAACAAGCAGCACACAGCATCGCAAAAGACCAAATTAGGGTTAGGGCGGCTGTCGCGTCCAAATGGCAGACAAACCGACAATCAGTTCAGACGAAATGGCGTAAATTGGCGCAGGCGGAAACATTTGATTTACATCTTGTTTGCTCATAATTTCAACCGCCATACACATTTACCCATATGCACACACAGCACCGCTGCTCTCAACTCACTCCATTCATCAATTCCAATTTCGGAGTTGTGAAAATTGTGTGAAGGTGCTTTATCGCAACTTTGAATGCGGTTGAATGGTGCCATACAAAAGTTTAGGGTAAAATCTTCAGTAAATAAATTATCTGCACAGTCATTTCGGATTTAAAGAGTTCAAGCGCCAAGGCGTTTGTAATTTTTTGTAACACAAACAAAAATACGAGTAAATATATAAAAAAAAAAATAAAAAAAACAAACAAAATATTTGGGGTGCCAGGAAGCTGTGTCGAATGCGTGTATATCCATCGCACTGCGCTGCCATACTAAATTGCCTTCGAGGTGTGCGAGCTTAAAGCCGAAAAGCCAACACAATTCACGTGACATCAAAATTGCTGGTGGCATCTTAGCGCTGTTGTGGCATGCCACCGCTGAGCTGAATTTTGCTTAAACATCTACCTACGCATTTAAACTGATGTTCGTATGCTCCTGCAATATCCAGGGTTGCCATTTAACTTTTTGGGGCCAAAATAATAACATCTAAAAAGAAATAAAGTACTTTCTACCCCTTCTTAGCTTACATAGGGGAGATGTTTCACAGGCTCTTCTATACCGCAGAGGTGAATCAGTGCTAGATACACGAAAAAGCTCAGAAGTAATTTCTAAGAGCTTGAAATACCCCACAAGGTCCATAAACCGATCCGAAATATTGCAAAAGGTTAAGCATTCGAAAGCTCTTATAAGCACACACAACCAAAAATAAAGTACCAAAAATGGTAAAAGTGGGTTAAAACGGCAACTGTGTTCGCATCATGTCTCGGTCGCTGTCTCGTTAGTATCGCAGAAGGTAGCATCGTACATGTCAGGTTTTTTTTGGGAGCCAACGGTGTCGTCATGTGGCATACAGTAGAAGGGCGTGAGAAATCGGATTTACAAAAGAACTTTAAGCGCAAGCAGCAAAAATCAAAAAAAAAACAGCCCACGGCACGGCGTTGAAAATCAAAACAACAACATGGCGCAAATAACAGCGAACAAAGCCTTTTACGTGAAAGCCTAAGCTCATAAAACTTTGTTGCAAAAACAAATGCGGTACAAATGACAATAATGCCTAGAGTGCCACGGTAATATGACAAATAGACCTTGACATGGGTGTCGCTATTAGTCTGTTTGTCATCCGTCATTCGTCAGTTTAATTTTTTTACGCTTAAATGCTTCTGATTGTCATTGTTTTTTGTTGGTGCTGACCGGTGATTGCAACCACCTGTTGCATGTCTCGAAGGACCGTGAGACCAGCTCGTTGTTGAAAGTGTTTGACTGAGCTCGCCAGATGTACTGGAAGTATACATCTTCTTGCATCAATATTTATAGGCACGTTTATACTTCTTTTGTCGAGCTCTTTGGTTTATTTGTACATTTCTTTGATCAGACTACAGTACTAAACTATTTTCTGGCTAGATCGTGTCGAGTATATCCGCAGCACGGTCGCAGCAGTGTCTAAGGCTTGCAACTCGATACTGTCACTTCCGAACCACCCGCTGGAGCCCAGAAAAAAAAAACATTTATCTGGAATATTTCCTGCCAGCTTCCTGTCTTATAGCGCTTCCTTTTCTAATTTCAATTAAGTTGAGCTTTTAATTGCTAAGGTCGAGCCATCACACAATTTCAGGCATATTTGTCTTGCCGTCTCCACTTTATTAATTTCCAAAGATATCCACAACACAGCATAGTTACTGAATCCAAATCTAGATGTCATTCAAATAGAAAAGTTTCATCACTGCCATGGCTGTGTATCAGATTATATCAATTCAACAATACCCCAGAGACCATATTTTATACGTTAAAAAAGCTCGAAAAATTAAAAAAAAAATTCTAAAAATTAACTCAAGCACGAACGCGATTAATGTCAAACGATGTGACAGCTAAGGAAGGATGTACGCAAAATGCAGAAAAAACAGGAAGGTGATGTAAAAACTCTCTGATTTGCAGAAGGTGGTGCAGTGAAATAACGCCCAAGGAAATAACGCCCATGGACGTTATTTCCCATTCGAAAAGGAAATAACGCCCATGGGCCTTATTTCCTTTTTAAATGGAAATATCGCCCATCTGCAAAAAGAAATAAAGCCCATGGCTCTTATTTCCTTTTTAAAAGAGAAATAACGCCCATAGGATTTTACGCGAGCAACACGAACTGTTGATTAGCATTTTTTTCACAATTTACCCTGTGAGAAAAGAGTGGGAAACGTGGCACGCGGAAGGACATCACCGTGGCGGTAGCCATGGCTATGGCACACACCCGGAGTTGGAATGGCGCTGCCCAGGGTTATTTTTTAAAGCGCGGCCGAAGGCCGCCTACGCGGAAAGGTGTCCCGCACATAAAAAACGTGGATGGAGCCCCGAATTGGGATCTGACCCGGGTCAATTTTCGGTTTTTCACTAACAACTTTTCACAGAAACAAAATATTGCTTTTCCCCCTTCGGATTATAGTTACGGAGGCCCGATCCACGATTTTTAAGTGCAGAACACCTTTTCGCGTAGGCGGCCTTCGGCCGCGCTTCAAAAAATAACCCTGGGCTACGCCATTCCAACTCCGGGTGTGTGCCATAGCCGTGGCTACCGCCACGGTGATGTCCTTCCGCGTGCCACGTTTCCCACCTTGGTTAACGTGAAATTTGTGTGTAACTATTCAATAAAATACAAAAAGAATTAGAATATTATTGTTTCATTAAAAAAAATGAAAGAGCAATAAGGCCTTTAAGACTTTATTTCTCTTTCGAAGTGTAATAAAGCCTTTTTTGAAATAAAGGCCTTATTTCACTTTCAATAGTGCAATAAGGCCTTAAAGGGCTTATTTCACAAGGCGCTATTGTACCCCGCCTTATAAAAACATAACAAATATGTTAAAATTTATTGAAATAAAGAAAACCATATACTTAATTCTTGAATCAGCTTGTTTTAATTCGTTTTTAACGTCCGTGGGCTTTATTTCTCTTCGAAAAAGGAAATAACACCCATCAGCAAAAGGTGATAACACCCATGGGCTTTATTTCCTTTTTAAAAAGGAAATAAGGCCCATGGGCGTAATTTCCTTTTTGAGTGGGAAATAACGCCCATGGGCGTTATTTCCTTGGGCGTTATTTCACTGCACCGCAGAAGGTAGTCGGTGTGTGGTTTGGGCAGCAAACACTTAGAGGCTGGTGATGTGACAGACACATCGCTATATGACTTTGACGTGACAAGGTTGACAGGCAAGGAGTGGCAGCAGATATTCAGTTGTAGACGAACTCACCTTGTATATATGTATATGTATATGAATGTAACCAACAGTAGCCCAAACTGAAAGCAGCCATTTAGCAGAGGTAACTCAAAACAGAAATACGTTGGAAAAATCCTTTAGTAAGCGTGGGCGTTATTGTAAAAGATGCCTAGGGAAATACAAATTCGTTTACATGATGTCCTATGACCTATCAAGAAGTTTATAAGTCTTCTTTTGTCGTGGCTTACTACAGGAGCGTATCCACGGATTTTGTTGAGTTCTGCTCCACAACAAGTGGATTACTTAGCCACATTTTTTTAAAGCGCAGCTACCACGAAACTCCGCTCCCAATGAACCGGCGAAACATGGACAAGTGTACACTTGACCTCCTAGTTTCCGTGTGCCAGTGACCTTGTCCTTCAGCTGATGTGAGCCAGATCCTTGTAGACCAGTTTTGCCGTGCTCACGGACTATGCCTTACCTCGCGTTTATTTATATCTCTCTTTACCAGAAGTGCAAAGGGTCAGCTATAGGGTTACGGACGCAAGTGTGTCAAATACAAACCGTCTAAATTAATCGCAGCTCCACGCAGGTCTTTAGTGCACCGCTTCTCTGTACCTAGTTTAGACACTCTAAATCACATAGTTGAGTAATGAGATATCTATTTAGAAAGCTTCAGTCTGAACTCGAGCTAAGCTAATTGAATAATAGTTGTTTTTAGTCCACCATGGAGCTCTCAACTCTTTCCCAGCAAATCTTTATCGCTTATGAAATAAGGCGCCATATTTGTTAGTACAATGTGTACAATGTCTTTCAGCGTTGAGGCTGTAGTGAGATTTGGTGACTAGGCGATTTGCAGTTTACCAACGTGACATACAGACGATGTGTCTAAGAGTGATGGGCAGGCGCAGAGTTGAAATGTGGTTGCAGCAGCAGCAAAAAGTAATTTGCTCCTAACATCACGACGGCAAGTGAGCCCGACGCGCAAGCTGCCCGTCTGCCAAAAAACGCCGGCAAAAATAAGGGCACCAAAACCGCAGCAACAACTTCAACTGCAGCCAAGCAACAACACCCGTCTGCTGAGCAACATGTTTATGATAAATTACTTCCGAATAAGATGATGACGAGCCGCGTTACCTAACCAACAACAACCAAACAGCAACAACGAACAAACAAATACGGGACACGCGCTGTATGCCATGCTCTGCTCTGCCCACAGCCACCAAAGTCACAAGCAAAGATGCCAGTCAGCCAGCCTATCCTCATGTCGGGGCACAATGCCGATGCAGCAATAAAGTGTTGTACAAAACATGGACTGTAGATTTCTTGGCTGATGTTGATGGCATTGTTGTTGTTGTTGTCGGTTGTTGCTGATGTTGCAAATGCAAATATGTCAAACATTTACATGCGCTTGTTAATTTATGGTTGTTCCGTCGTAGTGGGGGCAAGCAATTTTGCAAGTTGCAGCTGCACCAAGTCGATTTACCAGCAAAATGTGGCAAAACACAACAAACAAAGTGAATAAAACTCGCGAGAGGTATCGTTAAATTTCAAATCTTGCGCCCTGTAGTGCCAAACAAAAATGAAAAAGTTATCACTAAAAGATTTCAGAGAAGCAAAAACTGAAGAAGGCAACCAAGTAAAAAGAAAATAAGAAGTGTCATTTGACGCCTGTTGCCGAAACCGCTGAGGTAGGGCCGGTTCAATTCAATTAACGAATGTCAAGAGTTATGATATGTGGAGGCAGAGACGTTGTGAGGCTCATGAATAAGTGAGCAGTGGACTCTGGCAGTTTGTTTATTTTGGCATGTATTAATATGGGTTGCACCTCCGAGAGCTTAGCTACTGAGGACGTGACGTGAGCCGTTAGCAGGTTGTGTGCATTGTAAGTGAATATGTATTTTTGTACGTGATTTATTTTATGTTTACAAAACATTGTACATTGTACATGTGCGCGTCGTAAGAGGGACTTGAAGCCCAGTTGTTTTGAAACTGAGTTTTTGGCTGCTTTCAATTTTCTCCATAAATTGTGCTACGACTTACAGTTTTATGCAGTATCAACGGCAACAGCTTAGGAATTTTAGGCTAAGATGCTTCTTGTGCCATAAATATAAGCTCATTATCAATTACCTAAAACGCAGTAAAGTCGTAAATCGGAAGAAGTTTTGTAGTAGTAGGACCACTCACTGTCTTCGGCTAGGACTTGATATAATCGGCGCAAAGAGACTAAATGTGCCGCGAGTCCATTAAATATTTCCATTTTGACCTAGTTTAAATAAATGTTGCTACATCCAGATGTGACAGCATTGGTGCTAATTTCGTACAAATCGAGGTCGATACTAAGTATATCCGGACAATTTCGGTACAAGTTCGGAACCCTTTCAACAACTGTTGATTCTAACTGAAAAAATGCTCTACGAAGGTTTATGCGAATGCTGTCGATGAACACAGTGTTTGTCCAACGTAGCATCATGTGGTACTTATCCCACTGTTCCGAAGTTTTTGAACTTTAGTAAAACCTCTAATTCAACTTTGTTCTGAGCGTTAACTGTAATTATGTATCCCTAGTTATGAAAATTATAACCAATTTATGTAACCACGATTCTGATCCATATGGCAACACTGCCACATACGAAACTTTGTTGTTTGTTAAGTCTTGAAAGTTGGGAGCTGTCGCTATTTGGTTTTCCACAAAAATATTTATAAAACCTACAATTTTGAGTGGTAATAAAACCACCACTTCTTTTTTTTTGGTTACGACATTTTTCCGATATTTACGCCTGTAGAATATCAAAACGGTTAACGTTAAGAATTACTTTCAAATACATCACTAAAGTAGGACCGGAAGATATAATATCCTACAGGCTCTTAGCTCACTGTATATAGATTATATTTATTTGAATTCATCGGTATGGTCCACCCATAAATGAGTGTTCCAATAAAAGTCCTTGAAGTAAACTCGTGTAATTATGCGCTAATTTTATTTTTTTATGTGACAGCGCAGTCAACGCATCCGGCTGCAACAATTGTACAATCATCATCGTTGTTGTTTTTATTGCCATGTTGTCACCTGCTGCCACACCAAATACCACCTGCCACTTGCCACCGCAAATAAAACATTTATTTGTTCATTTGTATAATCAACAATGTTGTTCGCTTTTGTTGTAGTCTGGCATTTACCGTCAATTTTACGTTAAACCAAATTAAATTATCTGTTTACAATGGGTGCGACAGTCAGTCTATGTACGTGGCGTTATGTGACAGTCACGTAAACACAAATACTGCACCAATACAACCGTTATTTATGTATGTTGCTTGTTGTGGTAGTGTGCGTGGTGCAGTATTTGTTGTTTGGGTTTCGCATTTCGCAGATCCATTTAATTTCACTTTAATTTAATTGCATCATTGCATTGCATTTGGTTTCGGCTTAATACCTCGGCGTGGTTTTTCGATTGAAGCACTTCGACGGCACTGCTCAGCAGGCAGCTCATGCCGCAGGCCACAACAACAACTGGGCAACAAAAGTATCTGCTGCTGATACTCTGCATTAGAGCTGGTATTTACCAAGTTAGTTAAAGCAATCGATTTTGTCACAAGTGAGAAATTTAGACAACAACAATTTAAAGTCAAATTATAAAGGCTTTATATAAAATAAAAGCGATCGAATATTTACATATGTATGTAGGTTTATTAACGCGAATACTGTATGTTGTCTGGGAGTCTGACTCTTCTTCTCATAATAAGCTGTAAATAATGGAGCACGTGCAAACTTAGGATAATAGCTTCTATTTTGTTCCGGTCTCTATTTCTCTATCATACTAAAATGAAAATTCCCACTTAACCATTATTAATTTAAAACACATCCGCATCCAGCTTCTACCACTTGCCCACCACTGAGTTTTGAGCGTCCACGTCCAATTAAAACGAGACAATAATCACGTGCTGCATTTGCCATTTGTGAACGTAATTTCACATTTTGCGGTTTTTACTAAACTCATAATTTTCGTATGTCGGAAATAAATATGAAGATTGGCACATAAAACATTTTGAATTTGAAATATTTGGCATTAAAATATTTTGTAATCAAGTAAATGCCCTTTCAATCCTTCGCGCAATATGTATTTAAAAGAATAAATCCGATGAACTTTCGACGACCTTTTTTATCCACAGTTCCTGAAAAATATGACTTTTTTGAATTCCGAAGGGGTGCGGTTTTGTTCTAAGACGCGTTAAACATTGTTTTGAGTTGGGAACCAACCATTGAACTAGCGACACTGTAAGGTATCCTCTGTGACATGTGATGTGCCACATAAGCGCCCGCTCTAATGAGATTTTAGCTATGTAAAATATTAGTACCATCGCGACCGCTGTTGTATGGTGAAAGTGTACGGATCAACAACACCGAGGTTGCATTTTCAAGTCCTGGTATATTAAACATACAAAATAGGTTAGAGAAACAACGATCGGCATGAAAGATGTAGGTTTTGATAAGTTCAAATGAGCAAATTACATTGGAAGAGAGCTTGGACTTAATCCTTTCACTCTTATTATCATTCGATGCTTTTTAAGAGCGAAAGGAAAAACGAAAGACGACGCACTCTGAACTGGTGGTACAGGAAATAGAAAAGCTTAGCTAAGAGATATTTAGCTTATTTTCTTACTAAAAAGCCTGAATTTCAGGGAACACGCTAAAGTTTAATATTCGGTCGGTAAAGAAAAGAGTATATTCTTTTTCATTCGAGCTGTTATGTTCAATGAAAACTATCGATAGTTTATTAGAACTAAAGCTGGGCGATAAGGATTATTAAAAGACGATTAAGTTCACAGTTTTCAAAATTCTCTTTTGTAAAAGAAGCTAGGTCTGAGGCTCGAGTCCTGCGAGAGGTAGCATTAAAGTTTAAGGTTTGATAAAGTTTTTTAATACGTCGCCGCTGAGTGACTGTTATTCTGTTACACCTGACTTTACACTCCCTTATTTTTTCACTTCATTTTGCTCAAAACCTAATTTAAAATCTCTAAATTTGTATGCATGTGATAATACCGACGTAGAAAAAATTAAAATACATAAATTAATAAATCAAACTCACTTACCTTTATTACTTACTCATCATTTGGCATTTTGAAAATTCATAATGTATTAATGTTATCGGAATTTTTTTTAGGTTGTCCAAACGATGAGTTGCAGGCATTTAAATTCAATTGCACTGCAAAGCCATGGGCAATTAACTTTCTTTATTGGCTTTTTTCATTTTTGTATATGTTTGTGTATTGAATATATCCAATATATAATGGGTTTAAAACAAAAACAAATGTTGAAAAAAAAAAAAAAAAAACTGGAAGTGATTCCGTTGCTGTGGCAGCTTGATGTTTGCAACAAAAGCATGCAACTGATAAAATTATTCAACAAATTACGCAAATGAAAGCTTTTTATAAATTCCATGAAAAAAAAATTCATAAATGTTAACATTGGCAGCATCATAATAACAACAACACTAGCAAAACAATGCCTTGATTACACTAACGCTATGTTGAAAATTCCTCTATTTTGCATACAAACATACATATATTTGGGCATTAAAATATCAGAATCAACCGAATATAAATCAGGGAATGAGTGTGGTATGCATTAATAATCATTAATTTGTAAATAAACAGTATGCTATGTGAGTGGGCGTGTCAATGCGCTGGCATGTGGTCTGTTAACTGTTTTGTTTGGGCTAGGGTGAACGTGAAAGTTTTCGAAAGAAGAAACATGCTTGAATCAAACTTGAAAAATTCTGACTATATTTAATTTTGCACCCGCATAGGCTCTACTTATGATGATCAGTCTGTTGTTGGAAGAAGAGGGAGGCTGATGTCATTCGAAACCAAAATCGAGCAATCGTAGAAATGGTGAAAATCATCAATAAACCAGTTTCTCCTGGTGGTGTTTGAGGCCGCATCAAGCTGCTTTGAGCTTTTCACGGGTGCAAATTCGTGCAAAAATTTCTTAACTTTCGGAATGACCTTAGTATATATGTATATGTACATATATACATATGTATATAATTATGTATGTAGGTAACTATAGTTATAAGTGGTAGCTGCATTTGCATTTTGCACAAAAACAATTTGGTGTTGAGGGTGGCGTCTGAGCTGGAGTTGGAGTTGGAGTTGCATGTAATCAGCAAATAAGGCAGAAAATGGCGGCAATTTGTTTTGTTGTCGTTAATTGCCGCAATAAAGTCAATTCATGCAACAGCGCCTGTTTAAAGCACGACCTACGCTTATGTGTGGCGTTGCGGGAAGAAATCTGCTATTGTTGCAACACTTGCAACAGGCGTGAAAGGCAAGTGCAGGACCATTTATTATTTATTATTACATGCATTATTTTATGAACGTTTTAAATCACATACTCTCACACACACACACACATGCAGCACACATACGCACATTTACATCATTATTACTAGAGTTATTGCTGTTGTAATAGTTGTTGCATGCACAACAGATTTCATTTATATGCTTTCCCCTCATGGGGCATTCATTATCGCCTTTTAGAGATCGTTCATTTTCTTTAATCACTTTTTTATTGCATTTCCCACGAAAACCTGAAATGTGCCACTAAATGCTGCACATAACCTGTAAACAATCGTGTGACTAATCTCAAATGAGGAAGAACCGCGATTAGTCCCCAAGTCTTCAGTTGGCCATAATTCAATTTGTGTAGCATGCCCATTGGGGTGTAAGATAATTTAACTTTTATGGCATACTTATTAGAGTTAAAATATACGTTTGTTTGGAAAGTGGATTATTCCTTTCGTACCCGTTCGGGTATAAACGGGTACAATTAGTCTCTCCATAGGACATGCTCAAACAAATGTAAACAGTTCAGCCCATACAAAGTGATCAGAACATGTTTTAGGCACATCCTCCTTTGCGACTAGTCCCGGACTGTTTTTAGACTAATCACAGGGTGACTATATGCTTGACTTGTGCGAAGCTACAATTTTCTTAATATTCTTGTCACTGTTCTGCTTTTTGTGGAGATTTGATTGAACTCGCACCTTAAGGAGCTATTATCGGCACACAGCAGTTGGCATACTTACATGCAAACAATATTTCCATTTTCACTTCACAACCTATTTCAGTTTTTTTCTTTCAATTCCATACACCCCATTCTATGGAATCCATTTGGAACAGCTTAATCCGTTATAATCTCATTTCATTAAATGTTTGCCTACCTGTCGCCCCTTTTCGGCTTATGCATCATATATCAATTGACCTATATGCATTGAAAATCTTTTTTCGGTTTCAGTTAAATAAAAATGTTAATCCGACAGATTAAAATTGAAACACATGCATTTGGATAAATAATCAAAATATACTTTTCTCACCTGCCCATATAAACATACAATATTCCATTCATACGTCTACGGAGATCCAGTTACCATTTGAGCTGGCCTTAATCTCAGGTTTGAGTTGAAAACATAATTTCTTATTTCCGTTTCAACATCTTAAAGAGAAACGGATTAAAATGTGTGACATATATTACAGTTTTCAAAACGGCCAATAGCCCAAATTATATTGTCACTTTATTTATATACTGAGTCGTCTTGTGGGAAAGTGATTAAATAGTGATCGAGATAGGATTACAATGGCATATCGATCGACTGGGAGGATGGATGGGACACACGCCTCTCCAACGAGCCTGTTAGCCGCACACAAATATACAACTAGCTGGCCCGTCAAACTTCGTTCTGCTCAAAATATATTTTTGAATCGGGCTTATTTCAAATATTCCTTGTAACTCGAAATTTCCGTCGCAATTTTTGTATTCATTTCCTATATCCATGAGCAAATATGCTAAGTCCACTTCTTATGAAAAATGAGATTTTAATGCAGAACGATAGTAAAATTAAAAAAAAAAAACGTTTACCAAAAAAAAAAAGTTGCCATTATGTAGATTTTAGAAGCTGTTATGCAGTGTTATGGAAATGTGCTAAGTTCCCTTAAAAAAAGAAAACACGTACTGAGTCCAGGTAAAAATAGGTTTTTATTTATTTTTAACTAGAAGGACCCGGCAGACGTTGTTCTGCCCAAATTTAGGGAAAAATCGCACGATAAATAAAAAAGTTTGGAATATTTCGGCCCCTGGTCCACTTCCCCGAAAAAAGTGAACCTCAGATTTTAACAAAAGTAAAAGTCTACCTCTGTCCTAAATTTGAAGAATATCGCACAATTAATAAAAAAGTTTGGAATATTTCGGTCCCTGATCCACTTCCCGGAAAAAGGTTACCGCAAATTTTAACAAAAGTAAAAGACTACCATTCCCACGACAGCCGGTTCTACGTACCGGAATGACTCGGGGTTTCCCCGACCAAGGGCTGTTATTTCACTACCCCCCTGCCTAAACCGTCAGTTATCCTCCCCCCAATAATGTCATCCTCCGAGCAGCTCCTTGCAGCGGGACTGCTCAAGACTCTCCTGCTCCGGGCTGGTATTGAATCCAACCCCGGACCTAGAGAATGGATCTGCTGTGTATGCTGGAAGAAAATTTATGTGAAACGTTCACATTCGGTACAGTGCTCTAACTGTAGCAGATGGTTGCATCTAACTAGTTGCTCCGGACTAAATCCCTCTACTCATAGACCCGCTAGTTTTTATAAAACTTTTGTGGCCCCTTGCTGTTCACGTCCTATGACGTCCAGTGGCCGTCGTCGATCAAGTATCGCTCCGCCACATATGTCTGACTCTGTCACATCAGTCTCCACGACTAGCACTAACAATGCACATCAGCAAGTAGACCTTTCGAGCGGCCGCTCACGCCCACAGGCGTCAACATCTCACACAGCAGCTCACAGCTACTCCCTACGTAGCACTTCCCAAGTGGATTTGAGCAATGCTGAGCGTCCGCTCTCTCCCACCCCCTCGGTCAGCCCCTCTTCTTCCAGCATTAGCACGAGTATAAGCCACAACCATCAGCTCCTGGTCCCTTATACTACGTGCACTGTTTGTCGGTTAAGATTATATACGCCGTTGGCATCAGTCAAGTGCAATACCTGCCTTGGCCTGTGTCACCTGCTCATATGCTCTGGACTCGCGAACAGGAACCTATGGACTGATACGTACGTTGCGCCATGCTGTCGAGCTACGCAACCTTCAACGTCGTCCGACTCGCCTCTACCTTCTGGTAACGCGATTCCTTCGACTTCAAGATTGCGCCGTAGTGCGCGACCCAGCCTATTAACACCTAGGCATACGCACCAGTCCTTGACCCCCAGCATCAACTCTGCTCCCCCTACACACTTCGGTATCCTGCAATTTAATTGCAACGGCCTAACCGGCTAAATTGTTGAAGTGACAAATTTAATGAAGGGACTGAACATCAAGATCGCGGCGATTCAGGAGACAAAGTTAGGTGGAAGGTCGTCTCTTTTGACCTGCAAAGGGTACAATGTACACCGTTGTGACCGTGCGAGAGGGCTTGGGGTGGCCTGGCATTCATCACGCATCAATCTGTGCAGTATCGTCTATTTGAGCCTGACATCGACCCGAGAGACACCACCTTAGAACGTCAAGGTATGGTTGTCCGGTCAGGCGATGTCGACCTTGAAATCATAAACATTTACGTACCTCCTGTCACCTGTTGTCCCAGGGATTACCACCCTGACATTCGTGCGTTACTCAGGGGCGAGAACCGCGTCATCCTTGGTGACTTCAACGCACACCACGACCTGTGGCACTCCAGCCTGCAGGCCGATGGTAGGGGACAGGAGCTGGCTGACCAAATAGATGATTCGACGTTCTGCACGGTAAATGGGGATGCCCCCACTAGAGTGGCGGTAAACTGCTCTAGCTCGCCAGACATCACCATAGTCAGCGCTGGACTAATAAACTGCGTTGACTGGCGACCGATGCTGACGCTTGCTTCAGACCACCTACCCATAGTGCTCTCTATCGATCGCCCCACCGACTTTGTCACCGCTGAGAAACGCACTTACACTAACTTCAATAAAGCCGACTGGGAGGGTTTTCTCAACACCACAGAGAGCGCCTTCGCTGCTCTTCCTACCCCGTCTGACGTACGAGAAGGGGAAAAGGCGTTTCGTATGGCCCTAATTTCAGCCTCCCACCAACACATTCCGTCAGGTAGAATAAAGGAAGTGCGTCCATTCTTCCCCGCAGAGGCAGCGGCCCTGGCAAATGAACGTGACCATATTAGACGCCTTGACCCTACGGATCCTCAAATACGGGATCTTAATGCGGAAATCAGACGCTTAGTAGATCAACACAAACGCGCTAAGTGGGAGGAGCACCTAAGGTCTTGCAACTTCTCGGCTGGAGTTGGCAAACTATGGTCGACGGTGAAATCTTTGTCCAACCCGACTAAACCTAACGACAAAATATCCATCGCCTTCGGTGATAAGGTTCAGTCGAAGCCAAAAAGATGCGCGAGCGCCTTCTGCCGACAATTTGTAATGCATCCTACGTTGAACAAAGATATTCGCCGAGCCACCAGGGAAGCGCACAAACACAAAAACAGCGATGCGCCCATTGCCATCTCCACAACAGAAGTTCATGAGGCTATTCGGAGATCCAAGAACACCAAATATATCGGCCCCGATGGCATTTCCATGCTGATGCTGAAACACCTCGGCGACGAAGGCATAAGATACCTCACACAAATTTTCAACCTTTCCCTTTCCACCTTTGTTATTCCTGAAAGATGGAAACAAGCAAAGGTGGTCCCACTACTAAAGCCTGGCAAGCCAGCTGCCGTAGGGGAGTCATATCGCCCGATATCTCTCCTCTCGCCAGTAGTGAAAGTGTTGGAATCCACCTTGTTGCCGTACTTCACCGCAAACCTGCGGCTCGCCGAACATCAGCATGGATTTCGCAAAAATCACAGCACCACCACCGCGCTGAACGCCATAACCACTCAGATAGGGGACGGACTAAACCAAAAGCGTCCAAACCACAGGACAGTGCTAGTTGCGCTTGACTTGGCCAAAGCTTTTGATACGGTCAACCATGCGCAACTAATGAAAGACCTTGAAGATTCGTCCCTTCCTCCCTGTCTTAAACGTTGGACTGCAAACTATATGAGTGGTCGTCAATCGTCGGTTGAGTTCAGAGGCGCAAGATCAAAACCCAGAATAGTTAAACAGGGGGTGCCACAGGGTGGTGTCCTATCCCCGTTCCTGTTCAACTATTATGTATCGAAACTTCCCCCCCCCACCAGAGGGTGTCTCGATCGTCTCCTACGCCGACGACTGTACGATTCTGGCAACAGGCCCCTCCGTAGAAGAACTCTGCTCTCGAATTAACTCATACCTCCCAGCCGTGTCCGAATTCTTCGCCGGGAGAAACCTGGCATTGTCACCGAATAAGTCCTCGGCCACCCTATTTACGACGTGGACAACGCAAGTGAACATGGAATTAGACGTCTACGTTGATAGTGTCAAGCTACCAACTGTCTCACACCCCAAAATCTTAGGGGTGACGTTTGATAACATGTTCAAATACGGCGCTCATGTAACCGCAATTGCCAATAAAGTCCAAAGCCGTAACAAAATCCTCAAGTCCCTAGCTGGCAGCACTTGGGGTAAAGACAAAGAAACGTTACTAGCTACATATAAAGCAATTGGCCAGCCGGTACTGAGCTACGCGACGCCTATATGGTCGCCGGGGCTAGCTGACACACACTGGACGAGACTACAGGTCTGCCAAAACACCGCCCTTCGTACCGCCACTGGGTGTCTTCTTATGTCTCCTGAGCATCACTTACATAATGAAGCGAAAATGCTCGCCGTTAAAGAGCATAGCGAGATGTTGACCAGGCAATTCCTGTTCAACTGTTGCAAACCGCAGCATCCGAAGGGACGCCTGATCAACGAGGATCCGCCCCCCAGGAGCATAAGGAGCCATCTACGCAAACACTACGATGAGATCCGGCACCTGATTTCCACGCCGTTTGATCCTAAGGTGCACCGGCAGGCCCTCACCCTCATCCACACAAATTCGGTAAATTCCTATGTTGGCTCTCTCCCGGTGAACGCCGTTCTTCAGGCAACAACACCACCCGTTGCCGAAGAGGAGCGCGAGCTGCCTAGGGAGACTAGGGTGATGCTGGCCCAACTCCGGTCTGGATACTGTAATAGGTTAAACTCTTACCTATCCAGACTGAACCCCGACTTGCCTAATGTCTGTCCGGCATGCGGCTTGTCCCCCCATACTACTAACCATCTTTTTGTCTGCTCATCCGAGCCTACTCTTCTAACACCCATATCCCTCTGGTCCTCCCCTGTTGAAGCCGCTAGGTTTTTAGGACTTCCGTTAGAAGAGTTCGATGACAATATTGGGTAAGGTTGATACTGACTACCTAGGCAGGGCAAAGTAGTGTTAAAACAACAACAAACAACAACAACTACCTTTGTACCAAATTTGAAGAAAATCGTAGTATAAATAAAAAAGTTTGGAATATTTCGGTTCCTGGTCCACTTCCCGGAATAAAACTTTACATAAACACTCTTCGGACTCCTACTGAGCTATCCTGTAAATATTAACAAAATCGGCGCTGTAGTTCCGGAGTCTATAACATACATATGTACATACATACGTACATACATCCTATTTTATATATGTATGTATATAGATTGACACAATTTGTAGTTTATTTATTTCAAATATATTCACTCAAAAATGTAATGGAAATTGAATATCTGAATTTTTAAACGTTTTTCTTGGAAATGACACCAAATTTTTTGACATTTTTATTTAATTTTGACACTAAATTCTTTTTGACTAATTGTGTCAGGATGAATGGAAATTCAAAAGTTGATTTGATACCATATTGTAGGTAAATTTTTCACTGATAACTAAATTAACGATAAATTTATCGAAATATATCGAAGCCAAAATGAAACCTGGGGCCCTCCCCTTTCGTTTGATACCCATATTATAGGGTAATGTTAATTTTTTGGGCAATCACCGATAACTCAGTTATCGATAAATTTATCGAAATATATCGACGTCCAAGTGTAACCTGGAGCTATCTCCTTTCGTTTGATACCCATATTGTAGGGCAATTTTAAGGTTTTTGTGCAATAACATTTTCACCGATAACTCAGTTATCGATAAATTTATCGAAATATATCGAAGCCCAAATGAAACCTGGGGCCCTCCCCTTTCGTTTGATACCCATATTGTACGATGTTTCTATACCTATATGCGAAATATCATAAGTAAAGGTTCAATATACTTAGAGTTATATGGAATAAAAAAAATTTCGAAAAGAAACGGTCCCTAGCAGGGTCGGAACCCCCAAAATTAAAAAAAAAAAATAGCCTATAGCTCCTTCCAGACTATAACCTGTAGGCGTGCCAAATTTCAACAAAATCCGTCCAGCCATTCTCACGTTTTTAGGGAACAAAAGCAAACGTCTGGACATCCAAACATCCAAACATCGCTACATTCACATTTATAATATTAGTAGGATATCGAGATATTGGGTTACGCAAGTCAGCGCGAAAGAAACCAGAAACCTATGATGCCACTTATTTGGATTGTCCGATTTTAAAAAATTTCATTATCCTTAAGAAAGGAAGGGAGACCCCAAAGTTACTGATATAGTGGTTTAAATGCACTGAGCATGGTGAAATTGATTTCTAACTTCAATTTAGAGTAAGTTAGGGTATTGTTATATGGGTTCGTAATGTGTGTATTTCTAAAATACTAATGTCTGTACAAGAACATCTTCTTTACCATAATGGTAATGGCCAAAAATTGCTATTGCAAAGCAATGGCTTGCATTGGCTAACTAGTACCAATTTCCGAATAATCGAATACTCGAACTATTCGAATAGTGAAATAAAAAAGGCGTAATATCTATTAATATATAAATACGCCACATGAAAAATTTTAGGAACCTCCTGTGAGCGAACCGCAGGCTGTTTATCTAAAGATTTTATTGGTCGAATTTTTGATCACAGGCGATAAAAGTTTAAAATTAATGTTGGTGAAAAAATTGTTTGTTTGTTAAAGTCGAAAAATTAACACCAAAAAAAGTTAGGCGGTTTTTTGCTTCTCCTGAACAACTACAAAAAATGGATTTAGCACATTTGCTTACAAATCAACGATATAGCTCATTTTGTATAAGGAATGTCATGCCGCCTTTTCCGATATCTCAAAATGTTTTCCGTGAGTATGGTACATACATATATATACATGCCAATTTCCATGTCCCTACCAAGAACCCTTTCGGAGATACTAGAAAAGAGCTAACTCACGATTACGCCGTACTGTGAGTTGAATCGTAAAGATTTATTTTACCATGCCGTCATTTGAAGTTGATTTGAATTAATGATAAGACTCGAATATCATTTTAAACGTTTTTATGTCAAAATACGCGCAACCTAACAAAAAGGTAATAAATGGATGAATATTTTTTTAATCTCATACTAAGTGACCCAAATTGAGCCTTTAAAGCCTACAAATTGCGACAGCTTCATTACTTATTTAAAATGTAGATTTTTATGACCGCGACCATTAGGTTTGCAAATCACAACCAAATAAACTTTCAATTATTTATTTGCTTACTTTTGTTGTGATTTGTGATGTGCGAATGTTTTTTTTTTTTTTTTTTTTTTTCCCGGCTTTTCACAAGCTTCGCTAGCAAGTTTGAAGCTTTGTTAAATCGTTCGCATAATTCCAGCGTCAATCTATTAATATTTAAATACTAAAAATATTTTGATTATTTGTTATGTATAAATTATTTTGTTTATTTGCTGTTTTTAATTATACATGACTGCGGCATTTCAGTTTTTTTTTCTTTTAACCAAATAGTTGAACATTCATTTTAAACATGTCGCACTTTTTTCGGAAGTGATACTAGGTTGCACGATTCAAGTCCGGCATTCAAAAATATCAATACGGATTCTTAAGTCACGAAAAACAAGTATTTTTGGTAAATTGTTGATAGTTCAAAATTTTAGTTAAGCAAGTAAGTTTCAATAATCTCGATTTACGGTTGGAATTTACCGTCTGATTTTAACAAAATACTTATATACACCGATTTCAAGGAAGTCGCAGCCATCAGCTCATAAGGGTTAACACCGGTATGAAAAAAGATCCGAGGTTTACTAACCAAAAAAACTTCAGAATTTATGATCAAAATGACAGATTTCCTTATTTATGCACGAACCCTCGTAATAATATTTATGTATGTGTTAGTTGCTATTTTTCCAATCCACCACCTCACGTGAGCTTTGGCATCGGTAGGTAAGCCTATTTCAGTCATCAGGACATTTCCCATTTTTATTCATTCAGGAAATATATTGCTTTTGGAAATTGAGGCATTTAACAACGGCGCATACCAAATCGCCAAGAGAATAAAATGATATTCAAATTGCACGTTTGGACATTTTTATGGCGGCTCAACAATTTTTAGTTATTTGCGGCTACACCAAAGTCAAAGTCATTCAATTTGTCTTTGTTTTAATTTTTGTCAATGTCCACACGAGTTCATGTACGCAGGTATGGGGGATTTATGTATGCAGGTTTACGCTATAATTCTTCAACAAACCATGTACCGCCTTTTTGTGCGCGTACACACCCTTTGCCCCGCTTTAGCCACGTCCTTCGCTTCAAACTTTTCAATAGCCTGGTACCTAACTGGATGCCTGGCATTGTGTCGCCGTATTTTGACATGTTTATGTTGACAATTCCCTCTGTGTCATCGTCATTCCCCTCTTTCAGACGACACCAAGCGTGTGGCTGCAACAATTCGGCCCGTTTGAACAAAACATAAAATACCAAAGTCTATTTTGTAGCGTTGAAAGAGCGATGATGATCACATCACCATAACCATCAGTGGCTGTGTGTGTGTGTAAGAATAGGTGAAAAGTTTTACATAAGAAAAAAAGTCGAAATAAAAATCAGATATGTAAAACGTTTTAATTAATGGCAACAAGCGGCGATGACATGTTCCGCTCCTCACCTCATCGGCCGCGTTCGTGTGCGCACCTCAACGCACGCTAGACGTGCTGCAGCCAGCGAGATGTTTTTAACGAACGAATGGAATGTTTTGAATAATTTTTCCAATAATTTTATTTTATGTAAAAGAAATGTTTGTGTTCGTTTTATGAGTATAACCATTTTTTTAGAGTTCAAACCCTCAATACTTCGGGTATTATTTTTCTCATAAAACTGTAACAACATGATTAGGGCGGTTCTATGGAATCGCATACATTCTCCGTTGATGACTTCTTTATGGAGTCCATTTTGGTTGTGTTGCCAGGTGCCATTTACGTACATATTGACATACAGCACTCTTCAGAGTCATAGCCTCACCTTGGGATGCAAAGTCTCTTATAGTTCATCGCCCTACTCAGTCGGTTTACACCACAATGCTTGGATATTTTGGGCACTGACGCTTTACGTATTATCTTCTTTTGCAAAGGAGTATGTTTAAGAAGGTGGCCCCTTATTGTGCCGGTGTTTTCCCTCAGCGAGAGTGATTCAACTTGTTCTAGACGATTTTGAACTGCTAAATGCGTTCCCCGGGGAGGTGTTGACACTAAAACTTTACCACCTCTTTAAAGATGTATTTCATGGTCGCGGGCGGATAAGTTGCGTTTTGCCAGTTCTTATCATGGTGCGTCTGCCCCTAAGTAACCTAGACGGGGGTTACGTACTTTCTGCTCAGGATGCCCAGGATGGTGCCAACTCTCCATCGACTGCCAGTTTAACCTCTCCTTAAACTCAGTTACGCCCCAGCCTTGGGAGATGGGTTTGTGACTTTTGAATTTAAATGTGAAACTCATGCTGTTGAGCCGCTAACTCAAATTCGCAGTGCAGTATGGGAGCAGAAAGCAATTTTCTTAAACTTTTGTGCTGGAAGGCTTCAGTAGGGGTACGACGACTGTGTCCTGTTTCCTTACTTCAGGAGTGCCAAGTAGGGCAGATACTGATTGAAAGCCTTCACAGTGGTTGGTATTTTATTTATTTGATGGGAGATATACCTTGCATTATCAGTTTTATTGATATTTGCTAAAAATTAGAATAAATGACAAGCTTTGAAGTGGTATCGATAGTGTGGGCTAAATCTCGTTGTTGTAGTGTTTTGTTTTTGTTGAAATGTGTTGGGGCTAAACATTGTATTTTTAATATGCCTTATGCTTTTATAACCTTTCAGTCACAAGCTTATTTCGTCTGCATTATTTTGGCGCCAACATTACGACACGTTGAAGTAGACCACCCTCGAGCTCAGTCATTCCTTCGACGAGCGCCAGTCGTCGTATGTGCATTTGAAATTGGGATAAGCTCAGCAGGATCCGTTTTGAAAATAAATACGAAATCACTTTCTTTGTTGTTGGTTAGGAATATTAGCTTTTTACTGCGCCATTATAAAACAAGGAAACAAAAACAGAAACTCGTTCAGCAATTGATTTACAACTCGTTAAATACAATGGAGAACAGAAATTAGAAAAACAACTTCGCTTCCAACAGCGGTTAGGTCGTGGAATTACCATTCGATTTCCATGCGTGAGTGTGCCTCAGATTGTTTATTTGTGTGAGCACCTCTTGGGTGCTAGGCACGCCACGTAGAATAAGTGCTGCTGCTGTCTAGGTGGGAAATAGGCGGACGGCTCACACGCAGCCATGAGTCCAAAATGCATTCCTCCACGGCCATGATTCATTTTTTTTGCTGCGCCCATGTTGCTGAACTGTATCACCCGACAGTATTCGGGCTGTACTCGTTTACGTACATACAAACACATACGTACACTGAAGAGTTCATTTGCGTTACGTTGGAAATTATTATTGAATGAAAAATAAATACAAATACTCATTCTCTGCCACTGTTGCTGCTTCTGCTTCTATAATGGCTGTCGAGATTTTTATGTCTAGCATGCACTAGTAACAACAACAGACAACCTAGTAAATGTAGCAATATTTTGGATCCCCACTTTTATGGCGTTGGTGCAGCAGCATAGCGAAGTGTGGAAATATTTATTTGCACTTTATTGTTATTTCGAATGACTTTGGCAAACAAAAACTTTAAAAACAAAAAACCAAAAAAAAAAAACTACAGTAAATAGTACGAGATTAAATATTATGTAGTTACTCGTATTTAAATTCGCACGCACACATGTACACAATACTTGTGTTTGTTTGTATATTCACTTCTCAGTAATTTGGTATGTGCACTAGGCGGGTCCCAAAAGGATTAAAGTTCACACCGTCAGCGTTTCAAAATAGCAGTGGACCTATCAACGAAAGACGATTCCGAGTTTTAGAAGTATGTATTTCCAAATTATTCCACTTCAATCTAGATATTTTGTTGTACTCTGGTGCGTCATATTAGCGCTCTAATATCATTAACCCGATGTGAGCCGAACATAAAATGGGCTAACCAAAACGCCTTCGTTTTTGGTTCAAAATGGTATAACACTTCCTTTGGGGTGTCACCATAATAAATAAATAAATAAATATTTGGCTTGTGTCACTCTATAAAATATTTAGGTAATTAAATTCTAGTTCCTTAATGTCCTCTTTAGACTCAAGAAGATGGGTACCAAATGGCAAATACTGTAGGTTAATTTTAGTAAACTTTTGTAGATGAATGTCAGAAATAGGAAGACAAAATACCAGATATGTTGTTATGATAACGGGATATGTTGAAATTTTAAAACAAAAATTGTATTCGTCATGGAGTTAATTTTGACAGAAAGGAAAAAAGGAGGCAATATTTTTGGTATTCAAAGCGTGCACGAAAGTTACTTAGAAATAGCCGGGAGGATGGCTGTCAGCGGGGCCAAAGTTGTAGATATTATATAAATATAGATAGTTATCACAATTTTTCTTGAATAAGCAACAACTTTGAAATATTTTTTGTGTCTAAGGAAGTTCACAAATTCTTTGCAATGGTTAGGCTTTGTAATATGATGTTCATGCAGCATTTTGCATTTTCAGACATTGGTTTCACACAACAAGCGCGCTAAATTACAAAAAATAAAAATCGCAGCAAATTTGCTGCAAGCTTACGAAAGACAGAGAAGAAGAGAATAACAAGTAAAAACTGCCAATATTGCCACTCTTTTGATTTCCGCATTTATAATGCTAATGCAAAAATAAAGTTGCATTTTGCTGTCAAGATTTGTATGGAAAATGCGAAAATAATGCTGCATTTTGGGCTAAATGTTAAAATGCGACGAAAATGCAAAATGGTGGCTCAGCATGAACAGCCCAAGAACATCAAAATCATTGCACTGGTAGTTAAATGTTTTTTTAACCGGCACTAATCCATTCTGCTGTAGCTATTCTTTACATTTGCGAATTTCCTATTGAAATGGAGTCCTTTTGGGTCTACCCTAATGCATATTTATATACATGTGTATATGTATATGTGTAATATTATTGTATGAATGTATATTTTGTATTTATTTTTGTTGAAGAACATAAATTATATGTGCGGATTGTTTTGTCAGCCCATTAAGAAGTGGCACTTGAGAATTCCTGAAATTTATTGGCCGACAAATTACGAAGTGCATTTATAAAAATATTTTGAGCAATTTATAAAAGTGTTGATACTAAAAAAAAAGTGCTTAGTAAAAGACTTAATCGACAAAATATCCGATTTTAATATTTAAGCAATTTGAAGTGAAATTGAAACAAAAAAAACAAACTTTGATTACAAATCTGATTACAAGCTGTCCAACGAAAATTTAAATAAGTTTAGCTCACAGGGAAAATTAGCTGAGTTGTCAAAAAGCTATGACAAATGACAATTGAAATCTTCAGCTGCTTCTAGAGATCCTTCGCTAAAGTCATTTGAAAAAAATAAAAAAAAAACCTTTTTGTAGGATGACTTTCTAAAGACCAATTGACCAATTAGATATTATTGTTTATTTAATATATTTACAGGTTTTAGTTACAGCACTATTTCGAAAAATTCTTTTCCCACAATATTGCCATTTGATAAAAAGTTTGATATCGCGGAGTGTGCATGTTGGACTCACTGCTCAAATTAAATATTTGCATCTCCATAAACCAAAACTTGTTGCTGCCGATATCTGCAGAGCAGCTCGAACGACATTGAGTGTCGACTAGCGGTGCCAATTTTATGGATTTTACGCAAGTCGGGACATTCGGGATTTGATTTTTAAATCCCGAAATTTGGGTATTCGATCGTAAATCAAATATCGTACATATGTATATGTTTGGAATTTTTAAAGAAATTTGTTATGGAAAATTTATTTATTTAATTAATATGGAGTTGCATATATGCGCAAACGCTTTTCATAACCAACTTAACCAATTAAACTGACTATTTATATACAAAATCATGACCCCATTAGGCGCCTTAGTGCTCTCATTAAATTTTACAATAGTTCATTACGGCTTCATTCGCGCCAAAGGACTCTTACTCTTCATCATCACAGTCTACTGCTACTCCTTTAGTGCAATTCAAGCATGTATTATTTCCACGCTTTTGTTGGTTTTGTGTCTGTGGGTGGCAAGTAATTAAGAGAAAGCTCAGTTTGAGGTTAAGACCAACGCCTATTCTGATGACTTAATAAAATATTATACGAATTATTTGAATTGGAAGCGCTGCATCAGCTTGACTTCGCATGAGTCAAGGATTTTTAATTTTGAAAAATAGAATATCAACACTGCACCCGCAAGCTAAAGCGCCTTTTATTGCTTTTGATGCCTTGAAGTACATGGTTTTTGTGTTTGTTGAACGTTCGAGAGTCCATGGGTTTTATGTAGGCGCAATCTTGAGCATTCAGCTGAGTGGTGACTAAAACGTCTAAGAATTCATAACTGAGCTGCACAATAAATCTTAAGTGCCAAGTCAAACCAAACCAACAAACCATCTTTTTACTAGAGCCCGCAAAGCCTTGGCCATTACTTCGTTTGCTCAATTCACTTCCACTTGGTTTGCTCTCGATTGCGCATTTACTCTGCCGCTACCCATTAATCTCATTAATGCCAGCGGATTTTATGAATTGTACGACAACAACAATTGCTCGGTCTGGTTGGAGACTGCAGCTTAAAGAGTCGTGGTGAAGTGCCGTGGTATGCCCCTACAGTTAGTTGCTCTAAATAAGCACAAAACAGACATATTTATTTGAATTTCGATAAATTTGTGTGGGCGATTTTGGAGGATTTGGGGTAATTTGCAAGCTACACAAGTTCACATTAATGGAAAGCTTCCCGATGTGTTGTACAATTAGTGTAAGTTAAATTCGTCGAATTACTTGAATTGAAATGCAGATAATGAGTTTGCGTTTAGTAGTTGGGAAACTTCATTGTGGTTTTCTCAGATAGTTTAAGTTACTGAGAATGTGATGCTTAAAAAATATATGATTAGAGCTCCTACTCCGGAGTAGGCACTCGAGTTTTTAAATCTATTTCGCATACAGTTTCATCATTTTCCTCAAGATCATATACTTAATGGTGGGTCTGTCTCTTCTTCTCATACTTGCGTACATCGGACCAAAGTTATAATACCATTTCATGTTCAGAAAGGTATTAAAATCAGTAATCTTTAGTTTTGACGTCTTTTGTCGAGGCGACTTGGTCCTATTCTCTAAGATTTAGGTCTGATGGGAGATATGTATTTTGGAAGTACGGATGGCAGGTTAACTCGGATGTCACTAAATTTATTGTTGTTTGTACCATGTAGTCACGATACTCACACTTTCTCAGGTACTCGAGTAGTACTAATTTGTTGAGTTAAAATGATCGATGCAAAAAACTTGAGTTATTAAGCTATTCCTCGAGGCGTTGTATATGTGGTGTAAAGACTACTTGTGACTTTCTTAATAATAGGTATAAATTGCTAATAGTATGGAAATGTATGGAATGTTGGATGTAAATGTGACATTATTATTCATACTTATAGATACAGCTAGGTAGCTGATAGCAGCAGTTGACCAAGTTAAAATACCTTGAATATATCAACGATAACATTGGTTTAGTACAAATTTTCAAAAGCAATTTTATCCCCCTTTGCCGAATTAATTATAGGATCAAATTAACTTCATTATAGTAAACAAGGGCACGAAAGGACTTAACCAAATTAGAAATGACCTACGTAGGTAGCAAAGTTATGTAATTGCTCTGCTCACCAAACAAATTCTATAACCAAGAAAGTTCATATCTTTTGAAGCCGCAAGCTATAATAGCTAGTAAGCAAATTTACGAAGAGCTCTGGCTGGGTAGCGTGGTTGAGCGCGATGCAGAGCTACTATCACTGGCTAATAACAAGGTCGATAGGCTTATGCAAGCTCACATACTTATACTCGTATACCTGCAAACTTGGTCACGTTTGCCTATAGGAAGGCGCCAACAAACAATCCCCACCCCCGAGCCAATATAAAGAATAGATACTTTTTCTTGTATGTCTCAGGTGTTCGCGTTTGTTTGTAATTTGCTTATCTTGATTGGCGATAAAATTTGAACGACTATGTGGCGTGAAGGAGCAGCATGCGTCAACTACATTCAACGCCTTCAGCGCATCGCTCCAACGTTCTGCGTTCTGTGTAAGGTAAACAAGTAGGTTGTTTTAGAGATGGTTGCTTTTTCTACATTCGTTTGGATACTTTCAGGCCAGGCAAATAGGAAGATGTCTTTACTTGCTACTGCCTGCATCTTGTGGTCGTACCTGTTTCGTCTTATGTTTCGCTATGGTCGTTTCTTCATTTCTTCATATCTTTTGCTTGCCCAAGTGCAAAGTGTAAACATAACAAGGATAACGACTTGCGATAATACCATAACGATGCGCCCATATCAACCAGTATCTTGTAGCTCGTGTGCCGGAATATAAAATGAATAAATTTATGGACAATACGATAGTGCGATGAACGGCGATAATGATGGCTTTATTTACACACCAGTTTTGCTCTTTATGGACACGATGATGACGTTGGC
Organism: Sphenella marginata; assembly: GCA_951509765.1. NCBI lineage: Eukaryota > Metazoa > Arthropoda > Insecta > Diptera > Tephritidae > Sphenella > Sphenella marginata. The sequence goes on along the minus strand of OX608080.1, from coordinate 87,322,513 downwards.
AGTTGATGCTGACTGTTTGAGTGGTTGGCGGGCTGAGTATTGGTCCTGATGTTTTATACTTAAGCTGGGCATTTCACCATGGAATTGTAAGCTTTTCGCTGCCAAGATTGGACGAGTAAAATGGTCTCTGTCCATTTATAGCGCATTAATTTCTTGGAAGACTTAGAAAATATGGTATTCCTGTTTATGATTGTTGATTTTACGATCTCAAAGTGATTTTTTTTACTGAACTAATTATATTTCAATTTTATTTCGTGTAAAATGTTGATTGCGGTTGAGTGTAAATGTACAAGGGATGTGGGGAATGCGCACGGCAAATCGTAAATTTTAGTCCAACCCTCGGGTACCTATATTCTAAGATATTCTCAGCAAGGCCACAACTCAAAGTATCTTTTTTTTTCAATTCAAAAACCAAACCTTATCCTTAGCCCCGAGCAATAAAGACCAGTCCAATTGGTGGTCTTTTTTTAAAACTTTCATGAACATAAAATGGTATTATAACTTTGGCCCGATGTTTGTTAGTATGAGAAGAAGAAGACATAGACCCACTATTAAGTATACCGAAATGATCAGGACGATGAGCTGAGTTGATTTAGCCATGTCCGTCTCTCCGTCCGTCTTTTTTGAACGCACACCAGTCCCTCAGCTTTAGAGATATCTGTATGACATTTTGCAAGCAGGCGCAGTTTGCATAGGATTAATCATTTGTCGGAACCAGCAAGATCGGACCGATACAACGCATAGCTCCCGTACATTCGATTGTTCTGATAGACGGGCTTTGGCCTATAACTCTTGCAATTAAAAAGCTAGGACCGTGAAATTTAGCAGGGTTGGTACATATTATATACATATGTAAGTTATGTAGTGAAAATCAAAAAGATCGGACCAACATAATATACATATATGCAATCGATTGTTCGATTGTTCCGATAAATGTGGTATGGGCTATGTATCTTTTAACTAATAGTTTTGAAGAGTTTGTACCAATTGTAAGTAAGGATCGGACACTTAAAAAAGATATGCGTACTAATGAAAGGTATAAAGCCTTCGTGGCGGCCACCGTGGTATGGAGGTAGTGTTGTCGGCCTACCACACCGAAGGTCCGGGTTCGAGCCCTGGTACGGGTTACATCAAAAAGTGGTTTGAAAAAGTTTTTTCAAAACGGGGTCGCCCCTCGGCAGTGGTTTGGCAAACACAGTAGGTCCCGCCAATTTGTAGGAAAAATTTCAAAAGCGGCACACCACAAATTGGAAGAGAAGCTCGGCGCAAAAATCTCCTAGGAGGTTGATGATATAACTGTTGTATATCGCGCCATATATATATCTTATATATAAAATTCTCGTGTCACAGTTTTTGAAACCATACTCCTCCGAAACGGCTTGACCGATTCTCATGAAATTTTGTGAGCATATTGAGTAGGTATGAGAATCGACCAACATCTATTTTACAAGACCCTATGCGACCCGTTTTCCGAGATATCGACCAAAATGTGGACCAGGGGTGACCCTAGAAGGTGTTTATACTATATGGGGATCGAATAAAAGGTGTTGATGAGTGTTTAAAAAAGAGGTAATTTCCAGGACCCTATGCTACCCCGTTTACGAGATATCGCCAAAAATGTGGATCAGGTGTGACCCCAGACGGGTTTTCTACAATATGGGTATCGAATAAAAGGCGTTGATGAGTATTTAAAAAAGAGGTGATTCTCAAGACCCTGCGCGACCCGTTTTCCGAGATATCGACCAAAATGTGAACCAGGGGTGACCCTAGAAGGTGTTTATACGATATGGGTACCGAATAAAAGGTGTTGATTGGGTGTTTAAAAAGAGGTAATTTTCATGACCCTATGCTACCCCGTTTACGAGATATCACCAAAAATGTGGGCCAGGTGTGACCCCAGACGGGTTTTCTACAATATGGGTATCAAATAAGTGGCGTTGATGAGTATTTAAAAATGAGGTGATTTTTAAGACCCTATGCGACCTGTTTTCCGAGATATCGCCAAAAAATTTTAGTAATGTAATCACTTTTCATTACCGGACGATAACTGATCAATCGTTTTTTAGTTAGTTATCCTCGCCAGATGTCCACAGGTGTCACTTCTGACCCAGTAAACAGCACGGAGTAGGGATGAGAACGAAGCCGGTCTCCTCTTTCTCTCACACAATAAGACTTCTCTCACTCCCTACACAGCTGCAAGCCATGTTGTTTATGCATCAAGTGTAGTAAGGTTGACAATTATTATGTTGCTATCTCAGTGTAACTCTCATATTAACTATTAATCATTGCTATTCTATCAATAATAATAAAATTATCATCAATAATAATCTATATATATAAAATTCAAATTATGTAAATAGGTATAGATCGACTTATAAACCGATCGTAAAAAAATTTTACACACCCACTGTACATCTTCCAGGGATGGTCACAGGCTAAAAAATATTTTGATATATATAGGGGGCTTGGCACCTCCCATACAAATGGAATTTTCCATTGTCCGTATCTCTGGAAGTATCTATGTTAAACCATTGAAACTCGGTAAGGGGTTATATGGGATCGATCCCTACCACCTCCAAAAAAACTGGGGATAACGACAAAGTGGGCGTGGCACCTCCCATACGAATGAAATACTTCTTAGTCGATATCTCTGGAAGTATTTAGGTTAGACCACTGAAATTTGGTGAGAGATTATATGAGATCGATCCCTACCACCTCCAAAAAAAACTGGGGATAACGAAAAAGGGGGCGTGGCACCTCCCATACCAATGAAACACTTCTTAGTCGATATCTCTGGCAGTATTTTTGTTAGATCATTGAAACTCGGTAAGGGGTTATATGGGATCGATCCCTACCACCTCCAAAAAAAACTGTGGATAACGACAAAGTGGGCGTGGCACCTCCCATACGAATGAAATACTTCTTAGTCGATATCTCTGGAAGTATTTAGGTTAGACCACTGAAATTTGGTGAGAGATTATATGAGATCGATCCCTACCACCTCCAAAAACAACTGGGTATAACGAAAAAGTGGGCGTGGCACCTCCCATACGAATGAAATACTTCTTAGTCGATATCTCTTGAACTATTTAGGTTAGACCACTGAAATTTGGTGAGAGATTATATGAGATCGATCCCTACCACCTCCAAAAAAACTGGGTATAACGAAAAAGTGGGCGTGGCACCTCCCATACTAATTTTTCAAGCTAAATATCTCCAAAAGTATTTAAGGCAGGAACCTGGAAATTGGTATAGAGCTAAATGATATTTTTTTTATTTTTATTTAATATTCCAAACACAACAACCATAGGTTTTATTTACAGTGTTTGGTTCTAAAAATTACTTAATGGCTAATCTTATATAGATAGTTAGATATTAAGGAAAAAGATAGCAAGATTAGTAAAGCGAAAAACAAAAGCGAGGATAGAAATAGAAAACAGGCTGAACCGAGACAAGTGACTGAATTTACAAATCGCTTGCAAAGTAGCGCAACAGTTTGTTTTTGAAATGCAATATGTTACTAGTTATTCTGATTTCCAGAGGTAAGGTATTCCAAAGACGTACTGTTGAAACAAAAAATTGACGCTCGGATATTCGCGAATTATATTCAAAGTGCAATAATTGTACCGATCGGACTGACCGGGATAGCTGAAGTCGCTCACTAAGGTAGACGGGTTCCTTACTTAATATTATCCGCTGTAAAAGCATAAGGCACTTATATTTAAGCAAATAATTAAAAGGTATATTGTGAATTCTAGCGGCATACTCAGAAATATGTTCATAACGATTAATACCATAGACATAACGTGCAATATTGTTGTAGACTACATTGAGCTTTCTACTACACACACTGTCACAATTGGTATAGAGCTCACAACCGTACAGCAACGATGGAAGTAAATAGGATTTAGCTAAAAGCAACCTAATTTTAATTGGTGTGAAGTGTTGAGTAAGCCAAAGTGTTCTTAACATGCCATAAACTTTGCCTATTGTGATAAGAATATGACTGTCCCACGTTAGTGTTCTATTAAATATGACACCAAGATTTTTAGCTGAATTAACATAATTTATTGCAGTATTATTTAATGTTACTTTGGAGTATTGATCTAGTTGAAACGTTTTTTTATAAATGACAATGCATTTGGACTTGCTTGGGTTCAACGCTAATCCGTTATCATTAGCCCATTCAGTTATTCGACTTAGATCAAAGTTTAATTTACATACGCAGTTATCGATCGAGGCTACAGGACTGCTCAGATATACTTGAACGTCATCTGCATAAATGTGTACACGACTATATTTTAAAACTGTGGGGAGGTCATTTATATACAGCACGAACAGCAAAGGTCCGAGTATGGATCCTTGTGGGACGCCCTTAGTTACACTTAAAAAGTCCGATAGGGAATTACCTACACTTACTGCTTGGATTCTGTCGAGCAGATAAGATTTAATGAGTTCCGTAGCCAAAGAAGAAAAACCAAACAGGGTGCTGAGTTTTAAACATAAAAGTTCATGGTCAACCGAGTCAAATGCCTTCGAATGATCCAAAAGTGCTAGAAATGTTACAAGGTTACTATCCATATTTCTTCTGACATCATCTGTAACGTTTAAAAGTGTAGTGATACAACTTCTGTTGGTTCGGAAACCCGACTGGTGTGGGGTTAACAAAGCGTTACTATGAACGAATGAATTTATCTGGCGATGCATTACACGTTCAAAAACCTTAGACAAAAAAGGCAGAATAGCAATAGGCCTAAAGTCACCGTTTGGTTTCTGGACTGGAATGATTTTTGCCATCTTCCAGCATTTAGGAAAAATAGATGTTGCAAGGATGGTGTTAAACGCAGAACGTATGTACGGTAAAATCCTTGGAAGCAGACATTTAACGAATTTTGGATGTATGCCATCCAGACCAACCGTATTTGATTTCATGGTCAACATGGCTTCAACTACATCGCAGTCATCAATGCAGTGAAAATCAAAAACAGACAAGGGAGTATCGACACCATAGCTGTAACGATTATAGTTTATGCCATGCAAAGAAGGCGGTAAATTAGCAAAAGTCAGGTTAAGGTCATTCACGTTAACAGTTCCTGGCACACATACAGTCTTTTTACTGATACCAATTTCACGGATCTGCTTCCAGGTCTGCTGTGAGCTGATAGCCGTACCAAACTGATACTCATAATATTTCATTTTTTGGCTTTTGATGGATTTCGTGACGTCTCTTCTCAATATCCTATAGGCACTATAAGTATCTTCCGATCTATTCTGTTTCCATAGAAGATATGCTTTATTTCGTTTTCCTATTAAATTTCTTATGTGGTTGTTGAACCATGGATGTCTCTTTGACCTACAAGACTTTGTAACGAGTGGGACAAATTGGTTGAACAGGGAGACAATACTATTTTGAATAAAATTAATTTGGTCATCGGTAGAAGTCATGCCATAAATTAAATTCCAATTGATAGCACCAACACCAGCATCAAGTTGCACATAGTCTATATGATTGAAGTCACGATACGAATAGAAAGTTTTGTTAGGAGCGAAATTAAAATCATACACTAAGAAAATTAAGTCATGTTTGGAAAAGTTAGGCGCAAGAAGCTGATCATAAAGTAAAACTTTTGACTTATCATTTACAAGAAAAATATCGAGTAATGTGCTGGAAGTGCGTGTAAAGTGCGTTGGAACCGAATCATTTACAAGCGAGATACCCAAATTTTGTATTAACAGCGGGAATCTGACATCATTGAGTACATTGCAATTAAAGTCGCCTGCTAAAATGATTTTGCTGTGGCCTATCATTAAGTTTTCAAGGAAATCTAAAAAATCCATATAGTCGATATGTTTGTTTGGCCTATATATACAACCAATTAGTAGCTTGTCAGACTTTGTAAATATTTCTATAAAAATGTACTCGATCGAGCTTGATGGCGAAGACACACAATGGAGCTTACATGATAAATCATTTTTGACATAAATAGCTACACCTCCACCATAGCCCATTCTATCCACACGAAATAGTTTATACCCGTTTGCGCTAAACAGCTGATCATTATTTTCAGCATCAAACCAAGTCTCCGATACACAAATTATATCAACATTAGATCCTTCAAAAAGAAATCGGAATTCGTCAATCTTATTTCTCAGACTTTGTGCATTAATGTGGCAGAGTTTAAGCCCTTTTTTCTGCTTACTTAATATGCGAATCATATTATATGAATTGTCTTTGGAACATAAATAATTATTATTATTTGTGCTCACCATTAAAACCGACAAAGAATAGCTTATATTGCATTTCAAAAAAACAAAGAGAATCAAAGATAAATATAAGGTTGAAAACAGAGAAAAAGATAGTGAAGAAGCAGATTCTTAGCATAGGATAAGTAGTAACAAATGGGTAGCAAAATTTACAATTATAATAGATATGTCATAAGCTAATCGTCGCAGATTCAATATCTTCCTTGGTTGCTACCCTCACCGCATCGGTCTCCGGTCCCCCACGCACATACATTTTTCCTTTGATAGAGAACACCGACTTCAGACGTTTTTGCTTTTTTAGCTGAAGCGCATATTTAAGTAGTTCTCGATTATTTTTAGATAAACATTCATTAAAATAAATACGCTCTTCGGACTCACGCCCAATGTCTTTCAAAGTTATCCCTTCTTTGTTATTCTCCTTCTTAAATTTGGCTATTGATCGGAATAGTAGGGACCGATCATCCGCAGATGCCAGTTTCACAATTATCGGGGCAGTGTTTTTTCTTTTTTTAGCGTTTTTTCCCACCCGAAAAGCAGCACGGGTGGGAGGCGTTGCAATCTTCAATGTCTGACATATTTCGCCGAATACCTCACACAAGTTCTCATTTTGCTTATTGGGAATACCATTTATAAGTAGATATCAAAACAATTTTTCCGCATAAAAGTAGGGTTATCGTAAAAGCGTTTAAAGTTAGGACCTGAAAATTGATCAGGAGATCAATGATATCAATAGCTCTATGTGGCGTGTTCCCGTGTAGGAAATTTTTTTTCGCTATTTACTTACGCTCCGGGACAGAAAACTAAAATTTTGTGTATCGTGTAGCCTTAAACGGAATACTAAAATTTTATATTTTTGAAGTTGTATGCACAATGAAGTAGTGAAAAATTAATAAAAAAATCTATTATGGGAAGAACGAAGTTTGCCGGGTCAGCTATATTATATAAATATGAAATCTTAAAGTATATTATTGATTTTGAAAGGCCCCCTAACTACTTACATCCCGAGCAACGCCGGGTACCCTGCTATATTATATTAATATGAAATCTTAAAGTATATTATTGATTTTGAAAGGCCCCCTAACTACTTACATCCCGAGCAACGCCGGGTACCCTGCTAGTAAAATGATAAATTTTGAGTGTATTTTGCACGATTAATTAATCAAGTGATTTTCATAACCTAAAAAGTACTCAACACGTGGCATCCAATAACAACGGATTTTGTGTTGTAAGTACACTTTTTTTATTTATATCGAAAATGTTGGAAACGGTCATAAAAGATTCGGTGGAATTTAATCTACTTATGTATATAAAAAGGATGTGTGTATGTATGTTATAGACTCCGGAACTACCACGTCGATTTTGTTCATATTTACAGGATAGCTCAGTAGGAATCCGGAGAGTGTTTATGTAAAGTTTTATTCCGGGAAGTGGACCAAGGACCGAAATATTCCAAACTTTTTTATTTATACTACGATTTTCTTCAAATTTGGTACAAGGGTACCACTTTACTTTGTTAAAATATGGGATAACTTTTTTCCGGGAAGTGGACCAGGGACCGAATTATTCCAAACTTTTTTATTTATCTTTCGATTTTTTCCCTAAATTTGGGCAGAACAACGTCTGCCGGGTCCTTCTAGTATATATATATATATAAAGCCTTCGTCGCACCCGAAGACAGCTCTTTCCTTACTTGTTTCACTTTGCACTAGTTCAAAATCTGATAATCTCGAAATGCATGCAGTGCACGTAGCTACATAGTTTATGTGCTCTTACTAAGTAGTTATGAGGTAGTTTGTGCCTAGTTGGTTACACAGCGGGGTCCTGTGTCTATTAGCAACCGTAAACGAATCAATGGAAAATGGTTACTCAGTCCACTTACAACATTGTGTAGGTAGTAATTGGATTATGCAAGTTTCTTTATGTTCTTAAGCTTATCAACTGGTTTGTTGTTGAAGAAAGTTATGAAAATAGCTTCAATTGTTCTGGCGCTACATACATATAAAGAAAGGCTTTCCATAAGCAATGCTAATGGATTTTTTAGCTCGCCCTGAAACTAGTATTACTTATGTTAATAAGCAATTATAATGAGATGCTACAAGAGTGAAATAAGTTTGTCTAACTTTTAACTTCAACTTATTGATATCGGTAGTTTTTTCGCTGTCAGATTTCATATCAAATTAAAACAAAAAAATCATTTAAGTTTTCATTCTCTATTGCAAAACGAACGTTCTTTGCGCCTCAGAGACGAATCGTTCGCCAGTTTGCAATATGTAGGACGATCATATCAACAGAAAAACAATTTTCTCAGCAATATACATAAATCAATTTAATGTCCCAGAATGTTTGAATTTAATAGAATAACATGAAAAACTTAAAAAAAAAACTCTCAGAGTCATAGAAGTTCCTATATACTACATAAATTACATAAGGCAACATTCATTTCATTTGATATGACGTAAGAAACAAAGAGACGAATCGTTCGCCTGAGCTTTCGTGTATTGCAGTGATGCTTAGGTAGGTACGTTTTTTCATTAAATATTTTTTTGTTAAATCAGCTATAAATGGTTTTTTTATGTGAAATATTTTTGAATGAATTCAGTTTTTTTTTTTTTAACTGTGGCTCGACCACACCTACTCCCGAAACTGTTTCTATGTGTTTATTTATTTTTTGTCTGTTTTTAATTTAAAGTAACATCTACCTTACCGCTCTCAGTGTAAGTGCGTCAAATATGTATAACAATTGAGGGCCATTTTCAAAACTCCCGTTATTCGAGTTAAGTTGTTTAAAGTTTTACCGCCAAACATTAATAAGATAAGGCCTAGGTTAAAGTCAGAGGTTATTATATGTAATAATAATACTACTTCATAAGTAAAACTAAAGATATTTCTTTGTACATTCTTTCATTTTTAGGTAAGTGGCGTCTCTGGTACCCTATTAGATAAGTCTAACTCAAGAAAATTTCTCTTGGAACTAAATAAGAAATATACAACGGAATTTATCAAGGAAAGTATGATCCCACTTCTTGCTCATAATCGTTTCCATAACACTGAAATATTTTAGGCTTAAAGTCGGTTGCCATTCCACTATGCTACCAACGATTAAATTCGGCTTTATCCACATGGCCTCGGAACTGGTACTCGTAATAGTCCAATTACCCACCGACGTGTGTAACGTAAGTACATACATATCGTATGCCGTACATATTCGTAGGCACGTTAGAGCAAATCTTGTGCCGGTAGAGCTATTTCAACATTGTTCCGAAAATGTAAGTTATTTTTGTAAAAAAAACTGCAAACGATCCATAACTAGCATACAAACTGGCAAAGCTGACACGTGGCTACGGAAAAAATTCAAATTGGTTTGATTTCTACGCTCCGTTTTATGTAAATGGTAAAATTGAATGTCGCTGAGTGCTCGTTTACATGGTATTCTCATAAGACAGGTCATGTCATCTGGCACATACATAGTTGTGGGTAAATGGACTATAAGTCTACCATGAGGGAGAGTGCCAAAAAGTTATAATTTCGAATCACACTTGTTAAATTTGATTGGTAATTAATTGATTAGACTATTTTTTTTAATTGGTATCGATTATATTAATTGTTTTAAAGAAAAGGCAATTATAAATTAATTAATATTAAAAAATCATGATTGTTCACGATTATTATATAAATCAAAAACAATCAGAAAAAAACTTGTTTTGGTTACTTGAGTGAAAAGCAATGAATTATTTGGCTTTGTCGTTCAATCCAATTCATGTTCCTTTGTCTTCTCTGAAACCGTTTTTTTTTTTATTCAAAGTACATATCGTAACCCTTGATACTCACATTTTATTGTTATTAAAGCATGATGGGCATTTAATCGTGGTATATTTAGCGTAGAATAAAGTTAAACGATTCTCATTTCTGAGTCAGTTCGTAGATAGGATATTATGTTCCATATAATTAAAACTACACCTTTTTATGTAATAAAACGGTATTTTATGTGATTGTCTGTACATAACTCCAGCTCAACAGACATACAAAAAACCACAGGCACCTGGAGCGTGTGTTGTATTTGTAGAGGTTTATTGTGGAGTTTGGGTAGAAAAAATGCAAAAGACTCATTCCCAATTCATATAAATCTCTCATTTCCATAAACCCGCAATAAAAACCCGCAAAAAATGAAATAAATAAAAATTACATAAAACTGACCGCCTGTGGGGATGAGTTTAGGCGCACAAAAGAGAAATGGTCGCGTGGTTGCGAAGTGAATCTGTATGTTATTCTGCCTACTGTTAATACCAAGGAAATAGCCCACAAAAATTGCAATCAAGCTAGAAATAAATCGTGGAGATTTCACTCTCCAGAACGCAAGATGGCTGAGAGATGAAAATTAAAAAAAAAATGGTATAAATAGCTACGTTTGGTATTCGCATCCTATTGCTTGATCAGGAATAAAAAATTCGTTGAGCATTCATGTAAAAACTGTTGGTCAAGTAAAATTGCCCAGCGAAAAAACTTAACCCAAAACTAATAAAATATAAAAACAAAACATCCACATATATACATACATGCATATTTGATTAGGCCTTGAACCTACAAAAGTTAGTACATATGTATGTAATTGTTAAGATACTATATTTGGAGAAAGCAGATATACGATTTCCAATTTAATTTAAAAATCAAATATGTATATGTATATACATAAATATATTTTCCAATTTTTTTTTTATGTATGTCTTAATCGCCTAATTGCCTATTCGGAATGTCCGTCAGGGAAGTTGTCATCAATTTTAGAAAACTTCCCACCAATAAGGTTGATGCAAGTTAATTTGTTGATAGAGTTTCTACTTCATTGAGTACTTGAAACATTAAGTCCTCGTTTCCACCTGTTAAGTCTACACCTTTTTTAAAATATTTTGTTTGCTTCGTTTTGATTTATTTTTTATAAAAACAACAAATTAAGCGCCTAACTACATTAAATACAGCTGAAAAGAATCCAACTTATTACAAAAAAAATACTTTATTTACAAAGTTTTTTTTAAGGACCGTAAGTGAAGTATGAACCAGCTACTTCACAGAGTTTAAGATTCGAAAAATGCTCTAAAAACTCTGAGCTTAACATTTCCATATTTTTTTCTTTTAAAGTTTGCATTTTGAACAAAGCTGCTCAAACCAGATGTAACGATATACCCATATCATTTGCACATGTTGAATCTGCAGCATAAAGTGACTTTAACTAGTAAAATATTGTTTCTGATGTAAGGCGAGTAATGATGGAAATGCCCATACGTCCAATTTCTTGGTTTGTTGTTGTAAAGACTTCAGATGTAAGTTGTGTTCTTTGGTACATATACTTGTTTCAAAAGATTTTAACAATGAATATAAATAGTCGAATTTAGTAAGTTAAAAACCAAATAAATGACGACGCCGCATGGGGTCTAGATGTATATGAGTTGGTGTAAGGGATGCTACATATTTTCGGAAACGCTTCCAGAAACAATTCGAAATTTCCGCGTTCGTGTTGTGTTAAACTCACTTCCGTGACATCCCTAGTATGCATGCATTCGATAAGGGAAGTCTGCTAAGCAAATCATCCAGTTTTACTAGTTACTTGAGATCTCACTGAGCATCGGCCAAGCGTAAATGCTGTATGACTAAACGTTTATTTCTTCGTATGTATGTATGTGTACATATTTGTGTGCCCTTCCGATGTCCTTTTTAAATATTTTTTCTTTTGTGGCTATCGAAGCCAGCTATATTTTCAAACTCTGACACCCATAAACGTAAATATTTAGACACATCGGTAAATGGATTTTCAGTTATTGCTGCTGCGGGTATCCTGCTGCTGACACACAAAGCATATATTTACCCAATTACACCTCACTGTGCATGTGTGTGCGTAGGTCTTGTACATTGAATGTCCTGTATGTGACTCTGGGTTATCCTGTATATCCTGTGTCGCCACTATTATAACTTCATTGTTGTTGATGACATCGTTTTGTTATTGTTGTTGTGTTGTTTTGTTGTTTACTTGCAAGCACAATTTGATTTGCGAGAATTGCTGACCTGGCCCTGGTGTCCTGTATCCATTCACTGCAACAAATACTACATGGCATCAGCAATAGAAGAATAAGAAGAATTACTAAGAATGTATTTGTAACATTTTTAAGGACAATGCGCGCTCTGACAGTGAGGCCACACAGCAGCATACTCGTTTAAAGATGCTGGTAGTTTCGGAAAAATAAATAGAAATAAGAAAAGCAACAAATTTTACAAAAGTCTTTTAATGGAATAATACCACACTCAGGTTGGACCGCAAATGTGCATTTAGTGAACAATTTTATCAACATTTATTCGCCCTCTCGTCGTGTTCAAAGAAGTCGTTTACCCTTCGCAATAGCTAAAATAATTTAGAAATATGAACTCAGCCACCTGATCTTTCTAACTAAGTGTGGGCTCCCCTCCTGTTGCAAGGACATTTCCGATTAATTCGAAAACAAACGAGGCTCTAGACAATTCGATTTCATGCTGGCGGAGACAAATCTAGCACGTCGTAAGTTTTGCCTTCGCTGGCCTTGATTAAGAAGTGAGACAAGTGGGTCGCGGCACCTGTGAATCTTCACGCACGTCAGTGTTGACAGATAAAAATTTGGTAGACAGGGCTAGCACGGAAAATAATGTCATTCGAGAAATTTAGCGGAGAATCACTCTTGTTTCTTTCTCCTGAGACAGATTTGAGAAATAAATTCCTATCTCGACGAACAAAGGCTGTTCTATATAATATGTCATCATACCTGATCTTGTATATAGTACATATGTAGGTCTAAAGAAGATGCGGTAGCTTTTAGGGTATTCGAGAGAAAAGTTCTATGTTATGGACAATTTGTAGTCGGTACTGCATAACTGAACTCGATTGTACAAGTAACACACATAAACAAAATTCCAAATCGTTGCGAAAGGGTCTCATCGCCTTAAATACGAGCATGTAACAAATAGTAGAAATTTTCTTTTCGTTCCATAACAAGGCCTTATTTCATAATTTCTAGGTAGAACTCTGAAGAAAGATTCTCGGTAAGCTCCATAGGACAATTCAACAGCTCCCAATTTCTTTAGTAGTGCTAAGAGGTCTAATATTCTTTGGGATCGTGCTTACGCATGCTTCGCCAAACAGAGATTGTGCCTATCGTTTCTCTCTGAGTTCATGTACACAAATACGAATGTGCTTACCAACTTGGGTAAATTTAGTTGCATCGCCCAAGTAAACCACGTTGCAAACTCATGCGGACGCACAACAACACAATTCGTTATAATCACTTCCCATGTGGGTATTGTAGGCACATCTATACATGTGGATGTATGTACATCTACAAGTACAAGGACAAGTTTTCAGCTGCATTAACCCATATACGCACAGCATCCAATTTTGTAACGCCTTGTATCTGTCTATCATTGAAAAACATGGTTGTTGCTTTTCGGAAAAGGTCCACCAGATAATCTTGCCAACGTGTGGAAGAGAGATGCTTTGTATGATGAAAGATTTGATAAGTTGGTTTGCCGTTTATTGTTTTTTTTTCTCCTATTTTCTTTAAAACTATGGAAAGAAGATATCACAGAAAGCATTGGGTCTTTAAGGTCCCAACGTAATGTAGTCTTGCTTTACTCACCTGAAATTTGTGTTGAAAAAAGTTAGCTTCATATGGGTTAAGGCGTTTTGTAAGAACAAATTTCTGCCCTGATGTCTTCATATATTTAGTTGTTGGTGGATAACATGAATTGAATTACATCGTAATCACATTTCATTCATTCCCCATCCAACAACACTAATAGCAATAGAAACACAGGAGCAGAACGCAGCAATTGAATTATGTCGACATGAAGGAAAACTGAAAGCAAAGAAATTTGTAACTGCCCACGCTCGGTCCCTTACTGACTTACTGGGCTATTACAGAGACCCCCAACCTGCCTTTTTGGATAGTACAAAAACGCACACAACCACGCACACATACATATGAAGTTGTTATTACTGAGCTATTGAAGTAAGCAAGTTGGTATTTGATTGCTATCTTCTTTCTTTCGTTCATTTAATGTCTGTTCAACAATTATCTTTAGCGATATTTTTGATGTTTATCTGCTCGCACCTTTCGAAGTATGAGATTTCCAATCACTTTTAACACAATTTAAAATGTTTCTGGCTTTGCTCTGAATTGTTCATTACGTTTTCTAAATTGGAGGATTTGAAAAACTTTTCAAGTTTCATCATTTGCACAAACTGACCCAATTCGATTTAGTTTTCATCATTTTCCTTATAGATTTCCCTAGGGGCAATAAACACTTTTCTAATAAACTAAAAGTCATATCAAAATAGAAACTCGTTCGCACATGCTTGAGACAATATACACAAACGAGACGGAAGAAGTAATTTGCCTCTTGGCGCTTATATATACAAGTAATTTTGTATTAGGCACAGATCACGCAATTAAAGTGGACATAATGCATGGTTGGTATGAGGTTTAGAAATACAAGATTTGGCGTTTGTCCTATTAACAAAAATTAACTTGTGTGCATAAATATCTAGGAAACCTTGTTCCCATTCCAGTAGCCTTTTTTGTAAGATAACGCAATAAGGAATAAGTTGTGGTGACTTTGTGTAAGCCTTTGAAGACAGCTTGGCACTTAGTCGCTTAGAAGATTTGAAGAAGTGTCGTAAAGCTCGTTTTTTTCTTCGAATGCCAAAAGGTCATTCTCCTCCATTTCCTTCCAATACACTTGTATGCTTTATTCTCTTTGACTATTTGGAAATATACCTTAAGCTTGCAGTTCCCAAATGAACTAATCCAACTGAACTATTCGGTCTACTGAAAAAATAAAACATTTCGTTCAGTGAACTAAAATATTAGGAGTACGACCCCCTACCACTTGTGTAGTCCAATTATTTTAGTTTCCTGCCGGCTGAAGACTCACGTTTAGTCAGCGTACTCTATTTGCGATCAAATAAAGGAAAATCCCCTTTTCTTGGTTCACCCTGATGTTTATAATATTATTCTTTACATATTTGTAACAACTTTTTGTAGTTTTTCTGACTGTTAAACGATTGTTACTTCTTTTCTAGTATTCGCTATACCAATAACAATTTAGTGTCCTAATTTCCTCGCCAATCTCCATGCTTCAACTTGCCGAGTTGGTTGTACAAAGAGCTGACACACTCAGCTATTATTTTACTCTCAAACTCGTTGTTGCAAATTCATCATCTCCCTTTAATGTCGTTTCTATTGCTCAATTATTATATGCCTCCCTCTTGTAATTGTGTTCAAATTCCTCTGTTCCATATAGCACGTCCCCATACACAGTAATCATCAGAAATTAAGTCATAATCAAATTGGGCCATTTCTTCCATTCGAATTAACACATCACATACCCCGCTTGCTATTAAAACATAAACATAAAAACCAAGAAAAATGTTTTTACTATAATCAAACAAAGTAAATGAAAAAGCAACACTTTCCACAAGGACACTCACAATGAAATCTTAATTAAGTTGCACGCCCATGCGACAATCTCACTCAAAGCAACCAATGTCGTTTCCGTCAGATGCTTGGCAACACCTTCCATCCGTTCCGTTTGCCCATTCATTCATTCCCCCTCTTTGTTACACTTTCCTTTTCAAATTCTGTGACTCCTCAACTGCTATTAACACATCGCCACAAACGTTTCATGTGCATTTGGGTAAAACCGTGGCAAATCATAAAATCACTTTCATTGTCACCACAGATCCAGTTTTCGCCTTTTTATGATGAGGCTGTGGTATGATGGGTTTATGTATTTGAATAGTGACGCCTGATAGGCGAGAAACCGCTGCCACCAAAGCCACCAAGGCTAGCACATTTGTTAGCTTAGGCATTGAGGAAGTGTCACAAGGACGAACTCAAACCTACGAAGCCCCATAAATGACTGCAATTGCAACTCAGCTAAAGCCTTCTCTACAGCCCAACCATCCCATATGCCTAAAGTTTAATCCATACTCAAAATTTATGTTGCTTGCTCTTGCCTTGTTGATTCTAAAGCATCTGCTAAAACACTTACCCTCAAACACAGCTCGTGGCGAAATCAAGTCTACCGAGCTTGTACAAATTCTCATTCCTCTTGTTAGTGTTCTTAAGTTGATTTTCGTTCCTTTTGGCTTTCTATGCGCCTCCAAAGCCATATGATATCAAACGTCTAGTAATTGTAACTGTTATTTGCCATTATGGTTTTTGGCATTCGGTTTTCCTTTTTTCCCTTGCAATGGTTGGTGTTGTAGGGCAAACTCTTGGGTTTTGTAATTTATTCATATGCTGTGAATCACCCTAAAATTCATTTGTTACATACATAAGTTTAAAACTGAATTTGCGCATTTCGTCACTTACTAATACATACACAAAAATCTAGCTACAAACACTTCCAGCCATAGGAGTTTTGAACCAACCCTTTGTGCAATGACAGAACCAGGAGCGAACGTACGACCAACCGACTGACTGTTTGACTGGGTTAAGGTTATTATTTATGAGCTTCGCAATGTTTAATTTTTTAGTGTATCTGCATGTTTTTTGTTGTTGTTTTTTTCGTCTTGCCATTCAACTCACTAGTCATTGCAGTTCTATATGTGGAATATTTGCGTCTGTATGTGTGTTGCTTTGTTACTCATTGTTGTTTTCAAGTTTTCCACTTTTTTTCTGTCATTATTGTCGTTATCCTGTCGTTTCCTAAGCGATTGTATGGTGCAAATCACTAAATCATATGCTGCAGCGTCGCCCGACCGTGTTTCCAGCAAAGGATATTACACACATACGCACTGATACATGCACAATATTTCGCTGACAATGGTGACAGTTGTTGCCAGTAACCACCCATTCAGGATTTGTTGGAACTTAAGCACGAATCCAGTTTCAAATAAAGTGCCTTAATGGATGAACATCACATTTTGCCAGTGCAAAAGTATTGCATGTGAATTATAAATAAGAAAGGGATAAATTTCAATAATAAACAACTTAATTGTCACATGATTTATTTGACAATTATGTAAATGGCATGGAATTTGTCGTTGCGCGGCATACTTCCCTTTTTGCTTTCATACACTCTGCTACCTATCTACGAGGGCAGCCCTTTCAGCAATAAATAGGCTAAACCAAGGGTACGTCTGCTTAAATGTTTCTAGCAGAGTTCTTTTGTAAGTGCCGCTCAAAAGAAAAATTATGCTTGTTAGAGTATGCCTGTAGTGATAGGGCTGACGTTATAGTACCGGAATGTAGCGGATGCAAATGTGATTGAATGTCAACAGTCTCAACAGCCAGGTCAACGCACCGGGACTTATTATCAAATTTAAATATCATAATAATGGTTGTAAAATTTTCAGAAATGCTTAAGGGCTATTTCCAGAAACTTTAAAGCTGTCCCTCGTACGAATTTACTTGAATTAGTTCTAGTATGAATGCATTATAGCCCAAGAATTAATTTTGTATACGAATATTCAAAACCCCCTACTAAAGCTCTCATATTATGTACTATCGTGGTATTATAAGAACTACATAAATTAATAAAATAATAATAATGACCGCAAAAGTAGCCGAAGCAATTGAGGAGTTGCGTGCAAAAAGGGCACTAAATGAAAGAATAATCTATGTTTTCTCTCCCCTCCAAATATGGATTTGATATCTTTAAAACTCGCTTAGCAACATCAAAAAATGTTGAGCTATACATGAGTGCTTGTCAGTATTTTTTTCAAAATTATGATTTGTTGCTCATACGCTCGTACAGTGTTTTTCTTATACACTACCCGAAATAGCTACATATAAATGCATCCATTTTATTGCTTTTTTCACCAATTTCTGCTTCAGTAAAACTATTTCAACTAATTTTTATTAAATAGTGTGAATTATTTTTTAAAAGTGTATGCAAAATTCGCAAAAATTCGATGAATTTAATTTTCCGTAAAGCTCCATAATGCTTTTAGGTATGTAAATATGTGTACTAGGTTACGTAATAAAAGTCCGCTTCGAATAAAAAATTTTTAATATTTACAGAATACACGTGTTTATGAAGTTAAAACAAGATGTATCCTTCGCTTTCCTGGTTATATGCAAAAAGGGCACATTTATCACCGATTTATTTCATCGTTTTTGGCTAACGATGTCAAGTGTCGCTTTTGTAACTTCACCAAGTTCAAAGACAACACACTAGTTAACAATAATACCAATATCTTTTTCTATATACAACAACAACAAAAAAGTTACAATGCTTCAACAGCTTAAAACACGAATATCTCAAAACATACTTTTCATAGAAGTGCCCTTTTTGCACGCAACTCCTCAATTGTCTTGGTATTGGTGGTAAAAAGGTCTGCAATTGTAGGCAATTGTATGGCAGAAGCTGTTAGCTTCGTTTGAAGAGATTAAGGCCGAGATTAACTTTCGATTTATGATGTGCTGCTTCCAGTTTTTTTCTATATGTTTAATGCCAACTCTTCACGACATCTACCCAAGGAAATGCATTTTTACTCAGAAGCTTTTTCATGCTCTAGGAGGGTGGTTGTTCAGAGGGCGGCCCCGGTTTCAAAACCCCCCAAGTAACGCGATTCGCGTTAAGAGATTTTTACAAACATAGCTTTCTGCTAGACGGTTTAGCAATGATATTTTTAGAGACTACATAATCTTTATTATTGACGATTTGGGTTCTTGCACAAGTTCTTGAATTAAATTAAATTCTTTTTCCCTCCAAGAAACGAATCTAACTTTTAATTACTTACGTATCAACTGGTGTTGTATATCTATAACTATTTTCGTATACCTCTGCACGAGATCTCAACCAGTCGCAACAAATTCTCATTATCATGGCTTTGATAATAAATTTGAAGGGAATGAATAAATTGTTTTTGAGTAAACAGTAGTTACTCAGGAAAAAGTTGATTGACCGATAAATCTCGCACATCCCTATTTTTTACCTTATCAGTTTTTCATTCCTTAAACCTCCGCATTTACTCTACAAAACAGCGACTATTTGTATTTACCGAATCATTAAAAATATACTTGAAAAAAAGGAAAAATTTGGCATACGTGGTGGTATATTTTTCAAAATGATTTTTCTTTATTATAATGAATCTTTTTTAAATTTTTGTTGATTCACTGCAGCTTGACAAGGCCTATCCATACATATACAATTGTTTATACCTTAGAGGTATAGTTTGGCCGTAAAGTGAGACAATCTTCCTCTACTTGCGCATTTTTAATATAGATTACTGTATCTTCGGTAATGCTAAGAGTTAAATAATTTTTGGTCGGAGAAGAGGTCCTTAGTGAAAATTCTAAAAAAGGGATACAATTTCGGATGTAGCTAACGATTCGGTAGTACTTTCAAAAAGTAGTTATTATTAATTTTCAATCCACAAAATAAATTGATTTGCTGTTTTGCGTTTAATTAAAATTTACAAACCATTTGCTTGCCACACTATTTCCTTTTCACCACCGCATAGGCAATTCCTTCCTACACTCGTGCATATTTATTTCGATTTGATATTTCACTTTTTGTTTCTCATACGATTTTTGGCATTGCAGCAAAAGCGCGAAATGCAATTTCCACCAAACACCTGCGATATCCTCAACACAATTTAGCAGCGCTGGCAAAACGGCAACAGAGAGCGGGAGGAGCAACTTTTATTTAAAAACTGGGCAAAAGTATTGCCAACTGACTGACTCGAGGTATGCATGCAGTTTCAATTACTTAAACGGTTGCTCAGCGCCCGCTTACTGCCTACACACAGACTCGAACTCGCATTCGGTATCGATGCGCTCACACCATTTTGGCAACGAAGCCTTTGACCAACCGTGCCAGGACATTGAATTGCGCTCGTAACTTTCGGTTTATTGCTCCAACCAAATGTTTTCCTCTGCTTTAATTGTTGTTACTATTTGTGTTGTTGGTGTTGTTGGTGTTGTTGGTGTTGTTGGTGTTGTTGCAGTGTTTTGAAGCAGAATGCGGCTGGCGAATTTCCGCTTGTGCCTGTGCTGTGTAGTGATGTGGACCATTTATTTCGCACGTTCTGCACAAAATGCAAATAGGCGAAACATGAAATGCGAAATAAAACAAAAATTGGATCGGAAAAATAAAAAATGAAATGCCAAAAAAATATGGCAACTATAAAATGGCTACATGCATAGCCGACAGCCAGTCGGTCCGCCAATGCAACAGCCGGGACGCCGACTGTTGTTTCTTTTTAATTCATAGCAACTTTTTTTATGCAACTGCTTTTCTCTATTGAGCTACTTGCCGTTGTTGTTATGGTAGTGGATATCCCTGCTGGTATGTATTGTTGGTATTTTCCCACTATTTGGTTATTTTTTATTTGGGCATTCGGTATTGTCCACTCTCAGCTGGTTTTTTGTTTTGTTTTATTACTTTTTTTCTCGTATGTGGGGCCGTTTTAAGCTTTTAAGCTTTCATTACATAATAAACAATGAATAAGTGATGCTGGCAGTTGTTGGTTGTTATTGGGCGCATTGCCATAAGCCAACCCATCTGTTGAAGAATGTTGGCGCGAAATGGCACAGGCACATTTATAAATATACATACATACATTAGGGTAGTGCACTTATAAAATAATATACAAACCACAATACCACAGGTTCCATCTTTCCGCGTTCAAAAGCGGACAAAAACAGTGATTTTGTGTTGACCCAACGTTCCTTTCTAGTTCTAAGACAGGCAGACTATATCCCTTCCACTGCTTCTATACTATTTACCTATTGCTACCCCCAAACTTTCTCCTGTCTCTAACTTTACCAATGTCAATCAAATGTGCCTAAGAGAATTGAACGTAAGATTTTAATTATTTCGATAACTCGGCCGGCTTGGAGTTATCGACCAATAACTGAACCAGAGTGACCCAGAATGTGTTAGTACAATGATTCAGTTCCATATAAATTTCAGAAATATAAGGCCAGTTTCACCAACGCGAATTTGGCTTAGGCTAAGTTATGACTTAAGTTAGTCTAGACTTGAGGCATACTCAATTTTGGCTTTCACCAAGTGAGCGACTTTAATAATTTCGCTCACACCAGCCCGATCACTTGTTTCAGATATAGTAGTATTTTTTCATACCTTGCATATCTGTGCATCCCAGTAGCCCAATAACAAATGGTCATACATAGACATGCGCCTAGGAATTTATTGATCTTAGACTCTCGTTTTCTCTTATTTGCTAGTTACCTATGTGGGTTGAGAAGTTCAAGTTACCAGATCACTTTAGTGTCTTTCCGGTGGAAATCGTTCCATTCATGGATGAAGTATGCTATCCATTTCTACAAGCTTTTGACCCTTCAGAAATATCTTACGCAGTTCTCGGAAAGAACTTATCTGGGACCGAGGCCAGGCTGTTTTTCAATTATAGCGTTGTCGCCGTTATTCCATTTGGTCTTTTGCTACATTGCATGGTTTCTGGTGAAGTTTGTTCAAGTCAGTGTAAGGAATACCCTAATGCTCGTGCAAACACATCTATATGGCTGTGCTATAAAACGGATGTTGTCCCATATTTGTCATATATCCGCTGGCATGGTGTTGCTGGTCCGCGGTCGGAGGCATTTTTGTCGTAGTTAATATGGTAAGAATGGACTGAGCGGCTGCTGTTAGTTGTTTCATTCTGAGCATGTCTGATTAACTGTGAATTTAATTTAAAACATGAATGAGCCAACGCGTTCAATGATGCCAGTCATTCAAGGCCTGTAGGATATTATCACACAAACTCCATGCATAAACACACATTCATATAACGTATTGCCAAAAAATTTTGATCATAATTTTTGGTGAGAAATCCGGCGCAGCAACCATTTTCCCATTTGCCGTCGAAGCGTGAATTGTTGTTGTTGTGGGGTTTATATTTTTCCGGCAACAATAGGTCGAACGAAGCGTAAAATCGGAGAAATTAAATACAAAAGTTTGTTTCATTTGCAAAGTTATAATTTGCAGCCGAATACTTTGAGTGGCTTGGATTGAGTTGGCACCCAACCGAGCCTTTCAGGCAGAAATTGTATATAAATTGACGGGATTAAACTGAAACCTAAAGTTATTTGTTTGGAAATCTCGAAAATGATCAGGCGAATTCTTCTTCGCCCGTTCTAGTGGAAACTTCAGATAGCTTTTTAAGTGAACCCGAAAAATGTGTAAAATTCTCAACGGAAAGCTTTTATTTACCTCGAATCATAGGCACTTGAACGTCCATACTATTTTGGCTGTTGCGTGTAAAAACACGACAATTATTCCTTGCCCATTTATGTTAAGTGAATTTGTGATATTTTATTTCTGACACTCAGCTTATATTTACTTCGCTGTAAACCTTTGTCAAATTTTTCTCGTATATTCCGAGGGTCTTTCAATCTTCTTTTAACAGCCCTCATGTTCATAAATTTGCATTTTCAAAAAAATTCTAAAAATTCTGAGAAAAAAGTTGAAAATTTGTCTAATTTTTTGCGAATTTCCCATACATATTTAAAATATAATTTATAGTTTTTGTATTAGATCTTGATAAGTTCTCTCACAGGAAAATAGTTAAAATAAATTTTCTGAAAACATACAAAAAAGGGGGTATGCCATGGCATACGCATACAGGTAATATCAACTCAGCAGCTGATTAGATTTTTTTTATTTTCTTTTTCTCTAAACTGTCAAACATGCTTTACAAACGCTTTCATATTTTGTATTTGCTACTGCCTGTTTTGACGTTTTAGCGAAAGCGATTTTTAGTTTGACAGCGCCGATATTACCTGTATGAGTATGCCATGGGGTATGCATAGTTTTGTTGGCCACTGTATATGTTAAAAATAAGAAAAATATGCTGAATTAAGTAAAAAGGATTTTTGGTTAATAATTTTTGAAAACAGGCAAATTTTGTTCTTTGGATATGCCGAAACCGTTCTCCAATTGAACGGGTATTGTTCTCAAAACAAAAACAAAATTATCCCAAAATGAAGTCAAAAGGTGGTTAATGCGAACGCAAAACGTTCTTGAAGTGAACCGTAATGGTTCTCAACTCAAGCCCGCAATGTTCTCTAAATGATGCCAAAACGTTTTTGGAATGATCGGAAACGGTTCCCAACTCAAGCACGAAATGAAAAGAAATCAAAACGTTCTTGAAATGGTTCTCAACTCAAGCTTAAATGTTCTTTAATGTGTTTCAAATATGCGTTCTAATGCGAGTTAAGTCAAAATGTACTGAACAGACTTTCGTGTCGGAATGTTCTCAACTTTGGACTTGTTTCGTTCGTTTTAGAACTATTTTTTCTCTGAGTGCAGTTGAAAACATTGCTCAGGTATTGAGCTAGGACTAGTAGTGTCGTCAAACGGTTACTCCCAGGGCTAGTTCTTAGCTAGACTTATTGTCTGCGGGTATAAACTTGTATACATATATACCAGACAAACGGAACAGTCAGCCACTGGCGTTGAATGGTGTGAAATCGGTTACAAAGAGAACAAATACGCTCGGTAACGCTCGATTGGATTTCACGTATTTGCATTGTATCGTTGTTTAAAATATTCATTCGCGAATTGCTGTTAGTTTCTGAAACCTGTCGTGGCAATAAGTGCGCTGGACCAGCAACGGAAGCGCAATATGTACACAGGTTGCCCACATTTGTATGGCGTTTAGATATTATGTCGGGTGTTGGCTGGGTAGTTGGGTGATGTTCCGACCACAGCGTGACGCGCAATTCCTGTTGACGAGAGCGCGTTTTAAAGTAGCAAAATATAAATCACCAATAAATACAAGCTCGATTCAAAATCAAATTCAATTCAGTTTTTCATTTCTACCACATGCATACATATGTACATATGTATGTATGTATGTATGTATTAGGATGAATACAAATGAACATTTGGTTTCGCTGATTTTTACCACCACCACTCGAAATCTTTCCTCATCCTCCCATGTTAACACTCCTCCTTTGTAACCTTCTGTTCAATTTTTTATTTTTAATTCTTTTTATTTCATTCGGGGATTTTTCAATTGTTAGCCATTCAATTTATTGTATTTAACGTTTGTTTGCCAAAATAAAAATTTAAGGGTTTTGCAAATAAAAGTCAAAAATAATCTGAATTGCAGCAGCTACTACAAAAAAAAAGAGGATTTAACTCGCTAAAGCCGTGAGTTGAATGTCGAAATGCAGTAAAAAAAATACTGCGCAAAATTTAAAATTGTTAGGTTGCCGCCAATTTAGCAATTTGCAAAGAATGACAGCAACAACAACCACAGCACACACACGCAATGGCCAATGTCGCCGAAGCCGCAGCCACAACTGAAGCTGATGTCGAAGCCATTGGCAATTTAACTTAAACTTTTTCGGAGGTGGGATAATGTGCCAATATGCGAACGAAAATCCTTGCTCGTACCAACTGGCGAATGGGTTTTGAGTGACAGGTGGCGGTGACGTACCGGCTGCGTGCTGCGAACCTGTTTCACGGCAGGAGTGTTCAATTTTGTTCAGATGCCGTTTTCTTTCATTTTTTTTTTCAGTTTGTCGAAAATGTCAGTGGCATTCATATGAATGGATTTCTTGAAATTATTGTTTCCCTTCATTTGTGTACATATTTCATTGTTCCATTCATCTGTTCGGGTTTTGCTGTATGAGCTCTATTGTTGTTGGTGGCGGTGTGAGGGCAACAAAAACTACGTTCTAAGAATTTAAAATAAATTTAAAAAATCTTGCAAATACGACATAATCCCATTGGAGAATATTTTGTTGCTTGTTGTATTCGTAAATGTCTCAACGATTAGACAAAATCACAAACGGACCTAGGAATGCTCCTGTGCTTAAATAGCATTTGTTGTATTTAGAAAATGTCGGAAGCGACTTTGTAACTGAATTAAGCAATGTCGTCGTTTTAGAACGTGATATATTAGAAAAAGTAAAAGTAAAAGGTTTTGGTTTTTGGGCAGTTGTAAAGCAGTGTACATTGATTGGTTAGGCTTAGTAGTTTTGATAACGTTCTTGGAAAGTTATTTTATCCACTCAAGGCTAGGGACAGAATTAATGGAAAAGCTGTTTGAGTAGGAGCCACATAATTGAATAGAGTTTGAATGGAAATGTTTAAAATTTAGCAAAAGATTCAAGCTTCACTACTTGCTGAATCTGTTCTTGTGAACGAAATTGAAATGGCCATACCGAAAAAATATTACATGAGAACGCGACACCACGCCCACTTTGCCTAGGTTATTTTTTTCAAAAATGGGCGTGGTTATTATGACTTACCAAAAACATATTCGTTAAAAAAGGTTTGCCTTTGCAGTTAAATGTAACTGTAATGATCGTTTTAAAAACTTTTATGTACAAATGGGTGTGGTGCTTAACCGATTTGGCCCATTTGATTTATCTTTCCTTCTACAATATTTGTTACATTGCTTAATCAAAAGTGAGCGGTGCCAATCCCTTTTTTAGTTTCCGAAAGTATTTGATATATAAAAAGTGGTATTGGTTATCATCTGATTTCGCCTTTGTAGCAGAAATGGGTTCCAAGGAACCGAGGAATTAAACAGATCTTCCCGCGATGGTCGGGATCGTACAGCTCCTCCCATTAAAACAACAGCTTCAGATGGCACTGGAAGGTTTTTTTTCATACAAAAACTCGTATTTTCATTGAGAACGCTATGATTCTCAAATTTAGGTTGTATTAGAAAAAGTATTTGAGATTTGACAAGAGCTTGAGCTCGAAAGTGACTAAATGCTTGTTGAGAGGTAAATGCTATGTTTGGAATTTCGAAAATATCCTAAAACCTGTTAGGGCTTAAGAACGTCTTCGTTTATATATTGGCACATAAATATATATCCTTTTATTAATTTACTAAGCTTTCAAACCATTTCGGAAATTATATTTCGTACAACGTCTTATATTAAAAGATGATTCACATAAGTTCCAAGCCTCTACTCTCCATGATCATGTGTCGGCAAAATTAAATTATTTTCTGTTGGCTGGTCGCTCTCCACACAGGGCTTTAATGTTCACTTTCATTGTGAAATGGTCTAAAGCACAACCCATTGTACATATCGAGCCCTAACCCCAGTTTTAGTGTAACAAACAAAATTTTTTATATCGGTATTTTGATAGATATAGATCATTCTGTTTGTTTTAAACAATCTCACAAAATATTACAACTGTAGTAAGTAACGTAAAGCAAAGGCAATTATGATGTATGTATGTAAGTAACATTTTGCATTGAAATTTTTTATATTTCTGAACTAAAAAAGTGTCTCCTGTAAAATTATATTTTTGTTGGTTACACCAGAATTGCTGTTTTCGAACAATCCTTCTAAATGCCTTTATTTGACATTTAAATCATGCTACGGTCCCAACTGCGTACTTGATCCATTCAATCATTGGGGTTCAAATAAAATTCATCCATCACTTTATTTATTTACATATGTTTATGTGTGTGGCTTGCGCTTCAAAGGCTTTCCCCAATTATTAAATGTCTAATCGTTTAAGTGTCATTCAAGCCCTTTTCCAGTTGTCTGTTGTCTGCTGCGTTTTCTTAATACTTCTAGTCCTTCTTATATTCCTATGTATTTCATAGTATCGAATTACGAACATCATTTTGGGTACGTCCACTACATGCAAACATACACAAGTCGGTGTCGCTGTGTTCGTTTTAAACCACATACCAAGTCTTTTGTTTCCTGAAATGTATGTCGATGCCAAAGTGCAAATAAATAAATAGAAAAACGAATGAACATTTTAAAGACAAAAAAGTATGCATACAAAAACAAGCAAGTCGCAAACGAAATATAAAAGAAACTAACAAAGTTTTTTTAAAGCAATAAAGGAATCAATTTACTTAATTCGTGCCTTTTTCTACACCGCTTTTCCGCAGCTTGGCAATTGAATTCTACTTTTTACTGTTTTCTTCCACTCCGTGTAATGGCCTCAACTGCGAATGAATCAACCTTAAAGTTAAAACACAAAAGGAAAAAAAAATTGTGTGCTCCCTATTGTGATTTTTGCTTTTCATTTCTTTTATGCCAAAATCGTATTTACTTTACGGTGCTAGGATCTTTTGTGTGTCTTCTGCGTACAATCTAGACATCTCTAGTATCTATGATGGGAATGTCTTCGAATGCGTTGCGTCAAGAAATCGCTCCGCTGTGCCTTAAAAAACGTAATGGAAGGGGGAATACAAGGATATTTGACACTTTTTAATGCCAACTCCATTGTTAAATTTAGTTTAAGCTGTTTTGTTTGTCGTTGTGTTGCTTAAATTGTCGGTATGATTGACGCCGCATCTCCACGCAGTTTCTTTTCAGATTCACTTCTTAATCATAAGCTTTCATAGTGTCTAACTTTTGACACTTCATTTGTATGTTCTGTATGTATATGAACACCTTTCGTTTGCTTTATACTAGGGTGATTGGTTTGGTTTTAAACGCACAATTACCCGAGGTTATTTTTTTTTTTGTTGGGATGGTTTGTAAACACCAAGCTAGTCCGTGAGCGAATCTTAAAAAATGTTCAAACGTTTTAAATCAGAAAACCGAAAATACGGCTTTTGCATGAAAATCCCTTTGCTAAAGAGGGCTTTCTTAAATTGCAACACATCCCTTTCTTCAACAGCATGTTAATTCTCATTCGATAGTGGTTATAGTATACCAATATGGTATTAAAATATTTGTGTTCGTTATTTTCCAAAGTTTATTTTCGAATGAAAATTTTTGAAATACCACATTTCAATATTGAAAAATAAAAATTACAAATTTGATTCAAACGGAAAAATGCAAAGTAAAATTATATAAAACTTAAATATTAACACAATTAAAATTAGTACACATATTAAGTAAGAACAAACAACCCTACAATACTCCCCCTTCCAGAGATTTATTGTTAAATAAATTAAAAGTAACTTTCTTTTTCGTATTTGTTTCAGGTAAATGTGTTAAGTCAACCATAGCTGGTTTCAAACGATCAATAGGAATATTTTTAACTTCATTGTTTATTTCTACTCTAAAATTTTTAATATCTTTTTCAATAACTTTGAACGGTCCTTCGTAGGGATGTTGTAAGGAATGTTTATTGATAACACGCACGAAAACATATTTACAGTTTTGTAAATCTTTTGGAACGAAAATAGCTGAAGAATTTTGATGATGGTTAAGATTTGATCTAAAATTTCGAAAATGTTCACGCAATGTACTTAAAACATCTGATATAGTTGTTGTTTCATTATATTTAACAACAAGTTCACCAGGTAAACGTAAATTTTGACCATAAACCATTTCAGCAGGTGTAGCCGAAATATCTTCTTTGAATGTTGATCGCAAACCAAGAAGTATTATCGGTAACTCTTCACTCCAATTTCTTGATTCATTTCTAGCCATTATTGAGTACTTTAGTTGCCTATGGAATCGCTCTACCATTCCATTAGCTTGAGGATGATAAGGAGACGTTTTTATATGGTGACTGCCAAGAAATTTAGTTAATTCCGAAAATAAATTTGAGGTGAACTGGGCTCCCTGATCAGTAGTAATTTTTAATGGAATTCCGAATCGTGAAATGTATTCATTAAAAAATTTTTTAGCAATAGTTGGCGCAGAAATATCTCTTAACGCAAATGCTTCAGGCCAACGCGTAAACCTATCAATAATGGTAAAAATATAACAATGTCCTCTTGAAATAGGTAAAGGGCCTACAATATCTAAATGAATATGCTCAAACCTACTCTTAGGTATTGGAATTTTGGAAACTGGGGATTTCGTATGACGACTAACTTTCGATTTCTGGCAACTTATACACTCTTTTGACCAGATATTAATTTGTTTGTTCATATTTGGCCAATAATATTTCCTAACAATCAATCTACGAGTTGCCTTTGTACCTGGATGTGCGATTCCATGTAATAAATCAAACACCGTTTTTCGTAAAATGTTTGGAATAAATGGTCTAGGATTTTCACCCGAATCTTCGCACCAGATGTTAAAATTTAAAAATGAAATTTTAATCAGTTTAAGATTATGGCAACTTTGACTAGAAGTAATTTCAGTCAACTCACTATCCTTTTGTTGTTCATTTTGCAATACTTTAAAATTTAAGTCGAAATTCTTAATTGCCTCTATTTCAAAAGTTCGTGATAAAGTATCAGCTACTATATTATCTTTTCCTCTAACGTACTGTATATCGTTTGTGAACTGTGCTATGAATTCGAGATGCCTCGTTTGTCTAGGACTACGTTCTGTTTTTGAACCTAAAGCAAAAGTTAAAGGTTTGTGATCGGTATAAACTGTAAATTGTCGTCCTTCTAAGAGATATCGAAAATGCTTAACGTTTAAATATATTGCTAACAACTCTCGGTCGAAAGTGCTATATTTGGTTTCTGAAGGTGAAAGTTTTTTAGAAAAGAAACCTATTGGCTCCGATTTGCCATTAAAATGTTGCTGTATGACACCGCCAACTGCTGTATTAGATGCATCAACATTCAAAGAAAGCTTTGCATCTTTATTAAAGTGGTTTAATAATACCGTAGATGCAAATCTTTCTTTTATACATTCAAATGCTTTAGTTGATGTGTCGTCCCAAATTAATGTTTTATCCCTTTTATTGTTAGTATTATTAATTAAATTATATATTGCACTTGTATATTCAGCAAGATTCGGAATATATCGATGATAATAATTTATCATTCCAATAAACTTTTGAGCCTGTTTCAAAGATTTTGGAAGCTCAAAACTACGAATTGCTGCTACTTTTTCATCTGTTGGTCTAATACCAGAGCCGGAAATGTTGTGCCCTAAAAAATCTATATTATTTACTCCAAAGATACATTTGCTAGGTTTAATATTTAAACCATATTCCGATAAACGCTCGAAAAGTATGCGCAGATCTCTTAAATGTTCCTTTTCATCCCCACTTGCGATAAGCAAATCATCAACGTATGCAAATACAAAGTTTAGACCACTTACAACTTCGTTTATAAATCTCTGAAAAGTTTGGGACGAATTTCTCAATCCAAAGGGCATACGTAAAAACTCAAACATACCGAAAGGTGTTGTTATTGCTGTTTTATATATGTCTTCTTTGGCCATTGGTATCTGATGATACGCTTTTACTAAATCAATTTTGGAAAACACGTTTTTGTTGCGAAGATTCATATTGAAATCATGAATATGAGGCAAAGGATAACGATCAGGTACGGTTGCTACGTTCAGTCGTCGAAAATCACCACAAGGACGCCAGTCATTAAGGTCCTTCTTGGGTACTAGATGAAGTGGAGATGCTACTGATGAATTCGATGGTCTACAAATTCCAGATTTTAACAAAAAATCAAACTCGGCTTTGGCTACTTTGAATTTTATAGGATCTAAGCGCCTGGGCTTAGAAAAAGGAAGGTTTCCTTCAGTGACTAGTCTGTGTATCGTAGTATGTTTAACTGGCTTCATATAATCTGGTTCGGAAATCAGAGATGGAAATTCTTTCAATAACTTCGTATATTGATTATCAACAGAGAAAATTTTGGGAAGAGGGATATTGCATAAACGTGATATAGTATTAACAGAAAGACTTGTCAACGGATCAACTAAACGTTTATTTTTAATGTCAATAAGTAAGCCATATTTACATAAAAAATCCGCACCTATGATTGGTTTAGCAATGTCTGCAATTAAAAATTTAAATGGAAACTCGCGCCGTAAACTTAAGTTTATGTTTAAAATTTTTGTACCATAAGTTGAAATTGTAGTACCGTTAGCTGCTGTTAAAATTATGTCAGATTTCTTATTACATGCAAATTTTGAAACTGGTAAAACTGAAATTTCCGCCCCACTATCAATAAGAAAATTGAGCTTATTATCTTTGTCAAATATAAACAAGCGACGAGTGGAAACATCAAACTTTCCGTTGTTCGTCGCTGCAACAACGGAAGACTTTAGTTTGTTGAACTATTTTTTGAAAATGCGCATGGTTGTTCACATTTCATAGCCTTGCTTCCGAATCTATAATGGTACCTACAGAGCCAATTTGGATTATCACGAGATTTTGACCGGTTCCTAGAGGGACTTCTAAATATGTTCCTACCTATAGATCGGGATCTGGAGTAATTTTGACTCATCTCTTTCCTAATTTCATTTATTTCTAATGATAATTTTTCAAAATTTTTACAAATGACATTAGTTGTCTGAACTAAACTGGATATAATTGAATTATCACTTTTTGAATTGCTGACTGAAGCTATTTCACTTTTATTGATAACTTCCCATACATTATCAGCCAATTTCATTAGTTCAGTAATATTACTGGAATTTGAACCAGTTAAAACAATATTCAAATTTTTTGGAAGTTTCCTCATCCAAAGTTTTTTGAGGACCTCTTGGCTAAAATTGCTACCAGATAACAAAACAAGAGACCGATAAAATTCTGAAGGTTTGCGATCTCCCATTTCTGAATCTGATAGAACTCTATCCAACTTAGCATTCTCACTTAACGAGTGCCTATCAATTAAAATGTGCTTTAGCGCGGAAAATTTATTCGTCTCAGGAGGGTTTTGTAT
This sequence comes from Sphenella marginata, assembly GCA_951509765.1. Lineage (NCBI taxonomy): Eukaryota > Metazoa > Arthropoda > Insecta > Diptera > Tephritidae > Sphenella > Sphenella marginata. The sequence goes on along the minus strand of OX608080.1, from coordinate 87,290,724 downwards.
AAAATCTAAAATTGTCATAATGACTTCCTGAGGAAGTGCAGTTATGACATATTCATATTTTGTCACCTCCTGAGTTATGCTCTTTCTGCTAAATACTGTTGATGTGTTGGTGTAGATGTATGTGGTGGTGAACGGAACATGTTTAAAGAAATGTTGTTAGGTACCTAAACAAAAAATAAAATCTCTGGAAAAGAGTGTTTACAATTTACTTTAAAATTATATGTATGTATGTAAATATATATCAATTGTACGGAATTAAGTTTGATAACGTAATAATATCAAACAAAAATAAAGTTAAATTAATTTGTCTATTACTTAATAATCTGCAATATTAATTATTAAGTTATAAATATGTATGCATACATACAATTCTGATGTTTAGGGCGATGAATTTATTTGTCGTTACTTATTCCACCTTGATTGTTGGACGTTTTTATAATATCGTTTGAAAATGTATCAAATGGTCAAATGCCAGAAGTGATGTTGTGGTTGTAGTTGTTGTGACGGTACCAGCGTTATAGTTGTTGTTGTAACGTCTGTATAGGCTGTACTAGCTGTTGATGGTGCGCACGATTTCGACGACGACGACGATAATCGATAATGTTGATGATAATAATTGTAATGTTGGCGTAAATGATGCAAATGACCTAACTGATTGAGGTATTGTTGTTGTTAAAATATCCCAGCGTTTTATTTTTCCTGCTCTGATGATTCTTTATAATCTACAGTTGAATTTTCAGCCTCTATTAACTCCACTTTTATTGCCGCAAGTACAAGTGCTGAGTCTGAGTACTGTATGTAAGTGAGGTACGGCAAGCAGTGTATCCAAGAAGTTCTCCACAGCTATACACAAGCGACGGAAGTGCCAGGCTCCAAAATAAACAACTGACAAGCACGATAGCAGCTTTTCTTAATGTTTTTAAAAATTTGTTTTAGTTATTTTTATTTAAATGCACACTTTTATTGCGTTTTTAGCGAAAGGCAGGATCGCCAATTATAGTATACCAATATGGTATTAAAATATTTGTGTTCGTTATTTTCCAAAGTTTATTTTCGAATGAAAATTTTTGAAATACCACATTTCAATATTGAAAAATAAAAATTACAAATTTGATTCAAACGGAAAAATGCAAAGTAAAATTATATAAAACTTAAATATTAACACAATTAAAATTAGTACACATATTAAGTAAGAACAAACAACCCTACAGTGGTCATGCCCTTTCTGACTTCAAAAATTTTGTCTTATTTTAGGCAATTTTTCAGTATGGCTATACAATAAAGGTTAGGTCTTAAATTTTAAGATAGAACAAGAGTCGAAATGCTGGTGAATTTACTTTTCATTTCGCGATAACTCAAAACCGAAAATTCTTCATTCACTTTCATACTACATACAATTTTAAAATTACAGGACGTTTGGCTTTTGCTTGGAAAAAGCGAGCAGCCACATCAGCAACACTTAAAATGTTGATAAGCACACGATCGATCGCTTATGCGTTTTTATGAAAACTAGCTTTTGTCAAGAAGTATATGGTACTGCTTTTATTTCTTGACGAAAAGTGACTAGACACAATTTACTTGTACTGACGCTTTTAGGTTCATTTTTTTACTAACAAGACATTTGTGGTCCCCTTAGAGTAACCATCCCTATATGTGACTTGATGCGAAATATGCCCCCACTGCTGAAGTCTTGGGACTCAGAGCCTTATACATATAATTTGTATTTTTGCTAAGTCCTTATCGAAATCCGTATAGAACTTTGTCACTTTCGCTTATTCTAAATCTCTCTTAAAAGCAATTTTTAAATGTATTCCTCTGTACCAATGACATATTTCCTTTTTTCTTTGCACTTTTACTTTCTATATGTAACATTATTTGTTGTTATATCATTTTACACTTTTCATCGTATTGCACTGCTTCTATTTACTTATTTTTAAAAAATTGTATAAGCATGACATAAGTTTCCGGCACTTTTATCTCTTTCAGCGCATTTATTAATACCTTTTTCCCTCGACGCCTTGGTTTCTTGGGATTACAATTCAATTTGGTCCAGTTGTTAGTATCGTTAGCTACCTACTTGGACTGCTCATCCTACCCTGCAATCGTGCTTATGGTCCCAATGTGCACACAATTTTGTCACCATTCGGTTTTTTCACTATTCTTTCTTTATCCTTAGATTCTTTCGTATGTACAGTGTATATCCTTGTTGTTATTTTTATATTTGATAGTAACTCTGTATCTGTTGTTATTGGCGCTATTGTTATTGGCAACAATAAACGATTTTTTATTGGTTCTTCCATTGTTATCTTATGATCCCTGCTGATGGTTTTATTATGCACAGGGCATGGCTTAGCATAAATTTATGAAATTAACATCTTTTGCTACCTTATTCTTTAGCGAGATGTGGTTGTTGTTGGTGTGTTGAAACATATTTTCTCTTTATCCTGAGTTAACGTTTTTTTGTATTCGCTTTTCAAAAATCCTGATATGACAATGAAATTACATTTTTTAATAATAAATGTGATGAGAAATGATATCATGCATGACAGTTGATTGTACAAAAATAAAAGTGATGGAAATTTATTGCAAAATTTATAACTTTGAAAAAGTTAAACGTTGATCCAAAACTGTAATGCCAATTAATTATGCGCATAACAGAAGAAAAGTAAATTTTATTAAAGGAAGAGAAAAAGCTAAAGACATCATATCTGATGGAGCTTATTCAGACAATTGTACAACGCCTGGAATTCCCAGGACACTAGGTTCAGAGTTCTGGCTTATGTATGCCGTGTATTGAGATATTTTATTTCAAAGTTTCGCCTGCGCCTGAAGATGGCGAAAGTGCTGTCATCTCTACTGTTTCACAGAATCGGCCTCATTTACCAGAACCCTTTACATATCTACGCTTTTTGAGCGTGCCTAGACATCAAGGATGCAATTTTTGGAGCGTGTAACTATCGGATATCACTGTTGCTGCATCGTCATAGACGTCGTTCAAATACTTTTAGCTTCAATTGCACTAAAGCGCATACACATCTGTCGAAGGATGTTTCAGTTGTGCCAATGCATATGCTATCCGTAGCAAAGCGGAGGTGTTTCCTGGTACTGTTGCTTCTGACGTTGTTCACCATCACCTGCCAATACCCTCAAGGCATCACTGCTAATGTTGATGACTTTGTGCTTCCACCCATCGACATTCGCCTTGTTGCATTTACCAAAACAAGCTGTCTATCTGATTGTATGTATGTTGTTGTAATTGTGGTGCCTTTTGCTATCGTTTCTACATAACGTATACATATGTACATTAAGGCGCCTCACGCTCCATACAAAAAAAAAAATGGACACCCTGTTTCCATCGGAATTGTAAACTTCAATGTAGATATTCTAAGACCTTGGTAAAAATATTTCGAAAAAATATTAAGATTTACCAGAGCTAAAAATATCGTTTTTTAAAAGGAGTATGAAAAAGTATTTTTTAATAAAAGGCACCTGAAATGATGATTTAGCTGGAGAACAAAAGGTCAGCATGAAAAAGTTTGAAAATTTTATCAACGCAATCCAAAAATTGAGATGTATGATGCTGTTTTTGGTCATATTTCGAGGGGAAATTTAATAAATCAGCCAATTATTGACGGATTTGGACGATTAGGATATCATTTGAGATGCTTTTTATTAAAAAATATTTTTTCATACTCCTTTTATACATGAAAAACGATATTTTTAGCGTTTTTTTGACGCGAATTAGCTCCGGTAAATCTTAATATTTTTTTAAAATATTTTGGGAGAGTCCGTAGGAAAGAATGAATTTTGAAATTCCGGTGGAAACAGTGCACTTTTTTTTGGCGAGGCACCTTAATGTACATATATATGTATGAAACTGTAAGTAATGATATTTGTGCATTCAAAGTATGAAAATTGTGGCTTAAAACTAACTAACTAGAACGCAAAAGGTGTGAATTACTTAAAAATACGAAAACATTTTAGGTAGATCTCTTTGTTTTTCCTCCACACTATCATCATCGACATGTACCATTTCGGGTGTTACCTTAGCTTCCTTCAAGAGCTTGTGCCGATTCGGTATACGACTATAATCTACTGCGCTGCGTTGTTATACTACACTTCCTCTTGTTTCTTTGGTACCACGGTTGCCAGACCAAACTGTGTTTAGGACCAAAATTCATTGCGACCTAGCCTAAAAAATAGTCCCGAACACTTTTCAACTCAAATAATTAAGAGACATATTACCAAAAATCTCCCGTCATTTATGCCCCTTTGTGCTGCTAATAATCCAACACCAATGTTCGATAAAAAACTGATCGTCGAAGAATTACCATTAGCAATGCTAATACGTTCACCTAAATATTTTTCATCACTTCATACATCTTCGCTGCAAATCACTAAATTTATGTAGATGTTCTTTTGTTTACTTACATGCATACATACGTTTAGTTTATAAGCAGACGAGTCTATTAGTAGGTATACTAATGGTATTGGGTGAACCGAAATATGCTCCAGACTTTACGACATAGATCAGTGACATAAAGCGATATTTTTGTTAGACCAGATAGGACTGGAATTCTTTATTGCTTATTCAGTTCATTGGTTGCAGTTGGTCGATTTTACATGCTGGCATTGTTGGAGTGGAGCTGGTTCCTTGGTAAGCGAAGTTCTTCTCTATTTGGTAGTAATCGTTGCGTGCGCGGGCTACCCGTTTTACTGGGGAAGTGACCTCGAGCCGGAAAAATCGATTACTCAATAATTATTACTCATAATCGATTTTTTGTTAAGAGAGAAATCGATTTTACATAAATAAAATAACCCCATATTGTTCATGCATTGATTTTTTTATTAGAAAAAGTCCTGTTCGGTTTATTAGTAAAAATAAAGCCTAATATAACGCGAATAAATAAACACATTTATTATAATCCAAAATGATCGGGCCATAGAAATCTTTATTTGCCAGCTTTTTAGATGATCATAAATGCGTTTATTTTATGAATGTTGGCTTCTGTAAAATTGATTTTCACTAAACTTTTTGTTTGTTTAAGTGTATGTAAATACTTTTGAAACAGATTGGCAACCGTATTTCCTACATTTTAACGTTCGCACGTGGCGTATATTCAGTTTCTCACTATGCATTTACGCAGAACATCATACCTGCTACCAACACCCTCCGCTTGAGAAGGTGACAATATGGGCTTAGAACGGATTAAAAACCAAAATAAAGGTAACATAGTGCAGCTTGACACATAAGTGAGAGAAAGGGAAGGAAGCTGAAATGTACATTTTACCACATTGCCACTGTCTATCAACGCGTTTTTGCGGAAATTACTTTTCTTTATTAAGTGTGAAAGCTTGGCTGGCTGCGCATTTGTGGCGCCTCCAAAGCTTTCTCAACAAAATCGGGCAAGATGCAGAGCTAAGGAGCTGCATGTGTATATTAAGAGTTTGTGCCGTGACACTTAAGCAGCTTTTCGGCGCTGACACGAAAACCTTGCAGTCCCTATACTCTTAAGTGCAAATGTGCTTGGCTAAATTTGAATTCGTTACAATTTTGTATTTATTGAATTTGGTTTGAAGACGGCTTTATTTACTTTCCTTACTTGAATTCAAAACGTGTAGTTCGGCAAGTACATTTTTACTTAAACCCACTTAGTTCTTTGCTTTATTCTAGCAATTTAAGTGTTTTTTAGTTGGTATCGCATTTAGTAATTCCATGGCGCCTAATGGCGTTTGGCAACAAAGCAATGTTTTGTGTAATATTCACATTTGAGATCATTGCGGTGGCAAACTCGGATTAAATCGAAAGCCAGATTAGACTCCCTACTAAGTATGAACTGAACATTATATATATGATCAGTTAGGCAGGTATATCTTTATAATTTTCGAGCCACTCCCTTATGTGCATTACGTATTAAATAATCAGTTATTTTGTGTTTTCTAAAATATTCGTTAAAAAATGGGATTGGCTCTCACTCAACTTGAAATAATGATAGAAGGGAGTGGTAAGGAACCTACATACTAAATTTGTATAAGATATCCCAACATTTGATATAGCATGGTGTTTAGAGGTGGAGAGGTGGACAGACGGAAGGACATTTTTTATATTATCCTCCTGATCATTTTGATACTAAAAGTTCGTAGAAATTCAAAGTCGTTAATTTATTATGTAAATAAAGATAAACATCATTTTTATTTGTTATAAAGCATAAAACCAAAGGTTTCAACGTCTGAACAACAAAAGTTTTTAGGTATAACAACAAATTCATAATTTTTGGGTCTGATGATCTCTTGTGATAGGATGGAAGCGAAACTAAGAACTTATTCCACTCATTGCTTTGGAAATAAGTTTTTATAGAAGTCGCGATGGATAAGCATTTTAATTTGTTCAATCCTGTGCAGACAAAATTCCTATCTTTGGAGATAAGATTTTATTTCAACGACCCCAAACTAGTAGCACATATTGTTAAAATAAGATCACCTTTGAACACCAAACATTTAACAACACCTCCCTAAAGTTCTGATGAAAATTCTATTGAACATCTTTAGGCCTGTGTCACAGTTTGTCTTAAGATCTCTAATGAATTTGGTGCGATATACCTTCGAGTGTCATTTCCCAGATCAAACCGTCCTAGTGTGTTTTTTGCCATGAGAAGCTTCTCAGCGAAAAATACTGTTTAGTTTGGATAATTTTTAAGCTATTGCATAGATTTTATCGCGGGCTTGGCACCTAAATCAAAAAAAACGGAACGGATAAAAGGTTCGAAAAGGCTCGAAAAGGTGTTAGCAACAGGCCGAATACATAAAATTGGATCTATTTATCCGAATATTGGTTGTTGTCTTTGTTTATATTCACTACTGCGCTGTAGATGGCACTGGAAACGCCATATGACCTGCACGCTAGATGGTGCACACCAACACACACACACGCTGTATGTACATACCCACCAAACACAGCCTCTAACGTTAGAGAAATACTGTACATAGTTTTACATTAGAATTTTAATGTAGTTCTCTAATGTATCTCTTATCGAAAATCACGTTAGAGAACTAGGCTAGAGGACGATTAGAGAAACACTCGAATAGCGAAGATGCGTGTATTGTCAAGTATTGTATTTATAAACTAAGGTATAAAAACTTTGAATTTTATTCCCATTAGATATTTAAGCTTAAAACATGTCAAATATATTTAAAGCAATAAATTTATCGAAATAGAATTAAACAAGAACAATTGGATTTCATTTCATTTCAGTTAGAAATTTCTCATTAGAATCCCATTAGAATTTCACGTTAGAATTCGAATGGATAACTAACCTTTTTCTCGATATCGAGAACTAAGTCCCCTTTTTGTCGAGAATGCTGTAATTCGCGACAGTTTCACAAATCGTTCTCTAACCATCTACCTTAGAGAATAACATTAGAATTCGAGTCGTTTTCTAATCGTCCTCTAACCTTAATGTTTGCTGGGTAATTGCCTTTGTTGCTGTTTAGATTGAGTGTATGAATTAGCCCACACTGAATTAATGCCCACCGGGCAAAATGACTTAAGCCCCACCAATTTTACCACGAAATTAAAAATGGCGGAAAGTGGGGCTATAGTCATTTTCGTGGGGATTAATTCCTTTTTTTTTGTGGGGATTCTGTCATGTAAGAGCCCCCACGTTTGGTGTGGTTTAATTCATTTCGATTGGTGGGGATAAAATCATTTTCGTGGGGTTTAATTCTTTTTTTTGTGGGGCTTAAGTCATTTTGCCCGGTGGGGGTTGATTCAGTGGGGGCTAATTCATATACCCTTTGGATTAGTACAGTAATTATGTACATAGTTGATTACTTGTTGTTGTTGTTGTTTTAACACTACTTTGCCCTGCCTAGGTAGTCAGTGTCAACCTTACCCAATATTGTCATCGAGCTCTTCTAACGGAAGTCCTAAAAACCTAGCGGCTTCAACAGGGGAGGACCAGAGGGATATGGGTGTTAGAAGAGTAGGCTCAGATGAGCAGACAAAAAGATGGTTAGTGGTATGGGGGGACAAGCCGCATGCCGGACAGACATTAGGCAAGTCGGGGTTCAGTCTGGATAGGTAAGAGTTTAACCTATTACAGTATCCAGACCGGAGTTGGGCCAGCATCACCCTAGTCTCCCTAGGCAGCTCGCGCTCCTCTTCGGCAACGGGTGGTGTTGCTGCCTGAAGAACGGCGTTCACCGGGAGAGAGCCAACATAGGAATTTACCGAATTTGTGTGGATGAGGGTGAGGGCCTGCCGGTGCACCTTAGGATCAAACGGCGTGGAAATCAGGTGCCGGATCTCATCGTAGTGTTTGCGTAGATGGCTCCTTATGCTCCTGGGGGGCGGATCCTCGTTGATCAGGCGTCCGTTCGGATGCTGCGGTTTGCAACAGTTGAACAGGAATTGCCTGGTCAACATCTCGCTATGCTCTTTAACGGCGAGCATTTTCGCTTCATTATGTAAGTGATGCTCAGGAGACATAAGAAGACACCCAGTGGCGGTACGAAGGGCGGTGTTTTGGCAGACCTGTAGCCTCGTCCAGTGTGTGTCAGCTAGCCCCGGCGACCATATAGGCGTCGCGTAGCTCAGTACCGGCTGGCCAATTGCTTTATATGTAGCTAGTAACGTTTCTTTGTCTTTACCCCAAGTGCTGCCAGCTAGGGACTTGAGGATTTTGTTACGGCTTTGGACTTTATTGGCAATTGCGGTTACGTGAGCGCCGTATTTGAACATGTTATCAAACGTCACCCCTAAGATTTTGGGGTGTGAGACAGTTGGTAGCTTGACACTATCAACGTAGACGTCTAATTCCATGTTCACTTGCGTTGTCCACGTCGTAAATAGGGTGGCCGAGGACTTATTCGGTGACAATGCCAGGTTTCTCCCGGCGAAGAATTCGGACACGGCTGGTAGGTATGAGTTAATACGAGAGCAGAGTTCTTCTACGGAGGGGCCTGTTGCCAGAATCGTACAGTCGTCGGCGTAAGAGACGATCGAGACACCCTCTGGTGGGGGGGGAAGTTTCGATATATAATAGTTGAACAGGAACGGGGATAGGACACCACCCTGCGGCACCCCCTGTTTAACTATTCTGGGTTTTGATCTTGCGCCTCTGAACTCAACCGACGATTGACGACCACTCATATAGTTTGCAGTCCAACGTTTAAGACAGGGAGGAAGGGACGAATCTTCAAGGTCTTTCATTAGTTGCGCATGGTTGACCGTATCAAAAGCTTTGGCCAAGTCAAGCGCAACTAGCACTGTCCTGTGGTTTGGACGCTTTTGGTTTAGCCCGTCCCCTATCTGAGTGGTTATGGCGTTCAGCGCGGTGGTGGTGCTGTGATTTTTGCGAAATCCATGCTGATGTTCGGCGAGCCGCAGGTTTGCGGTGAAGTACGGCAACAAGGTGGCTTCCAACACTTTCACTACTGGCGAGAGGAGAGATATCGGGCGATATGACTCCCCTACGGCAGCTGGCTTGCCAGGCTTTAGTAGTGGGACCACCTTTGCTTGTTTCCATCTTTCAGGAATAACAAAGGTGGAAAGGGAAAGGTTGAAAATTTGTGTGAGGTATCTTATGCCTTCGTCGTCAAGGTGTTTCAGCATCAGCATGGAAATGCCATCGGGGCCGATATATTTGGTGTTCTTGGATCTCCGAATAGCCTCATGAACTTCTGTTGTGGAGATGGCAACGGGCGCATCGCTGTTTTTGTGTTTGTGCGCTTCCCTGGTGGCTCGGCGAATATCTTTGTTCAACGTAGGATGCATTACAAATTGTCGGCAGAAGGCGCTCGCGCATCTTTTTGGCTTCGACTGAACCTTATCACCGAAGGCGATGGATATTTTGTCGTTAGGTTTAGTCGGGTTGGACAAAGATTTCACCGTCGACCATAATTTGCCAACTCCAGCCGAGAGGTTGCAAGACCTTAGGTACTCCTCCCACTTAGCGCGTTTGTGTTGATCTACTAAGCGTCTGATTTCCGCGTTAAGATCCCGTATTTGAGGATCCGTAGGGTCAAGGTGTCTAATATGGTCACGTTCATTTGCCAGGGCCGCTGCCTCTGCGGGGAAGAATGGACGCACTTCCTTTATTCTACCTGACGGAATGTGTTGGTGGGAGGCTGAAATTAGGGCCATACGAAACGCCTTTTCCCCTTCTCGTACGTCAGACGGGGTAGGAAGAGCAGCGAAGGCGCTCTCTGTGGTGTTGAGAAAACCCTCCCAGTCGGCTTTATTGAAGTTAGTGTATGTGCGTTTCTCAGCGGTGACAAAGTCGGTGGGGCGATCGATTGAGAGCACTATGGGTAGGTGGTCTGAAGCAAGCGTCAGCATCGGTCGCCAGTCAACGCAGTTTATTAGTCCAGCGCTGACTATGGTGATGTCTGGCGAGCTAGAGCAGTTTACCGCCACTCTAGTGGGGGCATCCCCATTTACCGTGCAAAACGTCGAATCATCTATTTGGTCAGCCAGCTCCTGTCCCCTACCATCGGCCTGCAGGCTGGAGTGCCACAGGTCGTGGTGTGCGTTGAAGTCACCAAGGATGACGCGGTTCTCGCCCCTGAGTAACGCACGAATGTCAGGGTGGTAGTCCCTGGGACAACAGGTGACAGGAGGTACGTAAATGTTTATGATTTCAAGGTCAACATCGCCTGACCGGACAACCATACCTTGACGTTCTAAGGTGGTGTCCCTCGGGTCGATGTCAGGCTCAAATAGACGATACTGCACAGATTGATGCGTGATGAATGCCAGACCACCCCCAAGCCCTCTCGCACGGTCACAACGGTGTACATTGTACCCGTTGCAGGTCAAAAGAGACGACCTTCCACCTAACTTTGTCTCCTGGATAGCCGCGATCTTGATGTTCAGTCGCTTCATTAAATTTGTCACTTCAACAATTTTGCCAGTTAGGCCGTTGCAATTAAATTGCAGGATACCGAAGTGTGTAGGGGGAGCAGAGTTGATGCTGGGGGTCAAGGACTGGTGCGTATGCCTAGGTGGTAATAGGCTGGGTCGCGCACTACGGCGCAATCTTGAAGTCGAAGGAATCGCGTTACCAGAAGGTAGTGGCGAGTCGGACGACGTTGAAGGTTGCGTAGCTCGACAGCATGGCGCAACGTACGTATCAGTCCATAGGTTCCTGTTCGCGAGTCCAGAGCATATGAGCAGGTGACACAGGCCAAAGCAGTTATTGCACTTGACTGATGCCAACGGCGTATATAATCTTAACCGACAAACAGTGCACGTAGTATAAGGGACCAGGAGCTGATGGTTGTGGCTTATACTCGTGCTAATGCTGGAAGAAGAGGGGCTGACCGAGGGGGTGGGAGAGAGCGGACGCTCAGCATTGCTCAAATCCACTTGGGAAGTGCTACGTAGGGAGTAGCAGTGAGCTGCTGTGTGAGATGTTGACGCCTGTGGGCGTGAGCGGCCGCTCGAAAGGTCTACTTGCTGATGTGCATTGTTAGTGCTAGTCGTGGAGACTGATGTGACAGAGTCAGACATATGTGGCGGAGCGATACTTGATCGACGACGGCCACTGGACGTCATAGGACGTGAACAGCAAGGGGCCACAAAAGTTTTATAAAAACTAGCGGGTCTATGAGTAGAGGGATTTAGTCCGGAGCAACTAGTTAGATGCAACCATCTGCTACAGTTAGAGCATTGTACCGAATGTGAACGTTTCACATAAATTTTCTTCCAGCATACACAGCAGATCCATTCTCTAGGTCCGGGGTTGGATTCAATACCAGCCCGGAGCAGGAGAGTCTTGAGCAGTCCCGCTGCAAGGAGCTGCTCGGAGGATGACATTATTGGGGGGAGGATTACTGACGGTTTAGGCAGGGGGGTAGTGAAATAACAGCCCTTGGTCGGGGAAACCCCGAGTCATTCCGGTACGTAGAACCGGCTGTCGTGGGAATGAGTTGATTACTTTGATTTTTGTTGTTGCAATTGTCAACTCAAATTGTGCGTAAAATAAAATAATAAAAATAAATATTGAAATTCAAAACCCGCACCGCTGCGTACGGGCCTGGCATAAGTTGATAATATGCAATAGCTTTACCGCGGCAGTCCACGAGTGCCACACGTCCTTTTTTTTTAATAAAGCTGTTGTCCCTTTGCATTGCGTTGTTGTAATAATAACAGTTTCGATAATTAGAATTTGGCTGCGGTTTAAACTAGTCTTCATTTATGCCACACTGTGCAATTTATCGCCTTACCTCTTTAGCTGGAGCCAAACGGGCAGCTTATTCATTGCCATTTTCACCTCGTCTGAAAGTTCATTTAAATCTGAAATGCGGAGCACATTTTCATCCTTACCGTTGAATCTCTTTGCACTTTCCTTTGAGAATTTGTCTTGTTTTCTTTTTATTTTTTTCACGATTTGATTCATACGCTGTTATCATTGTGCTTTTGTGCTTTTGGGGTTTTCTTATTTTCTTTTAATTCTTTTGACTTTAACTTAAATCCTTTTTACTTTGATTACATTTTGCGATTTTGTGGGGGCGACCACGGTACGATTATTCCTCAATAGGTCTCTCGCTTACAAAGGTTTCTTATTTTATTTTTTTCTTTGCAGCCTTCCTTGAATATGACTTTGTTCCTTTGAATATGATTTTCCCTTTGAAGTCCTTACTTTATTATATTTTAAAGCATAACTATTAAATGTGTTGACTGTAATTTCCACTCTCCATCGTTAATATCGTCCTGTTGGACACAAGTTTGACACATCAATTTTAGTATTAAGCCTTTCACACTTGGCCATTAAGTAACTTTTAGTGGTTAAATGAAGTGTTTCCTACAATTCTTCAGCTCTTCTTACAATATCGCACCATATAAGTACACTTGTACTCAAATAGGTAGATACATCCCGACACACAAGCTCTAACATTTACTTGACCGTTTTCCTACAAACTTACATTTCTCGTTCTTTGCTATTAATGCTTTAGTGCATAATTGTTGTGTTACAAAATTGCTTTGTCAATATTTTCCTTTAAGCACCAAGTTAAGGATTTTACACCATTTATACGGACCCCCTTACCCGTCGGAAGCTATCGGCAGTAGAAGGTGGTATCGTGCAGTTAGGTATCATCCTACTCAATAGCCATCACTTCATCAACCACAATTAAACGTTTAACATTGGCAGAACATACTCACATACTTATTTATACACATTGATCGTAGAGATGTCAGTGTGTATATAATTCGCACAACAGCTTCGTGAGCACTTGTACCTAAAAACCATTTCCATACATTAATTTGCCAGGGGCGTAGCCAGACTTCGCAGATGATTCCGCAAAATAAAATACGAGATTTTTTTTTATTAAAATAGGTAATTGGCGTTTACAATTAATGTTGGTACACTTCGCTCTCTTACTATCTCTTTTTAACACAGTATTGAGAAAACGTAAATTTTAAGTTATGAGGGAGAACGGTGCAGAGGCGGTACTCTATCCCAGCAGATTAGCTCGATATAATGAACATGAACAATATTAATTTAAAAGATGTCCAATTATAAATAGAGGGTCCGGCAGACATTGTACTGCCCAACAATTTACTCGATAAACCTTATGTGACCTTGCTTTCCATCATACCACATCAGAAAGTGGTCTGGATTTTGAATCTAAGCCTTTCTAGAGCCTGCTTGAATACAAGAAAAATAAATCAGCAACTTCGAATCTTCGAATTCAGCCACAATCGGACAAACAATATTTTTATCTATGCAGTTATATGCAACCGGTTAGAGTGGTGGCAGTGTCCTACGTTAAACTGACGCGACAACTGACATCAAAATGTATGGAACACGCTTTTTTTTAAATAGTGTCGCAACTTCCGAAAAAGCTCCACAGCAAAAATGCATGTGCCTTTGCAGATTGCGTACGGAGTCTGTATAAAACATGCACATAGGTCCAGCCGCAAAAATGTAAGAAATATCGGAGATATATCGCCAATTTATTATTTTCATTATTAATTTAAAATATACAAAGGTAGTTTTTTGTAAAATAAAATAAACGCAGATTTAACTATACTAAGCCTTGGTAGAGCGGAGGTCTCACTTGACCATCGTCTAGCCCCTGGATACGCCCTATATATATGTATGTAGGTATATAAACTTTTGGGAGAAACAACCATTATTAGTATACATATGTATGGGAGATTGTAGTGTCTGACGTGCTTGCAGATGATAAGGATATCGCTTGCGCCTTCTTGACTAGATTCTTCCTTTTCATATTTACTCTCAGCTATGCCCAATCACTTATCCGTACCTTTGCAAACAATTTTCCATAACATCAAGCGCCAAATGAAGCTCTGCATCATGACTTTCAGTATTAAACTTTAATGCCGCTATAACCACTTCAGCTATTCAACATAAAGTAATGTGCTCATATGTAGTTATGTAGTTAAATATGAGGTTGCACGGACAAACATATATCTACGAGGGTTACTACACATGATACTCAGAATAACCCAATAATAATCTGAATAAATCAAATGTGACATTGTTACTTTAAAGTTTGGCATTTCCGTTGATGCGTGTGCTCACAAGAAGATTATTTATTTTGTTCATTCGTGAGAAGGATAAATTAAAACAATCACATTTGCTTGAATTTCAACTGTAGGAAGCATCATTTGGATGACAGCTCGAACAGGGCTCCCGACCCCAGATCAACAGGGGTCTTTCAATTCGGTTTACAGGCATATCTTTACTTTGATTTTGAGGCCTGTATTTTTGCCCACCACTGATTTTAATACTGTGAATGCTTAAACTTTGGTACCGACCCTTGTATTGCAATAAAAAATTGTTCTATGCATGTAGCACATACCTTGCCGTTGTAGTGTACTATAGTTACATAGCCACATATATATGTAGATATAATTTTATACAAGGATTCAACAATATGTAAGTGGCATTATGATCATATACTTAGTCATGAATATAAACTTTATTGATAATATCAGAGAACGTATATAATATTATAAAATATGTATTTCTAGAGTAGTTCTTAGATTTTAACTTCATTGTTTTGTTACTCTTGTTTTGTGTTTTTATCTTGTAACACGTCTTCGAAAATAATTAATAAAAAACTATTTTAATTAACCAACATTGTGGTTAATGTTACTGGCGCAGTCGGCAATAAACGAACCTTCGCGAAAACTATATAATAGATATATATACTATATAAGGTTAAATAGAAAAATCTATGCAAAAAAAAAAAAAACCAAATAGACAGACTAAAATTTTCATTGTTGGCATTTAAAAATTAAAAAAAAAAAAACAGATAAATGAAAAATTTCATTGACTACTGAATGTGAAAATATTTTGAAATAAAAAAAGGACGTGTGGCACTCGTGGACTGCCGCGGTAAAGCTATTGCATATTATCAACTTATGCCAGGCCCGTACGCAGCGGTGCGGGTTTTGAATTTCAATATTTATTTTTATTATTTTATTTTACGCACAATTTGAGTTGACAATTGCAACAACAAAAATCAAAGTAATCAACTATGTACATAATTACTGTACTAATCCAAAGGGTATATGAATTAGCCCCCACTGAATCAACCCCCACCGGGCAAAATGACTTAAGCCCCACAAAAAAAAGAATTAAACCCCACGAAAATGATTTTATCCCCACCAATCGAAATGAATTAAACCACACCAAACGTGGGGGCTCTTACATGACAGAATCCCCACAAAAAAAAAGGAATTAATCCCCACGAAAATGACTATAGCCCCACTTTCCGCAATTTTTAATTTCGTGGTAAAATTGGTGGGGCTTAAGTCATTTTGCCCGGTGGGCATTAATTCAGTGTGGGCTAATTCATACACCCAATCTAAACAGCAACAAAGGCAATTACCCAGCAAACATTAAGGTTAGAGGACGATTAGAAAACGACTCGAATTCTAATGTTATTCTCTAAGGTAGATGGTTAGAGAACGATTTGTGAAACTGTCGCGAATTACAGCATTCTCGACAAAAAGGGGACTTAGTTCTCGATATCGAGAAAAAGGTTAGTTATCCATTCGAATTCTAACGTGAAATTCTAATGGGATTCTAATGAGAAATTTCTAACTGAAATGAAATGAAATCCAATTGTTCTTGTTTAATTCTATTTCGATAAATTTATTGCTTTAAATATATTTGACATGTTTTAAGCTTAAATATCTAATGGGAATAAAATTCAAAGTTTTTATACCTTAGTTTATAAATACAATACTTGACAATACACGCATCTTCGCTATTCGAGTGTTTCTCTAATCGTCCTCTAGCCTAGTTCTCTAACGTGATTTTCGATAAGAGATACATTAGAGAACTACATTAAAATTCTAATGTAAAACTATGTACAGTATTTCTCTAACGTTAGAGGCTGTGTGTGTTGGTGTGCACCATCTAGCGTGCAGGTCATATGGCGTTTCCAGTGCCATCTACAGCGCAGTAGTGAATATAAACAAAGACAACAACCAATATTCGGATAAATAGATCCAATTTTATGTATTCGGCCTGTTGCTAACACCTTTTCGAGCCTTTTCGAACCTTTTATCCGTTCCGTTTTTTTTGATTTAGGTGCCAAGCCCGCGATAAAATCTATGCAATAGCTTAAAAATGTTTCATGAACATCGGTCCAGGCGTCTAGGAGCAGTTTATTGACAAAGGATTTGTGCATAGACGATTTTTATATATTAAGATACTATAAGTAATATTTGTAGGACTACGCGTAATTACGGAGCTTACACCCGAGAGTCCCATCCACTAGTCTCTCACATCCATATACATAGTACATAGCGAATTTAATTGAACTAAATTTTTGTTTTTAGAAATTGCTTTCTTTTTCGAAATTGAATAAATAAAAAAAAAAATGTCTAGTACTAGATAATTTCTTTCTGTTTACTTAGGGTTATGAAATAATAACAAAGACATGCTTCAGAGTCTGCATGAGCTGCAAATGAATTTCATTACAAGTGCAAATTCTCTGCCTGCTACATTAATAACAGGGAGATAAAGTACATACATATTTGAGGACGAATTAATTTTAAATGTATGTGTGTATGTAGGTAAGATGCATTATCTGCAGAGAGTCCCCTTTAGAATTATTGCCTTAAGGGACTCTGAGTAATGTTCGCCAGCTAAAATCATCATGCCGAATAAAATATTTTGAATTAGTTTGTTAGAAATGTTGCTAAGAGAGTAGATGGATGACGTGCTATAAGTGTATGATACAGTAGCAGGAGGTGTCTTGTATTTAGTGCACATATGTATTTCTAGATGCCGGTCGGCAAGTGTATAGTTCACTCACTTAGTAGTAGCTCAGTTCGGAGAAAGTGTTGCATTTTCATTAAATATCCTTGAGTGAAAAGGAAAGTTTGTAATATTTCAGTTGCTTAAACTCTGCTCTAAACCCGAATGTAGGCGATTCAGCAAGCTGTGGAATACCAATCTTTAGTAGGTTATGAAGTTTCATGAGAAGTTAAAAAGTTTGCTGTAGACAGATATAACCACGGCATAGCGAATTAAAGCGCTAAGGGTACGCGGACTGGGTCATAAATATTATGGGGAGCTCCGACACACTAACTTTGCAGAATACGAATTGTCTCCTCTTGGAATTCCTGGACAAACGAATAAGGTGCCGTTTTTTATTTACTCCCATTTGGAGATGCTAACTTCACAGAGCTTTCAATTGGCGTCAAATCGAAGTGCAACGCCCTAAATCGGCTTGGCGGTTAAGGGGAAATAAATTAGGACGCCTAAAGCACAGCAGCTGTTCATTGCACCTAACGCGGGAGCACTTACTCATAGTAACACTTTTTTGCTCTGAGTATGGTTTTTTCAAAGATGCTGCTTTGTTTCCACAATTTTAGGCCGCTCAAAATTTTATATCATTATGGCAGCCATGAGCATCTGAAGAATGTGTCTTCGGCATCGTCTTTTCCAGCTGCTTTTCCTTGCTTCTACTTATTTGAGAAGTATGGAGTTTTGGCCGCTAAATCCATTCAAATAGCCCACTATGCGATAGCTCCATCCATTTCGCATACGTATATATGTATTTACAAATGTACATAAACATATGTTTCTATATTTCCACATGTGCTTGCAAAGTTTTACTTGTGACCGGCGTCTGTTCCGACAATCGAATTGAATGACTAAGTTTGCCCAATTAGATTGTCGAAAATTTTCTCCATTTCCGTAGATGCTGATGCTGTCTAACAGTTGGAGTTGTTGCTGGTATTAAAGTGCACCTACTTTGATTTGTTAATCTCTATTCGTTATTGTCATCGTCTCAGAGCTGCTGTAAATTGGCACAAAAACGTCGTGAGCAAACAAAGTCTGACAAACGTGCACTGATTCCAATTTACACATGTCGTTTGCCACATTCGCTTATAGAATTGTATAACTCTCAAACGGTATGAGTTTCCGTGATTTGATGTTAGAGAAAAATTACAACGATAATCACAGCGATGGCATTACATGTTTCAAAGTGTCCCCACTTATCATCAGACCCCTTGAGTTTACATCCACGGTGATTACTGGCAATAGCTTTAAAGTGTCGTCTACGTCTTCCGTAGTTCATCATTTGGTAACCAATATTTTCACTTGGCGCTCGGTTGAATCGCATTATTATTTCAACTGCATTAAGGTACCATCACCAGTAGCCACTCAGTCTTATTTGTAATCACTAAATAAATTAATATAATTCCAATTAATAAACCATGAAGCACTATTGATATATGTACATATCTCGAAAATTAACTTCGTTCGATTTAGCTAACATTCAAAACTCTTTCTTATATTGCAGGTGTTTCCGCTGAGGTCTACTATGTTCGGGAAGGTCACGTCAATAATTACGCTCTGAATTTTATTGTGCCAGTACCGGCAAACGTGCGCGACATTACTTTTACATGGCAGAGCTTAGCTGGGCGTCCCCTTCCTTATAGTATTAATGTGGTTACATCAGATCAGGAAGTTTTACCACGCCCCTTTATGAATATATCACAAATTGGTGAAATACCAACCAATGTTCAAACATTCGCCATTGGTCTTAAGTGCTCGGGTGCGCGCGCTTCTGAAGTGGATGTCACAATCTCAGTTGAGGTTATACTTAATCGTGCTCTCAACAATGTAACACATTTGGTGTTCCGACGTAAAAAGATTTGTCTAGGGGCCGAATCCGAAGAGAATACTGTACATGGTCCTGTATTGTTAGAGACTGCTGTGCCACCACCAACTGGTATATTGACAATCATTATTGGTAGTTCTCTTGCATTGGCACTCGTTATAATTCTGCTGTTAACTGCATATTGTGTGAGACGTTCGGCAAAACGACAAAATCATGGCCAACCTATGCGCACATCAAGTTTTCAACGACTCAATACAAACGCACCGTGCCAGCAAGTGGCCGGATATAATGCTCCACCATCCATTGTTGGTGTACTCCATAGCTCATTACCGCGCAAAATGGAACCTCAACATCCGGAAGAATTGCATCGGCGAATTTCAGAACTGACTGTCGAACGTTGTCGTGTCCGTCTTTCGAGCTTGCTGCAGGAGGGAACATTTGGACGTGTCTATCGCGGTACTTACAATGATTCTCAGGATGTGTTAGTGAAAACTGTAGCTCAGCATGCCAGCCAAATGCAAGTATCATTACTTTTACAAGAGGGTATGTCCCTATATGGCGCATCACATCAAGGCATTCTCTCAGTCTTGGGAGTGTCTATTGAAGATCACACCACTCCTTTTGTGCTTTACTCAGCACCAAATACCACACGGAATCTAAAGCTTTTCCTCCTGGACCCGTCTTGCGCACGCACCATAACCACTGTCCAAATCGTTATGATGACCACACAATTGGCATTGGCTTTAGTGCATTTGCATAGTCATGGAGTCGTACACAAAGATATAGCAACGAGAAATTGTGTGTAAGTCTTCAATCATAATTCAGTTACTGTAGTTAAAACATATATTTATTGATTGAGCATGGTACACAGATCACAAGAAAAGCAAAAAACGCGCAAGAGATGCTCAAGAATTTCCTTGTGGCGAATTTGTTTTAGGTAGTACGCAGTTCTCACGAAACTTTACTACCATTTTATCGTGAAATTTGAGTACGGCAACACAGGTTTCTTCAAGAAATACATAAAATATACCAATGTGTATGTCACATATATGTATGTATTTCTTGAAGCAAAAAGTAAAAAAAAGGCAAAACACGTCCAAAAATATCGGGAGAAGTTTCGTAAGTCGCGGCTTTCGACCTCAGTATCAATAATGCGAAAGCGGAATGTAAATATTTTGTTGTAATGAAAAAATTATAGGCCAAAAGTGTTTGTTTCATTTATTTACTTTTCGTTTGCTATGTGCTCTTTTAGCTTGCTTCAATATTATCCATGGATTTTTAGACGTCAACAACTACCTTTTTTTATTCAAGAAATGTAGCTAAATTTTTCTTGAGCAATTAATTGTGATCTGCTTTACCATGCTTTACTCCTGCGATTTTTGTTGTTCCAGGAATCATGCACTAAAATATAAACATGTTTGACTGTAATCTATATATAAGTACACTCCTTTGTTTCTTTATTAACAGCATTGATGATCAGCTGCACGTTAAATTATCAGACAGCTCACTCTCCCGTGATCTTTTTCCCAACGATTATAATTGTCTGGGAGATAGCGAAAATCGTCCTATCAAATGGCTTTCATTGGAAGCTTTGCAACACAAACAATTCACGGAGGCGAGTGACTCATGGGCGTTCGGTGTTCTTATGTGGGAATTATGTACATATGCAAAGCAGCCTTATTCGGAAGTTGATCCCTTCGAAATGGAACACTACCTGAGAGATGGCTATCGATTGGCGCAGCCCTTCAATTGTCCTGATGAACTGTGAGTATTAAAAAATGTTCACCCCCCTCACCAAATACAAATACAAATACAAATTGTCAATAGTCGCCCTAAGTGGCGATCGACCTTAGAGTAGGATATTATCTATGTGTTTATAGTCCGCGACACATATTTCTTAATGTGAAATAAGATCAGCCAAACAAGCTACTGGGCAAAAATTTGTGAAGTTGGTAAATTTTTTCGAGTTCAACTTTCTTCCAGTTTTTCGATATTCGAGTTATTTTCAAACGCCAAACAATTTGCAAGTAATTTTTGCAAATAAATTAATAGAGAAATAAGAAATGCTGTTGGGAGGAGTATACAAAAATTTGTAAAATGTCAGGTCACTAAAACTTTCTGACTTTTCCAAAAGAATTAAAGTGAATATAGTTGTGCTATAATTTGTGGTTTTTGATCATGGAACCCTCTTTATGGTAGGCTTAGGACTTACTTTTTAGAAAGAATCTATACTACATATAATAAATCTCTAGAAAAGTCGTGTCTGTACATTGGAAATTTCATTGAAAAAATTACTGGGGATGACTTGTGGAATGCTATAGTACATCTGACCCATTTTTAAAATTATTGTCTGTCTGTTTGCCTGTTTGAACTTAAGGATTGCGGAAACTAAGAAATGGATTTTGATGAGAGTTTCACAAGTATACTGCTTGAAGCTTAGAAAGGGATCTTCACTTTGTTTTTATCAAAATCGGACCACAAACAACAAAGATATACTAATTTTTAGGGAGGACCTATGAAATTTTTTTTCTTAAATTCACATAGTTTGTCAAAAAAAAAAACTAAGCGTGCCTGTCTAAAATTTTTGTTTACTTTTTTTTTTTGTCAGCTTAATAAAAAATCAATTGCTTAAGCGGCAAATACATTACACGAACTTTTCCGCGAACATTCCGATATCTTGTTCGCAGCTTTGGCCATCCACCATACGAACTTTTGGCCGAACATTAGTTCTCTTTCAGACAGCGATGAACACGGACAACAATTGTGCTGCAGCAATATTGCTCGCTGAGGCAATTAAGCGTAAAAAAAAAGAAAGAAAATCGCAAAAAAGAATTTGGTGCAAAGAATGGAATGTATCCTTTGTGGCATCAGGATCTACTTCTTTTAATTTTTCGATTAAAGTCGCATAATCATAATTCTTTTTAATTCTATTACAATAATCTTTGCTTTTTACTTGCCAAAATGATGGAAAAGATTTATACATTTCAATAAATTCACTCAGAAATTTTTTATTGTCCATTTTACTTTTCCGCGCACGTCTGTTCCGTTCAGAAATTACTACGATTATGAGCTATTTCGCCATACACACACGAACAGTTCGCGCAAAAGTTCGCCAAAAATTAAAATATTTTGATTTTTGGCGAACTTTTGCGCAAACTGGCAAACACCACCATACACGAGAGAAAAGTTCGCACAAACATGACATAACGGGAATGTTCGCGGAAAAGTTCGTGTAATGTATTTGGCGCTTTAGGTACCTACACTGCCGCCCTATGTGGGTATCAGCATATCATACTAATCTTAACATATAAAAATCACGTGTCACATGTTCAATCAGGGTGAGCTCCTAAACTACTCAACCGATTTTAATGAAATTTGCACAGCATCTACAGTTTGATCCAACTTGAAAGATAGGATACCTTATATCTCAAGGGGGAGTGGAAATCGGTAAAAATCCATAAATTTTTTTGTTTACACAGCCACAAATCATAAACGGATCCACCGATTAGAATGAAACTTACTTGAAGTTAAACTTTGAAATATTTACTTTCGTTCTGCATCAAAAAAAATAGTTGATTCATATATTATTTAACCAAAATTGTTTAAACAATAGGAGCACCTTTTCTAAAAAAAGCTGTTTGTGTGTTTGTTCGCTGTCAACCAAATGAATCGATTTAAGTTAAGCGAGCGCTCGGTAGCGGTACTTCGCTTCGTACATACATACATATGTATGTATGTATGACGCTTTAAATAAAAACAAAATTAACATTCATATGTACATATGTACGTTTTCGTGTTGCTGAGGGATAAGTAAAAATCAAATCCATATACCTAGTACATATGTACATATTTTGTAGTGAACGCATTTTGTGAAAAACCGTTATTCGTATTTTATACAATTGCTTCATTGTTCAAAAATATTTAATTAAAATATATACATATGTACATGTAAGTATTATCACATAATTATATTATTAATTTCTTATTTCATATTAATCAATTCAAAAATGATAGGAAAAAAATGAGAACGGCTGGACAGATTTGACTCAAGTTTTTTTTCAGTTCTTCGTAATTGGTAACGCGGTGTTTCCACCAAACCAAACACCGCGTTTAAAAGGGTTTGGGTTATGTAGAAATGGTTATGTAGAAATGTCAAGTTTTTCTACTGAGAGTTTACCGGAAAATGGGTTTACACCCACTAAATCGGAACGACGATCATAATAAATTGTTTAGTGGGTGTAAACCCATTTTCCGGCAAACTATCAGTGGAAAACTTGACATTTCTACATAACCCAAACCCTTTTAAACACGGTGTTTGGTTTGGTGGAAACATAGCATAAGAGAAGGTTTGTGTGAGGGAAAATTTTGGGAAATATTTCCGGATTTTCAAGATTTATGTAATTTTGGAAAAGTGGGCGGTGCCACGCCCACATTTTTTGTATTCAGTACTTTGTTTGTACTTCCATAATGTCCAAAGTTTATGGTTGATCTGTTTTAAACTTTTCCAATACGTGAAAATCTTCGTGGGGTACGACATACATACATTTGTAAATTTTTTGGAAAAGTGGTCAGTTCTAAGACCACAGCTAAGTAATATTTCAATTCGTTATATCCCTGAATGTATTTGCTTTAGTGACATTTTAACGTTCTTAAATCTTAATCAAAGCACTTAATTTTTTGTTTGTTATTGCCGTTTATACATATCCAGAGTATTATAGGATTTCCATAAAATCATAATAGTGGCGTTAAGTGGTAGATATAGGATATAATTAAATAAATACTAACTACACATCTGCTCAGTAGCGCATAATGGTTTGTGTCATAGCCATTGAGTTCAAAAGATTCGTTTTTTGAGTTGGACATCCAACAAATTTATTTGTTTATACCAAATACGTTAAAACCGGAAACATTGCATATACTAAAGCACTGCAATAAATGGAATGTTAAAAATTAATAGAAAAATAGTTGAAAATGTATTTCTAGGGAAGTCACTGGTCAGGCAGAACAACGTCTGCCGGGTCTGCTAGTAGGTATATAAATGTGAAAGTAACAATGTTTGTTACGTTTTCACTCCAAACCGAATGCACCTAGCAGTATGAAACTTTGTACACATATTCTCTGTGACCTGGAAGGATTCACAGAGATGATATTTGTTTAATAAATTAATCGATAACAGAGTTATCGGCGAAAATAAGGTAGCCCTAAAACCCTGCAATATGAGTATTAACCGAAAGTGGAAGTCCCCATTTTCATTTAAACTTCGATATAATTCAATAAATTTATCGATAACTTAATTATACGTCAAAAATCCAAAAATCTAAAAATTTCCCTACAATCAAATGAAAGGCTAGGTCCAAAGGTTTCATTTATACTTCGATATATTTCGATAAACTTACCGATAACTGAGTTATCGGGCAAAATATGATTGCCCAAAAACGTTAAAATTATCCTACAATATGGGTATCAAACGAAAGGGGCAGCTTTCATTCTAACTTTTCGATATTTCGATATACGTATTTATCGATAAATGAGTTATCGGTAAAAATGGTGTTCCAATAAAGCATTAAAATTTTTGTTTACTTATTTTTAAATTTCAGCTAAATCAAAAATCATTTGCATAGGTACACTGCCGCCCTACATATGTATGTGGATATCAGCATAGCTTTAATAAAACTCTAGAAGAGTTGTGTCTGTATATTGGAAATTTCGTTGAAAAAATGACTGGGGATGACTTGGGGAATGTTAAGGCACAGCTAAAGTGTCAAATGGAAGGGAGATGACAAAATGTCGAGGTCATTACTATTATTATTACTATTAAAAACGCCTTTACTTTAGTTGGTTACCGTAGACATAAACGGGATATAATGTGGGAAAATAAATATTGTTCTGAACTTTCTCAGCTGATAAGGGCCACTTTCATAAAAGCCGGTTAAGCCTAATCGGTGATTAATTTGACAGCTAACCGTACAAAATACATCAATTAAACTCCGGTTATCGGCTACCGGCTTTTATGAAAGTGGCCCTAAATTGTCTTCGCAATTGAGATTAGTAGGAATTTCTTAACTACTTACATATGTACATCCCGAGCAATACTGGGTACCCTGCTAGTGTTAAATAAAATTGTTCAGAATTTGAACTCATTTTGAGTGAATCATGCTTTGGGTGCTATTGGTAGGCTAGTCCGATAACATTGCTTAACCTCAAAACTCAAATAATCAAATTTTGTTTATTACTTTTAATGTTTAAAAACACTTCGGTTGTAAAGGCTTCTTTTTCTTTATTTTCAGCTTCACTATTATGGCATACTGTTGGGCACTTCTACCGGCCGAACGTCCGACATTCGTTCAATTAAATGGATGTTTAACGGAGTTTTATGCACAAGTCACGCGTTACGTGTAAATCTGACTCGAACAGAAAAGTCACCAATATTAGACTGTACTACTGCTTCCCTACTCAAATAATGATTAAATATTAGTAATTATAGATATAAATTTAGTGAATATTTATGTATATGCACATATGTCCGCGCTCAAATTGGACGCATCATAAGAACTCATACGTACGTAGGTAGGTACATATAATATTTAATAAATGTATGTATGTATATGTACATAGGTATCTATTTGCTTCAAAGATTGAATTTCTAATTAAAGTGCTGGCCTGCTATTGGTTTTGATTTCATCTTGAAACGCAACGTATAGAAACTGTTTATTCAACCAACGTAACTGACTCACTCCTTTAAATTTGGACTTACGCTGTTGTTAGGATCTAATCAACCTCAAACAATAACTCTGAAATGTGTTAGAAGAACTTGCAACTTTTTAACATACAAAGAGAGAAATATTTTAGAGTCCTGCAAAAAATGCGATTAGTCCAAGATGAGTGGATCAAGCGGGGTGAGTCGCATAAGACCATTCCACTAATACTTCCCTTTTGTTTGAGCATGTCCTATGTAGAGACTAAGTGTGCCATTTTATGCATAAACGGGTAGTTCGGGAGGTGCCCCCTTTGTTTCCGTGCGGATAAGGTCAGACTAGTTTACTTTCAACACCTATGTGTAGGCTACAGAAATTGAAATCAAATGTGCCTATGACGGAACAGTTGGGATCCATTGTAGCCCACTTTAGGCGAAGAGCCTTTATTGCAGATCACTTTCTTTAGAGATCTGTCGCACGAATTTTTGCAGGTTGTTGAATAAAATAAAGCAGCAGTTAGACTTTTTATTCAACATAGCCTTAACAATAACTTAAAATGTTTCTGAGCTCCTCTTCGAGACGTTTATAGCATTGTAAACTTGTTTTATGAATATAGAGCTATGTACATATTCTCATTCGTATTTTATCGTCAAATTTTGTAAAGCGAAATTATTTAGTAGATGAGAAAAGTTGCTGCCCAATTTCGTAACCACCGACATTACCAGCATAATCGTGAACATTGGACATCACCTTTTCTTTTTATTATCTATTGCGCGTTTTTTGTTTTTGGCATCGTTTTCATGTACGCTAGAATCTCTTTGGCATAAACTGCATTGCCGACGATTATGATAACAGATTTCATGTGCAATATTATGTATCTTTCACGCTTAGAATTGATCGATTAGACGGAATATTTTTTTCATGACTGGTTATTGTTTTAAGCATTACACGACTATAATTCAAGTTCAGGGCACAACCGAAAGCTACACAGTAGGACAGCACTTTCAATCCTTGATTTTCTTAGTTAGAATAACCTTGTGAGATTACCAAATTATATTTATTACAGTAGCTATGTTTAGCACATAAATTTGCATACGTGAGACATATTTATAAAATAAAAAATGTATCAAAATCCGTTGAATACATATGTATGTACAATTTAGATATGAAAAATTATATTAGATATGTAAATAAGAGATTATGACGACGTTGTTGTGTGTTTATTGATAATTAATTAAACATTGTGTATGTAGCAAATATGTTTGTATTAGGTTAGTGAATAAATTAAAAGCTAGTACATATATAATCCCAGCAAACATTTTTGTTTCGCAAAACCTATAAACCTAAGAAAATGTTCACTCAGGCATGCCTGAGCAATTTCTGACAGCTATCTGATACAAAAAACTGCATACTGTTAATAAAACGATCGTGGGTTCGTCTAATAGGGCATAACATTTAATCGTACTATTGCGTAAAATTCAAAGTTTTTTTTTTTTGAAATTTTCAATTATGCTGCTATATTACACTATAAAACTTTTTTTCGAACTGCCCGGTAGAGTTCACAAGAAGTGCAAATGTTCGCTGGGATATTGTTGTTGCACGAATAAATTTATCACCCAAACGTTAAAGACTCATTTAATGCGATCTTGTTTATTTTGATTTAATGATAGATAAAAACGTTAGTAATTACATATGTTTCAAGTGAAATATTATTGTATATACATACATACATAGGTACATAATTAATATTAGGTTAATAATAGGATTAATTAATGCATGGAGGAAAGCATTAAATCAATTATTAAATATTCTAAAATATTTGTAGGAGTACGTATGTTTTATAGTGCACCAGAGGGCCGCAAGTAAACTTTATTTCTTCTGATTAGGCTGGTTTTGAACAAAAAAAGAGCCGTTAAAACTCTTACATACCTCACACTTTTTGGCTTCTCATGGATGCTTCATATGAGGGCAGTTTGAAAATACGGTGAGTTTATATGTCCAACGTTTTCTCAATTTTTAATCTCTTTCCGTCTACCCAAATTCGAATTTGCTCCATTGGCCGAGTTTCTCTTATACTTTAGGTAATTTTTTATACAGTTGTATTCAATATAATAGTAGTGAAATTAAATTGGATATCGTTGTCGTACTCAACAAATGTTTAAAGCTTAATTAACTTGCCTGAACCTTGGCTAAAGTTTGAAATTTCTTTTAAGGTTGTTTCTGTTATGGAATTTGCTTTTCTTTCAAATTAAATTATTAAAAACACAGCTTCTTTTTAATTCGGCGAACGACATGCAATTTAATTTCACTCATCATCATCATCATCATCTTTTGAATGTTTTAATGTTTAGTGAGGTGACTATTCTCAAACTACTCCAATGGAAAGTAGAAAGGTGTGATACCTAACTTCATATTTAACATAAGTTTAAAGTAAAATCTCATACATAAGCCCCCATTAAAAATAAAATTAGTTCAAAAAGGTTTTTAAAATGACATTTCCATGCAAATTTCGAATAATAAGAGTTGTATAAACCTTTTTTTTTATGGATGTAGGGGTAAGAGTCTCTAAGTCTGTTTGAAAATAAAAATTTCTGTGTCAGTCCATTTTACATTACACAATAAAAATAGCAGTGAGAAATACCTGGTTAGTGGTGATATTTCTAATAGGTGAAGCTCATTGAACTCATAAATCTGCGTATTATTTATAAAAGAAGGCAAATACACTGAACTGCCTATAGTTAAAATAATTGTGTGCTGAATGTCATTGGTGATTCAAAGATCAAAGATGGCTTCATACAAAGTTCTTTTGTGAATTACTCTAAGTAACAAAAAAAAGCAATTTCTCAGTCCTTGGGATGTAATTGTTATTTCCTAGTCTGTCATGCCTTAAAAGCATGGAAACCCCCTAATATTTCTCGGAAACTTTGATTTTTGCCGTAGTTCTCCACCAGCTCCATGTAGTTTGCAGCTTTGTGATTGCCTAGGAATCCCTGTACCACTGACATAAAACTCATCCAAGCAGCTTTCTCAACACGAGTGAGCTTCTTGGGCCCATTAAGAATGCCACTACTTTGAAATCTCCGATCACTTCCCAGCCATATTGCTCATACTTCAATGCGTTCAGCACTTTCTTGACATTGTCTTAGTTCTCTTTGAGATATACTGAATGCGCCAGAGGAAGAGACGGATAGGTACTTGTTGCCATTGTGAAGCAACACGGCTTTGAGACTCTTGAATGAGCTGTCAATGAAGAGGCGCCACTCTTTTGGTTCGAAATCAATTCCGATTTCCTAGAACATACAGGTCACGTCGTGGCAGAAGCAGAGCCCATCTTCACAGATATGCGCTGCCATGGTCACAAAAGCAAAGTTATCTTGCGACAATAGCTGTTTTCTATACTTTTGGGATCTAACTAACTAGGAAATAACAATTACAACCCAGGGACAAAAACCTTGTTACATAGTGTTATTGAAAAAGGGCACTGATTCGATTTTTCCTTACAGAAACTCGTCATCATTCGATTTAAAGTAGATAAAGTCCATTGAGTAAAATAGAAACAGAGATTAATAAGTGTCAACTGTTGTCACAATTTGTATGTGAGTCCAAAACTGATTTTAGCAAGAAAATGCAAACTATCCGACATTCTATTGAAAATGCACATATTTTGTTTCACTATGGCGGCATCATTGGAAGATTTTCATATATAGTCAGTTATGCTTGTCGTATTAGCAAACTAAATACAACTAAAAATACTTGTTATTCTCACAAAACAGTTTTTCAAAACTAAATTATTTAGACGATGTTGGCAACTCTACTATCAGTGTTGTCAAGGTGTCGACAAAAGTGGCACTTTGGCCCACTCTAAGAGCCCTGCTCATATTCGTCTTTTAAAACTTTAATTTCTTACAAATACGAATTTTAACGGAATTCTACTTCTTAGGAATCAGAATGGCATTTGGCGCACAAAACTATTTATGTAGCATTAATGAAATCAAAAGAGTTATTTATTAAATTGCAGAAAATATGTAACAGTTAAATACATATGCAAACATTTTTAAAACAGATTTTAAGTAATTTATGAAATAAATAAATAAATTGAAAAGAAAAACTATACAACAAATTTATTTCACTACAAGGAACAATTCATCAATCTAGAGCAACCGTCCAGTTGATTGATTATTTATCGACTTTGAAACCAAATGACCACACGTTTTCTGTTTTCCCAGTTTTGTGTTGTAATTCATCAATGCCAAACCCCAATTGAAATTTACTTTGTAAATTGGGGCGATTTCATCTTGTTGTAATTGAAATCTGCGAGGAACGTCACCATGAATACATTATATTTAGTAAGTATTTAATGCCGGAAAGTAATCTGGTATAAATTAATTTAAGAAAATTCAAAAAAATTCCAGTTCGTCTAACTTTATTGCCTCTCATTTCATTGTCAATTTAAAAATTAGCAAAACGCAGTTAGTAGTCGGTAACCCCCTAAGTTGATTTCTTCGACGAAAAATCATCTCAACAAAAATTCATCTGGCTTGGCACATACATACCGTTCAGGGCAGCTTTTAAGAAAAAAATAAAAACAGCACAGCAGGGCATATCAAATTATTATTCTAATTCCAAAATGTATTGACAATGTGGATCAAGGTACTGTCATCAGTATTGACTTTAAGTTTTTGGGAAGTTGTGTATATTATTTTTCTTTCACATAGTTATTAACATCAAGACCGAAACGCGTGTTTAAATACTTTTCCTAATATAGAACGTTTTTATGAGTTTCCGATCACGGTAGCTAGCAAATTTGGCTTTACTTTAAATGATGTAGTCTGAATACTCTGGAATTATATCGTCGGTACAATGCCAAAGACACGATTGTGCAATTTTGCCCATTTCCAGTTATGTGCACCTGTATGTTCAATTTTGTTCAGAGTATTCAATGCCAAAAGCGCGAACATGCATGCTTATCCCCTCCCTCCCTCCCAGGCCGAACGCATTCCACGAAAGTGTCGGTTGTAAAATTGCCGCAATACCGAAAGCACGAATGTGCTTTTGCCATTGCAAATTATTTTACCATGATCAAAACAGCTAAACATCTGAGATCGAGGCGGTCCGTATGATGTCTGACGGCTGTGGAGGACAGCAGAAAATTTCAATATTTGCAACTATGTGTCTCCAACTTCTTAAGGATCATCCATTATTAAATTCAATTGATCATCAGTTTTTCGAGACAGGGCACACCGAAATGGAGTGCGACTCCATCCACCGTTTATACCCCAGAGGGGTGGTCGCAAATTATAAGAGATGCACGTATTAGACCACGCTCTTTTGCTGTAAAGTCTTTGACGTTTGATGATTTCTTAGATTTTAAAGGATTTTCAAATAATAATTCTTTCAATATGAACAATATTCCCTGGAGAAAACTCTGCTGTCTTCGGTATATTAAAGAAAATAATTCCGTGAAAGTTCTGTACAAATTAGATTTTGCTGATGTGTTTATTGAAGTAGACAGCAAAAAATCGCGAGGTCGCCCAAAACAATCCGATTTAAAGAATGCCTATCAAAATGGCCTGCCCATCAGTGAGGCAAAATGGAAAGACCTTGATAAAATATGTAAGGATCTTACAATACCAAAAGCGTACCATGATTTTTACCGTTCCCTAAAAACAAATCACATGGTGAGGGACGCTTTACCGGAACCAGACATTGGTGAAGAGTCAGACGAAGACTAAGCGTAAATGCCTTACACATTTTTTTTTCTAGAGAAATGTGTTTTTTTTTAGTTTCGTTCAGTCTGCAACTGAAAAAGACTAAACCATGCTATTCTATTTAAGTTTTGTATCTGTAGAGGAGTTAAATGTTTATTCTGTTCAGTTTTTCAAAACGTTGTGTTATGTTTCAATAAAAATTTAAATAACTTGCCTAATATTGTGAGTTTATTTGTTTTAACGAAATATTATATATGCCAAATTTTGCAAAGCCAAAACAACGAATGTGCATTTTTTTGCAAAAAAAATAAAAAAATTTGCATTTTTCAATTAACATTGCTTAGTGGTTTACAAAAGTAAACCTTCCAATACTGGTTGAAACATACAAAATTAAATCTCTATTTTTAACAATGTCTTCAAGGTTTGAAACGCGTTTTTCTCAAAACATAAAAAAAGCACATTCGTGGCTTTGGCACTGGACCGACGATATGGAAATGAATATCAAAAAATTAAAGTGTTTCGATTAGATGTTATGTGGTCACAAAATATAAACAAGCACCTTTTACTATTGAAAGTATTTATTCAGTGTAGATTTTACAGATTTTTGTGAATATATCATTGTTATCATAATAATTTTAAAAGCCTTGACTAGCGATACAAATTTCTAAGCGGCACTGTTGGCAGGAAGAGGGATTTCCGAAAGGATTCACGTAATTCTGATTTACATATTTAAATTCATGCAAATTCGCAGGGATCTAAAAAGAAAAAAATGCAAACATTTTATTATTTTGTTTTTTAAAAATCGACCAACAATACGAATTGCTTTCACTGAGTGGTGATGTGGTAGCGAAGTGGTCTGTTACTTAAGTTAAATGTAATTTTTTGTTGTTTTTTTTTAATAGAATTGCTTTTAGTTGAAATATCTTTTGTTTGTACTTTTTCACTGCCTGCTAGAATTTTAGTTTTCAAAAAATTAGTCTTCAATTTTAATTATTTATTTATTTCAATTGAGAATTAATTAATAATAATAAGTTTAGAATGGTTTACATGTCAAATGAGTTGTATGATGGTTAATGTGAATTTAAGTATTGCGAATGTCTCCTATCTTGTCTATAATTAATAGCCATATCCAAGTGGTGGCAGTACGTACGATGGCACATATTGCGAGTAAGCAGCCGCTGAACCGTAACCGCTACTACTGGGTGAACTGCAGCCTACTGGGGACAGTGATGGCTGACAGCTGAAGAGATAGTTTTTCGGGCATGGTGGTGCCGAATATGATGGTGGAGAATACACTGGTGCAACTTGTGGCGTGTAAGCTGGTGCAGCAGCGGCATATGTTGACGAGGAACCGCCATATGATGGTGAAGGTGCTGGTGCTTGTGGTGCTGAGTAGGTTGATGCTGAACTGCCGCCATAAGACGCCGATGGAGCTGCTGCTGGTGCTGAATAGGATGGTGAAGATCCACTGCTATAGCTACTACCGTAAGCTGAGGCTACCATGCCTTGTTTGGAGCTATCGTTTGCGCTGTTTACACCAACAATGGTGATGACGATGAACAAAACAGTACCATTAACTATTTTCATTTTGAACTGAGTTTATAGCTTAATCTTCACTATATCAAAAACACTTTGTGACTGATGAGGACTTTCATTAATTCTGTGGCTTTTATATAAAACATACAAACAATTAAATGGGGTTAAAATTATTATTTTTCGCTAATAAGCATGATCCCATTAAAAAGTGTCAACGAAGGCAATCAATAAGTAGAGCGGCTTAAAGCGCAAAAGTGAATTGCACATACATTTACTGAAAATTAATATGTATGTATGTACATATGTATGTATGTAGATATTTTTAAACATACATACAAACACCGTAAATAAAAAATAGTACAATTCTTGCTTATCCCGAATTATTTTTCTGAAGTGAATTTTTTTGCGGAAACAGCAGTTTGAATTAATTCGTGGTGTTTTGTGACGGCAATGAACTGAATTTCATAATTTGAACACAAAAGTATTATATGAAAATGTCAAAATAAGTTATTTGTAAGTATGTTTGTATGCATTTCCATGGGTTCTGGGTAGAAAACATGGAGTCAATGGTCTCTTTTACTGCTTATTGTTTTTCTTTTTTCAACAGAATTTTAGAATTTTTATACATTTATGCAGTTAAGACCACATATATTAGGGTGCTTCGTTTCAAACGACTACTTTTTAGGCTAACTCTAGTGGCTAGTTTTAAAATGCATTGCATACGATTAATCGATTGTTCCGATAAACGGATTTTGGCCCATGACTCTTGCAATTAAAAAGCTAGGAACGCGAAATTTTGCAGGTTTAGTACATAATATATAACAAAGCGTGTGTAGCGAAAATCACCCAGATCGGACCAACATAACACATAACAACTCTCATATAATTATATGATCGATTCTAATCGATAGTTTCGATAACTGGGTTTTGGGCTATAAAGTTTGCAGGTTTGGTACTTATTACAAATGTGATGTGTGTAGTGAAAATAAGCCAGATCGGACTAACATAACATATACATATCTCCCCTACAATCGAATGTTCTGATAAATGTGGTTTGCGTCATGTATATATATATAAATTAAGTTTTGAAGAGTTTGTACCAATTGTAAGTAAGGATCGGACACTCAAAAAAGTTATGCGTACTAATGAAAGGTATAAAGCCTTTGGCACAGCCGAAGACAGCCGTTTCCTTACTTGTTTTTGTTGGGAATACTTTCATAATGAAATAACTCCAACAAAATGCTATTGGGAGTTATTTAATTTCTTTCCAACTCTCATAAAAATCCATTTCTTAGTTTCCGAGATCCTTAAGTTCAAGATAGGCAATTATTCTAAAAATGGTTTAGATGAACTCTTTAACATTCCCCAAGTCTTCCCCAGTAATTTTTTCAAAGAAATTTTTTTGAACACACTGGCGCAAAAAGATTGTCAGAAGCTGCTGGCTGGCGTTAGCGGATGAAAGGAAGAGAAACCAGAAACATTTTCTTAAGTTTTGTGAGCTCAAGAGCAGTTAACAATAATTGTTATTGTCAGTTTTTTGGGTAAAATTGATTTGAATTTGTAGGAAATTATGTGGCATAACCATGGTTAAAAAGTGATTATTAATGTATAATATCGCCACATTGCAAATCCAAATCGCGTTTGTTTACATTTTGGTTGCTTAAGATTCTGCTGTTTGCATCTACTTCTGACAATTTATACGCCAGTGTGTTCAAAAAAATTTAATCAGCTGATGAAAAACGCAACACGAATATTTAAAAAAATATTTTTTACATATGTATTTACGAAAAAATTTTTAGTCGAAACGTGTTTTTTGCCTCAAACGTGAACCAGAAACGCCTATGTATCTACATACATATGTACATAGTACCAAGAAGACCCATGTGTGACACTTGGCCAACTCTGGTGATCAGTTGATCTTGAAAATAAATGTATGTAGGTACGCAGGGAAAAAATACCGTGATTAGGTTTCAGATGACAAACAAATTTTATCGTTGAGGTGCGCATACTGTGGTTGCTTTGGTGGTGGCTTAAGTTCACGGTTGCCACAACTTTTTTTTTTTTTGGACCAAATTTATTTTTGCTTATAAATTCACAAACTTTGTAGTTTTTAAAAAATAATACATACATACATATAACAATAACAAAAAAGAAGTGCCTTAATTCACATTGCACGTTAAACAAATTTGAAATACATTTCATCACAAATAGGTGAATTTTTCAGTCTTATACACATATTTATCTCATAACTTTAAACGACTTATTCTTGTATATTTGTATGTCCAGTACTATCTCCCGAACGACTTCACCGATTTTAATGAAATTTGGTACACAGGTATGTACTATGCTTTGTTTTAAGATTTTCTACTTTGGAGTTGTCACTTGGGGTTGTCCTTTGGGTTGCCACCTATATACATTTTTTTTTAAATATTAAGCAATATATGGCAATATGGGTATCAAATGAAAGGGTTTTTTAGCTCGTATACCAACCAAAATATTTTCGAGTAGGATTGCCACCTGAACGCATTTTATTTATTCCTTCAGATATAGACCACTATCTCGGGAAAGGCTAAACCGATTTCGATAAAATTTTGTAGATGGATGGTATGCTTCCTTCTTAGATTTTCTACTTGAATGTTGCCACTAATGGAAACTTAGAGGGTTGCCACCTTCCCGATTTTTTTTAAATATATGGCAATATGGGTATCAAATGAAAGGTATTTTAGGGCGTATACTAACCAGATTATTTAATACACAACAGGTGTCGCCAATGTACATACATATGTTAAGTGACTTTTTGTGGTTAGTGTTCGATATTTTGGAAATCTATTTTGGAAACTTATGCTCTTGGTCACCCAGGTACTGCATATTAAGATATTAAGGAGTTCAAAGTTTCCCATACTTACCAATACTTCTTTTGGTAGGTATCTGCCACAATACTTCGATGTGGTATAGGTAAAAAAATGAAAGTTACAAAAAAGTTGCCTATTATATATATGAATCATTTTATGGCAAAAATATACAGAACAAGTAAGGAAGTCTAAGTTCGGGTGAACCGAACATTAAATACCCAACGTTAGTTTTCAGAACGAGATACAAATACCATGACTTGGCAATGATATAGGCCCTAGAATCTTATTTGAAATTTTCTATATCAAAAAAGGGGCCGTGGTTATCATCCGATTTCGCCCATTTTAACACATTTAGCGCCACGTGTGCACCGGTGCACACGACCTGAGTACTCGTTTGGGCCGCGTGTTCACATATCCACACTCAACCTTAATGTCTTTAAAGTTTAAACGTGAATGTGGCATAGTGCACACAAGCCCGAGCAGTTTGCATACCCATAGTGCGTCAGGGGCGCAGAAAATATAGGGCTATTTGGTTCAATGGGAACAGGTGGGTGGCTTTTGTAATAGTATTTTTTCCTTTTTATATTGAAGTAAACAATTTTTTAACATACAAAAACAATGATAGCATTCAAGTCCATTTTTTTTTTTTCAAATTTATGTATTAGGCAAAAAAAAGAATTAAATTCAGTCTCAAAACTTCAAAATTTATCTATACATGACCTAAGCAGAGTGTTGTTCAAAGCACTTGATATAGAAGGTATTAATCATTTTTAGCTGAATTATTTCGTCTAAAGAAAAAAAATTTTGGCCCGAATGAGTAAATCGCGATTTTGGTTCTTGGCGCTAGATGTGTTAAACACCAACCTGCCTTGGCTAGAAAGTTCCCTGTGTACCAAATTTCATGCGAATATCTCAAGTTTTACTCAACTTATGTTAATTTATGTGATTTTCGATATCGAAAAAGTGGGCGACAATTTTGACAGAAGCTCAACTTGGCCAGAAAGTGGCCTTCATGCAAATATCTCAGTTTTTTACGCAAGTTATGTCAATTTATGTGATTTGCGAGATTTTCGATATCGAAAAAGGGGGCGTGGTTATCATCCTATTTCGCCCATTTTTAATAGCAACCTACCTTGGCCAGAAAGTAACCTGTATGCAAAATTTCATGCAAATATCTCAATTTTTACTCAAGTTATCGTGTACACGGACGGACAGACGGACATACGGACGGACATGCCTTAATAAATTCCTCTTTTCAACCTAAGAACTTTCATAAATGGAACTCTATATCTATCTCGATTATTTTGCGCCGTTACATAGTACCGTTATGTGGACAAAATTATAATACACTTGTACTAGTACTAGTACGCTGGGTATAAAAATAATAAATTGCATAAAGCTCTTCAATTTCTAGTGCCGGCCTATATCTTTGACAGACCAAACATACACC
Organism: Sphenella marginata; assembly: GCA_951509765.1. Lineage (NCBI taxonomy): Eukaryota > Metazoa > Arthropoda > Insecta > Diptera > Tephritidae > Sphenella > Sphenella marginata. Next base: position 87,253,361 of record OX608080.1, on the reverse strand, counting down.
CCTATTCTGCATTACAATTACGTTCCCGCTCTACGCTCCGCTTGGATCGTAAATATGCATTCTGAGTTACACTTGGATCGAAAGAAAAAGAGGAAGAGCTATAAGTTTTTCGAAGTCAGCTGTTTGCCTTGGAATGTGTGAAATTGAAACATAACAAAGCAATTTAAATTACACAAATTATTACTTTTGAAATAAAAGTAAAGCTTTATTATGATTTATAAACTTAATTGTATATATTTGAGCATTATTGAATAAATTGAGTGAAATTTTATAGATCAATTGACTGATTGTAGCAGACAACGAAGGACCAACAAAAAGCAAGAGGACACTGTTGGTGGATGTTACCACATCGTCAGTAGGTAGCTGGTATTTTCCATAGAGCTAGTGCTAGAAGAGTGCGCTTTGTCGACCAGGTACACAGATGGTTGGCGTCGCATCGTGGGGCCACACCATACGCCGAGCAAACATTAGACATGTCGGGGTTAAGTCTGACCGCAGGTGGTACTTTTCGCTGTAGGAAGACATTGGCCGCCCCGGAACTGACAAAGAAGTTTACAGAGTATGAGTGGGTGCTGTGGAGTGGCCGCCGGTGCACGTTTGGATGTAATGGCAAAGTCAAAGCCATTACCTTAGTTTTAATTTCGTTAGTAATATTGTTTGATTGGTGTTTTGAATGCTAGTCCAACTTGTAATTGTTTACAACCGGTGCCGATGCTAATGCGCGTCCAAAAATGTTAGATCTCCGTAGGCGGATTCACATTCCTGGCATCGAAACGCGTCTTTTGATTTCCCTCCCTACATTTTTGGACAAATATTAGCACTCGGCACCGGTCGAAAACAATTACCCTGCAAACATACCAAAAAACATCATTAGAGCACAAAAACAAAATATAGCGAGCGTTTTACAACTTTTACATACGCGTTTTACTTAAATTTTAAGAATTTCAACAAAAAATCGCGGAAATTTATCGTAAATTGTTTGCAAAATAAAAAACAAGCAGTTATCCGCCAACAAAATTCCAACGTAGAAAAACGGAGCTACGATCGAAGTGCAGAATTGGAAGTTTCGAAGTTGAACGTAGCGGAATTGAAACGCAGAATACCAAAGTTGCCAAGCGGAGAAATTTTCGATCCAAGTCGAAATGCAGAATAGGGGTGATAGTGGGGGCCTGGATTTTGAGAGAAAAGTTCTTTGGCCAGCATAATATTATTAATTGAAGCAAATTCTAATTTGTTTCGAAGGTTTATTTTAATTAGGGAAAGTTCGAAAAATTTTCGCTCTGCGGCTGCCGAACTATGTGGCACACTCATTAAGTCGTATACAAAATTGATTAAGTCTGCAAAACTTTTTTCATTCATACCATAAGGTTAAGATTCTGAAGCCTCAAAATCTGAAAAAAATGGACCAATGGGGCAACCGTGCTTAAGTTCATTGTCCACATTCGACAAAGGCATTTGGGCCTGGGCTCAACAAGCGCCGTACAAAAAAAAACAGAGCTAGATCGTTTTATAGTTGTAAAGCCGGGTTGACCATCCAAATACGAACACCCGGTTTATGTGATAGAATGGTTTATTTTCCTCACTTCCGAATAGTGTCGAAACCATGTGGCAGTATCTTCATATTTATTTTCTCCGTTGCATTTCGCCAAATTAATATATTAATGTACATTAGGAGTGGGATTTTTTTTTCGAATAATCAGGGCTGTCATGGAATCCAAGTCGGTTTTGCATTTTATCGGAATTGCAAATCAATATTGATTTCATTTGGTGTCATGAAACCGTGTCGGTTTTGTTATTTTCGAATGTAAACAAAACCGATGTTCGAATCAGCTGTTTTGTGTGGATCGCAAATTTTATTTTCATTTTGTTGACAAAAATTTGTGAAATTCCATTGTTTTCTTCAATAAATCATAAAAATTGAATAGAAATAAAAGTATATGAGTTAGCTGAGCTGTAGCGTTCATGTTGATGTAAGAAAGAAGTTGCGGGAAGGCCAAAATGAAAATTTTGAGGGATTGCAGCAACCCGCTTGAGCTGCCGGACACAGCGTAAGTAGATTTATTGCAAGGTGCGCTTGTAAATACCTACATATATGATATTTGCAGGTTCATAGTGTGTTATAGGCTACATAAACAAGCTTTCCAAATGGTACTTGACACTATTGGCGAACACTTGGCACGATCTCAATTTCCACCAACACTGCAGCTAGCAGCTAAGTTGCGATTTTTATATTTTCCCCAAGTACGAATAAAAATATGAGCCTCATTAACATATATTTTTATTTAAAACCATCATTTACTAACATTTTTTTTAAATTTTCTATCTGCAATTGAAAAAAAAGCAAATCCAATAGCTGCTAGCTGCTTGGTTTATTTCCGACAGCAAAACCGATATTATCGGTTTCTGTGACACCTAAATCCGATTCGAACATGAAACCGATAGCATTGGATTTCATGACACCAAAGCAATTTTTCTGTCGGTTTTAAATCCAATTCCGACAACTATTGGATTCCATGACAGGGGTGAATATTCGAATAAACGAATGAAAATATTCGTTGCAAAAAATTCGAATAGCACTTATTCGAATTTTTTTATTCGTTTATTCGAATAGTACTATTCGAATATTTTTGTTAATAGATTTGTAAAACGATATTCGCTGTTTTCTTTGCTTGTACCTATGAGCGTGCATTTATGTTTTATATCCCAGTGGGAAAGTGGGGAATGCATTACCTTTTTCATGCATGAAAAGATATATGAAAATTGTTGTAAGAAAAGATCAATACAAAAGCAATCGAAGGAGTAATGTGTCGCTCTATTTTTATTTGTAGTACTACATTTTTGATTTTTTTACTGTGCTTTGTGGTTTTTTATAGAAGCAGCCAATGTGAAAATTTTCACACTCATTCTGAAAAATGAAAAAAACAAAACACATTAAAAAAATTTCTGGAGGGCGCTTTCGTTTTTTGCCGTTTTTTTTTGTGGTATGGCGAGCTCAGAGCTCAAAAGATTGATAAGGTACTTATCCCGTCCTCAAAGGCGGAGTCCCCTGGTGCGGTAAGGTTTTTACAACTCATGAAGTGACCCCGATATCTGTTGTAAATAAATAAATAATTACACTAGTCGGTACGGTGTCATACATATAACACCTAGACTAGAAGTCGCCACCTCTTCTCATTAAGCTTATGACAACCCCTGTGGTAGTCCTAATAATGGTCATAGCTTGTATTTTGTTTTATAAACCGTAACCCTGCAAAAAATAATTTGCATGTAATGCGTCTTTTCTATCATGCAAAGTAATGGTAGATATAATTTGTCCATTGTAATGTATCTTTTCATTTATAAAAAGTAATATAAAAAGTAATGTATAGTTTGTCGCTTCAGTTTGTTGCGAGCGACACATTACTTTCGTAGGACATGTGCTGTGTTAATAGTCATGCATGTTGTAATGCGTAATTAGAGCAAGTGATAGATTACTTTTTGCATTACCAGACATTACCGTTTCCAACTGGGATGTTATGTATGTATGTATGTATGTTTGCGTGTACAAATGTGCCCTAGCAGTAACAATCACCCTTATCGCAGAGTTCGCCCGAACAAGTGTTCGCCTTAATTTTTTTTGTTCGGGCGAACTAGTTCCGCCTATCGTCAAGTTCGGGTGAACGAATGTTCACTTCGAATCAGCTGTTGCCCTACTTCGAATTAATAGTGAACAAATAAATTTGCGTGCTATTTTGTGAATTTTGTAAAGATTAAAATTGTAAAATTAAGTAAAAAAATTATTCAAAAACATATATAGTGTTGGCCTTAGGTTGTTACTGATTGAACGCGAGGAGAATGCAAGTGTGAGAACAATCCGGAGGCAATTTGGAGCTAAGTGCGTTGAAAAAAGTTGTTTTTTTTTTGCAGTTTTCAATAGCAAATTAATTGGTAGCTCCTTGGAGTCATTGAAACAAAAAATTGGAGTACTTCGCTTTGTACAGTGGATAGCTTGCATTCCCTGAGAAGCGCCAATTTGCGTAGGGATTTTATATGAAGCTGCCAATTCTGGAAGTCTTAGGATGCGCTTATGACGTAAACGTCAAAACATCCATTACAGCACACATAAATCAATTCTGCAATAGAAATGGCGAATGTTAAACTGCACTTTTGTAATCATTTCGTGCTCTTTTTTGGACTTTACTTATTGATTTACTATTAAAAATAAAAGTATATTACTTTAAAGGAATATCTAATATTCAAAACATACAAATGCGTACAATTTGTTTCGCCTCTAAAATAAAAGTGAATAAATTTGCCATTTTCCGTTGTTCATTTCGCCCGAATAAAGAGTTGGCAATAAGGCGGAATGTTTTTCGAACACGAAAAATTTGTTCGCCACTTTTCGGGTGAAAATATAACTCGCGATAAGGGTGAATATTTCTTTCATAATTCTAATAGTGGTAACGAATAGTTGTATTTATTCGGTTAATGGTGGTTGAATAGTTTTTGGCTTATTATCTTAATAATTAAATAGATATTTGTACAGTGTTGTGGGAATAATAAAATACAATATATTGGTAATAATTTAAGCTGTAAATAGGCATACATAAATATGCATTTGTACATTTATATGCTTATTGCAGTTACATTTGCTTGGTAAGTTTTGTGCTAGGGCTTCAAGCAAGAGATGCTAGGGTCAACATTCATTATATTCATAATTATGGTAACAAAAGGACGGGTTTGTGCTGATTTTTCATGTTCACATGTAATACTATTCGAATAAACGAATAAAAAATTCAAATAAATACTATTCGAATTTTTTGTACCCGCCGAATAAAAGTTTTATTTATTCGAATAATTTTTATTCGAATAGTCCCATGCCTAATATATATATTGGTATGCGGTGATACGAATACTTGGTATTTTTATGATATCGAAGATGACGGGTAAATGACTGAAGGCACCAAAACATACATATGTACATATGTACATATTACATTGTTCATGTATTCATTTTTAAATCAACATAGTCGTCAGCATTTTTCAATGAACTTTTGATACGCTAATGTATTTTAACAAATGAAATTATCATTTTTGGTACACTCGTTAGACTTCTCGTTTTATTTTCTGCAAATCTGCAGTCTGTTGTTCGTCAGTGTACTTTGTGTTTTCTAGCAATATTTCAATAAATAAAATCTATCACAATCATGGGCATATTAAAGAAAATTAAAATATTGCCATACATTCTTAGAATTTTTATACCTACCTTTCATGAACATGAAATGGTATTATAACTTTGTTGTATGAGATGTTTATAAGTATGAGAAGAAGAAGATATACCCACTATTACGTATGCCGAAATGACCAGGGCGATGAGCTTAGTTGATTTAGCCATGTCCGTATGTCCGTCCGTCTGTTTTAACTCAAACTAGTCCCTCAGTTTTAGAGATATCACGATGAAATTCTAATGGGCTATGTATCTTTAAATCCGCAGTTTTGAAGAGTTGGTACCAATTGTAAGTAAGGATCGGACACTCAAAAAAGTCATGCGTATTCATGAAAGGCGATAAATACATGAAAAGAATTGAACAAATTGTTGGGTGGGATATTTTAGTAATACACAAAATTGTTTAATTCAGGTCAAAATAAAATCATCTTTTTTTTTGTAGTATTTCGAATATTATGCTTAGTAAGTACATTTCAATTGTGTCATATGAACTGTCTTTTGAGTAAATTATTAAAACGAAATGTACCTTATCTTGAACTCTCTTTTCTTTGTCGTGTTTGTAAAAAACGCGGTGAAAATAAAACAACAATTTTTGTTAAAAGACAATGAAAAGTGTTGTGTCTTTTCTTTTAAATATTCTGCCTAGCTGTAATTGATTTGGATAGCTTACCGGAAGTTTCCTTAAAAATCAATTGAAATATTTAAACACATTTTTAAATACATATGTAGGTGACCCGGCCTATGAAAAGGTGGCTATGACTCAAACAAAATTTTTCCACTTTTTTTCTGGTTTCGATAGTTGAAAACTAGAAAGTCCTACCTTGTTCAGAAGTGTACTAAAAATGTTTCCCCATTTCGTCATTTCTGTGTAAGCATATGGTGTTGTTGATCTTTAACAGCTGTTTCTCGCAATTTACTTTTTGAGTTATAAGCCACCTTTGATAGGCCGGGTCACATATATGTAACTCGATTCGTGTTCCAGCTTTGGTATGGGGCCATCCATAAAACCCGCGACGCAAAAATTTTGACAAATCATGACTATCCGTCACGGTCATGATAAATCTTCATCCAATCCCCCTGTTGACTGAAGAAAATAGGAAAAAATCGAATGTGTGAAAACCAAATACATACATACATAGTATACGTATAAAATTGAAGTTTTCACGTGACAAAATTTTAAGGAACTTTTCAAAAATTCAAATACATGAATTTTCAGACCTTGGTGATTTTGGATTTGCAGTATACTAATAGTTTATAGAAAAATGTATGAAGTGTCTTGTGACTCTAATCGAGACCCCCCTATCAACCCCTGTGACAAACCGTGACGCTTGCATTAACACCTCCCCCCCTCGAAGCGTCACGAGGTTTATGGGTGTCCCCTACGAGAGGTTGCCAAAACTTTCGCAGAAACAAGAACATCAAAAAGAAGAAATAAAAATTGTAGCAAGTAGCGTTTCTTTATATCTCATCGATATGTAGAAACTAAACAAGATGCGTGAGAAGACACCACCCTTCGACCTCCCCCGTTTAGTTCTGCTATGGTAAGGTCCTGAATAGCTTGCAATCTATTTCGGCACTTAGTTACCGACACACCTTTAAATGTCAGCTGGGAGTGGCGATTCCTCTGGATCTTGAAGGAGCGTAACAAGGTTCGCTATATACTTACCAAATATCAAAATTAAATTAAAAAGTACTGTTTCAAAGAATTCGATTTTTGGACGTTTATTTCGTTTCATTTAAAGTTCAAAATATTTAGCAACTACGGGTCATGATCTCGCACTTATTAGGAAACAGTTTTTAAGATTAGATAAACTTAAATGTAAAATATGTGTGTATGTACGTACATAAGTAGACTACGGGATAAGAACTAGACCTGAGTGGGGGAGAACAGTAACTAATTAATAGTGTACATACATATGAACATAGAAATGGCAATACATACATACATATGTACCTATGTATGTCTGTACTTATGCAATTTTACAGCTAAGTGAACATAATTATGCACTTACGAATTATGTTATGAACTTAGCGATTACACTCTAATTACCTAATAACATTTACATTTACATTAAAGGCTTAAACACGGATACCTATTAAGATACTTACTCTGTTTGTGTATACATATGTATGTATGTACTAGGGATATTAAGGCAATTAAGTTATCAGAAACACGAATCATAAACGAACTTTTTTAATTTGGATTTATTGGAGTTCAAATCGCAATCATAGGCTGTAGAGAGATGCACTGGTTCATTGTTTGGAAAATTTTTTGTAACCGAGCTTTGAATTTTACTAGCTTTTCAATCTTGCTGGTTTTAATCATCTTTATAATAGGAATCAAGAATCTAGATCGAATGGAACTTAGGAGTCAAGGTTCCGTAATATCCCTAATATTACATAATTACATACTTTCATTTACATTACGCATTTGAAACATATTGCAACAAGTTTCTTTGTTATTTTTGTTTGTTTAAAGCTTAGTGCACTAAATATTGTATACATACATATGTACAATATACAGTAATATCTCGGTTAAAAACATGTTAGTCGAGACAACGGCAAAGAAGCTCTCGTCGAAATATTACTGTATGGCTAACGATCAAGTATAGCTTGTTTTGATATCACGATACAAGCTTAATGGCAATCACTTTATGCGATCTAAAAAGTAGGATCAGTTTCGATCCTTGGTAGATAAACGTGTTGTTCTTTTCCAATTTTAACTTTAAGAAATCGCATGTGCGATCAACTCTCGATCCACTCGTACGTGGTAGGTTGGAATTTTATTCATTCACTTTTTTTATTTGCTATGAAATGTACTATTAATTTGATATTAATAACCACTCTTTTCTTAACTATTTCATTTCTCGCACATAAATACCCTGTTAGGCAATCACTAATTTTGAACGAGTAGGCGACATTGCATTTGGACCAGTGATTGGCACGACGGGCTGCTTTTTGAATGTATTAGTTTAGTTTGTATGCAATTGAATAAAAAAGTTGGCATTTGCTCAGAATAAACATGTATATGTAAACTTAATAAAATGCACTGGTAATTGGGCTCTAAAGATTTAGACTTCAAATGGGGTTTACATACATATATGTACATAAATAGAAAGGGCGAATACGTAAATGAGCATTCGGATGATGCTTATTTAAAATAATAATACTCTCAGGGGGGGAAATATGGATTGTAAATACCTTCCTTGTAATAATTACTCATCGGCATGTTTGATCTTGCCCAGAAGTCGTTTTCGCGAATTATTGATTTCCCTGCGTTTTCATATAGGCAATTTCTTACATTAAGCTGGACCACATATTGTCCGACTAAGTTGAAGAAGGCATCCTTTTGCGCTATTCTGCCAAGTACTTTTTTAAAAGAAATCCTAGACTACATATTTTGCAAATATTAAATAACTTTTTATGAGAATCAAATGCTTTTATTTTGGTTTAGTGGCTACAGTGCTTACCTAGTTTGTTGATTTGGATAACAGAGAAAATTGAGAAGCTTTACAAAGGGTTTCGAAAAAGGGTAGGCGTCTGCAGTGGTCTTACATACCAAATTAATAGATTTTGGCGACGACTCGTTCGAGTTTTACGCAGAGACGAGCAGAGTAAAGCTTTGTTTTGTAAATTCTTCACTTTTTAAAAGTTGGGTGTAGTTATAATTTATTTGTTGTAAAGAATATAAATGGTATTATGAGTTAAGAGCACAACGAATATGCCATTTATGTATGTGTTCAGAGCTGAATTCAATTTACTTCAGGTAACTATGGGTACACAGAAAAAAAAATCTACAGTAAACGGCCGTCAAATTGATAGTAAACCCTGTCATTTTTCGTCCAACAGTGGGTAATATAAATTTTGAAAGTGAGCCCCTATCATTCTTCGAATATACTTCGAATATTGACATGAATTACTGTAAATTTTATAGTGGCCTCATATCATTATGCAAAAATCACATGTTTTTACTGCCAATTTTACAGTAAATACTGTAATATTTACAGTATTACCATCAATCGCTTGAAAGTGGTTTTGATATGTTACTTTCAATGTGCACTTTCAACTTTTTTATTTCAGTGTATGACTCCTTCATTGAAAAGAGCGAAGAAACATCTTTTAATTATCAATACAATCTTCAAATACCATACGGCTTGACAAAAAAAAATTCGCCTGTAAAATTTGGTTCCAACCTAATGTGCATTTGTTGTTAATAATGCATACATATGTAATTCACTTAAACTGTCTGTCTTTGGGTTTTTGAGTCTACGTATTTGGAATAGAGAAGAACTCTTTAATAAAGTATATATGTATGTATGTACGAGTACATACAAAATTAATTTAGCGAAGCTATTAATTCCACGATCCAGTCATCGAGTTTTTGACCTTAGACATATCGGGTGATTTGTGTGTGGAATTCCGAAAGGCAGATTTGCAATTGGCTAAATGAAGGTCGTTCCGTTGGCAACACTGCCCAGCAGTAAGCCATTATCTTATATCTACAATACAAAGATAAGAACGAAACATTTTGTTAGTAATGCGGAATATTTATGGTATACTCATACAAACTAAAACCTATTTCTGAGTACAAGAAATATGAATAAAATTCTGTTTTTTGTATTTGTAGCGTTATAAATATTTACTTACAATTCATCTGGACAATTGTAGGGCTGTGCCAATCTGTAACCATCTTTTAGGTAATGCTCCATTTCATATGGGTCGATCTCGGCATAAGGCATCTTAGCAAGCGTGCACATTTCCCACATCAGAACGCCGAAGGACCACACGTCACTGCCTTCATTGAAATTTTTCTTTTGTATTGCTTCTATAGACATCCATTTGATTGGCCGATTCTCACCATCACCCAAGCAATTATAATCGGCTGGGAACAGATCGCGGCTTAGTGAGCTATCAGTCAATTTCACACGCAGTTGATCATCAATCCTAAAATTAGGCGAACACAAGTTGAAATGAGCTGATAGTCGTTAAAATTATACTAACTAAAAATATGTATCTCGCAAAACAGTTTTCGAATGTGGGAATTTTTTTTTTTTTTAATATACTTATACCGATATATTCAAATTACACAGGCCGACAAAATGAGACCAAAACCATAAACCAGACCATAGTTTCCTGAAGGTTTTCGATGTGCTGAATTCAAATCTGAATTGCTCTATCACGTCAGGATTTTGAGATATCCTAACCTAAAAGTGCAAAAAATACCGTTTTTGCCTATTTTTGACAATTTTTTTTTTTTTAAAAAGCAAACATCGCATCTTAAAGAAGAAGTCTTCCTCTTATGAGTTTGCTCAAATATCTTTTTTTTTCGCTAAGATAGAGCAAAACCTTTACGAAAGTATGGTCTGGTTTATGGTCAAATTTCTTGTCGGCCTGTGTTATCTGTCTCAATAAGACATGTTTGCGATTTTTGATTCAGTCAGTTAATTACTACGGTTGCAAAGGGAGACCCGCAAAATTGGCATTTGATTTTCCATTTCCAACCATTGAAATGAAATGAATTGTTAAGATGTAAGTAAATTAGTAATTCTGACTTTCTTTCTCACTTGATTAGTCGTTAATTTTGATATATTTAAAATTTGTTGTTTTAGCAAACATCTTCCTAACTCTATTCCTATTATTCGTATGCAGAAAGATCTTCTTTCTGAATTGCTTTAAACTGAAAACATAGGTTGTACTACATTTGAAGCGATTTCTATATATGTACTTACACACAATTTCTGGTGGCAACATCTTTATGTATGACACCATGGTTGTGCAGATGCTCCATGGCCATTGCGAGTTGTGACGACATCAGCACTGTCTGGATGGTTGTTACGCTTCGCGCGTAAGCAGGTTCTTGTAAGAACAACTTCAAGTTGCGCAGATTATTTCCCGCCGGATAGAGCACAAATGGTGTAGTAAAATCTTCAATAGTCACGCCCAAGATGGAGAGTACGTTCGGATGCGCCGCGTCGTAAAGCATCATGCCTTCTTGCAACAGCAGTGACACTTGCATTTGACTGGCATGTTGAGCTACGGTTTTTACCAGCACTTCCTGGCAATCATTGTAAGTGCCCTTGTATATGCGCCCGTAGGTACCCTCCTGTACCAAACTGGACAGGCGCACTCGACACTTTTGAACTGTTAATTCGCTGAGACGTCGATTGAATTCTTCGGGCTCGTGTTCATACTCTCGAAAAGGACGTGTGAGCGTCGCGTAAGTTGGTGTAATCACCGATGGGCACACATAGATGGAATTGTGTGCAGTTGACGATATTGTGGGTAGACGTTGGAAACTTGAAGTCTTGATCAGATGCACACCATGATTTTGACGTTTTGTGGGACCTTTGGCGCAATAAGCTATGACAATAAGTGTTACAACAAGTAACAGAGCAAGGATACTACCAATAATGAGCGTGGTAACACCGCTAGTGGGTGGTGCGAGTGTCTCCTTCAACATTGGATCAAAGCCATGTAATACAGTGCCGGCACCACTAAATCGCCCGTCATCCAATAAGTTTTCATCCATTGTGTGATGGCTATCACTACTAGCCACATGCTCGTTCATACCCTCTTCGCTCAACTTAACGGTTTCGGTTTCATGTGCGGCTTTACCACTTGTAGCATCTTCCATAATGCTACCTTCAATGGGATGGTTAACGTGTTTGATATTGCTACTCACACTGCTACTACTATGACGACCATCATCCTGTGGTCCAGCCAGGCAAATTTTTTTACGTTTGAACATCAGATCTGTTATGTTGTTCGTCTTGCGGTCCAGTATAATTTCAATGGCAATGGTGACCTCCACTTCAGCGCCGCGTGTGCCAGAACATTTTAAACTGACAGCGAATGTCTGTGGCTCTAACGGAATTTCACCGATGCGCGAAATATTCAACATTGGCCGTGGCAGCACGAATGGCTCTGATGTAATAATGTTGACACTATATGGAAGCGGATGATGTGCTAGACTTTGCCATGTGAATGATATCTCGTTGACGTTAGCTGGTACAGGGACGGCAAAGTTGAGCGCATAATCGTTGACTTGTCCATCGCGCACATAATAAAGCTCAGCAGAGACACCTGCAAGAGAGAAGATAACGTTCATCATTAAAATGTCCCAGTAAATTCGAGTAAATTTCATAGCTCAGCTCATAAAGTAGAAAGGATGAAAATGAAAGCAACAATACCAAGGATAGCGTGAGTACAAACAGGAATATGACACCCAAACATTTTAGGGCCACTACAAACTTAAAATGATGTATGAAAATATTTGTGGGGCATGGACACCATTCCCCCGTATTGGACGATGCTGGCACTGACAGGACGATTAAGTGGTTGGCGATTAATAAAAAGTGTCAGAGTTGCCTTCAATGACGGCCAAGTTATATGTATGTATATAAAAATGCAATCCGAGAATATATGTAAATATATACATACATACATACATACATACTTATGCTGACACTTTCCATGCAGGGTTTATTGGTGCAGTGAAATAACTCCCAAATGAAATAACTCCCAACAAAAAAATGAAATAACTCCCAAATATTTTCCATGCAAGTTGGGACTTATTTCATTATGAAATAGCTCCCAATTCATTGGGACTTATTCCATAATTTTAACTGGGAATTATTTCATAATGAAATAACTCCCAAATGAAATAATCCCCAATAAAATATCTTTGGGAGTTATTTCATAATTTTTGGAAATTGGGAGTTATTTCATTTTTTGGGACTTACTTCATTGCTTGTAATCCAGGCATTGGGAGTTATTTCATTTTTAATGGGAGTTATTTCATTTTTGTTGGGCATATTTTTAGCGAACTAGCGTCATTGACATTAATTCGCATTAAGAAAGGGAACTAAAGTCAGTACATTTTTTTTATATTCCAAATTTTAATTTTTCATTATCACCTTCGACTTATGATCATGAATCTGAGATTGGCTTAGGTCAGATCCCCGATTCGGGGCGTGATCAATGGTATTTATGTGCAGAACTCCTTTCCGCACTGGCGGCCTTCGGCCGCGCTTCAAAAAATAACCCTGGGCTACGCCATTCCAACTCCGGGTGGTTGCCATAGCCGTGGCTACCGCCACGGTGATGTCCTTCCGCGTGCCACTCTTTTCTCACAGGGTAATGTGATTACAACAACCACATGAAAATGACTTTAACTGCAAATATCTCGCAAACTACTAAAAATATTGGATCAGCGGAGTTATATTCATGCTCCTGGGACCAAAGCGCGTCTCCAGATAGATATCTCAACATTTTTGGTTGTGTATTAGCGCTCGGTACCCCACGTAAACGATTACCCACGTCTAGATTTAGAATCTGAAATGAGATTTTTTTCAACCGTTCAAAAGTTATTTGCAGTTAAAGTTCACAATTTTCTGTCATTTTCATGTGGTTGTTGTAATAGCACATTAGGCTGAGCCCAAAAAGTGGGAAACGTGGCACGCGGAAAGACATCACCGTGGCGGTAGCCACGGCTATGGCACACACCCGGAGTTGGAATGGCGTAGCCCAGGGTTATTTTTTGAAGCGCGGCCGAAGGCCGCCTATAAGGAAAGGAGTTCTGCACATAAATACCATGGATCACGCCCCGAATTGGGGATCTGACCTAAGTCAAATTTTCGCCTGCGGCACTACTTCGTCGAATCTCAAACCCAAATGCCTCAATGACATTAATTCGCATGTCCAAAGCTGTCCTGTATTTTTCAAATTTCATTGTAACTGATTATATTGTAAAAATATACCATTTCAAATTTTGATTTGGGATTTATTTCATTTTTTTGGGACTTATTTCATTTGGGAGTTATTTCATTTTTTTGGGGACTTGTGGTTTCATTGTGAAATAACTGCCAAATATTGGGAGTTATTTCATTTCCTTCTTTGGGAGTTATTTCATTTATTAAAGTTGGAAATTATTTCATTTTTATTGGGACTTCTTTCATTGGGAGTTATTTCATGGGAGTTATTTCATTTGGGAGTTATTTCACTGCACCGGGTTTATTGGGTGCTTAAAAGAGTTGGGTACCACAAATAATCCCGACAAGACACATGTAAGCATAGCCATATAATAGCGCGTTCCAGAATTTTGCTCATGGATGATACATTCGTCGCAGGGGAGAATTGAGGTGAACTAATTTTCTATGGTGTAAAAATATTTCCCACTTTTGATGTGCCAAAGCAAAGAAATATTTTGGCAATTGAAACTCCTTTGTTTTTTGTAAAACTCTGACGTTCATATTCACTCAACATTAGAATTTTCCCTCGCTTTGTCATTTTCCTTCATTTCTCACAGGGCCAACCCGGGAAGCTTAAGGCTTTCTAATACAGAAATGCCAGTATCTGCTATCTGCTAAAAGTCCGATGTTTATGTAGCGGGACAAAAAACTTAAAGATGAGTTATATAAAGATATTCCCAACAATTAAGATCCGTTACGAAAACCCCTCCAACACGTCAACTACAGTTCATTTTTTCTCTAATGTCAGCTATAAGTAGAGTCTAATAACTACATAAACTTGTTGGACTCCATATGAAAGTATTATATTTCCCTCGTCCTATTGTAAACAGAGTTAACTCAAAATTTTAATTTTTGTTTAGATGTTACGATACATCTTAATAGCTAGCCAAGGACATTATATTCATCGTTACAAAATAGTCATTTAACTAAAAATGACGGAAATAGATGTATTTCATCTGTGTATTATAAATTTTCGTAGCTTATTGTTCAAAAGTAAAGTGAATCAATTGGAAATAAATCTATATTCCACCAACAGACAAACATGTTCTCCGGTTTTGTTAGATCAAAAAGTGGTTTAAATTTCGAGTTGATTCACTCTATTAGAAAATAAAAACGCATTATTTCATAAAACCCATTTTCTTTTTTGTATGAAACTTGAGTATTTAGAAAATTTCCATATCTAGCTATTTTTGTCTGAATAAATTTTTTACTGTAAAGTAAATTATCTCAGAATGAAAAAAGTTTGGATGGAATTTAGCATCTCCCTCACATAATATAAATATTTTGCTTATCAGTATACAAGCGTAGTACTTGTAGTTTGCCGTCATACCTTATAAATTGACGTGACCCTTCTAGTACCAACTAAATTAGTCGTAAAAGTTAACTGTTTAAAAAAACTTTATTTGCCTTTTCCCAAATAATACAAATTTCGAGTTAACTCTGTTTACAATAGAACGAGCGATTTCTTACACCCGAAATAAACGTTTGAGCAGGTTGGGAGAAAATTTTAAATTCAGAAACGGTCTAGTAGAAGGGGAGAGGTAAGTGTCGTATGTATATTGAGCACATTCCTATCAAGCCATCAAGAGAAAATAATAAAAAACGGGGTTGTGTACCGTAATGCAGCAGCGCCGGAATGGAACTTTTGTGATTAAGTCGTAAGAAGGTATTTATGCGCGAATTGCTTTTGATATAAAAAATTGCAAACTCGTTTGTATCTATGTATTGACAGGTGACCATCAGTTGACTAACCAGTTAAAGTAAGTAACCTGTAAACGATGGACGCAAGGACTTTGCTCTTATTCATCTCTACCCATGCTATTACTGTTAACTTAAACCCAGATAAAATTTGGGTCCGGCAGTCCATTTGATAGACTTCCCATACGTTTAAATTAGTAAATGCTCAAAATTTAAAATTGGACAATTTGGCATCATCCCCCAACATAGAATAATGGAGCTAAAACGAAAAAGCCCAACTCATACAGTTTTTGCACCTCTATACTCGTAACATATGCAAATGTATGGACGTACATACGTAACCATCGTATCTAGTTAACAGTTTGGCTAACACCAAAGCCAAAGTGTCATTCGTTGCAACCATTTTGTGGGATTTTAAATCAAAGTTGATTGCGAAAAAGCGCATTTGCTTTTGACTCAGATTAGCAAACGCGAACAATCCGATACAAAACAACAGCAACACTCTTCACTGCCAATATATTGTTAACCCGATTTCAATTTGAGAAAATCCGCTGCTACTAACTGACCAAACACCAACCAATACAGTATGTTGGGCATTGGGTTGGCAAGCAAACGGCCGACATCGTGTTAGGTTGTGGCCCATTCAAAAACATACCAATTGTCGACCTTAGCAAACAGATGCGCCATTCCAAGCGCACACCATCTCTGACCACAAACCATGGTTGCATTCGATTTACTGTCTGCCACATTTTCTTGTTATTGTCCCGTCATGTACGCGCTGGTGTCACATGCGTTCCTTTACTGCCACTATCATTATAACACATATACGAGTACTCGTTGGATATTGTATGTATATACATATATATGTATGTAGATATGCACTAAATAAATTTTGGTTACTGCGGCTATGTTCGTATAATCATTCCAACACTTTTATGCTTTGATTTTCATGTTCTTCTTTTGTCCTGGCCTTTGATTTAGGTATACGTTAGTATTGGTATCCTTTGTTTTGGTGGTACGGCAGCAGTGTCCAAAAATTGATAATTACATAAGCGCATGGTGAACTTTACGAGAACCCCTCAACGACAGCCGGTAAAAAACAAAAGCTTTGAAACGACCATGCATAGATGTAGTTGTGGTGCGAAAACACACTTTGAACATCCTAAAAGAAGTTGATCTCCTTTTTTTGCCATACGAGTATTGGAGCACTTATAAACTACTGCTCCGTCAAAGTGGTGGCCCGATTCACGCACCGGTCAAAAATATTCAACGGTTACTAAAAATCAATCCAGTACTCGATGAAATAAGGTTATCTTAACGTTCTCTCTCTTAACGGCGAATATTTACCCACTAAACTATAATGAAATGGTCTCGGATTAGAAAAGAGTTCGTGAAACTTCCCAATAGGTCATTTTTTTATTTTGACAAATGCGCATATGGATACAAATTATTGCTAAAATTCGCTTTAGGAAAGCAGCTACAAATGTTGTTATACTTATTTAAAGCTTTTGACCAACCTCCAGCTATTATTTCAATGAGGATTGTAATTGAAATAATTATAAAAATCAACGCTTCATCAAGATTCAAATCATTTCTTTGAAAATTGTTAGAACTTGTAAACACATGATCACAATATCTCCACCTCACACACAACTTTTACCAAGCCATTCTTAATTAATTTACATAACTTATCAAAAAGTTTTTCTATCACCAGTTTTCAGCGGGGTATTGCATAGACTGCTAGCGATGACAGCTGCAAAAACTGTTGGAAGTAGATTCGATTGAATGAATGTCCTTAACATATAGGACTGCTGGATATTGAATGCTTAGCTTAATTGTGTCAGAGCTTATTTGGATCGGAGCGTTTGAATTTGTCGCGAAAACACAACAAAAATAATAATGTTAATGTTAAGAGAAAAACATATTCATTGCTGGTATGAACTGGTACATATATTTACATATTAAGCATACCTTCCGAGATAATAGAAATAACTGAGAGTGTGAGAAAACGAAAATTTTATTTGAGCGACGCGAAACAAGTCAAAGTTGTAATATAATCAAATCAATGCCAAATTCAATTTAAAATTTACGTTTTCCTTTTTTTATGTTTTTCGTTTTTATTATATTTGCATACACATACATATGTATAGAAGTGTATGCGAAATGAAGCGTCTATATATTTGGCGTGTTACACATATTTATACATATGTATGTACATATATATGTACTATGTACATATATAGATATTACGAAATTCACTGGGCAACTAGAGTTGCACCTCCTGGAGTATTGCCTTAAGGACTGGGGGTGTCTCACACAAAAAAACGCCCGTGATAGTAACAGCCAGTTGATAAGTTCTGTTTTACTATCGATTTTCGGCGGTTTGATAAAAATATTGATTAGGGACTTCAATCAATAGAAATTAGTCTTTGTCTTTTATGGGCGACCAAAGTAGAAAAAATTCACTTCACTAGAATTTGAATTGCAAGAGTTATAGTCCCAAAACCCGGTTATCGCAGCAATCGATTGTATGAAGGATATACATACATTAGGGTGAAGCGAAATTTTTTTTTATGGTAACCGCCTCCGCAGCGGTGAAAATATGAAAGTTCCCAATTTTGCAAAACACTACTTCATATAGGTTAAATTTATTCGATTTCAAACGTTGAGGATATGGAAATTTCGGAAAATTTCTTGGGTAAAAAGAGACAATTTTTGATTGAGGACTTTCAATATAGCAGGGCTTTTAAAGTCAAGAGCACATCATAATGTTGTACTAGTACGCTTAAAATTTTCGTAATTAAATTGAATACAACATAAAAGAGCCAACTTTTTTTCGTTCATGGACTTGTTCTGATTTTAAAGTGACTAAATCTGAAATTAAAAAAAATGGTTTTTTTTTTTGAAGTTTTTTGAACGTTTTTTGGCAAACTACTAAAGATACTTATAGAGTTAAAGGCAAAAAAGGTTTATGGGAATAAAAATAATGTAGAACTAAACAGCTTAAATCGCAAAAATAATACAAATACAAACTTTTGACGTACCTATAGAAAAACATTGGGAATTTTCATATTTTCGCTGATATCTCGGAAACTAGATCAGCCACATAAAAATGAATGTGATATTCGGAATCAAGAGACGAAAGACTTTAATTCTTGTAGATATTTTTTGTTGTCGAGTAGTATTATAATACTTATATACAGGGACGGAAAATAAAAGTTATTTTTTTTTCGATCTCATAAAGGTCCGGGGTTAGATAGTGTCCCTGAAGAAAATAATTAAATTTTCTGTTGTCCCAGGACTTCTAGGACCAAAATCCTGGTCACAATAAATTTTATTGGCTTTTTTGAAAAAAGTCCGATAATAACTTACAACCACGGACTTTTATTTTCTCTCGCCAGCAATAAAAGTTATCTTTGTCCTTATATTTTTAAAGGACAGAATAAAAGTCCCAACCAAAATCTACTAAACCGCCAATCCTCTTTCATATGATAAGAAATTCATTAAATTTAGATTGGCGGGTTGGTAGATTTTGGCTCGGACTTTTATTCTATCCTAAAAAAGTAAAAGGACAAAGATAACTTTTTTTCTTGGCTAGAAAAAATAAAAGTCCGAGTTGTCCGATTATTTTTGTCTGGATAAGAATAAAAGTCCAGAAATATCTTTTTTCTTCGAACTTTTACTTTAAAAGGAATAAAAGTCTCCGTCCCTGCTTATATATGAACATTTTACCATATACATTTTAGCGTTTTTATAAATTTTGGAGGCACTGCGGAGGCAAAAGGCATTGACCGATTTCAATAAAAAAAACAGGGTATTTTTTTATTATAAGGCGCATATCCCACCCCCCCCCCCCCCCACTCCCTTCTATTAGAACTCTGAAACTTGAAAAAAAATGTTTACATACATATCGCACACTAAATCAAAAAGAGTCACAACTCAAAATCCGAGTAACTTTCAGTTAATTGCTTCTGGATCGCACAAAAGTGATTTGATTTTTAAAAACTTGACATCACTGTGCTCTTTAAAGAGGAGCGATAATAGTCAAAAAGAAAAATATTGTATGTATTGGCTGCACTACTTTTTATTAGGCAATCTATGCCAAGAAAGCGACCTAAAAAATTTTTGAGTTGTGACTATTTTTGATTTAGGGTGCGATATGTTGACACTATAGCCTTATATCCATATACATACATACATACATACATACTACATTGTATATATATCTATCTATTATATAGCATCGTCAGCAAGGAAACAGCTGCTATTTGCTTTTTTTTTAGTCAAAGAATATCGGATGCATAGTAATAAGATTTCCAGTTCTTTCGAGAAGGCAGAAGAAGCCATTTAAATTGGACCGCCTCTTTTTATGAATCATAATACGTGTTGGAGCACTCTTATACTGCTTTGGATGATTTAAAGGGGTATTTTCGTTTTTTGCAGGGCAACATAAAAACGAAATGGAGCATTCAATAATAAAAATGAAATAACAACAACAATTGATTTTATTGTATAATATTTTGAAAATTTCTTTGGTTTTTCTTTTGTGCGAATTTCCAATTGCTTTGCTGATCACAAAACTAAATTCGCTGCCTCCTGCAAGGATTTTATTTTGCTCTTTTATTCTGCAAGTCCTTTTATGGTTGCATATGGTCCATGCTACACATAGGCAATGTGTGTGAAGATGTATTTGTAGCATGTGTAAGCTTTCTGGTGCAACTTCTTCCAGTTGGGTATCAATTTGAAGAGTATGGGGTATGTTTGAAGGAAAGAATAACATTTTCGCAATCGTTGCCAATTTCGCATTATTGCAAATGCGGCTACACATACCAGCAACAACAAATCAGAAGTAATAATAGCAGCAATAATGACTAACCAACCAACACCGAAGAGCATCAGAAAACATTTTCCTTCCATCATTCAAATAAGTCTGAACTTGCCCATTCAGCCTATTTTTTGTTTCGGTAGGATTTTCATCTTTTTTCCGGCGTCTTAAATATTACAATACAAATTGTAAGACGTGCTTTTGTCTAAGGCATGAAATGTTGACAATGACGTCGTACAGTCGCTGGCTGACCAAGCTCAAGTCTCCCGTCCTAGTCTCGGGGTAAGACACATTAAAAACAAGTATGGAAAGTACTGTCTTCGGCTGTGCCGAAGGCTTTATACCTTTCATAAATACGCATAACTTTTTGAGTGTCTGATCCTTACTTAGAATTGGTACAAACTATTCAAAACTGTTAATTTAAAGATATATGTATAGCCCAAACCACATTTATCGGAACAATCGATTGTATGGGACCTATACGTTGTATCGGTCCGATCTTGCTGGTTCCGACAAACGATTAATCCTATGCAAAATGGCGCCTGCTTGTAAAATTTCATCGAGATATCTCTAAAACTGAGGGACTAGTTTTCGTTCAAACAGAAGGACGGACGGACAGACGGACATGGCTAAATCAACTCAGCTCATCGACCTGATCATTTCGGTATACTTAATAGTGGGTCTATCTCTTCTTCTTCTCATACTTACAAACGTCGGACCAAAGTTATAATACCATTTCATGTTCATGAAAGCATAATAATTTAGGAATAGTTTTTTTTAAAAGGCCTGAACAAAAGCCGTGCGAAGTCGGCAAAATAATGAGTCCCACTTTGCAATTGCCACAAAAATTAGAAGTGAAGGTCTATGCTAACTTCATTGGCAGACTTGTTGCAGTAAACTTCTTCTTCTTCTTTAAATGGCCTGAGCGATTTTGATCTTCCAACATAGCTCGCCTGTCATTTCTTAGTTACGCCACTTGGTCCTTCCATCGCAGTGGTGGTCTTTCCCCTATTCTGCTTCCATCGGCGGGTGCCAATTAGAATACCTTCTGGGCTATAGCGTCTTCGTTCATTTACGGCCAGCGCAACCGCTGTGTTTTAATCCGCTGAACTATGTGGGTGTCTGCGTAAAGCTCCCTCATTAAATCGTTTTCGGTACTCGCCGTCGCAACTGCGTAGAGGAAGGGGTGCTAAAATCCAAACGGCAATAACACAAATTTGTGTTATTGCTCAACCGAAAGTAAAGTAACACAAAATTTGGGTTATTACACCATTTTGAGAAATATTTAAGTCAAACTTTCTTATTAGCACATTTGAGCAATAAAGCAAAACAGCGGACATGGTCGCTCAGTGACTGTTGGAACACGTTCAAAAACAACGAAGGCCGTGATCTCATGTTCCAAATTTTAAGTTTATTCTGTGATAACGTGCACTAATCTGCACGGAATTAATGCCATTGACGCGAATTCGCATGCCTAAGCCGATTTTATAATCCAAATTTGGTCATTTACATAACGACTGAGATAAATGTGAGTATGAGCTAGCTGAGAGAGTAATTGAGCGAGGGACATAAAAAAATAAAAACTCGATACGCCTCGCAGACGTACGTTATGATAGCAGGGTTAAAGAGCTCACACGATAGAGGGTCACTCTCTCTGACAAAGCTGCATATAGGCAGCTGGGCGATGGTTGATTTTCCAGGCCTAAAGCGACCCTAATGAGATCCAATCAGTCTGCTTACTTCAGTCTTCAATCTTTCGCACAATACGCTTGGCAAGACCTTATATTCGATATTCAAAAGGTTGATTCCGCGATCGTTGGAACAGTTTTCAGAATCGCTTTTTTTTGTGAATTGGGCCGAGAACAATTACAGACCATTCTGCGTAAATTTCGGTTGCACCCTAAGACTGCAAAACTATTAAAAACTGCCTTCAAACACTCACATGTATACGCACACATGCCTTCTGTGTTGTAATTGCAAAAGAAAGAAACAACAAAGTGGCAACTCCCAAAATGTTTTATTGAAAATCTTGTGACATTTCGTATTGTTGCTGATGCTTTCGAAGCAATTTTAGCGAGCAAACAACATGAAAAGTAGCAAATATACGATAATAAGACGGGGAAGGTGTGCGCGTGTGCCATGGTGTGGCAGCAGCAAACAACTCGTCTTTTAAGTCTTCCCATCCAACCAATATTTGACAGGCAGCAACATCAATCACAAACATCAATGGTATGAAGAACAGTTAGGGAGATATTGCAGAGAACAAGAAAGTACAAATCAAATAAAGCAAATTGAATATGTGCAAGAACTCAAATGACTACATATATAAGCGGAAGGGGCAACAGTTGATAAATCCAAAAAAAGAAAAACCACAACGAAGAAGACGAAAAATGTTGAAACGACGAACTTCTGCTGCTACGACAGCAATGTCAACACAACACAAATTGCCAAATGTCCTTCCTCAGGTTATCAAAGGTTTTGCGAAGTGACAGTCGAGGCTGTAGTACTTACATAGAGATGTACAAATATATAAACATGTGTATGTACATACACTTGCATATTTTTGGTGGTCGTGTGTGTTTGGAAAATCAAACTATACTGATCAAGGAATTATATCTTGTTCAAGTTGGATTATCTCTCTATATCTTTTAAAGTACATACATACATACATACATATGTGCGTGTGTAGCAACGCCAACCATCGGGTGATTTAACTTGGCAAGCGATGGAGCGAAAGCGACAAAGTGCCTACTGTTACAGGAAGCGAACTGCAACCAGCAACCAGCAGCCAGCAGCTTCTCTTGCGAAAATAAAATTAAGCTTTATTTGTAGAATACGGTAAGGCCAGCATTGTTGTTGTAGTGCCGACTGCAATTGACTGTTGATTTCAATTTTTTATAGCAATTTGCTACTACCGATTATTTTTTATTCATTTTATTTGCAAATACTCCTTTAGCACTTTGACATCTCAATTGGGATGAGCGTTCAATTTTTGAAAAGTATATGTACATACATATATGTATGTACACATTTTTGGTACATTTGTATGCCTCAGTAGTGTGCTTGCTTAAAACAACGACAGAAATAGTATTAACCCTATTTCAATCCCATCAAAATGCATCTCAAATCTAAATTATTCTGGTTCGGTACGAGCTATAGACCTATTAATAATTTTTTCTGCAGCGAAAAATTATTGTTGTTTTTGGGTTTCTTAATAATTTTTTTATATTAATTATTAAAAGTTCAGTATTTTCACTACCTTTATCTGTACAAGTATACACAATTTTTTTTTTTTATTTCGCTATACTTAAAAAGAATCTTAAAACGTAATTTAGCTAAGTGAAACTGCATTAATTTGTGGTGAAAAAAAAAGATTTTTGACTCTCAACGGCAAGTTTGATGTATTTTATACATGCACTTACATTCAATTCAAGCGTACACTCTCATATGCCGTAATCGAAAATAATATCCTTCCATTTTTTAATTTGTTTACCTTTCATAAACATAAAATAGTATTCTAATTTTGGCCCGATGTTTGTAAGTATGAGAAGCAGAAAAGATAGACCCACCAATAAGCTTACCGATATGATCAGGACGATGAGCTAAGTCGATTTAGCCATGTCCTTTTGTCTATCAAGCTGTTTGAAAGCAAACACGTCCCTTTGTTCTAGAGATATATCGATTCTGATTGGTACAAGGCCGCCATTTTGTAGTCATTGGTCGGAACCAACAAGATCGGATCAATACATAGCTCCCATACAGTGGATTGTTACGATAAACGGGGCTTGGCCTATAATTATTGCAATTTAATATCTAGGGACACAAATTTGGCAATTACTTATTATGTAATGTGTGTAGAAAAATCATACAGATTTGACCAATATAGCATATAGTCCCCAATAACGAAATTTATATATTTCTCGCCCTACTTAATTTATGTAGACTAAATATGGTTATTCTGGAATCACTGCGCTTGGTCGAGTATAGCCCATCATTATGGTACGTCGTTTCCGAATCAATCACACTGTGTAATTTTTCAGCTTCATATAGGAAAAACATAAATAAAAGGACTTTTCATTATATAATTTATCACACCAATCGCATACATACTATGTACATTCATAACACAAATACATCAACTCAAACCGACATCGATGCGAACCAAAATATGTCGTTAAGGACTTGATATGCCTAAATGACATCAACCACCAGCCGCTGAACATCCATACCACAAATGTCAATCGAAGTGCTGATGCGGAAAAGTAGAGATAAAAAATGAGCCACTGCATTGGCATCCGCAATAACGTCAGCAAAATAGAGGAATGAGGAAGGGAAAACACATCAGACGGCCCAACCGACGCAGACAGGGCATGAAAAGCTTCCGAATCGGCAGAGCGTCATTTTTACTGAGGAAGACAAATCAGTGCAGGTGCGACAAATGCCTTAGATGTCAAGCATTGTTGGCTTAACGAATGCCAGCACTCAACACCAAATTAAGTGGCTATGCACTGTGGGCCTCAACCAAAAAATGTTGGCCAAAATAAATTTTTTTCTGCTATGAATCATCTGTCAACAACGTAAAGTATTAATATTGAAAGTTGAGGATAACACGATTATCCCAGGTATCTACATATGGTACCCCATTGAGTTGAGTTTTAGGTACCGTTTTAGAAATGTTGTAGAAATTCTATAAATATTCGTTGGTGTAAATAACATGGAATATAGGGGATATATGGAACACTATCGGGAAACTTTGAACAAGCGACTTAACTAAATAAATTACAAAGCCTCATATGTAATAGAAACATTTTGTTGAGGACTTTTGTTCGACATTGAGACTCTAAATACGCCCAAATTTGACATTAAAAGACAAAATAGGAATTTCGGACTGTGATCCTATTGTACGTCAATTGAAAGCTGTTAGCGCTCGCATCCCAACAGACCCAAATTCTGGAAAGCAGTGTTATCACAATCTTACGAATATAAGCGTTAGAAAACCTTCAACATGCACCAACATCCAAACGGCACCCTTTTACAAGTTTTTGACAACATTGCTCTTAAGTTATTGCATTTAATAAACAATGAAAAATTCATACATAAAATAATTGTATCTCAACATCTACTCGTATGTATATGTAAACATCTTAACTTTAACAAGCGTTTCACATGCATGCTAAATATTCGCTTGGAAATCAGCTTGCAGGAACCCTACAATGGGCAATTGTTTTAAGCATTTTTCCAAGCCCAATTGTGGTTCGCTTAGGATTGTCTGCTGGGATGCTTTCTATTGTCAGCAGACGTGTGGTGGATACAAGTTTTGTCATTGCAAAAAGCAAGAAGTCATCCACAACTATGGGTGCTGACGTCGATGGCTGGTTTGGTAGTGGATCGTTTAAGTTGCCATTGCAACAGCAAAATTGATGATTCCCATAAATGATGAGGCAATAGGGCAAATTGTGGCAGGATGATAAGTAGACGTTGCGCCACAGTTAAATCAAAATATTTAAGGTATAAGCGAAATGATGTTCAAGTTTAAGTGCTATCATTGGTCCTATGTCGATGCAGTCTGTTGATTTCTGCGCCTCTCTTGTTCATAGGCATTGCATAGCGAATCGACATCATAACATGATATAGACACCAGAATTAAATGGAAAAGAAGGAAAAAAATTTATTGCAATGACAATACATACATGGAAGACATCTCTAAAAACACTAAAAACAGAAAGAAAATTCTGTAGTAGACCGAGAAAGACGTGAGGCTAAATATTATATAGTATACATATATATTTATACGAACATGTGTACATACATAAAGATGTGTGTGTGTGAATGCATTTAGAGAAGCGGAGCAATGAAGTGAATTATAGTAAAGTGAATTCGAGTAAAATAAATGAAAAATTTTATTGCCGTATTTATTTAATATTTCCAGGTCGTTTATTTGCTTTTGTTGATTTCTTCCTGTCAGCCCGTAGGAGTTGAATTCGCAATAAGCTTATTTTGCAATACTTTAGACCCTGCAAGTACATTCGCCTCGCAAATATTTCGTAGGTAACGTACCCAACCAGCAAAGTAAACGTTAGGGAAATTTCTACAAAGCTTATTGAAATAAACATTTAGTTTACTAGGCTGATTTTTCATTTGAAAACGTTTTAAAAATAAGCCTTATATAGTCGAAACAGCACGTTTATTGAATGTTAACCTTAAAAACAATATATCAGAAACAGGGTTGCCGTTTTGGTAGAATTCTACCATTTTTGGTAGAAAAAATTTCAAAAAAACCGTTTTGGTAGAATGGTAGATTTTTTTCCATTTTGGTAGATTTTTAAAATTTTTCGAAATACTTAGGAATATGCTTAATACACAGTCCTTTTCGAATGCTTTATTACATTGGGTTTGTTCGTAAATGAGCTTGCGCATCACGAACAGACCCATTATTATATTACATATTTTTTCGAACACAAATAAGCACACTGTATGAGTATGCATATCGATAGCGAGCGAACATCTCTAACTCAACTCAAAATTTTCTTTAACGAATGTTGTCAAGTTTCATCCGAGGTGTAATAAATAGTTGTCAACAAAAAGAAAAAATGGACAGGTTGGTGATAAAATGTCATACTTTTAACATATATCAGTTATTAGCTTTTGCGATGTATATTGAATATTAAATTAAAAATACATTAATACATATGATTTTATATATTATGCCATACTTTGAACTTAATGTTCCTTATTAAAGACTAAATTTTGTTTCTTGACATAACTGAAATAAATATTTTGGTAGATTTTTTCCAAATTTGGTAGATTTTTTTTTTAATGGATGGTAGAATTTTTTTTTGTTAACGGCAACCCTGATCAGAAAGCTTCATAAAAATGTTCTTGTAAACCTTTATTTAAACTATAATTTGATTCGTTTTAATATAAAATACATAATTATATATTTTTAGAAAGAAATTTGTTTTTAACTGAAATAAAACTAACTCCATTCCAATAAAAAGGTTGTATCGTGAGTCTTATTGTTTGGAAGTCTCCTTATTTTGCGGTACGTCGCTGATATTCATTGATAGGAGGAATTAAGCCAATAGAATCCAAATCAACATTTTTTTTATCACTAGACCCTTAACACAACTTCATATGAAAGACCGGAGTGGCTCAAAATATATTTGTACTAGGAGTGGCTCCACAGGGGTGGTTTTTGGGTCGAAAATGTCATATTTTTCCGGAACTGTGGAAAAAACATGTCCTCGAAATTTCCTGGATCCGCCCCTGGTCAGTGCAATATCGGTGTCAAACAAAAACTACTAGTGAAAAGCGACATGACTAAGTTCCATATCGACAGCCACACTGCAAAACCCTGTATGTTCAAAACCAAAAAGTTTTCAGGAGAGGGAAAAAACTGTGATAATTATAACGTATGTATATGATCCACGGTTATTACATTTCACCACTGGAAAGAAACGGGAAGCTGCAACTCGATTTTAATGCGCGAAATATCACGATCTATGGGAAAGGCTCAGAACCTTATTTTTGGAAAAATAGTGACTTACGGGGTTTTGCAGTGTGGCTGTCGATATGTCAACTGGTTATATTATTTAGCCTAGTTTGACATAAAGTTAACTACTTATCTCTGGTAGAAAATTTATTCATAAGGCTGAGGGGTCATTACAACAAGGCTTAGAAAACGTTTAATGGTGTAGAAGTACCTCCTATATAGCTTGGAGTCAGCCATTATATAATGTTATGTGCGAATGACTTACTGTATCAAACGACGGTGGCCGAAATTAGAAACGAAACTGACCCAAAACCCAAACCAAATCCAGACCTGAAATTCACGTGAAATCTGATACTGCAAGCAGCACCAAAAGCAAAATCAAGACATTACCTATCAAAACCACTAACAAATGTAAACGAAGTTCCTTCGGAGACTAAAATACAAATAAATAAATACAGAATAAAGAAGTTTTGTTGTTGTTCATCGCCATCTTTCATTATCAATCTCTTGCGTGAGGAAGTTCGAGTGACCGAAAGGTTTAGTGGGTTAGCCCCCCATAAAAAGTTAGATATGTTAGGTTAGGTTTTGTTAGGTTAAAGTGGCTGCCACAAAGGCACACTTAGGCCAATATCAGAAGGCCCGTTGTGATACCATGTTAAGACACCGTTACACCTCCTCTTCAAACCAATTTGAAGACTTGATGAAAGCAAACAAGTCTTTGATGTCATACTCCGCAATCTGGCGAATTCTGTCCAGGAAAGGACTCCGCGTGCCTTTCAATAAGGCAGTGCTCAGTTAGTATTCCTATTACCTTAGAAATCTCAGCCCTCTATGGTGTAAATTTGAAGAGATCTCTTAGGATCCCTTACTGACCAGGTTTGCTTGGATAACCGACACCCTGGAGTTTGTTGCCATCTTTCGTTGGCTTATCGATATGTATGTATATTCGTTTAGCAGTAGCCTACATGTGGCAAAGGTGCAGTGAAATAACTCCCAAATGAAATAACTCCCAACAAAAAAATGAAATAACTCCCAAATATTTTCCATGCAAGTTGGGACTTATTTCATTATGAAATAGCTTCCAATTCATTGGGACTTATTTCATAATATTAACTGGGAATTATTTCATAATGAAATAACTCCCAAATGAAATAATCCCCAATAAAATATCTTTGGGAGTTATTTCATAATTTTTGGAAATTGGGAGTTATTTCATTTTTTGGGACTTACTTCATTGCTTGTAATCCAGGCATTGGGAGTTATTTCATTTTTAATGGGAGTTATTTCATTTTTGTTGGGCATATTTTTAGCGAACTAACGTCATTGACATTAATTCGCATTAAGAAAGCGAACTAAAGTCAGTACATTTTTTTATATTCCAAATTTTCATTTTTCATTATCACCTTCGACTTATGATCATGAATCTGAGATTGGCTTAGGTCAGATCCCCGATTCGGGGCGTGATCAATGGTATTTATGTGCAGAACTCTTTCCGCATTGGCGGCCTTCGGCCGCGCTTCAAAAAATAACCCTGAGCTACGCCATTCCAACTCCGGGTGGTTGCCATAGCCGTGGCTACCGCCACGGTGATGTCCTTCCGCGTGCCACTCTTTTCTCACAGGGTAATGTGATTACAACAACCACATGAAAATGACTTTAACTGCAAATATCTCGCAAACTACTAAAAATATTGGTTCAGCGGAGTTATATTCATGCTCCTGAGACAAAAGCGCGTCTCCTGATACATATCTCAACATTTTTGGTTGTGTATTAGCGCTCGGTACCCCACGTAAACGATTACCCACGTCTAGATTTAGAATCTGAAATGAGATTTTTTTCAACCGTTCAAAAGTTATTTGCAGTTAAAGTTCACAATTGTCTGTCATTTTGATGTGGTTGTTGTAATGGCACATTAGGCTGAGCCCAAAAAGTGAAAAAGTGGGAAACGTGGCACGCGGAAAGACATCACCGTGGCGGTAGCCACGGCTATGGCACACACCCGGAGTTGGAATGGCGGAGCCCAGGGTTATTTTTTGAAGCGCGGCCGAAGGCCACCAATGCGGAAAGGAGTTCTGCACATAAATACCATGGATCACGCCCCGAATCGGGGATCTGACCTAAGTCAAATTGTCACCTGCGTCACTACTTCGTCGAATCTCAAACCCAAATGCCTCAATGACATTAATTCGCATGTCCAAAGCTGTCCTGTATTTTTCAAATTTCATTGTAACTGATTATATTGTAAAAATATACCATTTCAAATTTTGATTTGGGATTTATTTCATTTTTTTGGGACTTATTTCATATGGGAGTTATTTCATTTTTTTGGGACTTTTTTCGTTTGGGAGTTATTTCATTTTTTTGGGGACTTGTGGTTTCATTGTGAAATAACTGCCAAATATTGGGAGTTATTTCATTTCCTTATTTGGGAGTTATTTCATTTATTAAAGTTGGGAATTATTTCATTTTTATTGGGACTTATTTCATTGGGAGTTATTTCATGGGAGTTATTTCATTTGGGAGTTATTTCACTGCACCTGTGGCAAAGGGTTTACCCAAGCGTTCTTTCTTGGAGCGATCGGCGACAGTGTAGCGTTAGTTCAGAATTGAATGTATGAGAGCCAAGGGATTTCATAGCTACTTGGCTATAGCTTAAAATAAAGATTTCAGCCTGGAGGACACTACAATGATCAGATAGTTTCAAAGAGAGTTCTAGATTGCAATTCTTTGAGAAAACCCCTCCCCCGACCCTCCCGTCTAATTTAGGGCCCTGCCTGTATATGGATATACTGCTGTCTGCGTCATAGCATTGATCCGACTCCGCCTAATCATCCTTACTGGGGGGTATTTACCGTAAAGTCACACTCCGAATCTGTAGTAGTCGCGCAGTGATCCGTACTTCCGGAAACAAAACTCTAATAGTTTAGTACGCTGGAATGTCCTCTGGTCCGTGCTGCTCGGTACCCTTCTACATCTAGGGAAATAAGGTCAAACATGACGTAGAATGCTTCGCTTGGCGTAGTTCTTAGAGCTCCGCCTATACAAATCATACTAGACCTGTGAACTTTCCACAGATTTCAGGCTTGAAGCCTTGCCGAAGGCAGGCCACCGTACGACGACCCCATATAACAGTATGAGCTTTATAATCGTGGTATAAATCCATTTTCATATCTTGGGGCTAAGACCCCATAATTCAATATACGAGTACACTTTTTTTGACGCTGTGTGACGTTTTCCTTTCAGTTTAGCTTCTTGTTCAGAACTACACCTAGGAATTTGGCCTTATAGGAGTAACATATGTACATATGTATGTATGTATGTACATAAATCTTCCACTTTTAAAACTCTCAACAATAATCAAGGAAATTGAATAAAAGATATAAAATAAAAACGAATTAAGAAAAAAAAACAATGTCACAAACAATTAAGGGGATAAATAAAATTGTAGAAATAATTAAATTGCATCCTCGAAACTTAAAAACAAAAAAACGACAATATGAAAAGTGTCAAAACGACAAACTTCCTAATAATATGAAATTCTGAGAGTATGCGCATTCACACCAACAAATATATACATATGTACATAAGTACATATAAACATAGCTGTCGACACGTATCCTTGTTAATTAGCAACAAATATAATCATTATAAGATTCAACAAGAAGTAAAGCAAATCGAAGTACCATCAGAGAACTTGGAAGGCGACAAAACTTTCACACGAACTTTGAGCGACCCTCGCCAACAAGACGTTGGGGCATGAATCGAATGAGAAGAAAAGAGGCTGCTGTAATTAAAACTTGAATTGTGTTGAAAGAATTATATTCTTCTTGGCACAGCTCAAATGTAAACAAGCAAAATAGTAACGATGAGAATATATGCCTGAGAGTAGCGCTAAGACGGAGTGTGAATTCAGCGGGGATGTGCGGAATCGGTTTTGTTTATCCAATCAAAGTCAATAAAACAATTGTAGGATTATTCAGCACACCCAAGACGATGGTGGTTGATTATTTTGGCCTCAGGAATATGGAATAATAAAGATTATTCTGCGGCATCTTTATTATGGAAAAATATCTACTACAAATTGAAGTCCTTTTATAAGAAACTGTTCTTCCTCGGTATGGTATGATAGTAGCCGGCCAGCTTTTAAATGCAATCGAAAAAAGAGTAAGAGAAAATCATTGTTTGGATTTTAGTAAGTATAAATTAAAAGGTAAACAAATTGGCATGCCGATAAACTTTCTTATTGGATCCCATTCCCATGGAACGCACTGTTACTATTATTAATCTAGCAGCGCTTCCGTTAATAGAAAGGGGTGACGGATCGTACAGAATTATACAGATTTTGACAGTCATTTAACAGATGTGGTTGCAGGCAGTCGCTTCTTACGACAGGCATTTTTATCTCGGTCGTATTCTAACCCAATAACCCTCAGGGTGGAAAATGCTGTTCCACTTTGCATAACGTCCTTACATTAAGTCCAGTAAAGAGCTACTGAAGCGAGCGTCCTCACGTCCAAAGCTATCCTAAAACGCGTCAAGAAGGCCCAAATCCACATCCAACGCCAGTAATTGCTGTGAAACCTACAAGCATCGTATACATACATACATACATATGTAGTTCTTGTACCATCTAATAATCATGAAGGTGGCAAATCCAACATAACGGCATTTCCCTTATTTCTTATCGATTTCTATAACATTGTTATTCAGGCGGCTCTTTAACACATTCAACAAGCACAGCTAGAAATAATGAAGTAAAGTTATTTTAAGTTCATGGTTGTCATCAACCATCATAGCTTAAATGTGTGTGGGTGCACGTATTCGTGATTAATGTAACATTGGAATAGTTGCAGGCATTAAAAATATATTCATTCTCTCATTATTATCAATCTTCACACAATCAACGCAGACGTAATAATTCGTTTTTTGCTTTGAGCATTAAATAAGTATTCAGTAGGAAATCCGTTTAAGTCACATCCAAATCGACTTTTGGCAGTTATTACTCAAAGTCATCGTTTCGCAGACGTTCTTTTGCGCTTACCAAGCAATCATTTCTCATTTGTCAGCAATCGTCGTTTCTAAATTATAAAATTTGAAAAAAACCACTGCCTCGAAATAAGCCTATAAAAATTTACGACAAATGACGCGCACTACCATGGAATCTCAATTACCCAAAACAAAAAAACATAGTAATTCCTCCTTACTCCCCAAATCCCATGTCTCATCTAGCAAGATTTATAAGAATCAAGTGATTCTATCAAAGTGCTGGCATTACAGATAAATAGTATATACATACATACATACATACATACATATATATGTGTGATTGTATGAACGTACATATGTTTTGGTTTTTTCAATTTATTCCTCTAGCAATTGCAGCGAACAATGGATTATATTACTAGTATGGACTGTTAAATATTTTAAAGCCTTTCAACAAAATATTACCACTGCGCTGAGTTGTCAAAGCATGGCAAATTGTGTTCGTTCCTATCCTTTTTCCATATTTTGCTCCACCATGCGTCTATGTGTCGCCATTGTAATGGTAATGGTTATTGGCGCCTCTTTACGTGCCCAATTTTGGCGCACGAGCAGTCAACAACAATAAAAACGAAGTAAATGCAAAGACAAGACATTGCGCCCGAAAGTGTGCCTCAAATTTGAAGATATCTGCCGCTGTACGAAAATATGTTCTTAAATTTAAAGGAGAGCAAGCTTGCTTGAATATGTTATCCCATTTGCAATATAAACATATTTACTCGGGTATATGTATACAGTTACACATATAGGCAGTATTTCAGTTGTGAGATTCTGGTGCTTCCCTTCAGTTTTTACATTTTTTTCCAATGATTACTCAGCCGCAGGCAACCAAATAAATTTCCGATTTTGGTTCGACGCCTGCTACCACACTTTTTTAGTTAACTATGTAGACGAGGATACATTTTTCCATCATAGTACCTAACCCAGTATTCGGGTGCGCCCAACAACCGTTACAGTTTTATAGCTCTAGTCCGGTTCTGTTTTAGCTAAGAAAATTTCCGTGGTGCTCTCACTTTCACACATGGGTGCAAAGTAGGGTAATAATAAAAAAGACCAGCCTTTGTTTAAATTTTTCAAGTACATACATTAATATGTACATCCAGCTGTCTTGAGATTGTTTAATATTTACGTAATCTGCAGTGCTTTGAGAACATCTCAAAATTAATTCCGAATTGAATGGATAGAATTTTGTGAGGTTAAGTTCGATTTTAAGCACACAAAATCTTATAGTTTTTCAAAGTATTTTTAATAAGTATAACTTTCTAATTTATGTGCATTAATATGAAGGCTTCGTTTATGTTTCGGAGAATTTCATTGAAACATGCATCCGGCAAAAAGTTGGAGTAAGGTCGCGCTGCAGGCTTGTGAGTATTTGTTGTAAAACGTGAGTGGAATACAACGATGGTAAAGATTTAAAGACTTTAATCAATTTCCTAAAAAATGTTATCCTTGAAATTATGGGCAAATTACAGATACATTCACAAATATAAGCTTAACAAACGTTTTATTATTGGTCCAATATGCTGTACTTTTAGGGTTAAAAAGAAGATAATGAGGAAGTGTACCCACTATATAATGATTTAGCGCGATATGTCTAAGAGGCGTTTAGGGGCGATATTATCTTCCAATTAGTGGTATAAGTTGCTACTTCTACGTTGTTATACAAAATTTTTCTGGGAAGGTTTTTCATGGCAGAAATACACTGTGAGGGTTGCCGACACTGTTTTTAGAAAGCTGATTCGAAACATCTTGATGTTATTTTTGTAAGACTTTTATGAATATATCAACTTAAGTTTATAGGGCTCAGAGCTGTCCTTTCTTTTGCGTCTAGTGGCGTCTGGCTACTCTTAAGTCTAGTCGTTGTTTATTAGGCATGTGATGGATTTTAATCACTTTAAATTACATTACTTTGCTGTGCTCCAAATTATTGATTGGAGCTTAGGTCTACCACCAAACGCATAAAATTTTTTGATAGAGGTGAAACCTTTCATTCTCGTAGACCAATCGATAGGCTGCAGTATAACTTTTCATCCTCACAATAAGTTCTATCTATTTTATAGTTTCAATTACGGTGGTAAAGTGGTATGGTAATCGGAAAAAGTTGCAGGGTTCGGGCCTGGTTCTCGTATTTACTTCCGGTGTGAATTCAAGCCTTCTATCGATTGCGATGTTCCAAAAATATCGGACTTTGTATAAGAAACACATTTAAGTATCTGTACTCAATTTTGGATTCAGCCACTATACTCGGAGTTCAGTCCAAACACCCACATACATATGTAAATTTCTCCTACAACCCTTGAAGCAAGTCATTTTCGACTTACAGCAGCAACGCATAGACAAGAGTTAAGATAGTGATGATAGTTGTTGTTTTTATTTGTTGGCCATGCATAGCAATACCCTTTAATACTTATGTTCTGTGCGTTGGTTTTGCTATTTATGTTTCGTTGTTATGTTTTGCTTTGTATTATTTTGACATACATTTTTAGTTGCGAATTGAATTCACAAATCTATTCACATTCGGCCGTTCTTCTATCAACTGCAGTATACCATTGCGCGCCCTCATCTTCTGACATCGACCGCACTGTGGCTACAAATCCATATTTGCTGGAATAGCATCCCACAGCTATTGATCGTCTTTGACTGGTGGGGTTCGTACGCACAGCCCATAAATCCCAAAATGTCTTTTGACACATGAATATGTGAAGCATTAAAACTGCCAGACGACATTATTTTATTATCATAGCAAATGGGTGGGCTGCTTACCCCAATGCCACTTTGGATGAGACAACAACAACATGGATTTGAAATTTGGCATATATTATATGAGTATGTACAATATATGAAACGTTTCTATATTTGTAGATATGTTTTGTTACATTACATATGTATGTATGTAAATAAATATGTATACATGGTAGTCGACTTTTTTTTTGAACGGGTGATGAGCTTAGAAAATGTGGGCCGAGAGATAGTTTATTAAAACCACCAAAGGCCAACATAAGAAAAAAGCACATTGGACGGCATGAAAATGTGTCGAACGCGTGCTTTTCCAACTCGTCTTCGATTTTTATTGCTGATGTCGATGTGCGAGCAAAATGGGGTTTCCTTAACTTCCTGCTTACATAATGTTGTTGTATTTTTGCTTGCTTTATGACTTGACAATGTTTTTTCTATGTTATGAATGTAATTCCTTTGTTGTTTTCTTATTATTCTTGTAGCTGTTGCGTTGCATATTGTGGAGATGATGTATCTTTACCCATTTAGAATGTTAGCTTTTTTGGTAGGATTTTGTTATTGTCGTGCAGTTGGCTGGAAGCCATCAGAGGAAGGATTTATATTATTATGTGTACACCCAGTTGGAAAAATATTCGTACAGTATTAGATAATATTTCAGGCATGAATTGTAGCTCTGTATGCATGCCAGTGTAAATGCTAGTTCGTTTCCACGAAAGTACTCCGTTCTATCATCCAAAGCATAATGCTTAAGAGTACTCCAACACTTATCCTCATATGAAGAAGGTGGTATATTTTACTTGGTAATTTCCGCTGATTGGATCACCTAATTCATCTCGGAGTACCCTTTACCTTGCTTCTGAGTGGTATATGTAGGACCGACTCTCAAAATGCTACCAAAAGATTATGTACTCTATGGAGCGTTCAAAACCGAAGCGAGAGAGGTCTATAAAAGTGCTTCTAATACCATGAGTCTCCATTAAGTAATTTTTTGGACTTGTTCTAAATGGAGTTGTTTTTGATTTTTCTTTCCTATCGAGTCTGACTATTTATTCAATACGTATTTTTCCAGTTCTGTAGGTTATTCGGATCTAACTTATTTTAGAGCAAATAAAATAAGTTTGTTTCACTTTTTTAATTCAACGCTTCTCTAATTTCTATCAGCTTCCTTAGGGGTGTATAGGCAAAATTGCAGGAAAATGTATCAAGTTCTTTCATTCAATTTATACTTGTTTAATTCCAAGTTCTAAAGCGATTTTATTGAGTGTCCAACAAAGTTTGAAATTCCGCTTAATCCAGTTTCTTTTCATCATTTAGTTTATATAACTTTTTCATAATTTTAACAGTTTTCATTTTCGATTTATGTTATTCATTGTTGGTATTATTATATTTTACTTTCACAAATTTTAAATGTTTCTAATCCTATTTATGAACTCACAACAAAAGCAAAGCTATTCAAGCATCATTTCGTAAAAGGAAAACAAACAAACAATTTCAAATATATTAAAACAAAACACTGCTACACAAATTTCCGAGAGATTAATTCAATAAATTGAATTTTTTCTTCGCTCTCTCAACTATTCGACCAATAAAAGTTGCATCTTTCTTGTTTTTGTTTTTCTGCAATTGGTCTACGAAATGCGGGGAAGCTCATCAAGCTATGGCTCATTAAAATTTTAAATCGAGAGCTTCCAAAAGAAATGTTTTATTACTCTCCAGATTAAAACTTTCATTTACCCGCTGGCGCTGTAGTCCCTTGTACGCCCAATCGGTCAGGTGGTGTCCTTACTTGCTATTGATTTCACTGCCTTTAGTGCCACTTGGATTATGTAATTTTAACTGTCACAAAGTTTTACTTAAAATAATCATTTTGGAACTTTTATAATTTGTAAAATAAATATTTATTTTTATTTATATGTATGTAGATATGTATGTAGGTATGCTTGGCCGCAGGCAACAGCAATGTGATTGCGTTGAACTTTTTGTTGTTTTATTATCCTTATTGGTAGCTGTGGCAGTAGTGCCAATGGCAAAAATCAACAGCTTTCGCTGGTAAATAAAGCGAAAATCAAACCGAAACCGAAACAAAGTACAAACCAAGGCTAACCAAACCAAACAAAAAGATAAAAATATAACACAAACAATAAAGTTTACAAACTGAGTAATCAAATTTAGAGTTGAAGGAGCTTCACAAATGAATGAGCGCATTGGGGATGGGGAGAGGGTGGGGTAAACACAATAGTATATGACCATCTCCATTAGACGTATATTTCAGAGGTGTAGAAACTTATTCACCTCACTTTTAAACGTCAAAAATAAAGACTTTCGGGTTTCCAGCTCCCCTCACATCTCCTGTGCCAAACTTGTCATACTTTAGTCAATGAATTCCGAACAGTGCCAAAGTTATTTCTACTATATTTTTGAGGGATTTTGGTTGCATAGTCAAAACTTTAGTGTACACATTCCTCATATTTGTCATATTTTAATGCTTTTAACAGCAGTGGCTTGTGGCACCAGAGACCATAAACAATTCGTGCACGTTGAGAACAATCAAACTTTTTATATTATTTCTCATGATATGTCGCTGGAATAGGTATTTATTTTAAATTTTTGTGCTAAATGGAATGCAACTTCCCCAAGTAAATACATAGTTATTTTGAGTTATTTATTTTTCGATCACAAAATATATAGCAATTTCAGAAATTGTGTTCGTGGCCCAGTTATTTATGGTCTCTGATTTTGACTTTCATTTCCAGTCTCCGGATGCCAATCAAGTTTATTTGTTTATTTAGAGCTTTTGGCGTTTCAACTAAACAAATTGAAGCAAACTTTTCGGAGTACATTTATTTGGCCTACTTTAATTTTTATCGGAAAGCAATTTTCAGATGGAAATCGCATTGCTTTTGAAAGAATTAATTTTTAAATGGTTTTTTCAAGTTCGAATAAATTTTGCCAACAGAAATTACTCTCAGCAGCGCTATGATTTGGAGTCAAGAGGTTTAGGTTAAATAATAAGAGTTTATGCAAGCTTTTAGTTCCATAAATAAAACTAAATATAGGTGACCAATCTTTTAAATCAATTTTTGACCAATAATTTTTTGATTAGTCAGTGTCTAAATAAATAAAACTTTGATTAATAGGACTATAATTTACAAGACTTTGAAGTATCAGATCTATTTAATCCGAAAAATTAATTGAAATCGAGTAACTTTGCTCAATTTATTCGAGTATTTCTCTAAACAAATAAATCAATTAAAAAACGAGCAGGAGTTTTCTAAACTGAACAAATTTGGAGAGCGATAATGAAATGGTTAAATATTTAAATTTTTTATTAATCTGGTTGTGATAACTAAATATTGATAACTGAATAATCAAAATCCAACCAGAAAGTAATTAATCAAAATGTGAATAATCAGGAAATTGATCGGGTTGATTAATCGATATTGATTTTTCTCTAATAACATAATCAAATTTAGTTAACTAAAATTAGCTCATGCATATACTAAGTACATTAAAAACATTCAACAATTAAAAACCACACAGTTAAAAACTAGTTAGGTACGAGTATTTACATATATTGTGGTAGAACGTCTCTAGGTCTATGGCATTTATGTTTAGAAAAAAAATCGATATAACTTATTAATAGTTTTTTGATATCTTATAATATGCGATTCCAATACTTCGTATGGTTATGGAGATATCGGCATATCTGAATATTTGGATAGACAATACGAGAGGGAATCCCACAGGTTTCACTTCAACTCTTCTATGTTTCAATATATTTATCGATAAATAATTTATCAGGCAAAATGTTACTGCCCCTAAACCATGCAATTTGCACTCCACCATGGCCATTTTTTCATGTCACATTTAAAAATGAATATTTCAACCAAGAATATATCAAGAGAATCGTTTTCACCTAAATGTGTATCAGCAGATAAATAAGAATGTCTTCAAAAACACTTTTGTTATTTTGGTTATTTCCTTCGGGCGGGCGTGTAAAAGCTATTAAATACGTACATACATACGTATGTGTCTTTTTCACATTTTATGTGCTCAGACTCCTTGACGGTAAACAAAACAGAAGCATTTATAACTGGCATGTGGCTGCGCTGTCATTGTTAACAAAAACAAAAACAACTCTGACAATTCTCTTCTACCGCTTACGTGGACGATTTCAATTTATAGCACTAAATTATCTACAACATCCGGTTGCCCACTTCAGTTCGTCATTTTTCCAACTTTGACACTGCGACATTAGCCAGCTGGAAATCATTTGTCAAAATAGTGTGAAGCTGTTTACAAAAATATATTGACAAATACCAATTTTCGATGCATGCCGCTATGTATAAATGTATGTATGTATGTATGTACACATTTTAGAGTACATACATATGTACATACATATATACATACATATGTATCTCACATGTGACACATTGCGGTATATACTTACATACATACATACATACATATGTGGTTGACAACTAAGACGACCTTCGACACCAGTGAGAATTAATAAACCAAGCCGGGAAAGTCAATCACGAGGCCATTTATGTAATTGAAATACCTTCAAGAGGATTGTTGAAATATGGCATATAAAAGCTAGCCTTCGAGACATAAAATTTTCTTGGGAAATACTCATTGCTACTTTCAATCCTGGCGGAAAAAACTGAGCTTCAGCATTTACTTTAAGGCAAAATATAATAACTCTGCATCATCCAGTACAATTAAATATTATTTC
Source organism: Sphenella marginata (assembly GCA_951509765.1). NCBI lineage: Eukaryota > Metazoa > Arthropoda > Insecta > Diptera > Tephritidae > Sphenella > Sphenella marginata. Next base: position 87,212,873 of record OX608080.1, on the reverse strand, counting down.
ATTAATAACAAAGCAAAACTAAAAGGTGTGAATATTTTCCATCATTATTCGATCTTTTTGCAGCCTATTGATATATGTACACAAAATATGTGTAAGCGTTATTATTGCAAATTTCGTGGTTATTTGTATTGTATACAATAATACATAATGGCAACCTTAAGTCAGGGCCTATAGTTCTTAACGGCGTGCTTCTCGGTTATTTGGGACCACTAATACTTCTTCCTTGATCTCTTTACCATTGTGGATATATTTCGTTTATAGCCACCTTTTTAATCCGAGCCAGACTAAAAGTCTCTTATTTCAAACAACAGATTTCTGAAAATATTTCTATGACGCTTGTGACAAATAAGAGTTCTGATATATCCCTGCACGAACTCGAAATGTCCCAAAAACTGTTATCGCCGACGTTTCAGAGCATAATTTTAAGTGGGACAGGAAATATCATCAAAAACATTTTTGCTGAAACCCTTTAATTAAATAAAAATCGGCGAAAGGGTAAATTTTTTTACCAAAACAGTCCCCATAACACAAAAAGTATTTTGTTTTTTCTTCAAAACGCTGTTAATGCCAAAGTTTTTAGTGGGTCGGAAATCATGAAAAAAACCTTAAAAATTAAGTCGAAAATGGTCAAAAAAATGAAATTTCGAAGGTTTGAAAATTATATTTTGTGCATGCAAAATGGAACTTTTTTAATCAGCCCAAAACCTATGGAAAATACGATGGCTCGGTATAGGTTAACTTTCGTCCATACAAATCGACCCACCCTAACACACAGCCAACAATGGCAACATTTACCATATAAAAAGTGAAAAGCTTTGGAGAAAAAATGCCCAACATTTTCTTTATTTATAAAACATGTGCATGTGTGCGAAAAATAATATGGAAACGGGCATTCAATTTTTTATACGAATATTATTTGGTTGGAAGGTGGCTGTGGCGAGTCTCCTAGACCCCAGTTAGCGGTTATGTGCCATTTTGACACCACATCACATAAATTAATCAAATACAAGAATGCTAACAGATGCTAGTTCTCCCATCCCACTACATCGACGCCATTTAGTGTAAACCTCGACTTTTGCGAGACATCCAAAGGAAATTTTCTTGAAATTTCACTCTTCTAAGTTGGTGCTGTATTATGTTCACCTGTTTTTTAAACGAAAGTAATAGACAAGTTATTGGAAGTTCTTTGTGTCCTTAAGTGGCGAAGGGAAGGGCGGGCCCAACTATTTTTTATAAAATTTCGAGGGCATCTTCAATAAAACGTTCCTGAAAACTATGACTTTTTGGATTCCGAGCGGGGCGGGAAAACGTGCTTTTGGGTAATCTACTCCTTGATAGGGTATATTTAGAACTCGCATTTATTTAACGAAGAAGAGTTTTCTACAGGCATCTTTCCATGAGACTTGAGCATGCCGGATGTAGAGAACAAGTTTACAAATGCTTATTGGAATACGAAGTATGAAAGGATCCGGATAGGGAACGTAAGAGAATCAGGTATGTAGGTGGAATGGAAACCACTCACAAAAACAACAAGCATATAATTTATACCTAGTAGTCATAAAGATCACGGTGGCGTTTAAAAAATTTAGATGCAATTTTCAGGTACCCCGAAGCTATGATTATGAGATTGTTCTGAATAATTATTGAAAACAATTTTTGATAAAATTAAAATATTTCCCTGAGCGGATTTTTTTTTTTCCTAGAAAAACCTTTTTGAAATACTAAAAATCAGTGAAATGCCATTTTCAAGTTAATAAGACCATATAATTACTTTATATAAAGGAGTTATGCGTAAATTGCAACTACTAATGGGAAGTCAACCAAGAAATAAATCAAAACAACTTCTTTTTTAAATTTAAATCTATATATTTATGAATATTTCATAAAAAAATTCGTATACAAAATGTTCCAGTTTCAATATGAATTTGTTATAAAAACTGTGGTAAGTATAATATACATACTATTATTATACGTATTAATATAGACTGCATAATGTGTAATATACAATGTACAATTATATATAATAGCTATATAATAATTGTATTATAATTAAACGTGCCTACTGTTATATTCACGTACAGCTTTAAGTAAACGTTCTGCGTAGTTAGAATTTGACTTTTTCACTTTGTATTTTTTCCATATTTTTTTAAAGTCGGCATGAGAAGATTCTACGGCTTGTTCCGAGTAAAATCCTAAGCCTTTATTTTTTTGTTTACAAAAATCTTCGATGTGAAAAAATACTGCGTGAACTTTTGGAGTTACTCCTATGCCTAAATCTAGATAACTCTTTCTGAATATCATAATCATTTCAAGATATCCTGGTTTCAACTCAATTGAAAAACAGGAATCGACAACATTTTTAAATGCTTCAAAACATTTCACATATTTCATACAAACAAAATTACTCGTAGATGAGCAAATTTCACGAAGTACATCAACTTTATTTAACAACGTTTTACTTGAATTCCCAGCAAATCCTGCACTTCCATACAGCACTTCTCTACTAACGTTACACTTTTTGGCCCACATTTCACTAAGATTCTCAAATTGTTTGTGCATGTTATCAAACAAAGTATTTACTACTCCAATTAATAAATGTAATTCAGGTGGCGGAATTAAAACACTAATAGTTTTTTCCTTATTTGATGAAATTACATATAGGTAAATTAGAACAATTTTTAAATTTTTTACAGTCCTCCTTCTTGCCCCCACTTCTCTCCCAAGCTTCAAAATTGTCAATGCAATTACCGATAGTTCTTAAAGTACCTAAAGAATTCATATTGTCTTTATGTGCTGTACACCAAGTGCACGGATATGAGCTACTATGGGACATGAGGCCAACCAATATATTTAATAGTTTCAAGTCCGCTGAAATTGAATATAACAGTAGGCACGTTTAATTATAATACAATTATTATATAGCTATTATATATAATTGTACATTGTATATTACACATTATGCAGTCTATATTAATACGTATAATAATAGTATGTATATTATACTTACCACAGTTTTTATAACAAATTCATATTGAAACTGGAACATTTTGTATACGAATTTTTTTATGAAATATTCATAAATATATATGTAGATTTAAATTTAAAAAAGAAGTTGTTTTGATTTATTTCTTGGTTGACTTCCCATTAGTAGTTGCAATTTACGCATAACTCCTTTATATAAAGTAATTATATGGTCTTATTAACTTGAAAATGGCATTTCACTGATTTTTAGTATTTCAAAAAGGTTTTTCTAGGAAAAAAAAAAATCCGCTCAGGGAAATATTTTAATTTTATCAAAAATTGTTTTCAATAATTATTCAGAACAATCTCATAATCATAGCTTCGGGGTACCTGAAAATTGCATCTAAATTTTTTAAACGCCACCGTGAGATACTTTGCCTTTACAAATCGGTATAAAAAAGTGTTCCGCCTGACCGCTTACATCAATCATGCTTCTCGGGCGAATGCCGCAAACTGTGAGTCGAAACACGCAACTGCAACAAAACCAGTGAATAGCAAATGCGCTTAAATCAAAAATAAATGTTTACTGCAATGCAAACATTAAAACCATTCAAAATTTCAATGTGGTTGCTCTCGGCAAATTCATACAACCAAAGGATATGTGTGTAAAGCAGGTCATACAGAATTTATATCCTTATTCACGAAAAACACTTCTCCTGCGGCACTGATGGCAATCACAACATTAAAGTTGCGCACAATTTTTTAAATCGTAGGGAATGTCAAAGTTGCACTGCGTACATCCTTGCCCGTTACCCCTTGCACACATTCATGCCTACATACTCGTACGTACACCGAGAAAAAAAAGAACATATGAAACAAATACTTTCAGCTCTTGTAAAATTGTAAGGAAAAAGTATTTGTCACATAAGGAAAATCTTTAAAACAAGAATATCGTGTTAATTTCAAAAATTTTCTCGTTGTTAAACTTACAGCTCCGCTCTTCGTGTTAAAACTGAAACGCTGTTAAGAATTAACAAAAGTAAAACTCTTGACAACAAATGTAAACAGCCCAATTCTAAATACAAATTCCGCACGGATTTTTCCTCTTCTCCCATTTCCCTTATTCTGAATAAAAATTCCTCGGGAATTATTTCACTTCTCCCTTTCCTCCTATTCTGAATAATGTTCGAAAATGGGAAAACCGGTTATGACAGAAAAGTAGCTATTACGAATGTGAGTGAACGGGAGATTTTAGTGCCATTTATATAGAATTTTTTCATGATCAACACGAAAAGGAGAGCTACAGAAAAATGTAAGTAAATGTTTTTCAAATGGAAAATTATTTGTGTTGATGCAAAGCCATCCAGAAACTGCTCAAGGATTTCATAATGGATGTAAGGAGGTGTTAAATAGATTTTGTCGGAAAACTGAGGAAGAGCTGAATTCGGCAGGACCACCAACAAAATGTATTGTGGAACGGAAGAAGGTCCAATAAGTATCGAAATGTGGGCTTATTTACCCTATAATACTTTTGAAATCTGCAAACGTCACAAAGTAGACTGAACATAGAAAGAAAACTGAGTGAAACAACTTACAACGACTGTGGTAGTCCAGCGGATTCGTACTATCGCGCAACCTTCTTCTGATACTCCTCTGTTCATGCTCCTGCACTTCTATTTCATCATTTACTTCCTCCCCCATCAGGTGAAAAGCAATACTATACATTGTTTAATATTTTTTTTACTTTATTTAATGAGAATTTGTTACATTCATTAAATTTTTGAATTTATTTTGCAAAAATAAAATTCCACTCATTTGGCAAAACAGCTGATTTCGAAAATTCGAACCCCCTCCCTAGGAGAAAAGAATTGGATGAATTTTTCCTAGGGAATAAAAAAATCCGAGAGAACGAAATTCCGCGAGAATATTTACAATTGGGCTGAAAGTGGTTGGACTGAAAACTTTCGCTGTTGATTTTTAGTTCCAAAAGCCACCCTTTTGATTTAAGAGTAAATCTTTGGGGCAACAAAGAAATTCATAGTAAGTAACGGTACTTCTAAAAGTGAGATTGTTGAAACAACGGCATACCCAATTGAAATTAAAGCAGAACTTGTTGAGAGAACTGAAGAAGCATAATTTCTTTGGCACATTTTTTACGAAGCAGACGTTCCTAAAAGTTTAAGTTAATGGATTTAAGTGAAGAAATTTGTGATAATTCATGTGTTAATCAGGAAATTCCATTATCTGGAATTTCTTATGTTGAACTTGAAAGTGACGTTTTAAATTTTTATTTGGAATGGGGCTTATCTAGCGACGCCATGAAAATTTTGTCTGAGTGTTCAATAAAATTCTTGGAAATATTAAAAATGATGCATACTCACGATATTGATGACATTTTTAACATCAGAGCAGTAATCGCCAAAAAAAATTAAATTTAGATACATGCTGCAAAAGTGGCGAGTGAGCAATATCTAACGTAAGTAAAGATATTTTTCGTATATTCAGCCCTCGAGATAACATAACTTTCATGAAAGTAATCTCTGCTATCAAGGTTTTAATGTTAAAACTTGGTGGACTTTTAAAGTATCATTAACTTTATATATATTTTAGTATGAACTTTTATCGTGCTGTGCAAGTGACAGAACATTGTCAAATACTGTAACCAATTGGTTATCATCATCTCCGAGTCCAGTACAGCAAAATACAGGAAAAGATAATTTTAATATCGGTGCAATCCTTTCGAAAACGGGAGCTGGAAAATATATTTTTCAAAGTATGAGCTCAAGAACATGTTGGACGAGTCAGATCAAGCGGCTTTAGTGCGAATAATAGTAGAACACTTTTCGTTCAATGAAATAAAAATGGATCCTAAAATTATGGCAAAAGTAGAAGCAATTGTGGAGCTATTTCCAACTGAGAGTGTATCAACATACTATGTACCGAGGGCCAATAAGAGAAACCCTTCCGTAAAATATATGATCGGTATTTCAACACACTGTGCAAACGAAAAGGATTCGAAAATTCTGCAACTTTATCCAAAAAGGTAAAATCTTTCGACAGAAATACGGACCCTGCTACCGATATATGTATCTCTGGAAAATACTGAATCCGTCCAGAAAAAAGCTTGGTTGGCACACAACATACCAAACGATATAGAAAAACCCTGGAGTGAGACCTCAGTTTTGCGAATGCAAGAAAGCAAAAGCTCATTTGCGGATATTCTAGAGGCTTGGCCTAGATACAAAGACCCCGATGGATATAAACTAATTGACATTGATTTTGCGACGCTTCATCCTGGAAAAACAAACACAATATTTTCTGAAGAGTTTCAGTCATATATTATTGCGGATACTTGCTATTATTTTAAAACCATTGACTTTTTTTCATTTCCAACAAAACCCTTCGTATTAAATAATGGGCTGAAAATTTTAAGATTTTATTTATTATTGAATTTGTATAACAAAATAAAATATAAGATGAATAAGTATTGTGATTATTTTTAATTTCAAAATTTAAAACAAACAAAATGTTTATTCATGTTTAAAACGTTCAAATAAAATATTAAAAAAACCATAACAAATTTGTTTACATTCAAATTTTTCTCAGTGTAAGCCAGAAAGGTTGCACCTTTTTTTCAACAACGTTCACTTTCTCCCTAACAGAATAAGGCCCGCTTTTATAAAAGCCGGTTAGTGCTTAATCCGAATTTAATCCTGATTTGTCTAAAATCCGTTTTCACCAAGGCCGATTAGCACAAATCGGCCGGTTAACGGCTGATAAACTTTACCGGCGATGGATGGCCGATTAAGTAAAAATTTGCATTTATTAGCTGTGGACACAATCAACATTTGTTTATATTCCCACAAAAACAATTTAAATTTGGAAACTTTGTGCTGTTTTGTTAGTGTTTTGAAAGTTGGTGCCGTTCTAGAAGATAGTTCAATGCCTAATTTGCATTAAATATTACTGATAGGGATGTTTTGCACCTAAATACCATGGGACAGATCCACCAAATTTGGATCAATTTTTTGGCGATAACTTTTTACAGAAATACAATTTGTAATTTCCGCATTCGGATTCTTTATGCCGGGGTCTAGACGCGTATTTTGGCACCATTCTTAGCAAAATCCGGTAAATATTAGGCATTGAACAGTTTTCTATAAAATTAATTCAGCCAATTTAGTTTCTGTGAAAACGTAAACAAAGCGAAAAACAGCTGTTTTGCCTATGCACAATGCAATTTTTTGCTAATTTATTCACAATGGCGGGTGTAATCGGCGATAACTTAACCAGGCTTTGGTGAAAACCAAATAGTCGATTCAGAAAATCAGCTATTAAGGAATCGCCGATTAGGAATAATTTAACCGGCTTTTATGAAATCGGGCCAAAGTATTTAAAACAAAAACGTAATTTCCTTCCGCCAAATGCGTTCGCCATTGGGACCCCAAAGGCTAAGTATTTGATTCAACACCGTCATATTTTTGTAGCAACGACCTCAACAGCCAACTCAAATAAATAGTAGAACAACAGGGTACACACTTTTAATCCAAATGCGAAGCTTATTGAAGCAAATGCCATTTAGTTAAAAAAATTAACTATTTTTGCACTGTTGCTTCAAATAAGAGCACGGTTTAACCAATAAAAGTTGTTGCAAATACCCATAAAGTAGTTGGATTTACAGTCTTTTTTTTCTCAGTGTACGTACTATGCGGTGTTTTCAACAAATGCACCGAATGCCCAACAGCAAGATAGAAAGGTGCAAATCAATTATACAAAAGCCAGTCATAGGTGGAACATGTGACACTTGAAGTACCTACTTCTGCATACAAGCACATATGCATGTATGTGTACAGGCGTGTGTGTGTGTCTGTGTCTGCATCATGCGGAAAACTGCTGCAAATCCAAGCAAGCCCATGTAAACAGAAATCGAATGCACAGTTGGAAAATTATGTACCGTTTCCAATGTGACTGAGGTCGTTCCATTAAATAAAGTAAATAAAGTGGAATCAAGTAAAAATTGTAGCAAATATTCGCCCAACACCAAATCACATGTTGATCAACTGAGTGAAATGCCTAGAAATATTAAAAATAGATGCAGCTGATTAAGGCAACCTGAATTGAGTCATCTCTTGATCATTCTAAACATCGATTTTATGGATTGTGACGTAAAGGTTGCTAAAGTAATTTGTAGATGGTAGTCAGGAGTAACATGCCTCGCTACACCGAACTTATCTGCAGTTACGTATTCAAATGGCTTACCACAATAGCCCATATCATCACAAGGCAAGAAAGTTTGCTAATGAATACGTGATTAAGTTAGCTTTCAGAGAGCTTGGGATAAAATAGTTAATGGACTACAGCAGAAAGTAGCCAAAAGTTATATACGAGTAGATGTCTACATTTTGGCTATGAAAAGAGGCCAAATTTATCTCTTGAAAACCTTCACGCTTTATATATTCGTCTTCATCGGCGTTTAAAAAATGTATAGAATAGCTTTGGGATACATTTTCCAGCTGGGAGCATTGTTACACTCATAAATACTTCCAAATATATCAACCGAGTAGTACATACATATTTTCATACATAAATACTAACGCAGATAATTCCTGCACAGTTGGTGATGCAAAGATAAGAAAGCAGAACGGCTTGCGTTTGTGTTACATGCAACACTGCTACAATAATAAAATGAAGAGATTCTACTTTCAAGATACAGGATATTTTATGAGAAAAGAACTCGGTTTCGACACTCTGCCATTCAACTACCCTTTTACATAGAAAATGCCGCAGGTGCATCTTGGCTAAACCAAATACTTATGTATCTACCTAAATATTGAACAAACAATGTCAATAGATAATAGGGGTAGGCTGATTCGCTACCACGCAGGGACTGGGTTCAAGCTGTTTCTCGTTTCAGTTAGGGAAAGACCTTCCAAGATTGAAATCTCAACAGCAAGAAGTTATGTAACAAACAAACGCTTACATATGTACGTATGTAGGTGGGGGATTGAGGATTTAAGCAAGAAGTTTTGTTAAATTAATTACTTCATAACCGTACACAAATTGCATGGGGCAATGGATTAGTCCAGATTCTAACTATGTACGTCTATACATTTGTGCAATGATAAAAATTGTGTAAACTATGAAAGAAATTGGTTTGGAAGTGTAAACAAGGATGTGAAGATATTCTAAACTGACTAGATTTAAATTTTCAAATCACAATAACAAATTTAAAGCCTTGAAGCGGAACGAAAAATTATACTGAAAATGCCACATTGTGAAGCCGATTTGTCTCCAAATGATTTCACTGGTATTGTATTGATTTTTGATCCTAAGTATCAGGCAGCCCAACCTTTATAGATCGAAGCTTGAGTTCTTGTTCATTTCTTGTTCCTGCTTGTAATTCTATATTCGGTACGAAGGAAGCATTGCCTGTGAAGGATTATGATAAGCTTAACTTTAACTACAAGTATATTTACTGCTTGATGAGTGCAGTGCTTCCAACTCATTGTTTGAGCGTTCTTTTTATTCCGTTCACTGATTAAAAAATACCGTAGATCTTAGCGCTGTAGGTAGAAAAATGTATGCCAATTAGATGTGCATCCGATTAGCACCACTTCGGAGGTAGTCAGGAATCCTCTTAGTGTAGGCAAGTTACATAAAAGTTTACATAACAAATTAACTACGTTGGATATATACACCCATACATACGTACATCATAGCAATAGCCTTTCTTCACCATTTTGCCACTGAAAAAAACTGGAAAACTTGGCCACTTGCACTAATTTGCGGTTTGTCTTCTCACTTACCTGAAAAGAGAAAATGAACAAAAAATAGTAAAATATCAGAGAAATTTCTTTATTTCAGTTAAACAATAAGAAAACTCAATTAAATTTAGAAAAAAAAAATTATTGCCACGCATTAAGCTCATTAGTTAATTTGCGAGCAAACCATGAAGGCGCACAGCATTTCTTCTTCACCTGCAGGCAATTACTAATAAGTTTTAATCTGAGGTGGATAAAACGCAACGAAAAAAAAGAGAAAGAGAATAAAAAAATGCATTGTATAAACCCAATACATGAGTGGAAAATTATATACATAGATGTTATATATAATCGGAAGACTAAATAATTTAATTCAGCGAGGAAAGAATATATCTATAAGAAAGTAATATAAATATTTTTTTTTAATTTTCTCTCATTTGGTAGATATATAAATTTTTATATAAATCGTGGTCATGGCTTTGGTTTAATGCAGACCTGGGTAATATCAAGTACCAGTACGACTTGTGACAAGTACATTTTAAAGGAATTGGACTGGTTCTGGTACTCGCATTCCTAAAATTTTCAAGTACAAGTACAAGGAATTGCAAAATAATTGAATTTTTAGCAAATACTTCAAAGTATTTGAAAAGAATTGAAAGTACTTGAAAAGAATTGAAAAATGTACTTGAATCGATTTTTTAATTCTTTTCAAGTACTTTCAATTACTTACAATTTTGAAACCAATAATTAAAAAAAAAATTACAAAAATTACATGTCCCTTGTAGGCCATATTATGTTTATATATACAAGTACGTAAGTAAATGTTAGAGTAGTAACTTTATTTGCTTAATTTTGACAACAAAATTGTATGCAGTGAAGCATAATTCAACAATACCAGTAGGTCGATTCTGTAACTTTTTTAACGCCATGTGTTAGCGTTAACTATCTTAACACCTTTTTTAACGCTTTTTTCTATTCGCTAATTTTTAATCACACAAAAAGTGTTAGTTAACCCGAATTAATTTCGCGGTGTTTAAAATTATCTATACTATAATAAATCTCTAGAGAAGTCGTGTCTGTACATTGAAAATTTCTTTGAAAAAACGACAGGGGATGACCTGGGGAATGCTATAGAGTACATCTGACCCATTTTTAACATTATTGTCTGTCTGTTTATGTTGTTGTTGTTGTTGCTGTTAGCAGTGCTTCGCCCTGCCCAAAGGGCCAGTACACTCCTAATAGTCATCGGGCTCTTCTAACGGAAGTCCAAGGAAACGCGCAGTTTCGACAGGGTTGGACCAAAGTGATAGGGGTGTTAGAAGAGTGTGTTCAGAAGAACAGGAAAAGAGATGTTGCGCGTCATAGGGGGCCATACCGCATGCAGGGCATGTGTTCGGTATGGTGGGGTTCAGTCTGGACAGATAGGAGTTCAGCCTATTGCAGTATCCAGACCGAAGTTGTGCCAGCATGACTCTGGTCTCCCTCGGAAGGACACATTCTTCCTCAGCAAGAACAGGTGGTTGGGTACCAATAACGGAGTTCACAGGCCGGGATCTGAGGGATCTGTCCACCGACTCGGTGTGGAGGTCCTTTAGGGTACGCCTATGGTCCCACAGATAAAACGGCAACGAGATGTGATGCCGGATCTCATCATAATGCTTTCGGAGATGTTTCCTTATGTCTCTAGGGGGGGGGGGGAGTTTCATCCAATAGTTGTCGATTTGGATGGCTGGGTCTATGACAGTTCAGAAGGAACTGCCTACTTAAAAGTTACGCATGCTCACGAACGTTGAGCATTTTAGCCTCCTGGTGAAGGTGAGACTCAGGTGACATAAGCAAACAGCCCGTCGCGGTTCTGATTGCGGTATTTTGGCAGACCTGCAATTTCCTCCAGTTGGTGTCGTGAAGGTTTGGCGACCATATGGGCGCAGCATAATCAATAACCGGTCGGCCAGTGACTTGAGGATCTTGTTGCGGCTTTGTAAATTTGAAGCTATTGCGAACATTTAACTCCTGCCCCATCTGCGCGTTCCACGTAGTGAATAGGGTCGCTGTCGATTTAGTCGGGCACAGTTTAGGGTTCCGCTCTGTGAAGAAGCTGGAAAGATCGCGCAAGTAGTGGTTCAATCTTGTACATAGTTCGTCCGTGGAAGGTCCTTTGCCCGTGGCCATCACGGTGCAGTCGTCAGCATATGAAACGATGGAGACCCGCTCTGGTGGGGGAGGGAGGCTCGAGATGTAGAAGTTAAACAGAAGGGGTGAAAGGTCACCACCCTGCGGAACCCATTGTCTAATTCTTCTAGGTCTACATCTCTCGTTTCGAAACTTCACTGACGCCAGCCGACCGTTTATATAGTTGGCGGCCCATCGTTAAAGGCCGGCAGGAAGCGGTGTCTCCTCCAGGTCTTTAAGGAGTGTGGCATGGTTGACTGTGTCGAAGGCTTTCGACAGGTCGAGTGCCACGAGAACTGTCCTGTGGTTTGGTTGGTGTTGGTTCAAACCGAGGTTAATCTGCGTCGTGATGGCATTCAATGCCGATGTTGTGCTATGATTTTTCCGGAACCCATGTTGATGATTGGCCAGCTGCAGGTTTGGAGTATAGTATGGGAGCAAAATAGCCTCTAACAACTTCACTACCGGCGAGAGGAGAGATATCGGACGATAAGAATCTCCTGTGTGAGCTTTTCGTAGACTATGGGGATTCGTTGGATAGCCCATGCTGTACGAATAAATGAAGATGCATCGGCGAATGAAAACCAGGGAGACCACCGCTACGATGGAAGGACCACGTGCAGACCGACTTGCGATCCCATGGTGTCTACAATTGGAGCTACACGGCTAAGAATTTGAGCCTCAATTTTAAAACCTATTTATTACCTACACAAATTCTCAATTTTTTGCGGTTTGGATTTAAAACTTAACTGGGATAACCAAAAATAAAAAAAAAATCGTACACTGAACCAAAAAACTAAGAATGAGTTCATGGATTTTAAGAAAACATATTTATATTTTAAGAAATATTCTTAAATTTCTATGAAAACGGTTTTTGGGTAGGTTTTTATGAAACTTTTCTTAGAACGCATATACTTTTTACAAACAATGGGTAGAGCATTGCGCACTGATAAATTAGATACCCACCTATGCGTCCTGACAGAGAAAATTTAATTACGCGCTCAAATATTAATATATTTTGCTCAAACAAAAGGCATATATGCTAAGATGGTCAAGTGCGCAAATACCAGCGATGGTGGTGACTGGAGGGGGTCGTGGGTCGCTAGCCCCCATCCTTCAATTTCGGGGACGCCCCTGAAAATATCCATGGGTGCATATCTCATTCAAATCGGTCAAACGGTTCGCTCACAGGAGGTTCCTAAAGTTTTTCATGTGGCGTATTACATATGTACATATATTAATAGATTTTTTAAAAAGAAAAGACAAAAAACGTCATTCTACTTTGTAGATATGTTATATGTATATGTATATTAAATAGACCTTTCTAAAAAAAAAATTGTTTTTCAAAATCGCTTGATCTTTAATGTGTTTTTTCAGTTTATTAATTTTATTTTGTAAACAAAATTTTTTTCAGTGTACTAAAAGATTTTTAAAGCATATTTTTTTGAAATCAAATTTCAATTTAGAAGGTATGAGGTTCTTTGAAATCGATAAAGCCTTTCCGTAGTAATCACACTTTAAAAGTCCCTATTATAGTCATTTTTCGAATATTTTCGAATATTTCGACACCTTCAATGCAATTCTAAAAATGAGATTGTGTTTGGGTCGGTAAGATGTACCTCTATGCAAAATTTCATCAAATTCTGAGGGGTTCGGGTTCAAAATTTAGGTTTTTTTCAGCCTTTGATATGAAATTCATCATATGAACAAATACCAATGAGTTAAATGTCTGATTCGACAGTAAGACGAATGTATATACTTAACGTATCTAAAATTTCATATTTACATATGTAGGTACAGGGTGGCGCAAAAGTAAGCTTCCGATGTTTTTTGGCTGTAATTAAAAAAAAAATTAAAAACTTTGATTCTTCATGTGGATTATTTTTATTTGGTCTTTTAATGTTTTTTACATCAAGTCGAGAATATGATGTCATGTAAATGGCCGCCGCCACAGTTGATTGTCATTTGAGCCCTTTTTATGGCATTTTCCATCACTTTTCCCAAAACTTCCGGCGATAGGTCCTCACATTCTTGACGGATATTGTCTTTAAGAGCTGCAAGAGTTTGAGGCTTGTTGACATAAACCCGCGACTTCAAAAAGCCCCACAAAAAGAAGTCTGGAGCGGTCAAATCAGGCGATCTTGCTGGCCAGTGCAAATCGCAAAACGGGAGTTCTGAAGCAGTGTAGCGTAACATTGTTTATTAACGTGTATTTCGCATGTGTTTACTACACAAATGTCAAAACAGAACTGACTTTAGGGGCCAATCGCAAAATGTATAGCATTTTCTGATAGGAGGATTACTTTTGCGGCACCTTGTATATTTAAACAATACAAAAACATAAAACGCATTATTAATCTCTCATTAATATAAAAAAAAAACATAAAAAACGTGAAATATTGATAGCTGAATTCTTTGAATAAATTCCACAGCTGCCTATTGAAATTCCCAGAGCATATCGAGGTCAATTGCAAATTGCAAAATTGCCTATGACCATAACTACAGCTCAACTCAACTGAACATGGCTAGTAGGAAGCACTGTATCATTGGTTATAATGGCACTTGGATTTTGTTGCAACGCTAAAAAGGCCGAACTCTCATTCATTTAGCAGTTGACCGGCCAATGGAATTGTGAACTGAACAAGTGGCATAAATAAGTGTGGATAGATGTATGTTTGTATGTATGTGTGTTTGGTCGTTCAAGTGCCACACACCTTATGCATACCTCCCACTTGAAGGCTTGACAAACGGATGGCCAATAAATAATGTTCGACATTGTCCTCGCACTAGCACATGCATTCTGGTCAATACTGCATGCAATACTTAACTTTACATATGGATGTATAAAGCATACAGTTGCACATACCGATTAGTACCAGAGTGCTTGAAGAAATAGAGTGTATGTATATTTGTATTTCGTTTCATCTAACGTTTTGGAGTCTTAATTTGGTATTTTCCTGCGAAGCCTTAATGAGCCCAGTTCCGGGCTGAGGAGCTCAACATCCAGAGCGCAAAGATGGATTTCAACATTTTTAAAATCTCATAAGTTATTGTCAGTACTTAGTCCGGCAAGGCTCCGGTACAATCATGTTGTGGTACAAGTTCGACTGCCGTCGTAACGAACATCTCATCATTCGCTACAGCGTTACCATAAGTTTTTTTTTAAATCTATTTAAAATGCGAATGCACAATGAGTTGCTTTGCGGAAATGTATGTATGTAGTTACGGTTATGCTAATGTTTCAATTTAACCGTTTTAATGCAGATAAGAATTAAAATAATATCTAATATTAATGAAAAGTTGTAGTCGGCAACCAATCTCTTCAGATGCTTGTCGCTCAATTTTTCGCAGAGGTAAAGATAAATGCAGTTGATTCCATACAAATCGCCAATATGCACTTACTCACTTCCGTTTTCTCCTTTTTAGTGCTTCTCATTTGTAAAAGATGAAAATCAACATGAGTGGGCGCTCGCTCAAACCAGTTAGTAATTGTGGATAAGACCACCAAAAGGAATATAAAGATTTTATAGTTAGTATGTATATTTGAGAGGATATGTTATATCGAAACTGTTTTTCACAATGCTAATATACATATACTCGTACATATGTACATACATACATAGATGTAATTTTTCATTCCAGTTAAGGCTAAAATTTCAATTGCAAGAAGAACTGTAAAGACGCATACATATACATACATACATACATACTCGCACATAGGAATGTTTCGGATAAGCAATTTTTGGGATTTTGTGTTGGCGACATTGTGAGGAATAAAATAAATGGAAACCCACTGTTTTTATTATCTCCTAAATGGTTTTATTTGCGAATGGGGAGCCGTTTTTGAAATAGCAATATTCCTGAAGTCAACTGCCAATCTGGTTAGCAAACAGTCTAGTTCATTGACTAGAATTTTGAGGGAATATTTTCACCAGTCCAAGCGACTTCAACAACAACAACCCTCCAAAACTGCAGATAGATATATACATATATAAAATATGTACATACATACACGAGCGATTCAGTATTCGGACGCAATCGTTCTTTCAACAACGCTGTTCAAAATTTTTATTTTTTTTTTAACGTATTTATGTTCTGAGTTTTCAATGATTAATTAAATGAAATATATTTTTAATAGTGAAATTACTCAAATACGAAAACAAAATTACTCTAATTTTTTTTGGACATCGCTACCGAATAATGTCGCAGCACCGACAACTAAGAAAAGTGAAAACGAAACGATCCCTTGACAAAGCATTTGTGTAAGTAAATAACATTTCCTTCTACAACTATCATTGTCGAATTTTCTGAAGAATTTTGACTTGCATAAAAGAAATATTGAATTGCTGTAATTTTTCAGGGTCCACTAATTGTGATTGGGACAAGCAGTTTTCAGAAAACAAAAAATAAGAATGAATATCGAACAAAATCCCTATGATGCTGCTAGTAGATATAATAAAATAATAGCACTTTTTAAAATATATGGTTACTAAGAATTTATTTAAATTTTTCAATTTATTTTGATTAACACCTATTTTATATCTGATGAATGAATTTTAAATAATGTTATTTTTAAGTTAATTTTTAAATTTTCCTGTATCTGCATTTCAGTTGAACTAACCTACTATGAAGTGGTACAGTAACTGGTTTAATACCGTTTCATAGACAAACTAGTATGACGGCTGGTATGATACTGGGGTATGTACTGAATAGTACGTCAACTGGTACATATATTGCTGATGCAGAGCCAAACAATTGCTAATATGGAAAAATTACAGAACTCGAACTAGTTAAGCCGGTTGGACAAACTAGTATTTGACTAGTACAAAACTAGTATAATTGACTGCAGGGATGGTATTTGTTCTCTCGTACGTAAATAAATAAAAATGTTGAACAGAATTAACAATCCGAAGTGGGTCTAACTAATGGAAAAATAGGACTTATTGAAAAGTAGTTTAAAATTACTTTAAATAGTTTTAAATATGAATATAGGCGGTCAGAAGCAACAAAAAACGAATGAAGAAGGAAGTATAGGTGAAATTTAAGGGGGTCTCTCTAAAAAATTCATGTGCAGTTTGAAGTAAAAAAATAAAAAATCGAGCTCAGCGTCCTAGGAAAATTAAACGGAAAATGTCTATGCATTTATTATTGTAATAGTACTTATTACAAGGCAATGCGAATGCGGATGCTTTTGGGAATACTCGCAACAGTCCTAGTACATGTTATGAATTCTGTGGTTAAGTTAAAGCTTGCACATCTTCTAACGACCCGCTTGTGTACTCACATAAATACATCTTTAAATAAAATATGAGTATTTAGTTGACCTTTGGACATGTTGCATAGCAAATATATACACATATACATACATATGTAGTCACATATGTATGTATGCATGTAAATGTAGGCACATACGTGCGAATATCTAGGATTGCGTTCAGCGCTCTTTAAGTCACATCAATATCAGGTACATAGGTACATCGATGCACACCGTTTTGTACGATTGAGATTAAGGCCCGCTTTCATAAAAGCCGGTAACCGCTAACCAGAGTTTAATTGACGTATTTTGCATGGTTAGCTGTCAAATTAATCGCCGATTAGGCTTAACCGGCTTTTATGAAAGTGGCCCTAAGAATGAAAAGTAGTTTGTAGTTTGTGCGAATTTATGGGATTTGACAGGAAGGTTATGGGAGTGAAATGTAAATAAGCTTGAGTAAATAACTTGTATCCTTGGTTAAGAAATTTAAAATGATTTCTTACACATTTGAATGGATGTACAAACTTTTAAGATGTAAAGTAAACTATGCATGTATGTGCGTACCTAAAAAGTGTTTTGAACTGAGTAGACAAAACTGCACTTTCAGGGTTTAAATTGAAGTGCTTCGGTAAACAATAATAAATTTAAATACCGTTATGAAGAATAACCAATGGGATAGATAGCAAATTTTTTTAACATACCGTTGTTGTTGTTGTTGTTGTAACGCCACGTAGCCCTGCCTAGGTAGTCAGTATCTACCCAATATTGTCATCAGGCTCTTCTAACGGAAGTCCTAGAAACCTAGCGGCTTCGACAGGGGCGGACCAGAGGGTTATGGGTGTTAGAAGAGTAGGCTCAGCTGAGCAGACGAAAAGGTGGTTAGTATTATGGGGGGACAAGCCACATGCCGGACAAACATTAGGCAAGTCGGGGTTCAGTCTGGATAGGTATGAGTTTAACCTATTACAATATCCAGACCGGAGTTGGGCCAGCATCACTCTAGTCTCCCTAGGCAGCCCGCGCTCCTCTTCGGCAACGGGTGGAGTTGTTGCCTGAAGAACGGCGTTCGCTGGAATAGAGCTGACATAGGAATTTACCGAATCGGTGTGGATAAGGGTGAGGGCCTGCCGGTGCACCTTAGGATCAAACGGCGTGGAAATCAGGTGCCGGATCTCATCGAAGTGTTTGCGTAGGTGGCTTCTTATCCTCCTGGGGGGCGGATTTTCGTTGACCAGGCGTCCGTTCGGGTGCTGCGGTTTGCAACAGTTGAATAGGAATTGCCTGGTCAGCATTTCGCTATGCTCTTTAACGGCGAGCATTTTCGCTTCATTGTGAAGGTGGTGCTCAGGAGACATAAGAAGACACCCAGTGGCGGTTCGAAGGGCGGTATTCTGGCAGACCTGAAGCCTCGTCCGGTGTGTGTCAGCCAGCCCCGACGACCATATAGGCGTCGCGTAGCTCAGTACCGGCTGACCAATTGCTTTGTATGTAGCTAGTAACGTTTCTTTGTCTTTGCCCCAAGTGCTGCCAGCTAGTGACTTGAGGATTTTGTTACGGCTTTGGACTTTATTGACAATTGCGGTAACATGAGCGCCGTATTTGAACATGTTATCAAACGTTACCCCTAAGATTTTGGGGTGTGAGACAGTTGGTAGCTTAACACTATCAACGTAGACGTCTAATTCCATGTTCACTTGCGTTGTCCACTTCGTAAATAAGGTAGCCGAGGACTTATTCGGTGACAATGCCAGGTTTCTACCAGCGAAAAATTCCGACACGGCTGGGAGGTACGAGTTTATGCGAGAGCAGAGTTCTTCAACGGAGGGGCCCGTTGCCAGAATCGTACAATCATCGGCGTAAGAGACGATCAAGACACCCTCTGGTGGGGGGGGAAGTTTCGATATATAATAGTTAAATAGAAACGGGGATAGGACACCACCCTGTGGCACCCCTTGTTTAACTATTCTGGGTTTTGATCGGGCGCCTCTGAATTCTACCGACGATTGACGACCACTCAGATAATTGGCAGTCCAACGTTTAAGACAGGGGGGAAGGGACGAATCTTCCAGGTCTTTCAATAGTCGAGCATGATTGACCGTGTCAAAGGCTTTGGCCAAATCAAGCGCAACTAGCACTGTCCTGTGGTTTGGACGCTTTTGGTTTAGTCCGTCCCCTATCTGAGTGGTAATGGCGTTCAGCGCGGTGGTAGTGCTGTGGTTTTTGCGGAAACCATGCTGATGTTCGGCGAGTCGCAAATTAGCGGTGAAATATGGTAATAAGATGGATTCCAACATTTTCACTACAGGCGAGAGAAGTGATATCGGGCGATATGACTCCCCTACGGCAGCTGGCTTGCCAGGCTTTAATAGTGGGACCACCTTTGCCTGTCTCCATCTTTCAGGAATGACGAAAGCGCTCGCGCATCGTTTAGGTTTCGACTGAACCTTATCGCCGAAGGCGATGGATATTTTGTCGTTGGGTTTAGTCGGGTTGGACAAAGATTTCACCGTCGACCATAATTTGCCAACCCCAGCCGAGAGGTTACAAGACCTTAGGTGCTCTTCCCACTTAGCGCGTTTGTGTTTATCTACTAGGCGTCTGATTTCCGCATTAAGATCCCTAATTTGGGGATCCGTAGGGTCAAGGCGTCTAATATGGTCACGTTCATTTGCCAGGGCCGCTGCCTCTGCGGGGAAGAATGGACGTACTTCCTTTATTCTACCTGACGGAATGTGTTGACGGGAGGCTGAAACTAGGGCCATACGTACGTCAGACGGAGTGGGGAGAGCAGCGAAGGCGCTCTCTGTAGATTTTAAGAAACTTTCCCAGTCGGCTTTGTTAAAGTTAACAAAGGTGCGATTGTCAGAAGTGACAAAGTCAGTGGGGTGATCGATAGAGAGCGCAATGGGAAGGTGATCCGAAGCAAGCGTCAGCATCGGTCGCCAGTCAACGCAGTTTATAAGACCTGCGCTGACTATGGTGATATCCGGCGAGCTAGAGCAGTTTACCGCCACTCTAGTGGGGGCATCCCCATTAACTGTGCAGAACGTCGAATCGTCTATTTGGTCAGCCAACTCCTGCCCCCTACCATCGGCCTGTAAGCTGGAGTGCCACAGGTCGTGGTGTGCGTTAAAGTCACCAAGGATAACACGGTTCTCACCCCTGAGTAACGCACGAATGTCAGGGTGATAATCCCTGGGACAGCAGGTGACAGGAGGTATATATACGTTTATGATTTCCAAGTCGACATCGCCTGACCGGACAACCATACCTTGACGTTCTAAGGTGGTGTCCCTCGGGTCGATGTCAGGCTCAAATAGACGGTACTGCACAGTTTGATGCGTGATGAATGCAAGACCACCCCCAGGCCCTCTCGCACGATCACAACGGTGTACATTGTACCCGTTGCAGGTCAGAAGAGTTGACCTTCCACCGAGCTTTGTCTCCTGAATAGCAGCGATTTTGATATTGTGTCGCTTCATGAGGTTTGTAATCTCAGCTATTTTGCCGGTTAGGCCGTTGCAATTAAATTGCAGGATTGCGAAGTGCGAAGGGGGAGTAGAGTTGATGCTGGGGGTCAGGGACTGATGCGCATGCCTAGGTGGTAGTAGGCTGGGTCGCGCACTACGACGCATTCTTGAAGTCGAAGGAATCGCGTTACCAGAAGGTAGAGGCGATTCAGATGACGTTGAAGGTTGCGTAGCTCGACAGCATGGCGCAACGTACGTATCAGTCCATAAGTTCCTGTTTGCGAGTCCAGAGCATATAAGCAGATGACACAGGCCAAGGCAGTTATTGCACTTGACCGATGCCAAAGGCATGTATAATCTTAACCGACAAACAGTACACGTAGTATAAGGGACCAGGAGCTGATGGTTGTGACTTATACTCGTGCTGATGCTGGAAGAAGAGGGGCTGACTGAGGGGGCGGGAGAAAGCGGACGCTCGGCATTGCTCAATTCCACTTGGGAAGTGCTACGTAGGGAGTAGCTGTGAGCTTCTGTGTGAGATGTTGACGCCTGGGGGCGTGAGCGACCGCTAGGAAGGTCAACTTGCTGAGGTGCATTTGTGATGCTAGTCGTGGAGACTGATGTGACAGAGTCAGACATATGCGGCGGAGCGATACTTGATCGACGACGGCCACGGGACGTCGTAGGACGTGAACAGCAAGGGGCCACAAAAGTTCTATAAAAACTAGCGGAGCAACTTGTTAGGTGCAACCACCTATTGCAATTGGAGCATTGTACTGAGTGTGAGCGTTTCACATAAATTTTCTTCCAGCATATACAGCAGATCCATTCTCTTGGTCCCGGGTTGGATTCAATACCAGCCCGGATCAGGAGAGTCTTGAGCAGTCCCGCTGCAAGGAGCTGCTCGGAGGATGACATTATTGGGGGGAAGATTACTGACGGTTTAGGCAGGGGGGTAGCGAAATAACAGCCCTTGGTCGGGGAAACCCCGAGTCATTCCGGTACGTAGAACCGGCTGTCGTGGGACATACCGTAAACCTTTGAACCAAATGTCAAAATACCTAATAGCGACCACAAAGCCGGAAACTCAAACAATGAATACTCCTACACACGGGCAGCTTAGTTCCACATCTTACCGGTTCGAAAATACCCTTTTTATATCTTTCATGAGCACGAAATGGTATTATAACTTTGGTCCGATCTTTGTAGGTATGAGAAGAAGAAGAAATAGACCCACCATTAAGTATACCGAAATGGCGATGAGCTAAGTTGTCCGTCTGTCTGTTTGAACGCAAACTGGTCCCTCAGCTTTAGAGATAGTATCTCGATGAAATAAGTTTGTATAGGATCAATAATTTTTCGGAACCATCAAAAAAAATTCTGAAAGAACGGAATCCTATATACATACATACATATGTATGACTAGAAAACAAGACCACGCTTCGCTTATAACACATTGAGTTCGATTTTTATAATTTTTTCACCGAAACCAGTTGACTCCAAGCACCTTTCGTTAATAATACACTTTCTGTCACTGTGGTCCAAACCATAGTCGATGACTTAGAAATTTTTTCTTGAATATTGGCAATGCAGAGACGACGCCTTGTTACAATTTTATTATACATATGTAGAGAAGAAAAATTCTATATAGTTTCTTGGGAATTAGCCCTAATTTGATGTCTGTTGACTCAGTGCACCAATCAAAGAAAGTGAAGCGTACTACTAACTAGCCACGTACTACAATGAATATTTTACAATTCTACATTTTCTGGGCTCATGTCTCTTTGTTTTTATTTTGATCTAGTTGTACCTATTGTTGTGCTTATGCAATATTTTTGTAGCGACTTGCATTATTCCTTAAAGGATAGACAACTACATATATACAAGTACAAGTAAGAAGTAGTATACATCCCCACATAAATATATATGTATGTAACCATTAATCTTCGACCGCATTCAATAATCATGCTGGATTTCCTTTAAATTATGCCATGATTTCCTCTGCGTGCTTCAGTGGCTGCCAATTTTCCGCTCCATCGTAATAACGAACAGACGAATTATTGCCATTTTATGCAATTGAATTGAAATTCTTCGAAATCTTTAGCTTGTACCAAACAACTGCACATACATATGTACATAGATACATACATCTGTTGGAACGAACATTGTGAACACAAAAGACATGGCAGGAAAGGGGAGTCATCCCAAAATCTTGGGTAAAGCATTGTTGATTAGCGCTGACAGCGTGGTGAAGTCAATTACAATTTCTTTATTTAGTTTCTCGAATGCTCATAAAAGCACTAGATTGCAAAGTTATTCCCATATAAGACATTTTACACCAGTGTCCAACAGAATAAATCAAGACGAGCATACACAGGCGTATACAATTCGAAATTACTTCTGTACTTTGGCGGCAATGCTTTTGCGAGTTTGTTACCATTGAAAAGGTTTTACACATTGCTTCTTAGCTATGGTGGAGTTTTCTTGAAAATCTGTGAAATTTTTTTCACTACAAATTCATATATCAAACGAAGTCAACGTTAGGCACAGAGCTCTTCAATTACTGGGAAAATAAGAAGTAGCATACGACAAGTTGGCTACTTTCACTACTTCCGAAAGGGGTTTGAGCTACACACCTATTTTGCAGGATGTCTTTCAATTAATTATTAGTCTTGGATAGTCCAAATACGGAAAAACGATGGGTTGACAACCCTGCGAGTGTATTTCTGTCATGAAAAATCTTTTCGGCCAAAAACATAATTTTTCAGACTTGGCAGATGCCGTTCATAACCCGCATGAAAGCATTTAGGACAAATTAGAATCAACAAATCGTACAGTCCTACAGAAGCTCGGCTAAGTTCTCCTCGGATGTTTATAATGCAATACAATATTTCTTTTTAATGTGATAAAATAATTTAGATAGAGATATGTATATGGGCCTGCCCTAAACTTACTTATGATAGCATCAAAAAAACTTCGGGTGCCTCAAAATAGTACAACTGCCTGGACCTATACAAGGCAACAAAAGCTGCGATATCCAATAAGTCTAAAATGAAACGAAACATGTCTCAGCGGTTTCCTTTTCATTTTAGACAAATCTTTTCGCTCTACACACATCAGTTTAGAATACCGTTTACATCAGCGTTAAATCCATAAGTAGACTGTGAGGTGATCAGTGGCTAACTAAACTCTTTCGCCAACTCCAAGAATAGCCATCATCCAGTGGTCGTGATCCCGGGACAACGATGTCTGGTTAAATTTGTGAGCCAGATAATTTTGCTCGTTTCTTATCTATAGTATGAGCACACTATCTTTTGATAAACTAAATTTTCAAGCATCTGATATCGCAGCATACTTATGCGCATTTACATATATTTTATGAAGTTGTTTCGTTCCCATAAACATTAGATATTTTATTTAATTTGAACAAAATTATTTTGGCATTTTCTTTTCTTTAATAAAGGATATATTATTATTTTCATAAATTCATCACCGTTTTTAGCACAAAGAAATTGTTTCGATTTCAGCGATTTAAACTGAATCGTTTCGAATCTGCCTGAAGCAAGATCCGAAGTGTTTCTGTGAAAATTTAGAGTTTACGGAGGTGAATAGCCCCACCAAATGTCGTCTAATGATGATGCTTTGAAGAAATTTACAATTCATTAAGTTTATTTTCTAATGATTTAGCACGCTTTCGTATTCTAAAACTATCCTCTTTACACTTATTCAACATATTTACCTAGGCAGTTCATACAATTTTAGCACCTTCATATCTTTGTGTTGTGATTGGAATTGTTGGTTGATGGGAAAAAAGGTGCTCAAATTGCAAATGCAAAGTAGTTGGGTTGAAAAAATTGAATAAACTCTTAAAGGTTGCAACAAAGGAAAAGAAACTTAAAACCAAATGATTTTATCCGTGTTATATTTGCTTTATATGGGTATTTGATACATTTCTACTTACTTATATAAGACTAAAACTCAAACTAAAAGTTGGACAAAAATAAAAAAATAAACCAAGGTGTGGCCTTTGCGAAGCGACAACAAAAAAGTTGCCTTAAAGTCCTCACAGCTGCGTTGCACTGCGCTCGCATATAATTTTGTGATTATACAACTCACTCTTTAAGTTGTTCACGTGATGAGCTGATGAGCCGAAAACTATATAAGTATGTATGTACATACATACGTACATATGTACCTGAGAAGCCAAAGGACCACGAAGCCAATGGTTGATACTGTTTAAGACTACTAGACAGACTAAAATACGCGCGTATGTATGTATTAATGCCCTGAAGTCAAACGGATGGAGGAGAAGCAGTTCAAGATGAAATAAAATGAACGTCTGATGTGTTAACGAGACAGTTCAGTTTAGAGTAAACAAATCGAAAGACAACTGACTGCAAGGAGCAAACACAACCAGCCAAGATGGCAAAGACTGCAGGTTTAGGGTCGGGACAACCAATGAATTTGTTCGCTTGAGGAATTAAGCAAATAGAATCAGACGTTGAGAATTCGTTGAAGACGCATTCATGGCAACAAACGAATTGGTTAGTATTCACAAGTGGTGCGCGAATTGACGATTGCAAATAAATTTAACAACACAAAGGAAAAGAGGATGCCTCCAAAAAGTATAAAACATTCCGAACAAGACCATACACGGGCAGAATGATCAAAGCAGGAACAAAGTGAAGTTAAGTTTATGGTAAAGAGAAAATAAAAGCGGAACATACTACAAACTTAATAGCAGCCGATGCTGTTGAAACGATGATTATATGATGGGCAATGGTCATAATAATAATGATAGTGCTTGGTAATGGACATGATGACAATCAATGTGCAACATGGTGATTAGAGAAACTGCCAACACTTGTCCACTTCTACACTCATTCTTGCATTCGCCTTAGCAGACACGTAACCACTCAAGCACTTAGCAAGTTAGCAAAACAACGAGACAGCTAGCCACTTAAAATCCATGGCCCACGTATATTTGTAAGTGAGTATGAATGACAATCAGTGTAACCCTGTCCAATTTGTCCAATCCCACTCCTAAATTGTCATCCTCGGAGCAATCCCTTGCAGCAGGGTTGCTCCAATGTCTCTTGCTACGGGCTGGTATCGAATCCAACCCCGGACCGAGAGAATGGATCTGCTGCGTCTGCTGGAAGAAAATATATGTTAAACGTTCACATTCTGTTCAATGCAGTAAATGCAAGAGATGGTTGCATAGATCTGGATGCTCAGGGCTTAACCCTGCCATCCCCAGAACCCGTACTTTTTTCAGTACTTTTGAGGCACCATGTTGTTCGCGCACACGCGCGTCCCGCGGTTCTCGTCGCTCCGGCGCACACACACCGCACCTACCATCATCAAATGGCCACGACAGTGGCCCGGTCTTCACGACCTGCAGCCTTGCTGCTCCCGCCTCACCTCAGTCCCCACTCTCGTCCCCCCCTACTTCCAGCATGCACGTGGGTCAGGAACATAACCTCCTCGTACCTTTCACCACGTGCACTGTTTGTCGGCAAAGACTATATACGCCTGCGGCATCGGTTAAGTGCAATAACTGCCTTGGCCTGTGCCACATCCATATGTGCTCTGGGCTCGCAAACAGGAACCTTTGGACGGATGCATTTATTGCCCCTTGCTGCAGTACTCAGCCGCCCTCCACGCCACACAACATCGGCCAAGACGCGCTGAACCCTCGACTGCGTCACAGCTTGGGACTATGCCCACCTCCACCTAGGCAACCGCATCCGTCCCTTACCCCCAGCATGCCTCCACCCTCCCTCCCGACACACTTCAAAATCCTACAGCTGAACTGCAACGGGTTAGCTGGTAAGATCGCGGAGATAACAGACTTTATGAAGTCGAACAACATTAAACTGGCCGCCATTGAGGAGACCAAACTGAATGCTAACTCGGACTTACGTACCCGTGATGGGTACAACGTACATAGGAAAGACCGTCCCAGCGGTCATGGGGGCGGCCTCGCATTCATTACACACCATACTGTACAATATAATCTGTTTGCCCCTGACGTTGACCCCAGGGACTCTACCCTAGAATGCCAGGGCATAGCAGTCCGGACAGGCGACGTCGACCTGCGAGTGTTAAATATATACATTCCCCCTGTTACGTGCTGTCCCCGTGATTATCGCCCTGATATTAGTGCGTTGGTAAGGGGCGATAACTGCCTCATCTTAGGTGATTTCAACGCACATCACGATCTCTGGCACTCCAACTTGCCAGCAGATAGCAGAGGGCACGCACTCGCAGAGCAAATAGATAATTCGGCATTCTGTACATTGAATGGAGATGCCCCCACTAGGGTGGCAGGTAACTGCCACAGTTCGCCAGACATCTCCATTTCAAGTGCGGGCCTTATCAACCACGTTAACTGGCAACCTATGCTTACACTGGCATCTGACCACCTACCCATCCTACTAGACATCGAACGACCGTCCGACTTCATAACGACAGAAAAACGAACGTACATTAACTTTAGTAAAGCGGACTGGGACCGCTTCACGGACTTTACAGAGCACTCCTTCGCTGACCTACCCACACCGACGGACGTATGCAAAGGTGAGAAAGAGTTTCGCAAAGTCATCGATTCAGCCTCTGGCCGCTTCATCCCTGCTGGCAGAATCCCGGAAATTCGGCCGAATTTCCCTGCGGAAGCAGCGGCAATGGCAAGAGAACGTGACCAAGTGAGACTCTTGAACCCCGCAGATCCAAGAATAAAGGATCTCAACGCAGAAATCCGTCGGACTGTCAATGAACATAAATTGAAGAAGTGGAAAGAACACCTAGAGTCATGCAACCTCTCCGGCGGGGTCGGCAAATTATGGTCGACAGTCAAGGCCCTATCCAACCCGACCAAATACAATGACAAGGTCGCCATTGCTTTCGGCGATAACGTCAAGTCGGACCCCAGGAAATGCGCGAGCGCATTCTGCCGGCAATTTATACTGCATTCTCCTGCGGATAGGGCTAAGAGAAAAGCCATCCGACGCGCGCACAAACACAAACACACAGCCGCGCCCATTGTCGTCTCCGCTGCAGAGGTCAAGGAAGCTATAAAGAAGGCCAAACCTTCAAGATCACTCGGACCCGACGGAATTGCCATGAAGATGCTGAAACACCTAGGCCACGAGGGGCACAAGTACTTGGCGGCTCTATTCAACCTCTCACTGTCCACCTTCGTTATACCAGATATCTGGAAACATGCGACTGTGGTCCCCCTCCTAAAACCTGGGAAGCCGGCAAATCAAGGAGACTCTTATCGTCCGATATCTCTCCTTTCGCCGGTAGTGAAGTTGTTAGAGGCTATTCTGCTACCATATTATACTGCAAACCTGCAGCTGGCCAATCATCAACATGGCTTCCGTAAAAACCATAGCACAACATCAGCTTTGAACGCCATCACGACGCAGATTAACTTCGGTTTGAACCAACACCAACCAAACCACAGGACGGTTCTCGTGGCACTTGACCTGTCGAAAGCCTTCGACACGGTCAACCACGCCACACTCCTTGAAGACCTGGAGGAGACACCGCTTCCTGCCGGCCTAAAAAGGTGGACCGCTAACTACCTGAACGGTCGGCTGGCGTCAGTGCAGTTTCGAAACGAGAGATGTAGACCTAGAAGAATTAGACAAGGGGTTCCGCAGGGTGGTGTTCTTTCACCCCTTCTGTTTAACTTCTACATCTCGAGCCTCCCTCCCCCACCAGAGGAGGTCTCCATCGTTTCGTACGCTGACGACTGCACAGTGATGGCCACGGGCAAAGGACCTTCGACGGACGAACTTTGTACGAGACTGAATCACTACCTGCGCGACCTTTCCTGCTTCTTCACAGAGCGGAACCTGACACTGTCCCCGACTAAATCGACAGCGACCCTATTCACTACGTGGAATGCGCAGATGGGGCAGGAGTTGAATGTCCACGTAGATGGTGTTCCACTACCTACTGTCAACCACCCCAAAATTCTAGGGGTTACATTCGACAATAGCCTCACCTTCGCTAATCATGCCACCGCAATAGCTTCAAAGGTACAAAGCCGCAACAAGATCCTCAAGTCACTCGCCGGCAGTACTTGGGGCAAAGACAAAGAAACGTTGCTGGTCACCTATAAGGCTATTGGCCGACCGGTTATTGATTATGCTGCGCCAATATGGTCGCCTAACCTTCACGACACCCACTGGAGGAAATTGCAGGTCTGCCAAAACACCGCCATCAGAACTGCAACGGGTTGTTTGCTTATGTCTCCTGAGTCTCATCTCCACCAGGAGGCTCAAATGCTCAACGTTCGCGAGCATGCGGAACTTTTAAGTAGGCAGTTCCTTCTGAACTGCCACCGTCCCAGTCATCCAAATCGACAGCTATTGGATGAAACTCCGCCCCCTAGAGACATAAGGAAGCATCTCCGGAAGCATTATGATGAGATCCGGCATCACATCTCTTTGCCGTTTGATCTGCGGGACCATAGGCGGGCCCTAAAGGACCTCCACACTGAGTCGGTGGACAGATCCCTCAGATCCCGGCCTGTGAACCCCGTTATTGGTGCCCAACCACCCGTTCTTGCTGAGGAAGAACGTGTCCTTCCGAGGGAGACTAGAGTCATGCTGGCTCAACTTCGGTCTGGGTATTTGCAATAGGCTGAACTCCTATTTGTCCAGACTGAACCCTACCATACCAAACACATGCCCTGCATGCGGTATGGCCCCCCATGACACGCAACATCTCTTTTCGTGTTCTTCGGAACATACTCTTCTAACTCCCTTATCACTATGGTCCAACCCTGTTGAAACAGCGCGTTTCCTTGGACTTCCGTTAGAAGAGCCTGATGACAACTAGGAGTGTTCTGGCCCTTTGGGCAGGGCGAAGCACTGCTAACAACAACAACAACAACAATCAGAATTGGATGGACAGCATTTGCAGCTGGCAAACTTACCCTGCAAAAAATGAGATTGGTGTAGGATCAATCCGGGACGAGAGGGATGCGAATAATACCTGTTCTGATCACTTTCTATGGGCTCAACTGATCACATTTGTTTGAGCATGTGCTATGGAGAGACTAATTGTACCCGTAATATTCACTTACCACCCAAATGAGTATTTTAACTCCTATAAGTATGCTACCAAAACTAAAATTTACTTACAGCCCTGCGAACATTCTACACAAATTGAATTATAGCCAATTGTAGACTAAAGTGATCGTACCCGGATCGCTCTTTTTAGAAATTAGTCACACGATTTTTTGCAGGGTAAATCGAAACATAAATACATACTTACATAGTACATACAAATGTACTTATTTGACAATGCAGTCTTCCTTATTGGTAGGAATGCATTTGGAAAGTCTGCTTTATTGATTTGTTAAGTAGTTATACTAGAGGTGTCAAATTATCGATAGATTGGCGTCGATAGTTTGGAGTGTCTTCACTTTATAAATGCCACCACAGTTTGAAACGAAAACTACTACCCCCAGCTAGTTAGGGCCCTTAAAATATACCCGAGTTAAGATATGTAAGGAGTGGCAATGGTATACGGCTCGAAGGTTCGTCGAGGGCAAAGAAATGGCTGCCGATTACATATCACGATTTTTGTACTTCGATAGGGGACTTTACTCCCCCATGACGTTTTACCACTTGTCGTGTCTTTGATTTCTACGCTTATGTTGGGATGAAATAAATTATTTTTGTGCGGGTTTTCGCTTTTGCAAGCGAATATAAAACGAAGGAAGGCAAAACAAAAAAATACAATCGTCAAACGGGAAGTATGAAAAATTGTATTTGCAGCAAAAGCTTGATTTCAATATTTTGCTTGACTGCCAATAAAGAATTCTACAAACTTTGATGGCAACGTGACGCTGGTCGTGGGTTCTCAACCGGCTGTTCGTATTGTTGTTGTAGTGTGCGTTTGTTGAATTGATTGAAAAAATGCATCAGGAAGTGTTGGCATGGTTGGTCGTGAGCGCAATGACAAAAAACTTTTCAATCTTAATGATACGAGAGCCACTTACATAGGTACATAGGTACACATTTAAGCAACGAACAAAAGCATTAAATTGCATGAATATGGAACAATTATTGATCAATGAGCACGGGTCAAACCTAATGGAATTCAGTTTTTATGAAAATGGTCGAAATGAGAAAACTTTAATTGAGCTCTTCAAAAGAATTGGCAATAACGAATTTCTAAGAATCAAAACCCAATCCATATTTGCAAATCAGGCAATTTTATTTCATTTATTTTGAAATTAGTGCTTTTTTCAAAAGCCAGAATTATTCGCTTAGGATCTATTGATACCAGAAGAGATATCCGTGTTACCTAAGTGTTTCTAGTTATTGAATTGTACTTAGGGTATTGTGTTAGAATGATTTTTTTCCTCCAATCGCTACACGAATTTCGAATAAATCAAATGTTTATCTGAGACACCTTTCCAAGAACTTGTACTGGTTATGTGGGCAATGTAACGAGTCCCATTTTTTACCCACTCAATAGTCTATTCGTGACAAGGATAATCGACGACACTTTCCTATGACAGTGTCGTAAGTTTTTTTTTTTTTCAATTCAAAATTCCGTAAACTATACACATTCCTATGTTTGTATGTATGCAGTCGATTGCTGAATTAGAATAACTCGAGTGGAAACAATGAAAGGCAAATGCTGTTGGCTTTTGGAATCGACAATTAAGTTGACTGACGGCACGTCATCAATTGGCCAAAGTTTGATTGAACAAAGACTTTGGGAAATTTACATGAACAAAAATAAACAAAATAAAGAAAATCGAACAAATTGCAGCTTCCAGTCGAGAAAACACTAGCAAAAATATTACCATGACCATGTAAGCAAATACTGCACTGCAAAAAACGTAGGGGTATGAGCAGGCCCGGATTAACCATATAGGCACAGTAGGCAGTTGCCTCGGGCGGCAGGAATTGAAGGGCGGCAAATTTTGGGAATTTTTTGTACATTTATTATTTTTCTTACATTTATTCTATTATATTTATTACTCCCGAAAAAGAATTTTGACTAAACATTATCGATGAGTTTGCCGTCCGAAAATCGAGACGTAAAAATTTCAACCAATAATCAATAATCGCTTACATAATACCAATTGTTAATTGATTTTGATAAACTGACTATAATGAAATAAAAAAGTCGCTCCCAGAAAGGTACATTTTATTTATTGAAAAACTTTCCGAACCAAACTTATTCCACCATTAAAAATGTTTCATAGGGGGGCGGCAATTTTCGCAACTGCCTAGGGGCGGCAAATATCTTAATCCGGGCCTGGGTATGAGAGTACTGAAACACCTAAAAGGTGGTCCAATTTATTTGGCGATGTTTGGGATTGGATCACCTTATTCATCTGGGAGTACTAAATTTCTTTACATCTATGGACACCTACGTCAGAGTACTTGCAAACTGTTGCCAAAATATTACCTCATAGAGCAATAAACACTCCATGGAGGAATTTTTTGGGAGAATTCCGACAAAGTCTTACACACATACGTGCTCCAAGAAGCATTCACTAGAAAAGAAATGAAGTAGGTGACTAATTTTTTTATTTGAATGAGAACAAGTGTTGGGGTACTCTGATACTTCTTAAGAGGCGTTACTTGAATGATTGAACGGAGTATTTGTTTTTGCAAGGTATTGTGCAGTTGAAAATATATGCACATTTCCAAAAAAAAAAAAACAAGAGTTTAGTGCCGCTGCTAAAAATTGCAGCCTCAATTTTAAACCATTCATTGGTTTACCGATTTTTTACATTTTTTTTATAAGAAATTTCATCCCTTTTAATTGCCCACACCAATTTCCAATTTTGTGTCAAGTCCTAAAATTTTTTATTTAGAACATTTCTGGTTTAAAATTCAATTCTAAACCAAATTTGGTTGGCTCATATGTATATACATATAGCGTAAAAAGTTTAAAATTTAGGCTAAAGTTTTTAGCTGTGTGCAATAAGTTTTATTAGTATTTTTCAGTTTTTTTTAAAGTCCCCCCCGTAAATGTCATGGTGTGGTGATGAAGTAAGAGTTCTTTACGAGATATGAGCGGCACGATTTTATCTAACCGTGTCCAATAGTTCACGCAGCTGTCGCTTGTCAGAGCCTCCATTGCTAAATGCTTACATCCACAAATATGAAGGGAATGCATTTTTACGATCTTTGATTTTATAACGAAAAAGTGTGTCCCATCGGAACGACAGCAACACTGGAAATGCCCATATACATATACATATGTGTATATATGTATGTATGTATTGTAGAAAATGGAAATTCACATTGTTAAAAAATGAACGAGTCCAACATGTGATTGATTGCGTGTGAAATTAGCAAGCTCGTAAGCCTTATTGTATCTGGATAAGCCAAACACAAGAAGAAAGCACTACATAAAAATTAAACCCTTTCATTTGTCTCTGATTTATTTGTAATTTTGTACGATGCAACTCTATGTCTGCAGTGTTGTCAGATAGATTTTACTATGATAATTTTGATAAGTTTTAATGTTTAAATAAACGACACCAATGGGCTACGATAAACGACTAAACGACACTTTCGACATGCCCGAGGTGTAGAAGATCGGGCCCAGGTTTTTCTGTAAATATCTTTTCATAATCGCCTAACCAGGTATTTCTACTTGTGCTGTTGTATCCCTCATATTTACGTATTTCGCAATAAAGTCGTATGTCCTCTTATTTCCTCTGACTTCATCTGCCAACGCTCGTTGATGGTTTTTATTTCTACATTCCTGTATACGTCGAGCATTCGTCCAAATATATTCCATGTTGACATAACTAATTCGAACGTTTTGTAGCAAAGAGTGTTTCACTGTATTTCTGGAGTGTCAATACAAAATTCCATTTAATAAATTCAGTATTCATGGATTGCGCAAACATGAGGGTTTTCACAGAGTAGATGCTCATACAGAATCAAATTGTAGAGGACTAGTAAATGCTTACTAAAATTTAATCACCCCTGTCATGGAATCCAATAGTTGTCGGAATTGGATTTAAAACCGACAGAAAAATTGCTTTGGTGTCACGAAATCCAATGCTATCGGTTTCATGTTCGAATCGGAATTATGTCGGATTTAGGTGTCACAGAAACCGAGAATATCGGTTTTGCTGTCGGAAATAAACCAAGCAGCTAGCAGCTATTGGATTTGCTTTTTTTTTCAATTGCAGATAGAAAATTTAATAAAAATGTTAGTAAATGATGGTTTTAAATAAAAATAAATATTAATGAGGCTCATATTTTTATTCGTACTTGGGGAAAATATAAAAATCGCAACTTAGCTGCCAGCTGCAGTATTGGTGGAAATTGAGATCGTGCCAAGCGTTCGCCAATAGTGTCAAGTACCATTTGGAAAGCTTCTTTATGAAGCCTATAACACACTATGAACCTGCAAATATCATATAAGTATTTACAAGCGCACCTTGCAATAAATCTACCTACGCTGTGTCCGGCAGCTCAAGCGGGTTGCTGCAATCCCTCAAAATTTTCATTTTGGCCTTCCCGCAACTTCCTTCTTCCATCAACATGAACGCTACAGCTCAGCTTACTCATATACTTTTATTTCTATTCAATTTTTATGATTTATTGAAGAAAACAATGGAATTTCACAAATTTTTGTCAAAAAAGCGAAAATAAAATTTGCGATCCACACAAAACAGCTGATTCGAACATCGGTTTTGTTTACGTTCGAAAATAACAAAACCGACACGGTTTCATGACACCAAATGAAATCAATATTGATTTGCAATTCCGATAAAATGCAAAACCGACTTGGATTCCATGACAGCCCTGAATGTGTCTTAGTTTAAAGTAGACACAAAAAAACAAAAACAAATAATGAATTAGATGGTGGAAAATGGCGAAATGAATAAATTAGAGAATTTGTTACCCTGCAAATAAGTTTACTTTCAACATCTAAAAGTAGCCCACAGAAATTAAAATCGACTTATCTCAACAAGGCAATAGTTGCGATCAATTGTAACCGAATATTACACAACAAGCCTCCGGGGTACTAAAAGAAATTCTTTTAAAAACTTGTGGACAACAATCTTGACATCCCGAAGTACATAAATTCAGGGAAGTTAAGCCGTAAGTTTCATGGAGTATATGGAATAACAAGACTGCATTAGCCTTAATACGAACCTAGTACGCTTGAATATGTTTTTGGATCGAGATAGCTGCCCTTTTTCTCTACTCTACTGTTCTTATGTGAGCTCAAAGTTGCAATTCTAAACACATAAAATCATTGTTGTTGTAATTAATTTACGCATTCGTATTTATTTGTGTTGCAACATGCGCCCTTCTTGGAAGAAAAAACAGAAAACATTTGATGTGCATACAAATCGATTATTCCTAACAAACCACTTCAAGAAAAACGGGTAATTTAAATATACATAAACACACAGGGATAATTAATTAGATATAGTACATAAATGTATTAGGTAATATTTAGTTTGTTCAGTTGTGCTCCATTTAGGTACCCATTTACACACAAACGCATATGGGCACATACATACATTACTGTTATGCTAACTGTCTACTATAGCTTAGAGCATAATACTTTGGATATTGCGCTGGGTTCCGAAGAAGTAGGTCAATATATAAACTGTGCGACTATGCCCTTCATTGACGACCTGTGCACTAGGATCAACTGTTATCTCCGAGACCTTTCCATCTCCATCAACAAGATAAATCTGGCCTTGTCTCCCACTCTCTTTACGACCTGGAATACTTAGATGAGCCAAGAAAGTTAAACATCCTGTGGATGTTTATGTGGTATAATTCCACCGTCAATCAGCACACAATCGCGGGTGTGACGTTTGACAACATGTTCACCTTCGCTAGTCATGTCACCGCAATAGCTTCAAAGGCAGAAAGTCGCACCACTATCAATGTTTTTGAGCACTCGAAAGTGTTGAGCATACAGCTTTTACTGAACTGCCACACATTTAGACATCCAAATTCACATCTATTGGATGAAGCTCCGTCTCCTAGAGACATAAGAAAACATCTCCTTTCATTCTCTCACATTATCTTGTTGTTTGGTCTGCGTAACCATAGGCTGGCTCAAAATTATCTCCAAGTCTAGTCCATAGACAGATTTGGGCTGTGATATAGTACAACCACCTGAAGAAGCTAGCACAACTTAGTTATGAGCATCGTAATAGGTTAAGCTCTTACTTATCCACACTGAACCCCACCGTGCCATGCCCTCACTATACTAAACATATCTTTTCCTGTTCAATTGAACTTAACCTGCTAACACCAATATCCCTCGGTTCAAACCCTGTTCAAAGTAATCGTGCCCATTAGGCAGGGCGAAGAACTATTAACAAAAACAGCAGTCCACGTCCATAACTAGGTCGACAAAAACAACACTTGGCAACGCTTCAGAATATTAAGTCGAAAACAAGCAATCAATTGTGCTTGACCTTGAATTATATTCCTATTAGTGAGGACAGGCTAGGACATTGTAAACTCTTTTAATCGAATGATCGAGTTTTCAAAAATCAATACGTCAAAGATATCGGA
This sequence comes from Sphenella marginata, assembly GCA_951509765.1. Taxonomy (NCBI): domain Eukaryota; kingdom Metazoa; phylum Arthropoda; class Insecta; order Diptera; family Tephritidae; genus Sphenella; species Sphenella marginata. The sequence goes on along the minus strand of OX608080.1, from coordinate 87,176,695 downwards.
ATCTTTTTATGTAGGTATATCGTTTTTCACACACCGATGAATATCGCTCATCCACCGTAAGGAGACATGTTTTCTCTTTATCTCACCTAGAATATATTTGTATCTACATACATATGTACATGCTGCTAATAAATTACATTTTTATATCTTATATTGCTGGTAGAATTGTGACGCAAATTATAAAATACAAAAACAATGAAAATGTTGTGCATAATGTTAATAAAACACAAATACGCGAAGTAAGCAAAGATAAATTACCTTTAGTTAGCGAAAATTTGCTCTGAAAATATGTGAAATAGTTAAAGAGCAGAGGAAATCTCACAAATTTATAAAAACAAATTCAATTTGCAAACGACACATACCCACACTAGCCATAAAATTGCGACTCTATGCAACCTTAAATTTTCATTCAACAACACATATAAAACCAAATATCGTACAATTCGGTGCTCTTACACCCTCCTACCACATGTAATAGGCAAAAGGCGACAGCTCGTAAAGAACTCGTGCGTTAAAAAAAGCAATTTTTCATTACAAGACAAAAAAGTATGACATAAAAGAAATGGAATGAGGAATACGGCTTCAGCTTGCGCTCTTCAATTAGGATGCTACTTATACACTTTTCCATATTCACAGAGCTCTTGCCACCTACGGTCGACCCACTTAAGCCTGTGAGCAGTAACCGAAAAATACTGTTGTAGAATGTCACATTCATTAGTGATGCAAAACCAAAGAAATTTACATCCTGTGGATGCGTGTAAGAGCTCATACTTGCTCTACACATGTACATAGGTATTTACCTATCAACCGTAGATAAAACATTAACATTAATCGGTGCTTTGAGTTCAAACATTTTTGGATGGTAAATAACTTCATTTTACTACTTATCTTTCCTTGCTATATCCAGTTCGTTGGCTATTGATTTTCTTACTAAACGATAGCTCCAGACTATATACCTTCTTATTTCTTCCTTATCGGCTAGTTACTATTTATCCACACATAATTGGCTATAGACCCATAAAACACACCCGGGGCGGAACCACTACAACGAACTGACGGTTTGCTAAGAGCGTTGCATGCTTGAGGTTCTACTCTAGTGCTAAGATTGCTCTCATAACGTCTCTTCTAAAAGGCAACGTGTATCTTCTTTTGATATTGTGACTAATTTAATGAGTATTCGATGATTAATCCTGGGTTCGATCACTGTAGAGTCAAATAAACACACACACAAATACCATCAGTTCACTGTTCAACGCTTGAAAATAAACTGATCCACCGGTCTTGCTTGGCCACTGCCTTATACAGTTCAACAGGGTGCAACGTTATGCACGTAGAAGCTTCTAAGTTGATCCCTTATCGTGTTCTCAAAGGGTCGGGGCTATATATCGACATCTCCTCCATGCATCACATTCGTAAACACTCGTGCTATTTCTCTTCCTCTTGCTTAGATGCTTATACATGTATGAGTGTTGGTATTCGCTATCTCTGTTCTGTTTAAATAGTGGTGGGAGTATTATTGAGTTAGGGATGGTACAAGAATGGAACTTTCGCCACAATATACTTTTGTTACTTGGCTTCCTTTATGGCTTGGTGATCCAACTGACGTCCCTATTCGCTACAAAACGATGACGCCAGGAATATATATGCATACATATATACCCCTATTGCGAGTGTCGAACACGAATAGATAATCGACTATTATGCGGTTAGCAATCATCGAGCAATTGCGAGTGTCGACCCGATCGATCAACGAGCGACTGTGAATGCTCCATCGATCATCTTTCATAGTGCTAATAAAATGAATGAAAAGTAAATTATTGGCAAACAATTTAAAATACATTAAAAACATGCAGCTTTTGTTCGATCAAGTTACACAATACCAAAATAAAATACGATCGACTCAATGGAAAAATGTCTATTCTACTGCAAATCGACCCTCGCAATAGGGGTGATACACAATTTTTGAACTTATGTACATACATACATACATATAAGCTCAACGTCATGGAACTTTGCTGTAGCGTGTAGCTTATGTGATTGTGACAGTGGGAAATTTACTGTATACCGGTGTCTTCATTGACTGTTGTGTTAGTTGTAATTGCAGTGAGCCTTTTCCTATTGTTATTATATTTGATTTTAAAGAATATATTGAAAGCAATAAACATATATGTAGGTACATTGTTTAGTACTATTTCACTGGTTATATCAAATCACTACCGGGACCATCGGATGTGTACCGCAAGGGAGTACCGGGTTCATATCCGGCAAAGGACTTTCACTATCTACAACAAACACTCTTCAAATGCTTTGGGAAGTATTTTTCCCCAATCGACACTCACTGAGGGTAGTAACAATGGACCAAAATGTCTTCCCCATGTGTATGTGACTAGCATTTTATTTTGTGTGATAAGATGATGCGTTGAATAATATTACTGGATATACTTAAGCCAAATCTTCATTTGGGCGTGAGTTTGTGGGCTAAAGCGGTTGACGCAAGCCTACAGCTTTGGTTCTTCTGAGGGTGCAATAAGAGACCAGAGATATATGTATGTATGTATGTATGTATGTGTAAAAAATTTTAAACTAAATTATTTACCGTGTAAGTGTTTGTACCAGTATTGCTGTATGTGCTCCAAGTCTGTGGTGTGATATACACAGCTCTTGGATTATACCGTATTATGGTATTCATAATTGTGACGCTTGCATACTATGATTCGCTTATGCACATACGCACACATTCACCTCAACAAATAGGAGTAAAAAAATGCGCAATTTACCGTGAAAATAATGTTAATAATAAAAACGTAGAACCTTGTCAGTGTCAGGCCACACTTTTCACCGCTGGCTTCCGAAGGTTGTGAATGCCTCACCAAACGAGACCAGTGGTGCCAAAACGGGTTTTGAACCGCCGACCTTATGGTACAAGCTTATATTAAGAGCACAGACATCGAGTAGGAAGAATATGTAGAAAAAAATTATGGCATTGGTAGGTATTTTATCGTGAGCACACACCTGCACACAGAACCGCTTTATGCATACATCCCAGCAAAATTTTTGCTTACCTAGAATCGGAGCTGTAATCCAAGGAATATTGTGGAACACATTACCAACCATATGAAACCACCGATTATTTTAACCCAGGCATGTCATTAAGCGAAAGCGCTTGCTCTTTGCCTTACTGAGAAGGATTTTTGGAATGCATATTTAGAATCTCTTTTTTTATATTACTCGCTTCTCTTATGCATTACTCAGAATCGATTCTGTAATGCAATGCTGCCATTGTAACTGGTAATGGAAATAATCATCGGGAAGTATTTCTTGATTACATAGGAACTCATTTTGTAATCGATGTTAGGAGAAGCGCTTGCCAAAAATTTTGCTGGGATATCGTAACACATACATACATATTTTACACACGAGATTTTGCTATTGTAGCACGTCTCAACCGTGGCTGCGGCCGAAGATAACTTTTCGGTTTATGCTGCCGTTTTTGCTTCCTGAACATTTACCTCCACCAACAGGAATTGCGATTTATGAGCTTACGAAATGAATTAGCAGTGAAGGACTTTGCATTTACAGCGTTTATTCGAATTTGTGCCAACAACATATACATATACACACTTATGTATGTACATACATATATGTATATCGTTAGCTTCATAAGAAAAGGTGCTAAGTCAGCTTTTTTTAGAAACTGAGATTTTAATGCAGTAAGATGCTACAACTAAAAATACATCGTCTACCAAACAAAAAGTTACCATAATGTTAGTTTTACATGTTGTAATGTAGTGATATGCAAATGTGCTAAGTCAATAAAAAAAAATATTACAAAAAATCAACGTGCTAAGTCCACATGAAAATGAAAATTATTCATTTCATAAAATTTTTTTATCTCTACATATAATAAAATTGTAACAGGTCGATGTCTGTACATGGCAGATATCAACAAAAATCCAAATCAACCATTTTTTTAATTTTTGTGTGTCTGTCTGTCTGTCTGTCCGTATGTTTGTGGCCGTATCACTCTGAAAGTACTGAATGGAAATGAATGAAACTTTTTTCGTTGGATTGCTAGATACTCAACTTAAAATTTAGGATATTACTTTTTTCGATATCTCAACCGGTTTTGGAGTTATCGCCCAATATGTGGCCCATGTCTGTCTGTATGTTTGTGGTCGTATCAATAAAAGTACTGAATGGAATTGAATGAAACTTCTCCGTTGGATTGTCAGACGCTCAACCTAAGGTTTAAGATATTAGTTTTTTGCGATATCTCAACCGGTTTTGGAGTTATCGCCCAATATGTGGACCAGGGGTGACCAAAAATGTCTTAGTACAATATGGATGTCAAACGAAAGGTGTCAATGAGTGCTGTAATATGCGATGCTATCAATTGAAATATCCCAAATGGTTTCGGAGATATCTTGAAGTTATCGACGAATATGTATTTGCAAAAAAATGTGTTAGTACAATATGGGTATCAAACGAATGTTATCTCAAATGGATTCAATTATATATCTTCAAAAATTTCGGACGGAAAAAGAGAAGGGTGGGTAGATGCCATGTACAGACATCGACCTGTTACAATTTTATTATATGTAGAGATAGATGTTATAAGTTCTGATACGCAGCGAAGCAAGCGGGCCTTACTAGTATATTGATATACAGCTATTACTATACCATTTTTATAAGCTGGTCCCTGAGGTATGGAGATGGTGTTCTTAGCCTCAAATATCGAATTTCGCAGGTTCTTTAGAAAAAGTTGTTTCTGGCAGCTTACCGGCATTATTTTGCCTAAATCTATGAGTGTATTCCTGCAATTAAAAGCTTCTCAGAAAAAATGCATCTGCCTTGCCAACAATGGCGGACCCAGGGGGAAGGGAATTTGACCACTTCCCGTTCAGTTTGAAACTTTTTTCCCCACATTCTATCCCGTTTATGTCTACGGCAACCAACTAAGGTAAAGGCGTTTTTGAATAGTCTAACTTAGACATTTTGTCATCTCCTTTCCATTTGACTTTTTAGTTGTACCTAAACATTCCCCAAGTCATCCCCAGTCATTTTTTCAAAGAAATTCCCAATATACAGACACAACTTTTCTAGAGTTTGATTATAGTATAGATCAAACGCAATATCGAAAAGTGAAAGAAAAATGAAAGCTGTGGCCATGCACTTCGTTGGACACCCATATTCTACGGAAATTTTAAGGTTTTTGGGCAACACATTTTGACCGATAAAATTATCGAAATATATCGTAGTCTAAGTGAAACCTGGGGACCTCCCCTTTCATTTGATACCCATATTGTAGGGAAATTTTAGGGCAATCACATTTTTCTATGAAAAACTAATTTAAAAGAAAATGTGCTAAGTCGACCAAAAAAAAAAAAATTATGGAAGGAAAATGTGCTAAGTCACAAAGAAGCTCATAACTTTACACACGCTTTATTTTAAAATATGCCGATGACGGGTACTTTAGCACGCTCACATAAGGAAGGAAACTGCATTTTCAGATTTTACAAATAGCAACAACAGGAAAAGTTAGGATGTTTTTTGCCTCTCCTGAAAAGTTAGAAAATATTGACTTAGCACCTTTTCTTATGAAGCTAACGATATATATATTTGTATGTGCATACATTAGTGTGCACCTTAATATGTAACTTTGTTTGCCACCCACTTAACATTTTCATATTTGCTTGTTTCACAAACTAAGTGTTGTTAAACTTTCGCCAAAGTCCCAGCCAAATATCACAATGTTATCTATTGATTAACGTTTGGTTTAACAGATTACAAATAAGACGCACCCTAATGTGCACGACTATATACAAATTTACTAGTATGTGTGTGCGTAGATAGAAAGTGCAAATTGTTAATTTGATAAGCAAATAAAAAAGAATCAACGATGCGACGAGTTGCCTTTTTTCGCTTTCTCTTACGACTGGTTAACATTATGAATAGAGACCAAGTATCAGGGACGAGTCAGATAGTCGTGCCGGTTTTAAATAATGGTGAACATCCTTTATCCACGTTTGATGACAATTACATTTACGCTTCGACGCATATGAGTGAATGCTCAAAATCTCAAAGTGGCAGCTGGTAAGGGGTGAGGCAATTGTGGAAAGCTCCAAGCTGCGTGTGTCATCAGCGAGCAAAAATTATGAAAATCGCAAAAAACAAAAAGTGAACAAGTGATTTTTAACTGTTGCCATTGTCATTACTTCCAGCATTTTGCATGTAAAGCATTATGGAATATGGAGATGAAGGGGACTGTTGTGATAGCACTACTGCATTGCACAAAATTTAATTAAATCGAAGCATAGCCAGAAGTGAAAATACAAAACCAAGGCCTGAGTAGATAGCAGAGAAAAAGACAAACGTATAAAGTACTCATTCATCATCAATTCATTAAGAACGCACCAAGTGGGATGGGGAAGTAGTTCCAACAGCAACAACAAGCAAATCAGTTGCATACGTCCGCAACATAAACGTGCGACAGCATTACGAGTACTGCTTGATAGCAGTACACAGTGTTGCCAGATATAAGTATTCTGTACTGTTTTCGATAATTACAATTTATTTGGAAAAATTCAAGTTCTTCTTTTGAAAAACTGGGTCGTCCTGAGGCCAGTAAGCCCTCCGAGGATATTTCTTTTATGAAGAGCTTCTAATTATTTTATAAAAATCTTCAGAGTAGAATTTATGTGCAAACTAACATTAAGCGCAAACGCAGATGCATATAAAAAATACGGCTATTATTTGCTTAGCGGTTATCTTTCTAACTAAATGTGTGTTAAGATCGAAATTCTAATGAAGTGGCATCGCTGGACGCAAATGTTGCATACGTATGGGTGGTAGTAGTGGGAACTTTGAAGGCCTTAAATTGGGAGCATTAATTGTGAGTTATGACAGTTTAAGCGAAGATCATTAGAAGCTGCTCGAAATAAAAACCAAGAAGAAGAGAAATAAGCTTCCCGCATAGTTTAAGTTAAAATTATAATGTCATTTAATGCATGCCCAGCAACCGCACCTCATCAGCGGCTATCTCGCTATTTGTAGCCGTTTAAAATAAATATTTGGCGTGATATACCTCCGAGAAGACTAAGACCGAGCTTCTCTACTAATTCTCTGTTCTGTTGCTTTTTCTTCTCCTACAAATTGGACGGACCTACAGTTTTTTGGTGACATTGAACGGCATCTGTAAGGCAGATGAATTTTTGGGAAGTTCATGATTCGAGCTCGAGTGAATTTCTTATCTTGACTTGAATTTTTAAGCAATCGTGTTTTAGCACTAATTTTTTTTGTGCCCAAAACCGCAAGAAAATTACAAAAATTTTACCATAGCAAAATATGTACGATAAATACTTAAATAAACTAATTTAAAATGTTCGAAATTCGACCACGGGGTAAAATAGTTATTTTTTTAATTTAAATTCCTTATTTATCGAAGGGAGGACTACAGAATGCAAACCATTGCCTTGTTAACATGGAGTTATTCAGATGTTGTTGGTGTAGAATTGCACTGTCTACTGCATTTTTTGTATTGTTTTCCTTTGGCTTCACTTTGCTTTTTTCCTAGAATACGATCCGACATACAAATGGAAATCTATTTCGGTTTAGTTTCAAATTCGTGCAGACAATGCGACAGCAAAGCAAGTTAAGCCTAGTTAGTGCCGTTGATGGATTTAGGTATGGTGGACTGGCAGACATGTCTAGCCAAATGTACAGTGTTGTGTAAAATAAAAGAAAATAATGTAAATGCTTTCTCAATTCACAATAACAGTTTAAAGAAAGTGAGGTTTTCTGTGAAGACGGGTAACTAAGTGAAAAATAATTAAATATTTCTGGTAACTATAGTTCGATTATTGAGAAGGGGAAACTGCGGTGCAAATTGAAATCTCTGAAATTGGTAAACATGTTTTTTTCATGCCATATAACAACTGACACAACCTAACCTACCTTAACCTAGTTTCAAACATCCCCTGGCAAATGTGTGCATATACATATTTCCTTATTTTCTTATAAATGCTGCACAGATTGGTGGCGGATATTGTTTGCCTTAGCTGTATGTATGTACATAGGTATTGGCGACAACTTTATTTTAGTTTGACAATGGCATTGTTTCGAGGTCTATAATGCAATTAGGATCTTTCACTAACATTGCACCCACGACATTTGAGAACAAAAACATATTTACGTCTCACTTTCATTACTCTGTCTCTGTGTTCGTTGGTGGTTCGAATGTTTATTCTTTTAACCACAAAAATACATTGCTCAGACTTGCAGGTTATTGGGCGTGTACATATTGGATGTCAATTGCGATGTAGTTGTTGTTGCAGGACAAATTACATTCGCCATAATGTGTCTACAATGCGTACTTCTTTTCAAACCGGATAGACAGATTATTCATCATTATCGATGGATCAGACAAATCCATGTATTGTTGTTGTGTGGTTTCTTTAAAAATGAGCAAGGAGGGTAAAGCAAAGAAAGAACTCCATCGAGATATCCACTTACTTACGAAGCAAATGCTACCAATACCTGTAGATATATTTGTTAGTAGATTTACGTACTAAACTAGAGTGGGTTGCTTTCGATAACCAAATGTATTGAAAGGTTTCGGTTTAAGGAATTTTCCGAGTTATGCAAGACATAGACCCAGATCGTTTACCAACGCAACGGGCAGCGGCGACGAAACAACGAGTTAGCAAACCTATTGTGTAAGAAGATAATTGTTTTGATGTAATCAAAGTAACATTTTTCTGAAGAAACTGTTTTTCACAAACGCATTAAAGAAATATTTAACTAGTTGTGATTTTGAAATGCAGTTTTGAATACAATAACAGTGAATCTCCTCCAACGGAACCTATAAGGGAGTTATCTGCATGGAACCATGAAACTTTTTATTTTCACCACATAAACTTAACCTTTCCTTGAATATTTTTGTATATAATGATATTTTACAAGGATCGATTAGATTCTATGTCACATTGATATTTCTTAAAATCAGAAAATGCTTTAAGAAAATTTATATTTATGCCTGAATAATTGTAATACATATGCTCAAAGGCGTGTAAGTCAATTTTAATTTTTGTAGTATACTTTAAGGACTCGTTCCGGACTGATCCTTAATTTTTTTTTTGCCAAATAGTTTTGACTACATGGTTTATACCTACATATGTATGTATGTAGTTATATGTATGTATATGTACACGGAGAGAAATAGCAGCAAGAATATTTTAAAAATTAATGAAAAACTATGAAATTTTATAGAAATATTCGAAAAAGTATTAAATTATAATAAACATTACTGTAAAATACTAAAAAGGTTTGAACGTTTATTAAAAATTGAAAAATAGAATAGGAAATTATATAGTCTTTAATTTTTAATACACCGAAATATTGAAATGTGATATATTATAATACTTTTTCTTCACCAACTACTAAGTTTTACTAATTTTTGTCCACTTTTAAAAAAATCTTCTTTAAAACTTAAAATAATTTGCATACCAATCTTTCAATAAATCATTATTTTAGTTTTTAAGAAGAATAAACGAAAAATCATTATGACCATAGTAATATTTGCTATGTGTGTTAGAAGGTATGAAGAATGGTCATTAAATTTTAGATAGCTTATACTAATAATCAGATGCGTCGACCAAAAATTATAATAATTTCTTTAAATTTTAGATACGTACTTTATGTTGTGTCTTTCAAATTCCAATTTCTACTATGTCGTTCTTGAAAAAATATAAAATGAAATAACAAAAATTATTAAATTTTGGAGTTGGACCAACTTTAAAGTGCTGCGTAGTAAAAATTAAAGAAATTTTTCTCAGCGTGTATATATCATATTGCATTCCATGTAAATACTAATCCGCCCCGAATGTCAGACACAACATTCTCAAAAGTACAATGTGCAAAAATCCCTCGATTAATGTGAAACTGAGCAAATTCGATTGCTTTCTAATCTTGTCGGCTTAGCACTGACATCGCACTAACTAACAAACCAACTGTTATACGGGTTTAATGGGTTATTTGTAAGAATAGGGGGCTGCAAAACCCCCTGGCAAATGTGCAGCATATAAATTTGTATAAATATATGTTAATGTATGTATTTGTTTACATCGTATTCTTATCCAATAATATTTAGCTTGGATTTGGAGCAAGCAGGGTAGTGGAAAAAAAATTAAAAGGTACAAAGAATAGCTAGATGAAAAGGCAGCACAGCTAAATTACAACCATCAACTACTCAATCTCGTCTTAATACCTGACCGACCCAGCTATGATCGGCATTTCAAGACCGAGTTAACTAGTGGATATTTTAAACAATAATAGGATGAGGGGAAAGCCTTTCCTTTGATACCCATATGGACATACATATCTGAGTACTCAATACAGTGCGCGAATACGTCCATGAAAAGACTTGCACGAGTCAAACGTTTTAAAACCATTCCGTAAAACTTGTTTGACTAATATCAAATCAAAGTGGCTAATTGAGTTGTTTGCACGCATAAAGGCTTCCGATATCCCAAACAGAGATGCCGGCCGAAAAGTTTGATAGGCTTTTCTAAAAGCTCCCGAATTTGTCTTTTCTGCACAATTTTTACCGAATGCACTCGTGCTTACTTACATAAATATACATACATACACTTACACATGTACGTATCCATATGAGTAATTGAAGGCGTTCCTGCTAATCTAAACAGACCACCGATATCATGCAGGGCAAATAATTCAAATTTATTAGCAATTGATGTCGAACAACTCGAAACCGAGCACTTACTATAGCTTCAAATGCATAGATTTGAAGAGTATAAGTTTGTATGTATCTTCATGAATGTGTGCTTATTTGAAAATTACTTATGTCTAGTCGTGGTAGAATTCAAGCGGACACTAGAAGTCATTATTGACTGCCACACTTACGAGCCATTGGTAATTTATGGCAGCAATTCATAAGCAAAACAAATGAGAATGAATGTGGCATAAAAGTGCCGCATGTGACAAACACACGATCTTGCAACATTTTCACATAACTTCCCCCGCCACTCGCACTTACTAACATACCTACTTACATATGTATGTATGTATGTATGTATGTATATTTTTACTCATACCAGTGGCGGGCATTTAAAGCAGAGAAAATGTGTCGTGCACATGTAGTGTCGTTGCATTTGAGTTTATATACTTGTTGATTGAGTTTTGTTGGTTCAAGTGTCACCAGAAAGTGATTTTTCAAGAAGTCGCATGTTTTGTATCTTCAATGTTATGGTTCCTTGGGTATTTGTTTATATAATACTCCCGTTGATTATGTTTGTTTACTCGGTTATACATTAAAACGTTAGCATTTGTTGTTTGCATAAATGTTTCCTGTGTCGCGGACCTCACGCAGTCAGCATTTCCCACAGCCTACAACAGCTGTAACGTATTTGGTTTTGTATTGAAAGCGGCAGGTTCAGTATCGATTGGTATTTGCTCGACCCTTTATCATCATATTCAAAATGTTATTAAATACCCCCATAAATACAATTTATATTGTCTTTCGTCATTGGAATTAGCACAACGTGAACGATATTTTAGAACACATTTATAAAAGTGTGTGCACAAATGGTTCAGCTATCTTCATGGACCAATTTCGGTTCGCCACAAAACCAGTAATAGACAAAGAATGTCTGGATTAAAACGATGCGGTAAGCACTTTGAAATTAAATTACATATTGATGTTTTCTTTTTTTTTAATATTCGACGATTGCTTCATTTTCAATTGTTTGCCACAACTCTCCAAGAAATGTTGACCTTGGTAAGCAAGTCCGAAACAATTGGAAAACTTTAAGTATTACCTTTGATAATGAGCGTGAAGGAAAGTGTCCATTCGATTTAATGACCCTTATTTAACCAAACGAATTTCTACTTTGCTGATAAAACCAATTTCGCTTCAATAGTTTACAATATTATTTATTACAAGATTACTATTAAAAATAAGCATTGGCTTGGGAACACGACCTTTTCAGGCACCACGTCGTGGACACATCCATTCCGACTAGCGCAGGGGGATAGGGGCTTACGATATAACTGCGAAAAAACAAAAAACAAAAGTCCCTTCCGACCTCATAATTAAAACTGATAAATTATCTTGCTAAACCTTACATATTGCTCCCTGATAATAGTGTGATAACCATTCCTTTTGCTGTCCAAATGGACTCTTGGACTCATCATTTTTACATCATTCAATACGCAAAACAAGTTTTCGCATAGATGCCTGGCCATGTCATATTAACAACGAAAATATTCACACAACGGGCGGTTTAAATATTTTCTGTACATTTTATATTATATTATTAAACACAGGGTAAAGTCGGGTAGAATGAACTAGTCGCATAATATGAACTACCCCTTTACCTCTAACGATCAAGTGTTAAGTTAGATATCACACTTTATTTGGTACACAATGGTCCTTGTGATTGGATGATAATTACCGTGCCCGTGACGAATCTCACGGAGAAGTGCTAAAAATTTGTAAACTCCGCTAAAAAAGATGTCCTTATTTCTCTACGTTTTATTCGGAAGAGATATGGGTCCAAAGAGCCTTTGTAAAAATTGGAGCAACACTTCGGCTAATATCACCCTTCAATATTTTTTTTTCGCTTTTTGGGGTATTTTCACAAATTTGCAATTTATGTACATATATGAGTTTTGCTTTTAGAGTAATTTTTTTAAACAAGAATTTTTGTTTGAAACCAATCAAAGACATTTGGTTTTATTATTGCATATATTTTATGCAATATTAATCAAAACAAGATGGGTGGTATTTACCGAATTTACTCCAGTTATAGTTTGTTCAATCTGCAGACTAGTAATAACCTGACCATCTAAAGAGTGAATTACTAAGATAGGTTTACAAAATACTTGTTTTCAATCTTCAATTCAAAATTTCTTTAGGTTCTGAAAAATATTATTTTTTGGATTCCGAAGTGAGGTTGGACCCGAAAACTCGCTGTGGATCCGCCCCTGATCGCAAAAATATACCTAGAGATAAAAATATATCTACAATAAAGCAATTTTTCCAAATTGGTATACGGCATGGAAAAAAAAATGTCCACTACTTATTTCAAAATTACTTGCAGCCTCGTGTCCAACCAAAAAATAAACTATCAGCAATCTGTACGAATTCTAAGCACACAATTCCTCAGGATTCAGGAGAAATCTACACACTGATGCTACACACAGGGTTTCAGTAAAGTATTTTACAAATTATCTCGCTTCTACTTATTCAAGAAGCGACAAGATAAGATGAAATCGTTACATAACCGATTTGTTACTATTCGGGTTTTTGGTGAAAATCTTTATATAACCTTCCCCTCAATACTAGTCGTTAGAACCTTATTAATCTTTAACCTCTTACAGTTGCTGTAGGCAAATGCAATGTATAATATTTTTAAAGTATTGATTTCTACCTCGTATCTACCCTACCTTACATAGTTTTACTTAATTTAAATTATTTGTTCTTTAGAGAACAATTATTACTTGGGAGTGAGCATCTGTGGCTCTGAGATATTACTCTATCGTCGAAATATTTCATAAGTTTAATAATGGAATTATTATAGTTTATGTCGCTCAAACATGCTGTAATAACCCAAACCGATTTTGAGCCAAACGACGCACCCTATCTTCTTTTGAATTTAAATTTTTTTTCACGGCAATGTATCCACAGAAACACAGACACAAACAAACAGTTCAAAAATTTGCGCTTTGTCACAAACCACAAAGAGCATGCAAAAATATGTATCCCAACAACACAAAACCGCCGCAATTTGTATTAAATTTTGGTGGGAAAGAATTACGTCGCCCTCATACTAAAAGTGTCAGTAAAAATCCTAACAAGTTTCCATAAAAAAGTGAAAATTTATCGGAACCAAGTTTTTTATCCCTAAAGTACTGTGGCTACAACAACAATCTTACCGTCCTCGTACTGTGAAGTCAAATAATTTTCACCTGAAATGCGAATTTCTCTGCGACTACTGGAAATAAGATTTTTGCATTTTTTATTGTTGGCGAAGCAGAAAAGTGAATCATACAAATGAAGTAGTTGTGATAATGAAGCCCAGAAAGAGCACGAGATACCTATGCACTTGTGAAAATGCAAAACTGTTCCTTTCCGTCGGGATGGGTGGTACCCGAGACAACTAAATTTTTGAACAAACTCTCCATAAAATTAGAATAGATTTTCCAAGGATATGTACTTGCTTTCGTCCTTCATATCTTGCGAAGTCTGGTTGAAGCTGCTTTTGATATAAGCAGGTACTAAGTATACTCATACTCATAGCCCCTCGTGATTGGAACTTAAACTCGGCTCTTGGTCAATAAAATCCAAGAGCCACCAACTATTAAAAACACCTTAGTTTTCCAAAGGAAAATCTTTGTTTGGATGAAAATTCGTCTTTTCTGCTTGCAAATCCCGAATGCATTTAAACGTTTTGTAAAAAAACAAATTTGGCATCACTAATCTAAGGATGTGTGTTATTTTAGGTACACAGCTTTTCGTTTCAGCTCAAACTTTCATTTTCCGTTCGTCTGCACTATTATCTATTTTCCGTTGCGACAATGTAACATGTACATGATCCTGTTTTTGTTGTTCTTATGATGCTGCACACCTAAATCACGTTGACACAAAACAGCAGCATTTAAATCATTTTAAGCGACTCTGCTGCCGCAATTTCACAGTTCCACCAAACTCAACTGAAGGCAATTCAACTTCACTTTTAGTTGGATGGCTTCATGAATAGCCCTCTAAACTTCACGCCATACCGAAACAAACTTATGCAACTGTGAAGTCTCTGCGTCTCCATGGACCAATTTTATCTCGTTTTTATGTTTCTTTCTGTTTTATTTTACAACAATCTCCATTTTTTGTCCGCCTGTGCAAATGTGAGTTCTGTTTTATTGGAATTTATTGCGTCGCGTTTTTACGCTTAATAGCTTCAATTGGATGGGGGAGCCGGCATCAAAAAGAGCATTTTTCGACTAACTTCATCTCACCTCAAACTGCGGGCTTTCTCTTATTACTCCTTGGTGTGCAACTGGTGTAATTTTGCTCATCCCTTCGAATCCTTAAATGCCCAATCATTCATGAGTGGTTTAGAAATAGAAACAGATGTGTTGACAAAATTAAGATAGAAACAGAATACAAGAAGCAGACAATTTATTTAATTTGTTTACCTATAAAAAACCAATGCAGCCATAATTATTGAAACATTTTCTGGAAATATTTATGTTTTTGCTACCACAAAGTTTGCCCAGCATACAAGTTATTTGCTAAAAACTCTAAATTCGTTTACGTCCTCCCAAATATGGCGACCACTTACCTAAAATAAATAAAAGAAATCAGCATTAGTATGTTTCATCTTGGTAAGTGTTAGCAGCATTACAAACAAAGTAGGGCTCCAAAAAAAACATATTCGATTGGCAAACTCATATTAATTAGTTGATCTTGGAATAAAACACTCAAAATAAGAAAACTTGTGACGCGTCAATTCGAAAATTAAAGAATGGTCGAAGCCCCTTATTAACATTGGTTGATTTATTCATTTTAAGATATACACTTCAGCACAATAAGTTCCAGACATATCACGCTTTATCACCTTCGATGAGGTTTTATTTAATTGTATGCTACCCCTTCTACTATCGCCTCAGTAAATCCATAGAAAGATCATTCAACTCTCTCATTTAAATAAAATATAGGTCCTCTCTCCCTCTGACACCAGTATAATATTTAAAAAGTCCATATCCATATTTGATGAGTCCATATCCACTTGCTTTTCCCAAAAGAGATGACAGATATTTCTTGTCTGTAGCATCCCACCAAACCATATGAGCTCAGAATGAGCGCATAAAGCACTCTTTCCTCTGAGCGCTCACACTCATAATGAGCTCATAAAACAATCATAAACAGTCATAAAACGCTCATATTTGAGTGTCATTTCCTATGAAACTGGTCACTCATAAAAGAGCTCTCAGTTTCATGCATAAAGCAGTCTTTTATGAATGAATTTCTGCACGCATTTAGAGCTCTAAAACCAGTGCATAAAAGAGTCTTTTTTGACCTTTTTTCCACGCAGTAAGAGCTCTAAAACCAGTGCAAAAAATAGTAATTTTTGATGTTAAATATTTCTATGTATGGACCAAAAATAAAATAAATAAAAAATTAAAAATAATTCAAAATATAAAGTATTATTTTATTCATTGACAAAAAATATTATTACTAAAAAAATAAAATTAAAGTGAAACACGTCTTCACCTTTTCAAAATTACAAGCAAACTAACTTATTTTTCTTTATTTTGCATTTCACATGTTTATATATACTGTTACCGAAAACGCTCATATTTATGGGCATGTGCAGAAAAGGCTCATAAAACGCTCATATTTATGCGCACGTGCAGAAAACACTCATAAAAACGCTCATATTAGAGCTCAGAACTAAGAGCGCTCCGAAGCTGGTTTGCTGGGATTTAATATTGTATTTATGTATGTATGTATGTATACTTAAATTTGGATGTTGCCCATAAATTAACGATCTGAATTTTTCCAGCTTTGTAAGTCTCTCTTATCAAACTAAACTCAAATACTTGTGAGCATATGCAAACGCCACTTTGCAATACTTGTTCCTCGGCAGTCTCACTATGGGAAGCTTCGTTTGACTTGGGTGAGGCATGGGAGTCATCCATATCCGATGCAATTAAAAACAATTACGAGCCTCATTGCCAGATGAATAAAAGACAGCTTGCTTATTGTATACCAACTACACTGCATAATTGTGTGTATGTGTTTATATATACATACATACATATGTACTTCTAAGTGTATTTGAAAGTATTTATACAACGGCTTTCTTGAACCGATGGCAATAGAATACTTATTCAACATCAGGGTCAAACAAACAAAAACAAAATCACACGCCCTAAACGCTTTGCCTCCCCTCATTTATACTGAACTTGCAGACATAATCATCACCGCCATTAGAAGCATTACCAACAGCATTCTTTGAATCAAAACTATGTTGCACACCAACACTTTTTGATGCACTCCTACGCATCCATTGAGAGGCGTTCCGGCGGTCTAAATTCTCACAATTAAATTTTGACAATCTCAAGTGGAAACGAAGAATTGAGAAATTGAACAGGAATATTTTTTGATGCCTTCATGTAGTATGTATGTTGTTGCTTTCATGCTGTGTCAAAGTGCTTAATGCATTTACCCCCTCCCTACCTTAGCTTTTAGACTCCGCCGAAATTTCAAATAAACGAGAACAACCCTGTAAAAAACGTTGGAGTATGGGAGTACTCCAACATTTATCCTCATTCATACAAAAAGGTGGTCCAATTTATAAGCCCATGTCCGGCGATTGGATCACCTAATCCATATCGGAGCCCCCTGCTGAATAGTCTATGGAACACCTACGTGAGAGTACTTTGAAAATGCTGCCAAAAGATTACTCTATAGAGTACTATGCAGTAAAGCGAGAGAGGGAGTATGTGTTCTTTTTGAGGACCACCTACTCCCTCTCTCGCTTTGCTGTTGAATACTCCATAGAGTAATCCAATAGGAGTATTTTGGGAGTACTCTCATGTAGGTGATCTATAGAGTATTCAAAAGCAAAGAAATGGAGTACTCCGAGTCGGATTAGGTGATCCAATTACCGGCCATCGCCATATAAATTGGACCACCTTTTTTATATGAGCGAGGATAAGTGTTGGAGTACTCCGATACTCCTTAGGGAGCACTCTATGGACTATGGAACGGAGTATTTCGGTTTTTTGCAGGGAATAAAAAAATTATAGCGACAATTTAGTATGTGAGTGAGAGTTATGTGACATATTGCTGCGACTGGCGACCATTTCAAGCTATAAGTGGTAACCAGAATGGAAACGGCAAACGGCAAGCGGCATCTGTCAAATTATTTATACACGTGTTCTTATGGGGAGGAATTTTTTGAACACGACGCGACAAGGCGGCAATCAATCACAGATGCCGCTGTCGCCAGATTAAATCTAATTCTATTTTGACAAGCGGCAGATGGTGGCGTTTGGTTTTTTTGACAATAAAAACGAAAGGAAGAGTAAATAACTTGTAAAATAAGTTCCAATTATTACAGAATATGTCTCTTTCACACTTTTTACAACATTTTTTTCTACTTTTCAAGATGATTCACATCTGTCGCCCCTGCTCTCATTATAATCATGTCGCCAATGCTTGACGGCAAATATCGTCAATCTTCATTTTTCTCCGTTGTCGTTTGCCGCCGTCGTGTTCATTGTGGACGGGCCTATACAGTCAACGACTTGTACTCGCACACTGACGTTTGTCTAGATATATGTATGTATATCGAAGTTTTAGATGACGGACGCTTAAATTCTGTTAATACGATTATCACAAGGCAACCACAACTATCACAAAGAAATATAATTTAAAACCGGGTCACATATGTACTTGGGAAATCGCTCTGAATTAGTTTTGTATAAAGATAAATTATTATATATTTTTTTTTGTAAATCGAAGCATAATTCTTGTCCGATAACTAATCAGAAGTGCTGAAATAACAATTTGTGACATAACCAATTTCTTGGAATTGATCGTCATATCCAGCTGACTTTTAGGGCTTCTAATTATTAAACACCTCGAAATTCGAGGTCAAAAGAAAGTTGATAAATAAATTGTGCTTTCCATTGAGCATAACTTTCGTGCCGAAGTTTAGTCCGATTTCTTATTTCCACCGAAACATTCCTACATTCAGCCCGTAACTCATTTGTTTTAACTCAAACCTGGAATGGCATTTCAAATGATTGGTCGCAGGTACCGATTCAAATTCACAATGATTATTATATTGGATCCCAGTAAACTTTTGGCTTTATAATAAAATTCAAAAAATCTTAGTTTCCTATTTCAAAGCTTCCAATCCCTCCTCAAAATATCGAAAATAAAGTCGCAATTTCATCGAAACGAGGATTTCTTTGGAAATTCAAGAATAACCTAAGTGTTACAAAATGTGAAGAGCTTAAAAAAGACTGTCTTCAGGTAAATGTTAACCTAATGCTGCACAGCTGAACCAATGACTTGATGGTATACTTTTTGGAAAAGTTAAAAAATGCTTTAGCGTTTAAATTTTGATTTGGTGAACTTGCAGCATAAATGACAACACTGTGCAAAGATTTAAACAATTCATACATAGAGAAGTGGTATTTTAAGTGGCGCAGCGCAAGAGACTGCTTTTTCTTATGACCCTGTGACTTTATTGGCAAATTCGTGGGACTGAACGGTAACTGCAAATTTCAGCATGATTTTTTTTCTGGACTCGCTTAATTTAAATGAATGCGAAAAAAAAGAGATGCAATGCTATAATTAGTATAGCGGATATATCACAAATTTTATTTACAAACCTATTTATTTACAAGACATAACACAGAATATAGCATTATTCTCATCTAAATTTTGCCGGGTTTGCCATGTATGTAGGCCAGAATGGCGCAGCTCACATATAAATATTAAAATAAAGTCGACCCGAACAATATGTATTACAAAACAATTAAGTAGTACCTACTGCACGAAGAGCTTAACAATCAAACTCCGCAGCAGTTCATCTAAAATGCTCGACCCAAAAGTTTACCCTTTCATCTGTATTCAATGAAAATATAAAATCAAATAGTAAAAGCTTTTAAATTCTCGAAAAATTGTTCAAAGTGTGCCAGATTCTCTTCCAAGTATTTGCAATTGTAATTTGAGTGGACTACGAAATATTTGCTTGAATTGAAAAATGAACTAATTCGCATTTAAACAAACTGAGGTTAGGGCAAAAATAAAATACAATGAGAGCTAAACGACATTCATTCGGTTAGTTGGTTGCGTGCTAGTGGCAGGCAGGCAGCATTTTCAAAACATGAATACAATAAAACCCACTCAAATGCGATTTACATGCAAAACTTACTTTATAACCCTAAAGTTGACAGCATTTCAAGGATGTGTTGAGCAAAGGTTTAAAAGGGAGGGAAGTGGTGAGAATCCGTTATAAGTGCAAGAGTGAATATTGAATCTAGTGTGACGTCCTAAACGTGGTGGAGGTAATGTGTTCACAGCGTCGTTGTCGGCCATGAGTACAAGGCAGGGGTGCACCATAACGCTTTGTGGAGTTTCTCAAAACTACGCGGTTCTCATCTACAGGAATTACAAGGGCAGGGTAGAGTTGCTACTTTACCACACCATTTCCGAATGGAATAAAAAGAGCAGTTTGGATTGAAACTGAAAAAAATCAAAAATTTCTATACAATCCATGTAGTTGTACAGAAAAGAAATGTTCGCCGAGGTACGCACAAATTTTAGATGTGTTCGGTGAAAAATGTCAGTAAGAATTATTCAGCAAGAAAAAATATAGAATAAAGCGTCTTACTATTTAAAGAGTTGCTAAGTTTTACAGAACAGGAATAAGAAAATATTTGCAAGAAAGCTGCAAAAACAGTTACTTGTGTTGACTGATTCCACTGCGCCAGCACAAACACATTTCCTTCTATCGGAGACCTTAATTAATTATTAAATTGTTTTAATTACCCAAATACATTTATTAGTCACATTTTCTTACCTCATTTTCCATTAAATCACTCATTTTAATGCCTTTGAAATTTTTAAACAGCAGGAATTTGCAAAATCGTGCTCTCTTGTTGCTAATTTGACTGAGCTTTTGGCTCACCGAACGCAGTTCAGTAACAATTATTACGAATTCGTACAAATTTTTCCTCACCGAATACAGCTTTTATTTGTATAAGATTTATTTCTTCATTCGATGCAATTCAGCCTCTCGACACAAAAAACAGATCTGAGTAAATTTACAATGCCAGTCTCACACTCGGCTTAGCCTGGAGTGTTTACAAGTTTTTGTTTTACCTGCAGCTTCAGTTTTGCAGGATGTGTTCTTTTAGTGTTCATAGGAGATCACTCCAAATTTAACCAGTTTAAGGGCAACATTTCTACAACTGAATGCTAATTTGTCGTTTTATTGAAATCTGTGCAAGCACTGTGCATCACTGGTATAGTGGATTTGGCCACAGTTCGAATCCGTTTTTCTCCTAAAGCTGATATTTTACACCTCAACGTTTTTTTTTCTGTTCTTTGCTCAACTGAATTGTATAATTAATGTTTTGCAATGGATGCGCTGGAATTTTTTACATGCAGACTCTTATTTTAATAACTACAACAACAGTTGTAAAGCTTTATTTGTTTACTGGAAAATTTGTAGATTTGTATGTACATATTAATGAGTGCATACTGTGGGTGGCGGGTGGTTGTGGGAAGGGTCGCTCTAGCGCGTTCGAGCGAGCTACGCTACTCATTTGCAAGTCGTATTGTCAACAAATTTGCATAGAAATCGTTTGAAGCCAACTAACTACAACTGAAACGCGAGAGAAAACACAACAAAATTGTTTGCCATGTCTTTGCTGATAATAAAATCAACACATACAGCCGTTTTTTAAACATAAAGTGGAATTCGCAATTTTTTAATGAATGAGCAATGAGTTCATCCACTCGGGTATTTGCTTCCGCAACCGTTTCCGAAAATGTTTTTATAAGCAGATGTTAAAAGAATCAAGTTGTCCGAGTTCAGATTCGAGTGGCTAATGGTTGTCGATTGCGACCTAGGCATAGAGAGTAATGGATAAGTTGGGACCAAATTGTGGATCTTTGACAGTTGTACATCTTATGATAGGTGTGTTTTTTGTTGTTTATGTAGCGTTTGAAGGATTTTTTTATTTTATGTGAAAGTTTTTTTGAACAATAACTCACCGCTTGGAGCTATGTTTGGCATACAAATAACTGTACATATGCACCGTATATACAAGATGGGTAATGACATATACGCGGACATTCATATACGAATTGTCACGATGTAAAAACTAGCACCCCATATCGTTCCTCTCCCGTGCCTAAAACATTTTCGGTTAGCTTTTAGGAAATAATTTCAAATTTCTAATAATTGCAGTGCAGGCATTTCTTTCACGTCCAATGGATCAGCAATTATTCCTTGTCTCTACTGCTGATATTTTTCAGCTTTGGGCTTTACTGTAGTCACAGGTGCCTCCAACTGGGGTCCTTTATCACTAAAAAGAGATGAATGGAATGCCGTTCGTGTCTAATTTATGCAATCATTCCACATGCTATTTGGCGTTCATTGGATAAAGTGTACACCGAGAACTAGAGACTATTACATGGAAGATACATATTTATTCACTTTGGTAGTGATCCATCTGGCGGTTTATCGTCTCCATATTTAATATTAAAGAGTCACCAACTTTAGGTCGTACCGTAGTATTATGTCGATATCTAATTATACATACATATGTATGTATGTATGGCCCTAGAAACGATAACACAATCGGTATTTAATTCACTTTCCTAACACTTAATTCACAGCCAACGAAACTTCAATAACTCTTTGTCTTTTACACAATTTGAGTTTGTTTTGTTTGTTGCGGTCCTTCAACATAGATCCTGATACTTGGTGGTGAATGAATGACTGGTGTTGGTGACGCCTTCAAATGCTTCGATGCCTGTGAATATTCAAATTTCCTTTTTAATTAAGATTCCACTTTTCTTTCATTTTACTCCCGCATTCCTTCTAGTTACAACAATGTAAGAAATTGTTGTGATTTAACGTTTTTAATTTCGAAGCACAGTACGTATAAGCTTTTTAAAGGGCTGCGTGCAGTCGGTGGGCGTATTCATTATACGCGCTCAGCTTGAATGTTTGTAAATGTTGACTTATTCTGAGATGTCAATCCCGAAATTTGAAAGTTTCACTGAACACCAATGCAAAAAAACATTGATTGATTAATCAAGCTATTGCTTTCAGCCCGAACATTTCAATATGCTGCCTTGGGTATTTTACTAGTTTGTGGGATTGTGACAGACTTTCACCATAATTAAGGCTGTGTTGAGGACTCACTGTGTAAGTAGCCCAAATTAAAAGAAGCCTACAAGGATATTGAGAGCCCAAAGCAAATAAATCTGCAGCCGCTTATTCCATTTCACGCCATAGAGATATCTTTGTGCATCAGATATATTACCAAGATCAATAGAAACTGTAGGATTTTCCACTGGCGGGCGAGCCTAGTAGAGTGCTTACTAAACAAATGAGGTAACAACCTTTGTTTACAGGTAAGGTGTTACCAACACTCCTTCAAATACTCATATTTTGTCCAAGTCCATCTCATTACATGTATTTTCAAATATATCTCCTTTTGTGGAAGTTTTCATTATTTCCATCATATTACTTAGTTCGGGATTCGACAGTCCCGCATCATGCCGTACTAGGCACCAATTGTGTGAAATGTGTGAGTAAAATAATTACCTTGTTACGTGTCGTCTTTGGCACGTAGATTTCGACCACTTAATACCATGACAAACTTTAGGCAACTGAACGGAGTGCCTATACATATACATATATAACGTATGTAAGAATGTAAGTATGTACTTTAGTACGTAATAATATGAAGAATCAGACTGATGGACAAGGAATATGAGGAGTGTTGAAAAAGTACGCCAAGGATGCGTGCCTGGGTTAGGCCAGTTTGTAATAAAGTGTTTATGCAAATTAGTTGTGTGAAAACTTTTCGCAGAAAGGAGAAAATGATATTTCTCTTTTAAGTAGTTTATAAGCATTTCTCAATTAATTATATAAACGCGTTTAAAGTGGGAGTTGTGATGGCGGTTTTAATGGCAATATTTGTGTATGTAGAATTGCGAAAAGGATGATTATATCATGCAAGAACATTTGTAATAAAAAGTAGTTTCAGTGTTGTTTATATCTACGTCAGTATATTGGATCCTAATGACATGCAAAGTGATAGCAAAACTTTCTAATAGAGTCGAAAGTTGTATGAAAGTAAGGAAAGCTTCTCTCATAAGAGTTCACAATCAAGTGGCACATATTCCTTGAATGAAAAAATATCAAATGCTAAAACATGTCCAAAAATATCGGGAGAGGTGTCAAAAGTCGAGAAGCACGAAGCACCCTTTCATTGTTGTTGCTTTTAGCGACAAAAACACTCCCAAAGGTTTTGGTATTCCCTGTAGGGATGGAACCATTGGAATAAAAATTATTCGAATAAATTATATTTTTATTCGAAGGGTATTCGTAATTCGAATAATATTTAATCGAATTATTTCTTTCTTTATTCGAATAGTAGTATTAATAGATTTAAGAAGCGAACTTCACTGATGTTTGTGTGTACAAACCCTGCAAAAAGCCGAAATACTCCGCCCATACTCCATAGAGTACTCCGTTACTCCTTAAGGAACACTTACCCTTATTCATATAAAAAGGTGGTCCAGCCAAATCTAAGTTGCAATGATTTTGCAAAAATTTTCAAAATATAGTTTATACATTTTGCATTGAATCTTGACTTAAGCAATTGTTGAAAGTTGCAAAAAATAAGGTTGGCCATTACATAAGTCCAGCGCTTTGAATTGCACTGGAGCTGGAGCTTATGATTAATCAAAATATGATTTAATCGGTTCATCGCACGCCCCTAATTTGTACCAGTACAATTAATGTCAAGGCCAAATGATGCTAAGGTTGTGTCAAGTGACCAGCTGACTTCAACTTTACGGACTTTAATTATAGCCATGTATTCATAAAAGTGCGAATAATCCCACCTTACCAAAGTCGGAGCGCTCCAAAAAAGCATCCAAAAAGAGTCCGTAATTGGAGCCTTTTCGGAGTAAACACCGAAGAACCACTTTTTAATGAAGATTTACGGAGCGTTGAGAGAAGAAATTAATATTGTAGAGCGAATGAACTGCAAGGCTTAATTATATGAGCAATTTTGAGCGTTTTCTGACCCTTTTTGTTGTAGGCGTAAAGAGAATTGTGAGAAAATGGATGTTTATCAATAGTCTGTAGAAAGATATAAACATAGCACATTTCATATTTTCAGAATTGTGTCAATAAAACTTCATAAACCTTATTTTTTATTATTTATAAAATTTCATAAAAATATCTTTAAAGTCCTCACAAATGACCCAAAAGAAAAAGGTTCAGCAAAGCACCAATAAAAGGCTCCGAAGTTCATTTAAAAAGAGTCATAAAACGCTCCAAATTCATCGGAATCGGACTCATTTCGGATTTTTATTTATGACTCCGTTTGGAGTGGCCGCGTAGAACGAATTTTCGCTCCATTTGGGCTCCTAAAGGAGCTCATTTTGGAGGATAAAGCTCTGAGAAATGAGCGTTTTATGGCTCCGAAAGTTGTCTTTTTTTGTACTTTTGGTTAGCTGGGATATGCCACCATATCACCAATTCTCTATCAATCACCAATTCTCTATCACAGAAAAATTTGTACAACCAAAAAAATTTTCTTGGGTATAATTTTAGGCATCAGAGTATGTAGTTTCAGAAAAGTTAAAGAACATTTAAATTTATGATTTATGGGTCTGGGTATCTGTTTCAGCAAATATGTTTATCTTAGCGAAAAATGTATGCGAATGCAAATCAAAATTAAAAACCCCCCAAAGCCAACTCCTGCACACGGCCCTGCTCTATAGAGTAATCTTTTGGCAGCATTTTCAAAGTACTCTCACGTATATTCTCTCACACTATTCCAATAGTGTTGCTTGTGCATACTTACAGACCAAGGGATGATTCTACGTAAGTAGGGAATGCCTATAAGGGTATCTGATTTTAAAAAAAAAAACCGTCAAATGAATTTAGCCAGCAATAAACATGCAAACAAAGCCCAAATTAATGCCAATCAGGAACAGATTCAATAATGTGCCTAATAAAATTTGTATTCAAATAAAAAGTTTTTGGAAACAAAATATGAATATTGGTTCCAAAGTTGATCTGATAATTGAACACTCCAGTATAATGCTCATTCTTTTCATCACATCGGAGTCATGAAAGAATCCTATACTATCGTATTTCTAAGTCTTATCTCATATCGGACTCCTAAATGATGAACACTCCGAAAACTACCCTCAGGTGCCAAGTACAAAAGTACAAGTCGCCCTCTTAGTTATTGAGGGATTTTTTCACTGATATTTAAAAAAACTTATTTCTATTTTTAGGGCTCTAATCGTGATAATGAGTTATTATCGCACCGGACTACTTGTGAACAATCTATGTACAGAAATCAGCCCTTTCAAACAATTCCAAAAGAAGTGTTACCTAAATTTTATTTAAACATTTACTCGAATCTAGTTTACTTCATATTTCACAAATAATACTAACGCTTCATTTATTTTTGAAGACTCGTTTAGCTAATAAACCACATGGAATAGTAATTTTGTTCCGTTTCAATTTGCTTTCGTTTCGCATTTCGACAACATATTTCAGTTGTCATCGTTAAATATTGTCCCATTCGCTGCAGTCATTTTGTTATGGTGGCGCCATCAAAAAATTCTAAGTCGCCTGTTGCCGCTCAAACCAAAGGGAAGACGAATTTATTTATTTTAAAGTTAAAGTATACACTTGAAAATTTATTAATATATTTTTGCTAAGCAAATTACTGTGACACAAAAAAGGTAGTGTAAAGGGAAAGTACACTTAAGGGTGTAATTCTTAGGTCGATATAGAGGCGTGTATCGGAAAGCTATATAGCCTTTAACATGACAACTTTTTTAGAGTTGACCTTTTTACTGGCAAAAAAACTGTAAAATGAAGCTGCTTCCGCTAACACTAATTGATCCGGTTGAACAGAATCGGTACAAAATAATTAATATCACTTCCATACCTAGAAGACGTAGTGCCGTAATACAAATGCTATAATGATATTATATATTTCCATTACTTAAAAATGTTGTCGTCATTCGGTTGGGGTAGCAATTATTGTATACCGATATTCGATATTGGAAACTCCCACCTAATCGATGTGTAAGTTGTATGGCCAATTAATTGTTAATATGGCAAAGATTAGACTAGACAAGACAAGTATCTTAATATGAAAAGTGAATTTTTTGAAGGCAATTAGAATCGAACAAAACCATTAGAGCGAAAAAACTGAGTTATTCATTGTATAAATATAAAAGTGTGCAACAACTTTGTATCACTGTTAAATAGCTGAGAGTAGTAGACAGTCTAGCTATCAGAGCGAAGCCGACAAAAATGTATCTGAGAAAAAATGTTTATACGCTCGATCATTTGATCTATACAAGTTTGCTAATCATGGCGTTGACAGGGGTAAACGGAACATTTAAGAAAAATCCATTTCTACCGGCAGCACCAGCTCCAGCTCCGGTATATTATCATCCAGCGCCTGCACCAGCACCAGCTCCCGTTTATTATCATCCAGCGCCTGCACCAGCACCAGCTCCCGTTTATTATCATCCAGCGCCAGCTCCAGCACCAATTTACATTGTACCAATACAAGCATATCCGGCACATCCAGCTCCAAGCTATCGCCCACCACCCCATCCTCCGCCACCACCACCACGTCCCCAGCCTGTCTATAATCATCCAGCACCACAACCTAAAGTTATTCAACCTACATTTGTTATACAGCCAATTATTGTGAAACCGGTACCTGTTGGCAATGGCGGCGGTGGTGGAGGAAAAGGTGGAAAAGGATGTAATCGCTGTCATTAATAGTACGATTATATATTATAAAAAAATATTAGATTAAGATTTTCAATAGCGCGTAAAGGCCAGGCTACACTTTTGTGGTATACTTCTTCATTTTCAAATAATATTCAATATATTTATTTAACAATATCTATTTTTCAACTAAAACTTATTTTTTCATATTTTGAAGTATCGTTTGGAATAATACATATTCTTTGAATACCTAATTTTCACAATAGGTGTTAAAGTGTTACTGTTACAGTGCTACACTTTGTAATTTTAATTTCCAAAAGTATCCATCTACTGTCCGATTTTCTAAAGCAGAGGATTGATTGGATAATGAGGCAAGCATGTGCCCGTCCGTGAAGGTAACATCGGCTTAGATTGCTTCTTTGATCCCTACTTTGGATCGCCACCTTGATGCGGAAAACGCTTCCATCTAAAACAGTGGTGGGCAACTGGCAACAAATCGGTTCGAAATTCGAAAAAACCCTACCATGGTAATAAAAAGGCCTCTGTCGTCATCGGGCGGATAGCTTTAAGTTACTTTAGGAAACCCTGGCTTGTGTGACGTCTTCTTAAATGAGATCGGTTACTTTGTCGTTAATATGGGTTGGTGGAGAAATAAAAGAATAAGATAAGCTTCGGTTGTAGCCTCAAGTGTCCTTTATTTCCAAAAATGTATTCTCGTTTATCTTCAATTTCCCTGAGCTTATTTAGCACATCTCGATTTTGACTTAGCCAGATCCTATTACATCAATTAGCTTGAGGATTCAAAACAATACGTAATTCTGGTAATTCATACGTAATATTACTACTGCTACACTGTCAAATATTCTACTTTAGTCGCTCGTTAGCTATTCCATGTATTAAGTTTTATGTGTGATCTACTTAAATATCCTTTGTTATTTACATAATGACCATATAGACATAAATATATAGTCTTGAATCCGAATTTCATTGTAATCATCTCTTCAAATCTGTTAAATCTCAGTCGATTACAAATGGGACTCATTTAGCAAATTATGCGGTTGAGATTCAAACGACTAAGTAATGAGCGAAATTTGAATAAATATCTACCACGGATAGGTTTGCGCTTGGAGAACAAAAGCAAGCGGCGTGTGATAACGTGGTGTCGGTTAGGAATGACAAGTGGGTGTTTTTCTATTTGAGACAATATCACTGGCAAGATTATGTCGTATTCAAATGGTTACCAACAGGCTGGACTAAATAAAATGCTTTGTATCATTAATCTTCTCATAAAGTGGTGCTGAATTGTGCGCCATGAGATTTACAAATGTACGTGTAGTTATAAATAATTATAGTTATGATTTCCCATAACAAACGCTTGGAACAATCTTATGAGAGTGACAAGAAGCAAAGCTATGTACAAATAATTGACGAATGACGGACTGGCGCGGATTCACTACAATTTACATGCAGCTGATCCGATCAACTGACGAAGTTTGGAAATGTTCTCGTCGTGAGGGAGCCTTGGAAAGACTGTGTTTATGGGCTGTTTTATTGATTAGCTCGTAGCCGTGTGGAATCTCGATTAGATGAAGTAGGATACCTATAGCGTGAATGAGGGGCATGTTTGCCAATTTAACTTTGCAACCCTCGCGAGCTCATTCAAATACTCCTAGCACTACTCTATATTATTTAACTGCAACTACGCAGAACGTCATATTTATGATTATCTCAGCCTTCGCTGCTGTCATAACCTAATAGGCCAGGAGCCACCACTTAAAGTTCTTTATTCCACCCAAACTAACACCAAAGTGACAGTTCACGGCAAAAAAAAACAACATCCATAAATAAATAATATCTTTTAGTGTAAATAGAAAACTCAGCAGCAGCCGACGGGGTGGAAAGCCATAAAAAGTAGAAAAACAATATTGAAAATGCAGTTGTAACTCATCAAACACGTGGCCGACGCAGAGCCGTATGACTATAACGACTTTGTAAAATGTTTGGTGGGAAAAGTCACCAACGGCTGGTCGTCGTTCGTCCTGCTTAATCGACCAGAAATCCAGATGCAAACAAACAGGGAAACGGATGTGGACCAAGTAATAGAAAATGACAACAATGCAAAAACTATAATTTTGTGGGCGAGAATAATAAGAATAACTGTTACAATGAGAATATGTTGAGTATGAGCACATCCGGGTTAAGGGATGAAAGAGTGAACGAATCAATGAAATGCGTTCAAGCGCTCGAACAGAATCTGAGAACTTGTATCCCATGCAAACAAAGACCAATGACTGTGTAAATAAGCACGCGCGCGGTCTAAAAACAGGAAGTACTGCTTCACTGAAAGCCAACAGCGTAGATATTTTTTGATATTCCATTTCGCTTTCAATGATATCTTTTGCAAAAAAGGATACGTTCGAGTGCAACGTACATAAATAGATGTGTACTCAAAACAACCGTTGGTTACATGTTGCACATGCAACAATCTCAGAATCATACCCAGCTTGTCCAAAGTTAACGGTTGTATGCATGCCAGACGTTTGCTTTGTATGAATGTGAGGTGCGTTAGCACACTTTTGTTCCTTTGCCCACATTTCGCTTACTGACAAAGCCATGAAGGGGTACCTGGACGTCTGCTAAGCGTTGAGTGTAGCTGGTGTGCACACGGTTATGTTGATGCAATTTATTGCTGCAATGCAGGGCACCACAATGCAAATGCGTAACGAGACTATAAATTATTTCGGCATTAACCCATTGACTGCTTCACCACCATGCTTCTGTGACATAGCGCATCTTCAAAATATCGCATGGGCACGCACAAGCTCAACAGTAGAGACTCGTATGTGGCTTCCCTTTTATAGATATTACATTTGTATATAAAATATATACCATATATGTACATACATATGTATATGTATATACATATCGCTTCTCTAGTTCAACAACGACGCAATTGTCAATTTTAAAGTTTCGAGATAACGCTCACAAAAGCTTTAAAAAGTACTAATTATTGCTGTGTATCAATTTTATAATTGTATTACAAATAGTTTTCGCGCTAGACGCTTGCGAAGTTGTTCCAATCGTGAATAACGTATGCGCGGACAAATATTGAAACTTGCTTCACCAAAACTTTATATTTTACAATTGCGTCGTTGTTGAACTAGGGAAGCGATATGTATTTACAAATGCGTTCCCGGAAAGAAGAACCATGTACGATGCACACAGGGAAGTAGTACTCTATAAGGATCAAACATTACTTTAATTGACATTGTGATGTCTTAGGGCTGGAGTATATACTTTAGCATTTCATGATTACAGAGTGCTTTATACAGACTTATGATGTTCTCAAATTCTTTGTTAAAAATTATGATTCCCAAAATATCGAAACTAATTTTAATAGGTAATAGAGCTTTCTAAATCGAAATAGGGCTACAAATCCGATAAAAATTTAAAATACTACCTATGCGAAGGAGCGCGAGAAGGCCGTGACAAAAACATCTAGCTCTAGCGCAGAATGTACGTATGTATGTACTATTTTTGTTGCAATTTGAAATTAATTTAAAAGTCGATATGGTATCTAATCTACAATTGTTAAAAAATATATATCTCTACAACACGAACAACGATCGGGTAACAGAAAGTTGTAGTAAAGACATCAACTAGTGCGGTACTGAATTGCAGAGAAGCACTTTGCAAGTAGTCCCGTGAAGTTAAAGAAATTGTGCATGGAGTTGTGTGCGGTAATACATAGGACACGATTTCATGTTGCATAAATTCCATTCGTGCATAACATTCCCAACGTTGCGAATTTTTCACAAGTTACACAAGTTATTTCGTCCTCGGCGTAAGAAAAGTTTTTCATTTTTACAGAAAATTTATCACCAATTGTTGCAGCTATTATTTAAATGAAGAATTGCACACACTGCCGAACTCTATCGATGGGGAAGTGCTGGAACTATGGCGCTTATATACATAAATTTTCCTGCACTCATTCAAAGTGGAAAAATACCTGCCATAACTCACTTGGTAATTGAGTCGATCGTTGTTGGGATGAAACGATTCAATACAGTGATAAGATGATTTTAATAGAACCCTGCATTAAAAAGTAAATAGAGTAAAAGTAGAAATCCATGACTATCCACTTAGGTGTTGCAGGGGTTCTCATACTTTACCTCGTTTTCAAGCTCTAGTCTTGGGCATTGGTAGCCTTTTATGGTAAAAATTTTCCTTTCATCTTTAATGGTAATGGTTCCGGCAGGATAAAACACTGAATAGTTTTGGAACCATGGCTCAACAAGCAGCAACTTTTTCAAATCAGTTAACCAATTGCACACTTCCCTATGTCTGAATTTAAATTTTGTATGTCTGTATGAACATATACATATACTAAATATGTACATACATATGTACGTTCATACGAATATGTAAGTGGTTAATAAGCATGATAAGTAACTTTCTGCTACTGAGTAGCTACTGTTCTGATATCGTTTTCGCGTTGTAAATACTCTTGAATTACTACTCAGTCGAATCAGTGGATTCACTTTCATGCACTTAAGCGAGCACACACATTTAATTAGAGAAGATTGCAACAACAACAAGCGTTGTAACGTCAGCTCTTGCATTCTATTAATTAACCGCATATTGTATCAAACACATCCTTCTAATAGTCACACCCATATATATCTATATATATCTATATGTTAATATAAATACTCAAACAGCTGAGACAAAATGTACTGCGCAAAGTGCATTAGAAACGATGACAACAACACTACCCACCACTACCCACATCGTCTTTACCCCACTGCAAAACATTATGCGATTAATCTCCAAAGAGAGTGGTCCGTTATTAATACCTTTTGTTTCTAGTAGGCTGCGTACAAAAAATTGTGCGATTACTCTCTTAAGGACGTGATTCGTGATGAATCGCTTTAGCCTGGTTTTCATTCAATATATGTAAGTAAATTTTTATTTGCGTAACATACTCACAGGAGTGTAAGTCAATTTTAGTTTGGGTAGCATACTTACAGGAGTTAAAAGTACCCGCTTGGGTAGAAAGTAGATCAGGCCTTTCGTATCCGTTCGAGTATAAATAGGCTTAATTGTAAACAGCCCAGGAAATACAAAGTGATCAGAATTAGCATCAGTCACATCCTAATTTGCAACTCCTCCCGGATGCATCGTAGACTAATCGCTTCTTTTCCAGGACATGTTTAAATGTGTGTATGTATGTATGTGCACATTTACGAGAGTTCTAACAAAAGTGCGCCTAACTAATGATGGAACGCCAATCTACATTACGATTTTTTTTAAATTCAGAATGAAATTGGGACGAGCAACCGAGAAATAGTTGAAGGTTTATGAGACGAAATTCCACATCGATGAATGCCAAATTACACTTGCATCCTACTCATTGTACCGAATCAAGAAATTTGGACGTGAAATTGTTCTGTTAAACACTAATTCGAGAAAGTGCGC
Organism: Sphenella marginata; assembly: GCA_951509765.1. Lineage (NCBI taxonomy): Eukaryota > Metazoa > Arthropoda > Insecta > Diptera > Tephritidae > Sphenella > Sphenella marginata. The sequence goes on along the minus strand of OX608080.1, from coordinate 87,143,654 downwards.
GAACAACTTACGCTGTTGACGATACTGTTGATAAAGCGTGCGTGCCATATAAACCCAACGTTAACGAACTTCTGTCAGTCTCTCCGTATACACAGGACAGCAAACATTGCCATCACTATCGCCACTTGAAAAGGCAATGGCGTAGTAGATATGTACATGCGCATACTTAACACGCTTCTGCTGCGGGAGTGTAAATAGACAAGCCACCCACAAGCCAACAACCCGACCTTCTCTATTGCAATTATAGAATTGTAATTGCAATATTATAGCATCTATCATGGTATTAATGTATCCGTGTATATGGAGGTGTCCTAATTTTCGTAGACCAAAGACGACAAGTGCAAACAGATAGTGACTTTTCTGGTCTTATTCGGTTTGTTAGTGGCTTTTCTCACTTAGTTAAGTTTCGTTCCCCCTTCCCATATTGTTTTTGGCAAAATTCAACTTTTGTTGGACTCAAAAGATGACGCTAGGAAAATTATGCACGGCTCTATGTTGATGCAAAATTATTGCCAATAAGGTCCCTCTCACCACTACGCATCGGCTATTGAGCAAAAACCAACTGTTGATCGTACATTTGTTTGCCGTAGTTGCTGCCGAGGCATACACGACACTCCAGAGGTAATAATTTGGCTTTTTCGTTGAAGGAAATATAAACAAACGAATAAAATATACAGCATCGTTTTTAAGCCGACAACTAAAAACAACAATGAGACAGGCATGCGACTCGTCGCTATTTCACCAGCTGATGGAACACTAAGAATATATTGCAAATTCAGGCAGATACATATGTACATACAAGCACAGCATTCGAAAACGCAGTTAAATGACGGTTTAGTTAACTAAGAGGGCGGGTGTTGGGTGTAGCCAGAAAACTCGACAGCCTGCCACACGACGTCAGCGCTGCTGGCGCAATCTTGCAACATAGAAAGAGCTTTAAGGCACGCGGTAATCCGCAACAATGCTGATCATATGAATGTAATTGCAATAGCCATCTGGCTGAGAGACAGCGCAACGCATCAAATAACCCGCACGTGCCGACCGGCATTAAAACGACTATGCAACAAAGCCGACAATATGGCATGAGAAATCGTGTGATAACCAGCAGGCCTATACGTACAGCAAGGAAACTTCCATAGCAAGTGAACATAGTCATATTGCACTAAAAGAATATTCCGCAAATTTTATGTGTGTGTGACCAACTCAGCCCACCCGATAATCACTGAATCATTACCAACGCTGGCTCATTGCATGGCTGCCCACTCAATCACACACTTATTTGCTGCTTTGAAGTTTTGCCATTTCTCTTGTTTTAATTAAATTATGCAACACGCGGAGGATCGCAGCGACAGCTCTGTGCTTCCCTCGGAAGAGTGTGGAATGGTAAAGAAAGGGAAATCCCACACCTAAATATTATAAAGCCACCAATTGAGCAGATGTCGCGACAACAACTAGAGGTCGGCGATGGAGAAGTGAAAATTAAGTGTGCGCCATAATTTAATTATATTTTTCCTTTTGAGTTACGAAATTAAATTAGGCGTGCAATAAGCTTTTTTTATAAAAGAAAACAGTAGCAACTGACGATGAAAGAACAAGATATGCTATCGACGATGTTAGGAGCAGAAATATGAAATAATACTGGAAGCGATATCCATGAATTGGTACCATTTTTATCCCTTCCCCTCAGATGATGGGTATATCACCAGCAAATGATGGAGTGACATCATCTGCAAACCGAGACCTCAAATGGCGCCAAATATTCTCTATGGCCGTAAGCTGCCCACCTGCACAATGAAACTTTATATTTTTAACTTAGAAATAAAGTCAAATGAGAGATGAAACTCATAAGTTTTTGATAAATTCCCGAATTTACACTGCAAGTGGGCCTAAGAATGGTACTTGAACTGAACAGTAAATTCAGAAATAAATATTTCCCTCAAGATTCCTATCATGAATGATAACTATTCAAATAAGGTGAGAATGACGAATATATGTATGTATACTCTAACGGCGAATATTGAAGAGAAATTAATGTTGAATTCTACGTCACTACGGAAATATTTCCATACTGTTCCGAAGGCCTGTTGCAGGGACCGTAACTGTTATGAGTTTTAATATAAAAATCCACATTTAATCATTATTTTCAGATTTTTTTCATAAAAATCAACAATAGCAGTTATTTTAAATTTTTATTTTTTTGATCAAAAATAAAAGTTATTTTTTGATTTTTATTTTTTTGATCAAACATAAAAGTTATTTTTTGATTTTTATTTTTTTGATCAAACATAATAGTTATTTTTGATTTTAATTTTTTTGATCAAAAATAAAAGTTATTTCTTGAGCGATATTTTATCCCTCAAGAATAAAAATTAAGTTTTGAGTTTTAACTTTTTTCGCGGATTGAAAAACTCAAATAACCGCAGCGCCTTTCTGGCAGGTTGTTGATCATAATTATTAGATGATATATCCTTGTCAGCATAAGTGCTCAATAATTTGAAACATATTTTTATGTATACACATTGAGATTGTATGTATGGGGCAAAATTCGCCAAGTGTACCAGGTGAAAAAATGTATGTACATAAATATAAACTATGTTGATGAGGATATACCACCCAATAATTATGATTTATTACTTGCCAAAAAGGCACAGCGGCGTTTTGAGTTTTTCAATCCGCGAAAAAAGTTAAAACTCAAAACTTATTTTTTATTCTTGAGGAATAAAATATCGCTCAAGAAATAACTTTTATTTTTGATCAAAAAAATAAAAATCAAAAATAACTATTATGTTTGATCAAAAAAATAAAAATCAAAAAATAACTTTTATGTTTGACCAAAAAAATAAAAATCAAAAATAATGATTATTTGTAATTTATATGGATTTCCCTCAAATTTTTTTAGTTTATAGAAGCTTTTTGTTGAGCATGAAGAGACGTGCATATTCATATACTTGAAACGTATCTGCGATATTGGGAAGTCTTCCATTTTTGATGCTAAAAATACAAAAATAATCGTTACGGGGGGTCCCTGGCCTGTTGTAGTCCCACAAAACTGCATTCTCGAATTCCTTTATGGAGTTTGTAAGCAACAAAATAATTTCAATAAATTTTTAATACCGATGGTAAAATAGAACTTTTTTGATGAGATACCCTTTCACACATAACACATACACACATGCTTCGTAATAATCACAGATAATACTTGAACTCTTATGTCACTTCTGGATTAAAAATATGATACAGATGCAGACATATTTACATACATACATACATATATTGTTTTCTTAAAGCTAATGAATGCTAATGAAGTTATAAATGTTTTTATAACTTTACTTTGGAACGGCCGTCAATGGAGGAAAAATATGACAACTTCAAAGTTATTTATTACCTTAAATTAAAAAAGATGGGTTATAATTAGGGTGGGGAAAAGCTAGACAAATATATATATATGTCGATAAGAAAATTAAGGTTTGATGAAATTATTTGCCACAAAAAAGGCAATACCAAAAGTATTTTTCGTACCATCTACTTTCACAAAAATGTGCTCAAACACCTTTTCTATATTAGGAATAACAATACAACTAAATTGACTGAAAATATAAGCTTAAAAAACACATTTCACCTGGTATAAAGACCTGGTATAAGAACTGAAGTCTTAGTAGTCCATATTTATGGAAGAAATAAATATATTCTGAAAATTATATTATGCTGGTTGGTCAAAGCCAGGAAAACCCTGCTATGAAAGTCACACTTCAACGTCTATGATAAAAAATTACGAGGTCCTTTTTGCAAAAGTTAGAAACATACTTGGGCCTATTTGACTGATTCTAGTTTCGGCAATAGCCCTTTAAAGTTATGCAGTGTGGAGATTACGGGATAGCTAAGTAAGTAAGGTAAGCCTAAATCTAATAGGAGCTAACTTCAAAATCTTGAGTCATGAAACTATATACATTATCGGGTACGCCGTGCTAGTTGGCGCATATTTCAAAGCACCATGTTTTCCTGAGCTGATCACTGTTTTGATCTGGTTTTGCGGATATGTTACACCGCCGATTGACCGGTTCATCTTGTCCACATTCGAAGAAAAATAATGTTTTCTACTGTCTATACTCGAAATATATGTATATGTGCGCCAAATTTTTGTTTACATGGAGTTTCTTTTTAGCTTCTTAAAAGCCGCCAAATTAAGATTGTTCTTTTCAATTTATTTTTTTAAATTAATTTAATCTCTTTCAATTGTTTATGTCCTGTTTTCAAATACTCAACTTCTTCCTTTTTTCTCACACAAATTGCACTTACTCATACCTACATACATATGAACATAAATAAGCATATTTAAAAGTCAAGGAAACTTGAAAATGGTCATCCCAAAATTTAATATCTGACATACATTTATTTCAAGTTGAACTCCAGGACTAAATATCTGTAACAGTAACAAGAATAAGAAACAAAATTCTCTTTAAGGCTCTCTAAGACTTAAACACCTATCCAAACAGGAATGCAGCATGTACTTTTTAAGGATTTACTCATCAGTTCTCGTAAGAGTATGGCGCCATGTACATAACGTAGTGCAGCGCTTGCAGAGTTCTGCTCTCCTTTTTATACCCAGCGTACTAGTACTAGTACAAGGGTATTATAATTTTGTCCACATAACGGTACTATGTAACGGCGCAAAATAATCCAGTTAGATATAGAGTTCCATATATGAAAGTTCTTAGGTTGAAAAGAGGAATTGATTAAGGCATGTCCGTCCGTCTGTCCGTCTATCCGTCCGTGTACACGATAACTTGAGTAAAAATTTAGATATTTGCATGAAATTTTTCATACAGGTTACTTTCTGGCCAAGGTAGGCTGCTATTGAAAATGGACGAAATCGAATTATAACCACGCCCACTTTTTCGATATCGAAAATCACATAAATTAACATAACTTGAGTAAAAATTGAGATATTTGCATGGAATTTGTAATACAGGCTACTTTCTCGCCAAGGTGAGCTGCTGTGAAAATTGTCGAAATCGGATGATAACCACGCCCACTTTTTCGATATCGAAAATCACATAAATTAACATAAGTTGAGTAAAACTTGAGATATTCGCATGAAATTTGGTACACGGGTTACTTTCTGGCCAAGGCAGGTTGGTGTTTAAAATGGGCGAAATCTGATGATAACCACGCCCCCTTTTTTGATATAGAAAATTTCAAATAAGATTCTAGGGCCTATATCATTGCCAAGTCATGGTATTTGTATCTCGTTCTGAAAACTAAGCGAGTTAATATACCGAAGGAAGTGACAACAGCCCGCGGCTAGCTGAGTTGGAGGAACGTTACATATTCCCAATGTGCAAATGGCATCGCATTTACTATGGAATCTTTCGCAAAATATACATACTTACCAAAAGCCAGAGTAAATAATTTATGTACATATTTCGGTATTTCGAAATCAGAGAGAATTGCGCCAGAGGCAGCAAAAACAGGCATGAAACCGCAGACATTCGTTGGTCACCACAAAACTAACTACAGGGTGTATATGTATGTATATTTATGTATATGTATATATTTATACAAACACGAACAAATTTATGTACATATATAGTAGCACCCGCGGTAAAAACTGTGAGTCCACTTTTCACTAGAACAGTTGGAGATTTCTGCACTTGTTGGTGGAGTGATGTGTTCAACAATTAAATCATACCAAAAGGATTAGCCATATCATAAGTTACCAGCAAACTATATTGACCCTTGGAAACTATATTGACCCTTGCAGTGGTTGGCAATCGGCACAGGTCATTTCCAGTATGATTCTATAATTCATAGGGGAGACAATTACTACCCAGAATCGAACTGTAACTCCGAACATGTTTATACATTTTAAAGTTTTGAACGTTGAACTGAATTTTGTCGCTCTGCTGAAATGTTTTGCTCAATGAAGCTGGCACCTTTTACCGCCGTCATGACGAAACTACAAATTCCCGTTTCAGCATATTTAGGGTTAGATATGTATATACTTATATGCATATAATTCAAGCTCTGCTCAGCTGTAGCTATTCTTTGGTTTAAAAATATGTACATATATAAGATACATAAGTATGCTTTGGAACATAATAGTATGTATGACTTTATGTACATCTACGTATTTGTATAAAAAAGAACAAAATAATTTATTCCATTGCATGTTTGTTAATTAAAAGGCAAATTTTATTTGTTGATATATGATTTATAAAACACACATCACACGCACGAAGAACCCTATTTACAGTACAAATCGATTTATCAGGATCGTTAAAAAATTTTATACATACATATGTATGTACATACAAATGTGCATTTATATCTGCATTTTTTTTTACTATCCCTGCAAAAAATCGTACTACCTACTAATCTCTTAAGAATATAATCCGAGATCAATACCTTTCATCTACAGTAGGTTAAAGGTGATCTCAACTATTCTGTGGGATGTTCGACTTCAGGCATAAAAGAGACCAATTAGTATCTTCATAGGACATGCTGAAAGAAGCACTCATAAAATCTATCCTTTCCCATATCGTACAAGCGTTATGTTGAAGAAGATTGCCTTTATGCGGATTAAGATAGGCGGATGTCCTCGTGTAGACAAGGGCTGATATCATCGTTTTGCAGAAAACGCGACGGACTGGGCAAGGAAATGCCCACTCTAGTAGACGGGGTAATGGTATCAGCCCTTGTCTACACGAGGACATCCGCCAGAGACACCTACCCGGACCTTCAAGGAGCATACCTTCATCTCGCAATTCTTAAAACGTTTCAAAAGGTGACCTACTCATATCAAATAGTATATAGATCTCATACACATGTAAGTAATGTTCGGTTTGGCTCGAACTAAGACGCGCTTACTTATTGATAATTTATTTGTTTTCGATTCATAATGTATGTAAAGAACTCCCTAAAGGGTTGTATTCATAATCTTTACTTTCGTAAATCTCTGGTAGCACACTTACAAGTGTTACACAGTGGCATACATACATACATATGTATGAGTATATAAACAAAACACCAAGGCAATGGCACCACTTTGACTACCTTTCACAGGTAGGCCAAAGATAACGGAAAAGTGCATAGCGTGTGCATATGGGCTAATCCAGAAAACGGTCCACTATCATTGATATCACTAGCAAAGGGTAAACATATTTCTCCTCCAATGCTTTGACATTCTTACTAGCAAAATGGCTGTACCTATGTATGTGCATACATATGCACTACGAAAAATGCGATTAGAGCTTGGCCAGTTGTACCCATATGTTTTACTCCTAAGAGTATGTTACACAAATGTATTTTTACCCCTGGATTTGGAAATTTGTCAAAATTTTTTTTAATTACCCTATTTCTTTGCCATCTCCGAGTGAAATTTGTAAAAGCTGATAAATTTCGGCCTGCAAACCAACAATTGATGAATCTGAGTGGGCATTTTTGTTCGCCGATGTTTACTTGTTCAACATTAGCGCAAACTTTTAGGCGCTTGTTGCTTTCTATACAAATTCCCAAAATATCCCAAAATTTGTGATTTTGGTATCAGCCCTTCCAAAAATCGTGCGATTAATCTCTGAAGAGAGCGATCCAGGATCGATCCCTTTAGTCTACAGTTGGCTATAATTCAATGTGTGTAGCATGCTCATAGGAGTGTAAGAAAATTTTAGTTTTTATAGCATACTTATAGGAGTTAAAATACTCATTTGGGTGGAAAGTGGATTAGGCCTTTCATACCCGTTCGGGTATAAACGGTTACAATAAGTCTCTCAATAGTACATGCTTGAACAAATATGAACAGTTCAGCCCATACAAAGTGATCAGAACAGGTATTAGTCGCATTCTCTTTTGCCACTCGTCCCGGAATGATCCTAGACTAATGGCATTTTTTGCAAGGGGTGTTGAACCACTGTTAACCACGCTTGGTAAGGCACTCTACCCACTATACTACAACTGCCCCAGCAGCGTCCATTACCCAGGATTTACCCATCCATATGTATGTATGTGTATGAGTTTAAAAGTATGTCCGGGATTTTAAATATTCCAAAAAATTTCTGTCTAGGGCTGCATTTTATCGGCGAATACATTTCTGTAGACATTTTGTAATGTAATATTAGAAAGTAAACTCGTACTTGTAAGATAATTTATATGTATGTATATGCATATGTACATATTTATGTACAGAGAAACAATTTCTAAAAGGCACATTTATTAATAGGTCACATTTTTCGGAGGGAAATTTTTGATTTTAAATTCACAATTTCAGGACAAACTACTTTTCCTAATACCATTGTAGGAGTCCGCTGTTGGTCGGACAAGGCCAATCTTTTTTTTATTAACTTTGCAGACCGGCCTTAATTGAGCGGAAACTAGCTACTTTTCAGCAGAGATTAATACCATATCGAGATTTCCCAGTTTTATTTGATATTCTCTAATATCTCTTATTTTACAAATCAGTTTGAAAACGACTTGTTTTTTTACTTTACTGTGGGCTTGTTTGAACCAGTGTATTTCAGATACGTTTCTGTCTTTTGGGACGGTGACTTCAGAACTTATAACTCTGTTCTAAGTAGCTCCGTGCCTCACTCAAATTATGAAGGCAACTCATCTACTCACTACTAAATAACAAGGGAGATGATAAAGTCGATACCCCAATCACTGATGATGGATGAAACAGAGACAAAAAATAACTGTTATTTGAAATTTTCGCATTGAAAGCCGTGCTAGAGTTCTTAAATTTATTTAAAAAGTTTATTCCATGAAAAAAAGTATTTTTCAAATAAAGCCGTGTGCTAATCGGAAACACTTCACTCAGAGGAAAAATTACGTGAACAAATTTTCTGTGGTGTATGATGATGAAATGGTTAATTTTGACATCTGAAAAAAGCACATGAGAAAGCAAAAAAAAAGGATAATAATTTTGAAATTTCTGTATTTCTTCTTCCATTATATTTCGTATTTTTTTGCTTTATATTATATTTTGCCATTTGATGAATCCGCAGTTTGAAATTTTGACGTTTATATATGTAAACTGCAATAAATTTTACTGAATGGCACAAGGATCAAATCGTGTTATTTAAATCCACATCAACCTTTAGTCGAACGATAATGAGGAGCGCTCAACGAGTTTCAAAGAGCAGTCAAATTATTAGTTAACATCTTATGGCAATTCCAATCAACGCCATGCTTTGCTACGCAATAGCCAAAATAGGCTAATGATAATGGCGATCAAGTCTGCCTAAGGGAGGCCTCACTGTACATATAATCAATAGAAAAATATTCTTTCATAACTATTTTGATACGATACAATACCAGTGCAAGTACACTTAGGAATTGTTTGTATATATTTTATTGTTTACTGCATATTCCCGGCATTTGTAATTTATAGATCTACATAAATACATACATATGTAGTATGTACATATATACAAATTTGTTGTCATAATTGTTTACCAACATTATTTGAGCTTTGGTTGACGACTGGTCGTATAACTGGCTGTTCAATAGTTCGACAGCTCTGCGGCTCAACTCATCGTTTTCATTTGCGGCTTTATCAGTGCTGACCATATATATGTACATACCTACACATTTACCTATGTATATTTATTATTTATATAAAAAAAAGCAAGTAACTGCACTCCAAAAAATGCGCTTCTTCTGTACTGAACAAGATGATAGCACCTCTTTTATAGGTATACGGGTCAATATCTAGTGTGGTTAACAATATTCGTTTTACCGGCGAATAAATAACTTGGAAACTTTTACACCCTTTTGGCATTCTGTCGGCTTAAGTAGCAGTTCAATTTCGTAACCACAGAAAATACCACAAATTTTGTAGACATACTAGTTCACAAGAATTAATAAACAATATATGTAGGTAAGCACTTTTTTCCCCGAAGTTTCGTACGCGTCTGCATTTTATTCTCTTTTGTGCATTGTTGGTTTTTGACAGCGCTAGAACCGCTGGTACATGAACCGCATTGCCGACGCACTCTGCCGCGACTCCATACAAACGATGGACAAAAATAGGAGTTGTCAGAATTGTCTGAAATTTCACACCTAAAAGTATATATGTATTATGCCACGCTAATTTCAAAAATGGAATCGGATTTTCTGTACCGGTTAATCCCTTCGAGAAAACCGGGTTTTCCTTCCATTTTTATATGAAAATAGTCATTGTGGTCATTTGTTGATATAAGTGGAAGGAGTCATCAGAATGGGCTGAAACTTTACACCTCATAGGACTATCTCAATACGATTTCAAGAAAAAATTCATTTTTTAGCATCTGTTTCAAATTAATTTAAAAAAATTTAGTTTTACAATTTTATAAAAAGGTACAATAGCTCACAATCATCGTATACACCTTAAAGTACTAAGCCATGCTTTTTCCAAAAATTAAATCAGGTACAAATTAGAAAAAAATATTTTTTTTTACATTATTGTATGAACGACATATAAAGCAAAACTTTATAACGAATCAGTTTCAGAGTCCTCTGAAGAGGAGCAAGTGATCACTGATGCAAATGGTTCCATGTCTTTGTCTACTTCGTCACTTTCAACAATGTATTTATTAAAGCTGGGACAGAACCTTTTAAATATTTGTTTCTCTGTTTTATATTTCTTTCAAACGCAATTCACGGATCTGACGATAATGACAAACGAAACATTAAATCCGTATTGCTTTGTACTCTTCCAGTTTTTCGAGTATGATTAAGCCGATATTTTCTCATATTTTTGTGTGAACATTCTAAGGCTTCTTCTGATAATGAACCTGATAAAGTAAGTGGAAATATAGATTAAGACAAAAAATTAAAACATAGTTTAACAATCCGTACCTATTGGTAAATCGAAGTATTTAATTACATCACATCCATGTGCTAAAATTTTATGCACAGAACTTGGCATGTTATACCAACCATAATTTCTAAGGTATAACTCTCTTGTTTCGGTCAACAAAAGACTAAGAAAAATTAAGAAAAATCAGTTAAGATATAAAGGGCGATGTTTTATATTTAATTTTTTTTTTTTTTTTTTGTAAATGGTTAGAAAAAATATGTCAAATACAAATTATACATTGAAAGTTGAATCTGAAGTTGGTAATCTGATTAGTTAAGTGAACAAAATTATAAAAAGTCTAAATCAAAAAAAAAAAAAAAAAAAAAAATTTACCTCCCTCATGTGCATAAATTTGTACTAACTATCATTTTCGCAAGGTGTTGTTGTTTAGTGATTAAACAAAATATTATTCTTTATGCAGATGAAGAGATATAGGTATGCTGTTTATTTTTATTTTCTTTTTGTTCGCCTTTCGTCTAATCAGTGGGTATTATTTTTTTTTTATCTCCAAAGTTTACCAATTTTCGGATTTTGGTATGTTTGATCATATATTTATTTATTAATCACTTTTATGTGCGAAGCGCCGAAATTAAATGGTATGTAGAAAAAAGGGGTACTTTGAGAGGGTGTCTGAGGCTGGAAGTTGTTTTTATCAAAAAATAACTTATGAACTTCTCTTAAATAGTTGGAGTTTTAGCTGTAACTTGACATCAAAACATCAGACAGTCGATTTTTGTATTTTTGTCCATCTTCTAGGTACAAAATTTGCGGTTACGATCAGAATCGACCCGTTAACATGTGCTCAGTACCACAGTACGGTTAAAATCTTACAAACTGATACAATTTTTTTGTTTTAAATTTTGTTTGTTTGTTAAAACATTTCTGGCTTAAAATTGAAACCCGTCTCATCACGCGCGTTTCTTCCAAACCCCGCATACTTTTAATTCTATACCAAATTTGGTTTGAACATATAGTATCCCAAAAATGAAAAAAATGTGGGCTTAAATTTTTAACCGTGCCAAGATATTCACACGAAGTGACATGTTTTCTCAAATTTAGCCAAATAACATTTGTAAAAACAGGATAACTTCCCACTAACAGGATACATTTTGTCGAATCTACACAGAGAAAACTGTTGTGCATTATTTATACACAAGCTGTTCATAACTATAAAATGTTTAGGTACATTTTTGAATATGCAACCTTGCGCATAAATTTAGCCCAATAATCATGAATTCTGCGCAATCTATTGAAATTGTGCATAAGTTATACACAAAAAATGTGCAGTTTGTGAACATTGTTCATAGCTTAATTATTTGAAAATCAAACACAATTGATCATAATATGTAAACATTGTGCATAATATTTGACTATAAACACTTAGTGTTCATAAGTTGTGCCCATTTATGTATAGATTATGAACAAGGCGTACACATACATATGCAACTGAGTTTCACTTTAATTCGTGAATAATTCGGCAGAGTCAATAGATCTGGGGGAATAAGCCAAGCGACCAAAGTTATTTTTTCAAGATTTTCAGTAAAAATTTGTGCGATCATAGATCTTAATACGGAGAATTCGATGGTGGTAATAATTAAATTTTGACCAAACTCAATTTTGAATCACAAGGACAAATTTTGGTAGAGAGCTTAGGCTCGCCGTCAGAAAGAAAACTTCAAAAGTTCCCATCGATCCCAAAAATCGAAAAAGTTTTTCGTGGTCAAAGGTCAAAATTATGACATTAAAGAGATTTTTAATGATGAAATGAGTGGCGGCTTACAAATGTGACAAAGCATATTTTATATGAATTATAGTAAAATACATACATATATTGAATTTTTTCAACCGCAGCAATTGTCCCCAATGGCAGGATGAGTGAAAATTGTTCCTATTTGTTCACAATCAATGAACATGTGGTTCATAACCTGTGCCCAGTTGTTCAGAACGTATGCCCAGTTGTTCACAGTCTATCCCAGTTGTTCAGAACGTATGCCCAGTTGTTCATAATCTATGCCCTTGTCCATAAAACATGCTCATAGTGCTGAACTTAAGTTATAGACACAGACACAGAACGCGGGGGTTTTACTAATAAGAAATGTAAACAACTTCTTTCTCTTCTTTAGCCTACTTGAAGCTTTCACCATTTATACATGTAAGCGTATAAATTTTGCATCTAACATTTAATATACGTCTATAAAGATACGCCCCGTGTGTAGTATGTCTAGCTTTGCAATGACCAAAATGGCGCTAGCATTCATTATCACTCTCTTCATCAGAGACATTGTTATCTGTAAATCACTCAACTGGCAAAATAACACACTTTGATATTTGTTTGTCTTGTAAACTCAAGTGATGTGTAGAATGCATTTATGACGTGCAAGCAATCGGCGTTGTCGTATTTTATTAAAGTTGTCACTCTTTTCAATTAAATTTGTTCGAAACGAACGACAGAGATAAACAGATACGTAGCATTCATATGTGCTGGCATACATACCCCGCAGTGAAGCACGAAACTAGTCAGGAAACATACCAGTATAAAACTAGAATTTATTGACTAGTATTGAACTATTCCTACCTACCTATTTTCCCATTTCATATTCAGATACAGAATTCATAAGTACATTTGAATTTGTAATTTTTATTAATGACATAAGCCTATGCGAATGACTTTAAAATTTTTAAAACAGTCACGGCTCCAGTCGGTTCTTAACAACGTTATAGACTGGTGTAATTGATAAATTTGGAAGATTATAGAGAAGTGGCGAATGATGAAGAAGCTAGTCAAGGGGATAAATCAGTTCAAGGTCAAAATCGTTATCCAGTTCGGGAAAATAGAGGACATACTCAGAAATTTGATACTACATACGTTAGATTTTAAAGGGAGGAATGTTGTGAATGAATAACTGAAGTGTTAGAAACTTTGGAGTAAATCAACTTTGAATAAAATGTAGTATACTGATTAGCTTTGTAATTTATGTCAATGATTTTCTATCTGAGGAAAAGCGACTTTACTTTGTATTTGGAAATTGAACTGAAAAAATAATTTTCCTTAAATACATATATAAATCTGGTAATAATATTAATTAACTCTGATTTATAACTGTAATAGGAATCATTTGCATCTAAATATTAACAAATGTTATAGTGTATCGTTTTCCAAGTCCCGAAATCTCATTCCTGCCGCGTATCATATTGGTGACTCTATGCTGAGCGCTGTTGGTGAAATTTCTGATCTTGGGGTAGTGTTTGATGCCAAGTTTCATTTTAACAGCCTTCTTAATTACGTCATTGCAAAGTCTTATTCAATGCTTGCGTTTATTTGCCCCTTCAGTACGGACTTCACTGATCCATATACACTAAAATTACTTTTTACTTCACTAGTACGTTCTAGGCTAGAATATGGTGCCTTCATTTGGAGGCCCTACCATTGCTGCCATATACAATGACTAGAGAGTATACAAAAAAAGTTTCTTCGATTCGCTCTGTGGTCTTTGCGTTTTCAGGATGTCTCTTGATAAGTCTGAAATCCCTAAACAGTAGAAGGTATATCTTACCAATGACATTTGTTTATGAAATTATAAGTGGTCAATGGCCTCCCCATTTCTTTTAGAACGTACACGTTTCAATGTTCCATCTCGGCCACTTCGTAGTCATGATTTCTTCTCTTTGAATAGAGTTATGCATCCAATTCACCAATTGCTAGGGCTATGCGGGAATTTTACTTTTCACCTAGCTCCGATTGTATGTATTGATTTTTCGTTAAATAAAATAAAGTTTAAACAGCTGCTAAGTAGTGGTGAATAAAGTAGAGTAAATATGTAAGTATCGCATGTTTGGATAAACTGATTGAATCAGCATGAAAAACAGTTAACAGTTTCACCTTTTGGCAGTCGTTTGATTTCTCTGCTAACTGGTCCCAATTGGAGCACCACGGGATCGCATTCGATAATTGGTTTGACTACATGATACGTACATATGTACATATGTAAGTGTACTTAATGTTATATATACGAATACATACATGAATTCATAAGGATGATGTACATAGACATGAGTACACCGTCGATATTTTAATCCATTTAAAAATAAATACTACAATAGTTAAATAAATTCCTTTTTAAACATTGCTCTTACCCTGCGAGAAACGATGGAGTATAAGAATACTCCAACACTTATCCTCGGAGTATTCCATTACATTCTTTCTGAGTACTCTATGGACCACCTACGTCACAGTACTTACAAAATGCTACCAAAGATAATTCCATGGAGTATTCACCACCAAAGGGAAAGAGGGACGTGGCTCTCCTGTTGCTGTTTAGAGGCAAAACCACTCCCCAAAATCTTTTCGGAAGTGACAGTCCTTTTTAAAATTCAAACCCGTTACGCGCCGGTACTCCCTTGCAGTACTTGCCCGACGGTCGTAGAAGCGATTTGGTGTTGAATACTTTTTGGGCCACGTTTTTATACGAATGAGGATAAGTGTGGGTGTAGTCTTACATTCCTTTAGGAGTAATCTTTGGACGACTGTAGACATACATACTATGTACATATGTATGTATAATTTTAAACACTCCCCAACTGTTGCACATCGAAAGATCCATCGATCAATCAGTTGAACGTTTGTTTGTCAGTTAGGTGGTCGTTTGCTTGGTAAGTCCTTTTATAGATCTGTCATATTTATATTTATGACATGTCACAGCACGACCACCATCAGCCCGCACTTCTTTTCCATTCATCAACTGAGCAAATTATCACAATTTATTTTAACCGCACCATTAAACGTGGTCGTTGGTCGCTTTATGTTTTACGCCCGTCGAATGCATTTTGAGTAGCAATAATAAAATGTTGATAACAACAACAACAACAACAGCAAAATGCTACCAGTACACAGCAGCAGGTGTCTGCAACGCCAACAACACAACTATTGTGGCCACACAACTCCACCTCATTCCTTAGGTCGACCCACCAGACAACCCAGACAGCCCTCACACCGTTGCTACATCCACCTTTATATGAACATTGTACACATGTATGTATGTATTTTTGCTCAACAAATGGCTACATCACAGCAGAACTAACGAGCTAACTAGTCAGTGATTAGTCACGTTACGGTGTTCTGCTAGTCACTAATACGTCCTTTTTGCTTTAAGCACCTGCAATAGACTCAAACAATTTGAAACCGCTAAAGCTTTCAAAACTGATAGAGTTATTCTTATTTCTAAATAAAATCGAAACGTCATCCGTTTGAAGCACAGCAATATTTTTTGTAACACAGTCCCTGATTTCGGACTTAGTATCTTCTAGTGAATAACACAAGTGCTATTGCGGTGAAATGGGTTATCCAGTCATGGAAAACAAGCATATTTCTTTGGTTTAGTTTTTTTCGACGGAAGCGCGTAACGGCATAAACTGTTCGAGGTAGGTAATTGACGTATGTATGTATATCAAAGTGTTCAGGTGAAAAATAGAAGTTGATTAAGAAATGTCCATCTATCTTGAGCAACTCTTAAGACATTATAATTTAGATCTATTTCACTTCCAAAATATTTTTGTACTAGGAAATTTTAAAAACATAAATTTTCGAAAAGGGGCAAGTTATATCAATATGATTTGGCACACGTAAGCAAAACTCGACCGAATTTTTGGCGGCGCCCTCTTTTAAGTGTAAAGCTTTGATGTTATTCATAATTTATTAAGACCAAAATTGTTAAGTCCCAAGGCAGGTAACATACCAGTTATAATATCACAATTTCCTTGAAACGGTTTCAGCAGAAACAATTCCTGTACCGAATCTGCCTAAAGATTTGATCACAATAACAGAATAATTACAAATTTGCTTTAATTGTTTTGGCTCATAACTCAGTGTTTAATTTGACAGCTAACCTTACAAAATAAGTCAATTAAACTCCGGTCTGCGGTTACCGACGAGTAATCCTAGGAGAGTAGGTATTTTGAGAATACTTTCATGTAGTAGGTCTATAGAGTTTTCAAAAGCAAAGTACTCCGAGTTGGTTAAGTGATTCAATTATCGGGCATTGCCATATAAATTTGACCGCCTCTTTTATATAAATGAGGAAAAGTGTTGGAGTACTCCGATACTCCTTAAGGAGTACTCTCTGGATGATGGAACGGAGAATTTCGGAAGAGTTCTGTAAATTTTTGCTTTTTCTTTGAGTTGTAGTGGATAACAATATACTCTACCAGGGATGGACTAAAATCAGGATAATCATTGAGTCGCGCTTACCTACCCTACCAACCATACACAGTAAAAAGTGGATAAAACAGAGGTCGCTGTATCACCCTCGCACTCATTTAAAAACTAAAAAATTTCCCAACACAATCTTGACAGCACAGCAAAGGCTGCATACTTTTAGGCATTGCCTCTTTTTTTAATCAAAATTTATAAAAACTTTATTTATTCCAAAACGTCGTTTCACATAATAAATTTTATCAATTTTAAAGAATTTTTTTAACCGAAATTTGCTACAAAAGTAAATTAAATTAAATGGCGATAAGACTACGCTTCTATTGCCACCGATGTTGCCTGTAAAAAAAATTCCATATATCATATGAGTGGCTCAGTGCCATCCTTGCCTAAGCCTCAATTTAGTCATTTCCTAATAATTAGTGACAAAGTTAATAGGTAATTAAAAATTAAACAGCCTTTTTAGGAAGGTTTGAAACATTTAATTAATTTTATTAATAATTTCGTTACAAAATTAGGGATGTGCAGCTTTGGCACGGATAGTTAGCTTGGAGTATTTCTAAGTAGTATAGCATAATAACTCCATATATGAAATTTCGAGGGTTAGGCAAGGATGTCACTGAGTCACTCATATGAGCTTGAATACAAGTCAAATATGATACCTTTTTTCTCATAATCGGCACTTGTTGGACTCAAAAAAGGCTCAATTATAAAACACTTTAAGCGTCATTAATGACTAGAATTGGGGAAAAGATACCTGAACCTTCGTTTAAAGGAAAATAAGATTTTTCAATCGATTTTGGTGAAGAAAAGGTAATTAAGCCAGCAATAATAATGCAAACGAAGCCCAGAACAATGCAAATCGGGAACAGATTCAATAACGTAATTCAATTTGAGAAATAACACAAAATTTCGCAAAATTTCGAGGTTTGCTTTATTACCATTTGGGGAAAAAAAAATTTGTCTTATTGCTCAAATATAGTATTTCATTGGCAGATAGAATCGCGACATCGCTACCTTGTTGGGCTCATATCAAACCTGTTGAAGACCGAAACCTAACTAACGATCGGACAAATAATTTCTGTATTAGCTTCCTCTGCATTATTTTTCATTTGTTGAAAACATTGATTGCAAACTTTAAAATGTTGCCTTTCTCGTCCGCACCATATAACACAAAGATATAATTCTGCTGAATTCTGTATAACTGATTTCATGCTCGAGAATCGAAAAATGTGGAAAAAAAAGTTTTACTTATTTCTCAAAATGATGGAATAACACAAATTTTGGTTATTTCACATTCAGTTAACTCAAATTTGTGTTATTGTCGTTTGGGTTATTTCACACCTTGGGAGGGAGGTAAAATCATATTTCATCACTTTTTGTGCTTTTGTTGCCTAAAAGTTGTGCAGCGTTATGCATTTTTCATCCTGGCACTCGCATTATTGTGTACGCAACTGATATCCATTCATACATATTTTGTTTACATCTGACATTGCCTTAATTAAGGTTGACATACACTCACCTATTAATCGCATCACCTCATGCAAATTCAGGTAAACATTAAGATGACAATGTACTAGGGCACTGTATATCAAAAATAATCCCAGAGTAAATCCTAAATTAACTGAAGTCGACATTTTCCTTTAAATTAAGTGATAACAGCAGGATAATGATAAATTTTATTAAATATCGTGTAGTATAAGTTGCGTTTGGAAAAAACTTTCGTGTTGTTTATGTGCATACATATAAGTAGATTCATTTACATGAACCTACTCGTACATACATACATACATAAATATGAAAGTAACGACTGTTGCACGCATGAATTATCAATCAATTTTTTTTAAGAATTTCGCACAGTTATCACTTGTTTTTTTTTTAATTCCACTTGTTTGTAAACATTATTCACTTTTTATATTGATATCTAACGATATCTTTCTTTTCCGGAAACCACAATTAATTTTAATATTACTATATATATTCATTGGCATATTCAAAGTAACTTATGTACATCATTTCAATTAAAGTTTTTCTAATATGTGTAAAAGTTTCGTATTTTCGTCTTATATTTTCGAAAAATTTTCTCCGCCCTAAACCTTCACGATACATTCACTGCGACGATTTTCCAGGAACTGTCAGTTGTATAAACAAACAAATACTATGAAACCTGAACGCAATGGCAAATAGCACGAAAGGCATTCGACAACCCTAATTCTGCCGGTGAGCAATGAAAGCAACACACTCGAAATACATAAGTGACAGCGAGAAGTTCTGGCAATCATGACATCCACAATTCAAATACGTACGGTCTAGGACGCCACCTTTTGGAAATATAGGACAACATTTTAGAACAGTTAAACAAATAGTAAACTGGCCGAACCCAAGGCGAATACAGAGCAGAGAACGCACCCATAACAGAGAACGTATATAGAGCTGATTCAACACTGCCCTTGATACATTCACCACTACCTGCTCTTTGCTAGTAGCCAAGGCGAATATATTATATGGTGGTGGCAAAGCGAATTCAGCCACCTTGGGCTTGATTCGCCGTTCACTCGGATGTCAAAGTGAAAGAGAATATGAAGTGAACACCGTACGGACACACACTGTTTGTTTTCATCGCAGAAAGTGCATACGTGAATTTCGGAGTGAAAGTTTAATTAAATAACTGTTAAAATAGTGTAATTTATGTAGAAATTAGGCATGGGACTATTCGAATAAATACAATTTTTATTCGACGGGTACAAAAAATTCGAATAGTATTATTCGAATATTTGTATTAATAGAATTTAATTTCCGTACAAAAGGGCAAGCACAATTTAAACACTGACCGAAAAGGCAGAAATTGCAGAAGCACTCCGCGATCTTGGAATGGAGTTTCCACCAACGGCAACGGTCATGCAATTGCGCAATCTCTTAGCAACCACAATAGCGAAAATACCAGCATGGCACCGGAGACACCAGGAGATGCAGGCGCCCTGGAAGCAACGAGCGTGGCGCAGATCGACGATGCACCACCCGAAAATCGCCAACGTGTTCCGATAGCACCGTTAGATGTCGAGAGAAGCGAAACAGCAACGGCAGTAGTGCAAGGGCACCGCGAAGCGGCAGCGACGCCGACCGAGACTACCGTTGCAAACGGTACTACCACCAGCACCACGGAATCGCCGATTTAACGGAGGTGCAAGTACAGCTGGAAAAGCGACTGAAAATTTTACAGTTGCAAAAAGAAATTGAAAAACTCGAGGCGGAAAGAAATTCCCCATATACGATGAACTTCCAGACCCTTCCGCTAAACTTAAGCGAAATTACAAAAAATCTTCCGACCTTCAGTGGCGGCGGCAACGCCAGCATCGATAAGTGGATAAATCAGATGGAAGAAACAACGAACGCGTATGGCGGTAATCACGAAGCCAAACTCATAGTAGCTCGCCGACTATTAATAGGTAGTGCGCCTGAACAACACGTATACCTGGGGCAAAACTGATAGAGGAATTTAGAAAACCGCTAAGCGTAAAAGACGTGTTTCGTCAACTCGAAACGAGAACATGGGACAAAAAGGAGACGCTGAGACACTATGTCCTCTCTATGCAGGAACTCGCACAATCTGCTTCCATCGCAGAACACGAATTGGTCGAATCGATTATCGAGGGGTTGAGGGATAGTTCGGCAAAAACGCTCATCTTCACTGGCGTAACAACCATCGACCAGTTGAAAAAACTACTGCCACAATACGAAAGGTGGGTTAAAGCAGATGCGAATAAGCGAACGGTGGCGACAAACAGTGCAGAATTAAGGTGGTATGGCCACTATTCCAAGGACTGTAAGGAGAGAAGACGAGAAATGGGATCATGCTTCAGGTGCGGCGAGAAGGATCATTTATATAAACACCCCTATCATGCATTTCGACTTGGATCGAAATTTTCTCCGTTTGGCAACTTCCGTTTCCGTTCAGTTCAACTTCGAAACTTACAATTCTGCCTATCATGCACTTCGAGCGTTCCTCCGTTTTTCTCAGTTGCAATTTTGTTGACGTAGTAGTACGTTATTTCGTGGTATTTCGAATTTTTCTTTCAAACAAGGAATTTGGCCAGTTTTTTTTACAACTGAAAATTTCATAATAAAGATTAACTTTTCGGGTGTATTAATGGATATTTTACAAATTTTTTAAAATTAAACCTATTAAATAACAAGCATTATAAAGTTGGAAGCTCAGAAAATGAGCCTTTTGTACGGAGGCCTCTTAAGGAAACTGTTAAGGAGACCAGTAGATTTTGTTAAGCCTGTAAAAATTTTATCTTTAAATTTTTTTTTTGATGATAATTTTTTTGGTTTTATTTAACATTTCTTAAACGTTTTTATTACTGCAAAACTTATTTCAATAACTTTTTATTTACATTTTATTTAATATTTAAATACCACGAAATTAGGGACACATGTTTTTGTTATGTACCTAATTTCGTGGTACCCACGAAATTATGGGAACATAATACTTTATGTTTTCCTTATTTTCTTTCACATTTCATAAGATACCCTATTATTTTAAGTATTTTAATTATTAAATAAACCCCTGAGGAAGATTTTGACGTAATTTCGTGGTACACTTTTATTAACCCATTCGTCAATATTTTAATCGGAAAGCTCTGCGAAGCACAATATTTTAACGAAATAATGGCATTATAGAACTTTTTTTATTCAAAAATTTTTCATTTAATTTAAAAAAATATGTCAAGATTTATACATTTTTGCCTTTGTTATGAATGAATAGCGATAATAAACAAAAAAAATTTAAATATAAAACTCATATTACCGCTTAAAGCGATACCACGAAATTACGTACATCAATTTTATCGCATGCCCTTAATTTCGTGGTATACTGCGCATATATGTACATACATTGTTAACAAGAAACCAAAAAATTAAAAAAAAACAAAACAAATTAAAAATATACCAAAAAATTAAAAAAAAAAACAGTTTTTGAAATAATAAAAAAAAAATAAGTAACATCAATTGAATTAATTTTATTTATTGTTTATTTTTGTTTTAAAACTTTTTTATTTAATGTTATTTTATTTTGTTTAAAAATAAAAAAAAACTTAAAAGACCAAAAAAACACAAAAATTAAAAAAAAAAACATTTTTAGTAATAATAAATAAAAGTAATTTTGAAAAAAGTAACAAATTACTTCAGTTAAATTAATTTTTTTTTATTGGTTTTTTTTTTGATTTTTTTCAATCGTAATCAATTACTAATTGCCTTTTCTCAAAAACCAATTGAAATAATCATTAACAATTAAAAAATCCGTCTAATCAATTGATTACTAAGTACTAGTCAAATTTAACAGGTCTGCTTACAGTAATTTTTTACTTACTTGGTCTTAAAACGCTTTCTTTTCATAAATACAATAACAATAAAAAAATTATTTCAAATTTCAAATTTTTGAACAAATTTTAATAAAGAAATTTGTGTATCTTTAGGAATTTGCGTTTAAAATAACTTTTATTTTCCACAAAATTAGGGACACTTTACCACGATGTTAGGTACATCAGAAAATTTTTGCCACGAAATTAGGGACATTTGAGGTACTCACACATTTTTATTTGTATAAAATAAAACATTTGTTAGTTTTGTTTGAAATTAAATGGAAAGCTATCTTAATAGATCAACTCAATGGGAAAAAGTTACCTTTTTAGTTTTCCTTCATCCGTTTTTACGCACGAGAGGTAGAAAGTCAGAAAATTCCTTAGTACCACGAAATTATGGACATTTACCTTAAATATGTAGGCAAACACGTCAGAAGTCTTCAAACAATTTTTATTGAATGCCCACTTCATTTACAAAGCAGTGACATAATTCACAAACATACATATTCCAAAACTTATTCATATTGTATCTAACAAGTAATAACATTTATAGTAGTTAATAATAAGTATGTATATATAATAACTAGTTAGTTTATATATTAGACCATATCTATATCTACTACTACAATTCGGCCGTCCTGACAAAGAGATCACCTGATCTCTATCTTAATTTGTTAACTCAATCACTTTTTTCTGTATCACTACTAAATGTATCACATCCTTTGAACCATGGCCGAATATTTCCAACAGCCCATACCCCTTTATATGGTATGCGAGTAAGCTGAAAACCTTCTACATCTTCAATAACATACCTATCATTTCCTAAAACTTTCGTTATCTTATAAGGACCCTTAAATTTTGGAATAAGCTTTTTATTACCACCAACATTTATGTCAAAATTTTTTATCATAACATAATCACCTTCTTTATAATTAGTTGGTGTCTGCCGCTTTTTATTAACATAATCTGCATTATATTTCTGAATCTTGTTCTGACTGTCAGCAGCCCGAGCTCGAATTTCCACATGGGTTTCCTGACTTTGTACTGAAAAATTTTGATCAAAACATTCTCTAAAATCATCAGATATTTCCCCTCTTTGTCCAATTCCAAACAGCATTACACTAGGATGTTCATTAATAGTTCGGTTTACGACATTATTTAAAACATATTCAGCTTTATCTAAGATTTTATCCCAAAAAATACCCTTTTCCGGATCCACTAATGTTGCTAATATTGGGCCAAGTGATCTATTTACTCTTTCCACTTGACCATTGGCTTGTGGGGATGCAGTTGCTACCTTAATGTGTTTAACAAAATGTCTATCCAAAAATTCATTAAATTCATTCGACGTAAAACAGCTTCCACGGTCTGATACTATACATTTCGGTCGACTATAAGCTCGAAAATAATCGGTAAGACTTTTAATAACTTCCTTAGTGCACGTACTTTTTGTCGGGTATAACCGCACAAACTTCGTACAAGAATCTACAATAACTAATATATGTTTTAAAGCTCGCGATCTATCAATCGGGCCATAAAAATCAATATGAACTACTTGAAATGGTAAATTACTTTTTGGGATATTATGGAGAAACCCTTCTTCTCGACCAGATTTTGAAGAATACGCAATACACTTTAAACAATTTTGTATATGCCTTTTGATCTTTTCTCTCAAATTTGGAAAATAGTATGTTCTTGAAACCAACTCTGCAACCTTATCTATCCCAAAATGACCTAACTCATCGTGATACTTATAAAGAATATGATCTTCCATACTTTCCGGTACATAAAACAAAACCGAGCCATCCTCTTTCTTCCTATAAATAATTCCATTCCGCATTTCATATAAATGATTTTCCTGAGTTTCTAATTTTCTATACAATTCCTTTAATTTTGTATCTCGACCTTGACAAATTATCAAATTTTCCTCAAACGTATTTGTCTCCAAAACGCATATAATATTTGAACGACTTAATGCATCTACATGCTGCATACGAGCACCCGAACGATGTTGTAGCGAATAATCAAAATTTTGTAACTCTAGAGCCCATCTTGCAATACGAGGGTTAAGATCTTTTTTATTTAATGTAGCAGTCAGAGAATTACAATCCGTAACAATTTTAAAGTGTTTTCCCTGCAAATATATCCGAAAACGCTTTAAAGCGTAAATTATAGCTAACGTTTCTAATTCAAAGCTGTGATACTTTGATTCTGCCTCAGTCGTTTTTTTAGAAAAATAAAATACCGGATGTAACTTTCCATCACCTTTTCTTTGTAATAAAATTGATCCAAACCCTATAGTACTTGCATCACAATGTAATTCTGTATCATCTTTTGGATCATATAATGCAAGTACTGATGATTCTATCAACCTTTGCTTAAGAGTTTCAAACGCCCGGAGTTCCAGTTCTCCAAATTTAAACTTTGTACCTTTTCTAGTTAAATCTGATGGTGGTTTAGCTATAATCGAAAAATCCTTGACAAATCTCCTAAAATAAGAACACAAACCAAGAAAGCTTAGAACTGAATTAAGTTTTTGTGTTTGGCCAAAGTGTCAGTAAACTACTTGTTTTTTGTAAAAATGCACTGGGAAAAAGTGGTTATAGCGGGAAAACTATAGCATTTAGAAAAAAACTGCAAAGAAACTTTTGATGGAGAATCACCTCGGCAACAAACTGTAGAAGACTGTTGACAGATATTACCATGACCGAAATAATTAAAAATAACAAAAAAAATTGCACTTTAAATGCATACAGAAAGGTATGCTCTGCATATTTTTTCACCCTTTCATGTCCACTAGTAGAAGAGTTAGATAAAACAAAAAAATCTATGGTCAGCGTCACTTCCGTATTAAATCTCTGTCGCCTGGACTAATTGTTCAAGAAATATTTTTCAGTTAGTATAACTTTTTTTTATTTATTTAAATAAAAAAATATGTTTTTGTTTTGTTTTTGTAGTACTTAAGAAGAAATTATCGATTTTGATGGCATAGTTTTGTTATGTTATTACATCTACGGGGTTGAAAAATAATAATAATTATAATAATAATTTCTTCTTAGTTTTGATTTCGAAAAACTAATAATTTATGTAGTTTAACTTTTGGTCTGTGAGACCGTGCGCGAGTATATGGGTATAGGAAGGTTAATAGAATAGGTAAGTAGCTTGTTGTCAAGAAATCACGTTGTCCTTCGATTATTGGTTGTCAAACAAATTAAAATTATGTCCCGATTTCTTCTTTCTTGGCTGGCCACAAAATTAGAAACACGTAGTTTTTTCTAGAAAGAGGTAATTGTGCACTGTTATCAAAAGAAAAAACACCCAATGTCGGCTATCGCACAAAAGTTTAATTGCTCAAAAGAAATGGTATTTTGAGCTATTCATTTGTACAAAAACACAAAGCTGTTTGAAACCCCGAAACAAAACCCAGGGCTCGAAAAACTACTCCACCAGAAGACAGGTTGATTTATAGGACAAGTAAGAAAAACCACTTCATGTCTTCGCGGGAAATAAAGGTTGAAGTTGGGCATCAAATTAAAGCAGAAATATCAGATCGGACGATTAGAAGGCGTCCAAGAGTCGGGACTCCGCGGGTGCATTGCACAAAAAAACCTCACGTATCAAAAAAAAAATTTTAAAAAGCGGTTACTATTTGCAAAGGAAATTCTACCCAAAAATCCATAATACTGCAATAGAGTACTCTGGAGCATAGCTGTTAAGAATTGATTACTAATCGTAATCATTAGTAATCTGATTACTTTGTATTTGAGAGTGAAATAATTGATTACAATACGATTATCTTGTTCCCAACTAGATTACGTAATGATTACGATTACAAATAATCAAAAAATAATCACGATTACTCCAGATTACTAAAAAGAATCAAAAAGAATCAGAAAGAATCAAAATAAATAATTGATTCTTTCACAGATTCTTTTTGATTATTTTCATTTCAAAATACCAAACAACTTTCTTCCTTTTGCTTTTTTTCATTTTTAAGACATTTTTTTGTAATTATTTTATTTCTAACAAATAAATATATTAAAGACAAAATAAAGAAATATAATAACAAAAATCCCAACAACAACAATGCCAATCGCGAAAGTTCACAGGGGACAGTGTTCCCAAGAATTACAAGCAAAGCAAAAACATATTGGGGGAAATTGGGCTGATTATATTGAATGGATAAATTGTTATGAATAATATCATCATTTATAATACATGTATGCATATATATGTAGTTATACAAAAAACGATTTTAAAAAACTTACTAAAAAATGTCTTCAAAATTTAAAAAAACGAAATGAGAAAAGTTGTTTGGTATTTTACATTGAAAAGAATCAAAAATAATCAAAAAGAATCCGTGAAAGAATCAATTATTTATTTAGACTCTTTTTGATTCTTTCTGATTATATTTAGTAATCTAGAGTAATCGTGATTATTTTTTGATTATTTGTAATCGTAATCATTACGGAATCCCAATATTTGAAAGACACAATTAAATAATGATTACAATTCTTTTTAGAAAATAATCTAACCGATTACTAATCGTAATCATAATTTAACAGCTATGCTCTGGAGTGACGAATCCAAATTTAATTTATTCCAATACGATGGGAAAACTTATGTGAGGCGCCCTCCAAACATAGCATTAAACTCCAAGTACACTGTAAAAACTGTAAAACACGGTGGCGGGTCTATTATGATTGTGGGAGCATTTTCAGGGCGTGGTGTATGTCCAATAGTGAGTATTAAATTAATAATAGACCAATACCAGGGACGGATTCAGATGAGGGGTCCAGGGGGTCCGGACCTCCCCCGAAATGGATGACCAGTTACTTATTACAGATTCTGTTAGAACGTATCTGCAGAAAACCGGCCGAAAACCTTTATTGAAGCTCTGAACGTTTGTGATATACAGTTTTACAGAGAAATACATAGCTTTCTCACTATAGGTGCTACACTGCCAGTTACGGTAGCTTCAAGCGAACGATCATTCTCTACTTTACGGAGAGTAAAAACCTATTTGCGAAATAAAACTGGAGAAGAACGTTTGAATGGATTGGCAATGTTGAATATTCACAGATATTTCGAAGTTACTCATCACGGTGGGTTTTAAGCATGTTTAATTAAAAGGTTCACGTCCCTCCATTTTTTCTTTTGAATGCTCGAATATGCATTAAAATAAGATGATATGTTGATTTTTAGCATTTTTACCCGAGCTCTTTTGTAAAATACTCATTTTAAAAATGTAAAATACCAAATTTTGAGATTTTTTGAATTTTTCTGGAAAACGTTAAGTTTTATCTTAAAACCAACAGAGACAAAGTTGTAGACCTGAAAATTCTCTACAAAAACCGAGTGAACAGTTTTTATCTACGAGTCACCAGTACTGAGATATCGCGATTGCAAATCTAATTCTATACATTATAAGAACATAAATGCCACGTATAGACTTTTCCGGATTTTTCTCGAAAACGGTTATGTGTATCGAAACATTTTCTTTTACCGTTTGTTCGTCACGAAGCTCCTCATTGACAATGAAAATAGTTATTTTTGTAAACCCTATAGTTCCCTAGCTAGAGCCAAATTTGCTCCATTCGCGATATCAAAAAGTAATAGTGGTTTAAATTTAGATATCTTGTATAACGAAATTTCGATAGAGCTAAATTTTTGTGGCGAGCTTAGGTTGACCCCCAGAAAGAAAAGTCCGTAGCGTTATATGAAAGTTTGTACATATGTACATATCGTCTGTCATTCGAAAATTTAAGAATACATTGCAAATATTTAATAATTTTACTGTGTAAGTATACATATATGAGTGAGTTTTTGTTATTCATACCTCCGATTATTATCTTCCAACTTTTCTTGTGAATGTTGTATTGGAGATTTCAAATCTGGACCCCCCCCCCCCCCCCCCGAAAAATTTTCCTGGATCCGCCCCTGACCAATATCAATACAAAAGCATTCTGGAGAATGTAATGGAGCCATATTAATTTGAGAATATTTTCAGCACGATAACGACCCAAACCACACTTCAAGGTTTGTGAAGAGCCGGCTTTGTATATCAAAATGTTGAGGTTTTTAACTGGCCACCGCAAATTGAGAAATTATGGGCAATAGTGAAACGAGATCTGAAGGACAAAAAACCGCGAAATAAGAATGAGTTGTTCAATTAGTGCAGGAAACCTGGAACAGCATATCAGTGCAAACATGCCGAATTTTAAGAGTTTACCACGAAGAATGGACAATGTTGTCAAAAATAAGTGTTATCCAACTGTCACGCCCAGACAGATTTTAGGTAATCGTTTACGTGGGGTACCGAGCGCTAATCCACAACCAAAAATGTTGGGATATGTATCAGGAGACACGCTGTGGTCCCAGGAGCATGAATATATGTAACTCCGCTGAACCAATATTTTTAGTAGTTTGCGAGATATTTGCAATCCAAGTTCACAATTTTCTGTCATTTTCATGTGGTTGTTGTAATCACAAATTACACTGTGAGAAAAGAGTGGGAATGGTGGCATGGTGCCACCGTTCAGGGCAGCCACCCGAAGTTGGAATGGCGTAGCCCAGGGTTATTTTTTGAAGCGCGGCCGAAGGCCGCCTAAGCGGAAAGGTGTTCTACACATAAAAAACATGGATCGGGCCCCTAAATCAGGATTTGACCTGGGTCATTTTTCGGTTTTTCGCAAATATTTTCCAAAATAATGAAAATATTGGTTGGGCGGAGTTACATATATTCATGCTCCTGGGACGGAAACGCGTCTTTTGATACCCCTCCCGACATTTTTGGACGCGTATTAGCGCTCGGTACCCCACGTAAACGATTACCAGATTTTATTAAGTAAAGTCCTTGTGATTATTTTACTGAATAGACTCGAATTAAAGTTTTACAAAAGTAATGCAATCGATCTAGTTGATTTCAAAAGAATCAATAATGAATGTAGTGAATTATGAATATGTACATATGTACATTTTCAAACAGAACAAAGAAAATTAATATCTCAAATGAAGAGGAATGTCAAAATAAAGCTGCAAGTGTAGAGATGACAGCTATCTAGTGATGACACAACAAAATATTAAAAACATTGTCAATTTTATGCAGATATTTTTATATTTCCGATGTCGTTTCTAATTATATGACCAAACTGAATTCGATGTTATTTGACTTAAGTTGATTTTCATAAAAAATAAACTAAAATTGTCATTATTTTTTATAAACAAACATGACTTGTTACTTTGTTACTTCCCTACTAGACAGTTGAGAATTTCATAAGTACTTATAAAAGCATTTTCATAAATGAAAAGAGCCCTTAATAATGTGTTCAAATTTCTTTAGGCCGTGTGAAGAATATAAGGACTTCCTCTTATTTGTGTGATCGTCTACCCCTTTTCTTCTAATAACGTTTCCTTTAAAAAAATATACATATGTATATCTACTTTGGTGTAACAAATCATCATTTTATGCCTTTATATGTTCAGAGCAAGCTCCTGAACTACTCAATATTTACTTCTTGCACACTTCAGTACAAAGGTTCAAAGTACTTAGAAAAGGCCTTACGAACTCACATTTTGCCATACAAACTACTAACACATTAGATTTTTTGCAATGAAAAAATTTTATTGATAATATTATAATAATTTAATAGTAACCTATTTATAGTTGAAAAAAGCAGGAAAATAATTCCTTTGTGTTTTCTATTAGTAATAATTCAATTTTTATAAATCAGTTATTTTCATTTACTATTTATTTATTTAGCCCTAGCAAGTTTAAATTATCTATATTTTGTTAAAGTTGTTAAATTCAATTTAATTAAAACTAATACTTAATAACTACAATTAAAATTAATTATATCTAATACATAATGTCACTAATTACAAAAAAGTCAACTATCCTATTCTACACCTTTCTCAGTTCAGAAAGTTTCAATTTTACACTTCATGTTCAGAATTTGCATTTTAAGTTCAGAATGTTACAGTTATTATTTAGAAAATTAAAATTTAAGTTCTAAAATTATAATATAAGTTGAAAAATTATAATTTAAGTTTGAAAATTACAATTCAAATTCAGAAAGTTACGTTTACAGATCAAAAATTTCAAATCGAATTCAGAAAACGAAGGGCCTCATTCACGAACGAACTTTTGTTTCGCCTTAGAGACGAATCGTTTGCAATATGTAAGACGATCGAAGTAACAAAACACAACTTTTTAAGAAAAATTAAATGCACGGTGTCCAAAAAGTTTGAATACAAAAGAAAAGTCCTTTTAAAACAAAGGATATGTGAAGCCCTTATCAATTTTTATTTAAAATAGTTTATGTAACAACAATAAATATTTATAGGTGTTTATTAATCACACCTCCTTTGGAAAGCTTAACCAACATCAATCGCTTTTCAAAAGAACAACAAGCGGCACGCACCATATCCCTCGGCATTTCGTCCCATATTTTGCGAATTACCCTACGAAAAGTCTCCAAAAAAAAATCCAATTTATTGAGATCTGTAGTGGAATTCACTAACTTCGATTACGACATTCGCAATCGACATTTTGTCATACCGATATTTATCACGAATTTGGTATTCACTAACTATTTTTTCTCGATTTTCGCTTATTCGCAATCAGCTGTTTCGCAAACTAAACGACACCCAAATTGCAGTTGTTTTCTATGTCGTTAAATAAAATGAACATAATTTGAATTTTTTATTAAAAATTGGAATAATAATACTATATCCATGTTATTATCATTAAAAAATGGCATTTGAGAACATAGAGTATGTTATATAGCGAGATGAGAAATCCTTTGCCCGCATCGTTATACATAGATGGGTCAATTTCAAAAAAAACGCAATTTTTGTGTCCCCGCACTTTACACTACTATTTTAGGTAAAAAACAAATTAAAAAAAAAAAAACAAAAATGGGACAGTGATCACCGAGGAATATGTAACAAAAAAACATAATTCTCAAATTTGTATATTTGTTTTTTTGTTTATTCAGTATGGTGTTTTGTTTCTCCCTCTGACTCCTTTCATACAAAAGCATGTGTCCCCCGTTAGAATTTTTAGTAAACAAAATAAAATAAAATCAAGAAAAAAGTTACTGGGCAACATTTAATAACAGTTTTCGAATTATTGGGTATCTTTCTTTTGTTTTGATTTGATATAGTTGTCAAAAATTAATTAGTGCGAATTTGGCGTTGCAAAGAACAGTTGTCCCCACAATTTGCATTGAGCGTCACTTTTTTATAAATCAAGAAATATCAGCAGTTTTCAATTTTCATTTAAATACAAGTAAATAACGTAAGAAAAGTACAAACTTTAATTATTACAATAGTGAAAAAGCGAAAACAAAAACTATTAAAAAAAGTGTGGATTTGCGTAGTTTATGTGAACACCATGGTAAGGGCGCGATAAAAATTCTTGAGCGTCACGCTAATTTTTTTAAAAGTGAATATATTAAATGTAAAAAATTAAAGTTGACAATCATTGTTTACATGGTCTCAACTCATTTTTTTATAATTTGTGAATTTGGGAAATAACTTGCCTACGGAAAAAACAAAAATAGGCAAACATTTCATGAGCATCACTTTTCATACATATTGCTTCATAGCTTAAAATGCTTAATTTTGATTTTATTTTTTAATTTTCAAGAGTAAAACAACAAAATTAACGGCGGCTGAAAGAGCACGGAAATATCGAGAGAAAATAAAGCTCGATAAAGCGCGTATGTGTATAAGTTTCTTCAAGAATTACTTCCTTTTTTAAAATTTTGTTAAAGACATCAAAGAATATGTATATGTTTAGTTTCGTATGAAAATTTTTGTTTTTTGAAGAATTTTTGTTTTCTTTTATTTACTTTTTGTAAAAAATAAACTTTTTTTCGTTACACTTTAAATTTGGCATTATTTCTTGTTTACGTGCAACAAAATCTCTTGATCGTCACAAAATATCTTGAGCGTCACTTAGTTTTTTTTTCCTTAAAACGCTTATATTTGCAGTTTTTTAAATACATTGTTACAAGACTATTACTTTGCAAGTAACCCCTTAGTTCAAATCTTTTTTTAACAAAAATTTACATATTTTCATCTTGATCGTCACAAAATATCTTGAGCGTCACACTCAGTTTTTTCCTTAAAACGCTTATAAATGCAGTTTTTTTAAAATACATTGTTACAAGCCTATTAGTTTGCAAGTAACCCCTTAGTTCAAGTCTCTTTTTAACAATAATTTACATATTTTCATCTTAAAATTTGTAAATAACTAGTCACTTAAAAAAAAAAAAAAAATCAAGGTGAATCGTGATTTTGTGTTTATAATCGAAAAGGTGATTTTGGCAGAAGTGAATCTTGAAAAACAAAAGAACAACATAGTAAACTTGAATCTCAAATATTTTTGCATTTTCAGCGATTTTTTATACATATTTGGTGTGTGACGCTCAAGATAGAAATCATAGAAAACCTAAAAAAAAACCAAAAATATTGATTTTTTTGAGAGCCTAAAGGTCCCACCGGATTCTTCATCAATTTCTACATAAATTGGCCACTCTTACAGGCGAATTGGAAAAACTTTAAAAATGAGCAAAAAAAAACTCGTTGTGTACGTTTTTTTTGAAATTGACCCAGATAAGTTAGTGAATCGCATATTCGATAGTGCAAGCGACCGAATCGCTATTGAAAATCTCGAAAAATCGAACCGAATCGAATCGCTATAAGTTAGTGAATTCCACTAACTACGGGTCACATATTACGAAAATCATATGCTGCAAAGTCGTTTCTAGTTATAAGACCACCACTGTAGATAAAAAATTAGTATAACAATTTTCGATTCTATAAATGTTTTATTATGTAATACAAATAATTTACATACAAAAAATACAAATATATTTCAACATAAATGTTTGTACACCGTAGATCGGTGAATAAATAAGGAACAATATAAAAATAGGAAAAGCTTTTGACTTTACACGTTTTCCACTGCATACAAAATAATTTTTAATTCTAAACTGAACTTATAACTTAATTTAATAATTTAATTTAAATTTAAAGCCTCATATGGCAGCGGTATGGAAGGCAAGCCCACTTCTACCAGTATGCCTACCACACCGCCACAGCAGGGATGGATTACCTTAAATTAATCGGAAAAAGTTGTTTGAACATACATATATTTGCTTTAAAAACATCCCCGGCGAGAGTAGACAAGCCAGTTCAACACACATATACATATGTATATGTACATACGTATATAATATTATTTATTATGATAGTTTATTACTTTTCACCAGCTTCTTTCATAGAGAAAATTGTAGCTTCTATTAGTAAATTGTAGTCTAGCTCATTAAGACTGGCTTTGGCTGTGAGAAGGTCTAAAAACGAATCTAATGGCGATAACGTTTCAGCATCATTACCTGAAATTGGACAGAAAAATTTATGATAAATAAATGACGAAATAACTAATGCATTTTTATTTAACTTTAACCAGATTAAGTTTTCCCAAAAGCATCACCCCGAATAATTATGTGTCTAGCTCTGTCATTTGCTACACCCTTCAAATCAAATAATATATTAATTTTTTGGAATTATTCATCAAATCGGGCAAATAATCGTAGTTCATTTACATATCACTGAGAAAATGTTTTTACACATTTTACCAGGTTGTTTTCATGAAAAAGAATAAAACTTGCTTATTCTAAAACGACAGCCATTTATTACGCCCGAGGAATATTCACGCGAAGACGACAGTGCAACTTGCTTCATCGCTATCTCCAAGTATTGGCAACGGAGCATCTCCAAAAGGGGTTGTCGCAGTGCCTTTGGATAGGTCAGTATTCGTTTCTCGATTTGCGAAAGAAACTACGCCTGACGATATTAGTTATTATGTGGAATCTAAACTTACACATAGTGTATTAAACATTAGGAAGTTGAAGTTTCAAAGTATGAAGTATCGGAGATCAGTCAACATCATTTAAACATTTCAATGCAAACCAGAAGTAAATATATTAGCTCTCCGGCTATTAGGACAACACACATTATGTAAATAAATATATCAACAGCCACACTGCAAAAAACCGTAAGTCATTATTTTTCCAAAAATAAGGTTCTAAGCCTTTCCCATAGATCGTGATATTTCACACATTAAAATGCAGTCATAATCGGTTACAACTTCCCGTTTCTTTCCAGTGGTGAGATGAAATAACCGTCGCTCATATACATATGTTATAATTATCAGTTTTTTGCCTATCCTGAAAACTTTTTGGTTTTGAACATACAGGGTTTTGCAGTGTGGCTGTCGATATATTGGAGGCTTATATTTTGATACTAATGTCCACCTGTGACTCAGATGTTACCAATAACATTAAAGAAGTAGCAGTCATTCCTCATTTAAAGGTCAGCCACGGAAAGTATGTTATTGTAAGTGTTATATTACGGGTTTTTAATTTTTCAAGTGGCCAGAAACAGTTAAAGTTTGATTTACACCCATTTCTTAAATTGCGTACCTACTGATATTGACAGTCCATTGGCGGATATGAATGCGGCACTCTCCATGGCGGTACATGCCCGACTGTCTCGGAAACGATTTTCCATCTCTAGGTCAACCTTGTTTGTCATTAGGTATGCCTATCTCGGGCATATTCTAAACGTATGCGTCGAAAAGTAAATACATTTTCGACCCGCTTCTATTAGTTTAAAAATGTAAAATGGCTCAACTATTTGATAAGCTATTTTCCCAATATTGAAACAAAACGCACTACACCTTTTCCAACTGTATTTCAGAAATGAATAAATGTATTTCAGAAAATAATAAATGTGTTTCAGAAAATATGAAATGATTTTCAGAAAAGAGCAAATGTATTTTAGATGTTCCAAATATTATTCAGAAAACCTCAGTTTCATTTCAGAAAAGCTCAAATGTATTTTTTTAGGAAAGGTCAAATGTATTTTAGATTTTGAAAATGTATTTCAGAAGTCCTCAAAAGTATTTCAGAAAACCACAAATAGATTTCCGAAAACAGAAAAAGTATTTAGGAAAAAGCCAAATGTTATTCAGAAAACCCCAAAAGTATTTCAGAAAACTCAAGAGTATTTTAGAAAAACACAAAGGTATTTTAGAAAAGAAGCATGCATACAGAAAAATAGTCTCAAAATTAAAAAAAAAAATGTGTCCTCCATTTGCATACGTAGCGTGAAAAAGTAAATATGTAGTTTTTGTTGCAAATGGTTTGCTATAAGTGTTCAAATGGAGCTAAAAGATAATTGTGCGAGCTGCAGGGTCGACATGCTCAGGCAACCAGTTCTCCGATTGCTTACATGTAAACATTTACTACACATAAAGTGTAGTGAGCAAATTTTGCAAGCAAGGATGTGTCCGATATGCCGGGGAGAGATTGTAGGTATGATAGACTTATAAATTTATGAAAGGCTGGGAGTAAAAAGTGAACAATATTTTTCATGTAAGTAAAAAAGTGTACAAAAAAAATTTATTGAACGTGGACATATCATTTATTTTTCAGGCGAAGTAGGCCGTTGCTACAGCTGATTGTGCTCGCGCTATACAGCACTCATCTATCTACCTTTTTTTCAGATGCTTTGGCATTGCGAGACATGTCAGTTGGAATGTAATACATTATTTTATCTTACTTTATCACTATCATATCACTAGGGTAACTTTTCATCAATTACTTTTATCATTTTCTGAAAAACATTTGAGCTTTACTGAAATACATTTGAGCTTTTCTCTGAAATATTTTTTCACTACTCTGAAAATTAATTGGAGGTTTCTAAAATACATTTGAGGTTTTCTGAAATACTTTTGAGGTTTTCTGAAATACTATTGGTGTTTTCTGAAATACATTTGCTATTTTCTATAATTCATTTTACATTTTCTGAAACATATTTGGTATTTTCTGAAATACCTATGGTATTTTCCGAAATACAGTTGGAAAAGGTGTAGTCTCGATCGACAAAAGTCGATTCTATTTTCAATAGACATTCGCAATAAGAGGGGATTGTGCAATTTCAACTCTACAGATCAACCAGTGATGTTATAAGATATTGTTAAAACCATACTGAAGCTTGGAAATGATGACGATTCCTTTGTAATATTAAAGTCTGGCAAATGAATTTATGAAATTAGTGTTTCCCAAAATTCATCAAATGTATGTGGTGAGTATTAAAAGTTTAGATCATTTAAATAGGTTTAGAGAACTAACTACCTCTCAAAGTTGAACGGCTTTGCGAACTACTATTTGCCATACCGCCATTTCCCCGCTGTTGAACGGGCTGCCCAGATAATATATTGGCTGCATGCTCTCGACCTCGCATCATTAGACTCTCTGGATGCGACCAACTCTTTAGTAAGCGTTGTGCACGAGATTTTGGAAGTGATGAGAGCAGAGACAGTTTTTTCTCAATACCTGTGGGGGTGTCATCAATACCTATAAAAAAATAAGTTAAATTCCATACATATTCAAGTATACCAAATATTGTCACTTACCATTAATGATTGTTTTCATTACATCAACTTGCAATTCAAACACATGATTCTCAACATACTGCAAAAACATTTCAAATGTTAGCGCTCGATAACCAAGATATGTAAAAAAAGATGCAAAGCCTTGCGGCAAAGGGAACGCAATAGAATCCACTGCCAAACAATAGCGCTCAAGGATTAAGAAAAGCGAATACTGTTGCCCATTAATCATTTGGTCTCTAATGTAATGAAACAGAAATAGCACATTTTTTAGAATAAAAAATACAATATATGTATAACACTAACATTAATTGAAAGCCACGAAAAGTTTCATTGCGTGCATCCAAACCAGCTGCACGGCAAACAAGTGAGCAAAGTGATCGCGATAATTCTAGCTGTGAAGCCACGTATTGTGTAGCAACAGCGTGTACGTGAGCTGGTGCCTGAGACCGTTCGAAAAAAGTTTCTTTCAACCAACGAAATCCGGTATTGGGTTTAACTGAATGTTTTACTATGTGTACGCTTAACTCTCTCATATTCTGTATTTGAACAAATAAACAATTATAACAATAATTATAAGTAGTTATGCATATCGTTAAAAACTTAAAATACTTGCCACAGATATAACATGCTCTTGTTTTGTAGCTGTGCATGTTTCAATTTCGACAAATGGCAAAACTTCATTGCAGTTGCGCTTATTGAACGTTGACGTATCGTTTAAGCTATAACCTACGGTATTGCTCGGTGTTAGTGGTGTGGTACAACGTGAAAGTGCCTCTGGCTGATAACATGAGAGTGAAAATAAAAGTTTCTCGCTCACTTGATCTGAGTTAAAGCGATGCTGTTCTTTTTGTCCAGCTGCATTTAAATGATCCCATAGGCGTGTCCAGATATCAGAATTATATGGCGACAGTCTTTGATGTGGTGACAATAGCATCATACTCGTATTATATAGACTTTCATGCGATAATCCTACACTTATATCAGCTACCCTCGCATGAACCGGGCGAGTTGGATCAGCCGTTGTAAGCGGTAAAAATTTTCCCATTGAAGCAGCATCGACTGGCAAACCACTAACTGTTGCAGCATAGCTCCCTGAAACTAATGCTTCTTTGATCAAAGCTACAGTATCCAGTGATAATGGTCTCTCCATTATAATACTGAGTAATTCTGCGAGCACATCCATATCATTGGAATGTATGAGAAAATAATGAATAATACTAAGACGATTATCAACAGAAGTGTCATTTCGAAAAGCTTCAATCAAGTGGGCGCGTGGTACAGTGAGCGAAACGAGATCTAAAGTCGCTACATCGTAAGCTAAGGACCCCCATTTTTGGCAAGGCACTAGTTGTGTTAGTGGGTTACGGTTATGCGCTGGACAGACTATATGACAACATGGCTCATGAGTTAATCCAACATCCAATAAATGCACAAACAAATCTGGTTGGAAAACAAGTAAGTGATGACCACCATGCAAGGCAAATGTAGGTTTCAGTAGTCGTGCCTTTTCCCATGGCACACCTGGCATAACACAATGTACAACGCATCCGTGGTGAAGGAGTGTTACTGAGTAGGCGAAGTGAACATTAACTTTCAGAGTGGAGCCATCAACTGGTGCCTCGTCTACATTTTTGGGCTGGATAGGTTGGTACAAATAATAGTGGCATACAAAGAGCATGCCCGTGGCTTTGGTTAATATAATTAGATTTAGGGAGGAATCGTGCACTCTCAAGGGAACTGCATCGTCTTCATACACGGGCTCAATATCGAAAGCACCTTGTGGCAATTTTGGCAAATTCAGTGGAATATTTAGCTGGGAAGTTTGATAATTTGGTGGAAAAAACAAAGTTTTAAAACACAAATATAATTTTTTTTGTTGGCTTTGGTGGAAATGTTTAGATAATTGAATATCACTGAAATTACTTACCACTGTCTCTGTTGGAAGTTTTTCGTTAAACTGAAAAGCTGAGAGGGTGGGACTCAGCTCGTGCTCCTGTGGTTTCTCACCTTCATCGCGCTCCATTAAGCTCAAACTTTTTGTTTTAGGCTTAAGGTGAATATAATACATTGTCTGGTTGTCAGCATCCCATTGAGCCCAACTAAAGCTTTTAGCAATCGTCTCGGAAGTAAGCGTAGTTGTGTCGTAAAATAGATAAGCTGAAGATGGAGCCTTTGAAGTTGCTGGACTGTTGTCATTGGATTCGTGTTGCTTTAAGTTGCAGAAAAATTGTTTTATACCAGTTTCATGAATCAACAGCAAAAACTTTTCCTGACCACATGGTTTTTCTATTGCCTTTTCAGTTTGCCATAAAAACTGAGTCATTACTTGACGCTGAGTTGGTTCTTCTAATAAAGGAATCGGTGCCGTACTAACATCATCAGGGCTTATTTCGACAATAAAGGCTTGGTATTTTAAAACACTTTTCTCATTATCTTTCAAAATTGTTTTCTTTTCTACGAACACCAATAATGTAACACTACTGTTAGTAGTGGCTTGAATTATTTCCCGGCATTCATTTTTAAATCGATACAAAATTCGTAATTTTTTCGCTACAGCATTAAAATGGCCTATGCAGGTTTCCGAGAAGGCGGAAGTTACATCTTCGAACACCCATGAAGTTAGCATAGACCCATCACGCTCCTGGCCAAGGATTCGCCATTCTGTTGCCTTTTCTAAACAATGCGTTACTCATGTGCGGAAAACATATTTGTACATATAAATACCTTTAAATCCCTGAGCCGCCAACAAACCACAGAAATTAGCTGCTAAATTTTCTTGCCTTAACATATTTTTTCTTTACCCAGCCATGCGTGGAAAATTTTCTAACAAAAATCAATAATATGAAGCGTTTGACATTTTTTTTTGCGTTCATCAAAATCACAGTGCATACAGTAGTAAAACTGTGGTAAAATCAGCGCTTATATTCACCTTTTCGTGTACTTGGGGTTTCAGTCAACTCTTTTTGGCCATTTTAGGGTGTTGTGCTGCAAAATTTAATGAGGTAAATACATTTACCCCAGCGGGTTATCTCGTGTTCATGCTGCATTTAAAATGCAACATTTTGCATTTTCGGAGATTGGTTTCGAAAAAGCGCTCATGCTTGCGCATTTAGCAAATGCACATTTATCAAGTTCGAACATTTTTTTGAGGTTATGCCACGTGTGAAAAAATGTACAGATTTTTATTAAATCTTTTATTTAAATCCCTTCACAAATATCAGATTAATTTGTAGATTGATTTATTTTAGCAATAGCACACAACACGCGCGCTTAATTACAAATTTAAAATCCGAGCGAATTTGCAGAATGTTTACGAAAGACAGAGAATGAGAGAACGCCAAGTAAAAACAACCAATATTGCTACTCTTTTGAATTCGAATCGCGATTTTCTTCGAAGATTACAGGGTTGTTTCTGCATTTATAATGCTAATGCAAAAATAAAGTTGCATTTGGTTGTCAAAATTTGTATGGAAAATGCGAAAATAAATGCTGCATTTTGGGCTAAATGCTAAAATGCGAAGAAAATGCAAAATGCCGGCTCAGCATTAACAGCCTATTAGGGGTTTAGAATATGCCCGAGGTAGGCATACCTGTCGTAAGAGGCGACTAATATGCACAAAGGTAATGATGTGCAACTCGATGGCTGATCTACGGATATGATGCCTCTAACCCTATTATTACCCATCTTCTCTTTCCTTTTAAAAGGACCCTACCGGACAATCCCGATGCACACCAACACATGCAGACATCTGAGGCCTCAGTGACAACTCAGCTGATATTCAGGTCTTAGGTAAAGCACATACACATACACAAACGGGTTACATGTACAGAAATGTTTTGATACGATTTTGCACCACCGCCATGGAAATCTGATCACAACTCTGACGGCTCATTACCTAAGCGCTGAGTATCAGCTGATTTGTCACTGATCGAACATAATGCACCAAATGTCCGGTAGGGGAGGGATGACATGACCTGAAGGTTACACTGGTCATAGCAAATCGCTACCATGACAGTCGGGCAGTACCGCAATGGAGTACCGAGCGTACCGGGTTCATATCCGGCCAAGGACCGTCATTTCGACAACATTCCCCGAAACCTTCAGGGAGTGATTATGTTGCTAAAACAACAACAACAACAGGTAAATACATTCTTTCAAGAGATGAGAAATTGTTCAAAATACATTTAGATATTTTTTATTTTAAGTAAAATTATGTGTATATTAGTTGTTTAAAAATTATAACGCCATACTTTTATGTCAAAATGTTGCACAAATATATATGTATATGTTGGTAGTTTCGTTAAATTCTGTGTCCAACTTACACACAGGTTTACTTGAAATACACTTTTCTAATTTTTCGAAACAAACAAAATATGGCAAAGGTTGTTTGAAAAACAATTAAACTATTTTTTCTAAATCTCTGAACGTAATACCACGATTTTTGCAAAGATTACATGTTTTCAAAATCGCATTTGCCAAAGGTGTTAGAAGATTTTACCCCGAAATAAGGCAATTTCTATGTAACTTTAGGCGCCTATTATGATAAAGGCCCTTATTATGAGCTGCATTCGATCTTCGATCTTCTTGGTTATCGACCATCGAAAATCGAATTTCAAATTCATATTATGGCTAGCGCATCGCTGACGAAATTTTCGTTGTGTATCCATTTTTTCAACGAATAGCATTTCGCTTTCGACGCTGTATCGAATTCTTTTAAAATTACTAAAAATGTAATATTAATCTATTTGCATTAATTTGATGTAGGTCTAAGGTCGTCAACAAAAAAAAGAACAGCTGGAAACGTTCGTTTCTCTAATGCACCAAAATCCGAGCTTAGCAAGAGGTGTTTATTCAAAATCCCAGGCTGCAAAAAATTTATTATAAATCTGTTTAAAAGCTTTTTTGTTATCAAACATTAAATAACACGTTTGTAAATGTACACTTATATCGTGTTCATGCGGCATTTAAAATGCAACATTTTGCATTTTCGGATATTTATTTTCGGAAGGCGTTCATGCTTGCATTTTGTAAATGCAAAGTTCGAATCATGTGTTTTTTGTTTATATTGCAATTAATTCAAAATGCGGCAGTTGAAATATATTTTATTTTTTGTTAAAATATATTTATCGATGATATCCAACATTATAAGAATAGTGGAAATGAATACGTCGATTCACGAACTGTTGAAAAGACGTGCCAACATGATGGAAATGTTGGTTTTATATAAAAACGTCCAAATCATATTCTTGGAGTACGTTCAGATTGAGCTTTCTGGCAATGAGAGATCCTGCGCCACAGAAGAGGTATGTATGTACCCTACCAGAAACGCTGATTTTTTTAACTAAGGTGCCGAAGATGCTCAACGAAAAAATTCTCATTTGGTATTATGAGCTGCATTCGGTAAATACTTGCGCTATTGTGAATTTCGATCGTTTCAACTTTTCACAGTAGTACATCTTTTATCAGCTGTGATTAAAAAAATAAATCATCTAAACAAACAAAAGAAATTACCGATCAAATATATGAGCAAAATTGATACAGAAAAGAAAAATATGACTACGGATGAACAGGCTTATTTAAAGTTACAAATAATTAAGCAAGTTTATTTCCTGGTCTTTTTGGTGTCACTTTGCTCGCGCGAATAACGTTTCTTGAAAGCCGTTGTACAAATTTATACCAACTTTGAGGCAACGGAACCGCGAACAAACGATGACAAAACCTAGTTTTTCAGTTGTCTCATATTACAGAGTTATCGATTAAGGGCCACTTTCATAAAAGCCGGTTAAGCCTAATCGGCGATTAATTTGACAGCTAACCATACAAAATACGTCAATTAAACTCTGGTTAGCGGTTACCGGCTTTTATGAAAGCGGCCCTAAATAGTTCAGCGATCGCAAAATTGGTTCATAAAAAACTGATTATAACAATTATAGCACAAAATATAACGAACATTTTGACAACTACAAGATTCAAATATTTCAATATAATAAACAATGTTCAATAATTAACAATAATAAAAAAGCTTTTAAACAGATTTATAATAAATTTTTTGCAGCCTGGGATTTTGAATAAACACCTCTTGCTAAGCTCGGATTTTGATGCATTAGAGAAACCAACGTTTCCAGCTGTTGTTTTGTGCTGACGACCTTAGACCTACATCAAATTAATGCAAATAGATTAAAATTAGTACTATAAATCAAAAAAGTAGAAGATAAATACAAAAAACTTACATTTTTAGTAATTTTAAAAGAACTCGATACAGCGTCGAAAGCAAAATGCTCTTCGTTGGAAAAATGGATACACAACGAAAATTTCGTCAGCGATGCGCTAGCCATAATATGAATTTGAAATTCGATTTTCGATGTTCGATAATCAACGAAGATCGAAGATCGAATGCAGCTCATAATAAGGGCCTAAATTCAGTAAAAGAAATTAACTAACACAGCAAACCATCTGCAACATTCAGTCCATTTTATCACTAAGCTGTTGCATCCCTCGACCAGCAGCCCAGCCACGAGTGAGTGGCAAACGCTTGTTTGGCATCTGAGTCAGTGTCAAACTCCCATGAGTTAGAAAGAGAGGGAAGAGAAAGAGATGCCGAAATATCGCACTTGTTACGTTAAAGTGGAACAACATTTTCAGTAGAGACGAAAAACTGTTTCCGTAAATATTAATAATATACATATTACAAAGAAAAACAATGTAATTGCACGAAAATATCATTAAAAATAATATAACCTTTGTTTCATTTTTATTTGCTTAGTATTTGCGCGAAAATAACAAATTTTTGAGTTATTACTCTTTTCCTGAAATTTTTTTAATATACATAGTGGTATTATTTTGAGTTGTCTCTGTTTACCTGTAAATTCTCACTGGAATTGATAAATATGATTTGTTATAAAATAGGCACAATTCAAAATGATACACTTTATGTGATACACTAACGAACAAATTTGATAAAACACTTGGATACAACCAAGGCAAATTAAACAAGGTAGAATTGACAACTGAAATATTTTTTTTTGTAGGAGTTCTTACTTCAAAAAAGTATAAACCAACGAATTTACCCTTACTGGCCCACGTCCAATATTTGGGCCCCATACAATTTTTGTATTAAAAAGTTAAACCGCATTTGCAAATATCAAAATATTATTAATATAGAAATTCATAAACTATCTAATAAGCTCACTTTTGCCACCAAGTTCTACTTTGGAGTCTACCTCTTTAAAGACCTTGACCGCAAAGAACAAGTATACATACATATGTATATATTAGTATAGCAACGATTTGGGTCACTGTTTACGATTATCATCAAATTCTAAAAAATGTTGGGAGGAGTACCAAAGTCACTTTTCGGTTCAAATGAAAATCGGCCTCCGGAGAATAAATACTGTTGTTATTTTGAAAAATATTTGCAAAAATCCAAAGAACTAATCGGAGGCGTTGTCTATAGCTTTTGTGTGAATTACATCTTTAGTTGCGGACTATTGCCCACGATTTAAAAAAATAACGCGATCCCGTCTTCTTGGTACAGAAATTGTTTCATTCGTTTCCAAATATCTTGCAAACTACTCAAAAAAATTGATCTCGTAATCGGATTATTATTTATGGGTACTGGGCGCGACTATTGATACCTCTCCCGGCAATTTTTGGACGTGTTTTAGCACTCGGTTGCAGTCGTAAACAATTACCACGATTTTCTATTTCTCAAATAAAAATAACGAACTGATAAAAATGAAAAATTTTAAATCGAACGGGTTAAAAATTTTTTTCATTTGACGTTAAAACTCCTACAGCAAAGAGAGAACTGTCAAGTTCGCTACTACTTTGTTTAATATACTTTGGATACAACTAAAAATGTAACTCTTT
This sequence comes from Sphenella marginata, assembly GCA_951509765.1. NCBI lineage: Eukaryota > Metazoa > Arthropoda > Insecta > Diptera > Tephritidae > Sphenella > Sphenella marginata. The sequence continues at coordinate 87,098,912 of OX608080.1, read as the reverse complement.
AGGTGAGTCGAAAGAAGTCATTCTGAAAACAAAGAGAGTCATAACGGTTTTTTAACGAAAGACTAGACAAATCACTAAACGATTTGGAAATTTTGAGTTGTTACACTTTATCCTAACAAGTGCCATATCTTACTTGTAGATCCAAGGCGAATATATACATATATGGTGGTACAAAAGTGAATTCAGCCATCTTGAGTTTAATTCGCAGTTCACTGGGATGTCAAAGTGAAAGAGAATATGAAGTGAAACCCATAAGGAATGTAAACAAACCTTTGAGCAATTTCTTTTGATGACATTTGTATGTACCCTAGACTGGGTCGAAAAAAAAAGTTGCTAATGTCCGCCCCTAAATTTAAAGATTATGTTGAGAGGGTGCTGGAAAAATTTTGTTTTTTTTTTTTAACCCTCCGAAATACAGCCGAAACTATATTATTAAATAATAAACAAAGAAGTTATTTCACTTTAAATATTTATTGCAACTGTTATTTTTTTCACAAAATGTTGCTCATACGCCATGGTGTACACTATACAAGAGAACAAATGATTCAGGTAAAATAGGAGTTGCAATAAATATTCAAAGTGAAATAACTTCTTTGTTTATTATTTTAGTAATATAGTTTGAAGGCAACATTTTCTTGAATTTTTAAGTACTTTCGTTAAAATTTTGTTTCTGCCCTTATCATGCGAACGCGACTTCAAAGCTTAAAAAGACATAAGAACGAAAAGTGAAGCTTCTCAAGACAAAAATAATGACATATCAATTTTAAAAATCGGCCGTCAAATAACCAAGTTACAACGAAAAAACCATTTCGGTTGTATTTCGGAGGGTTAAAAAACAAAAAACAAAATTGTCCAGAACCCTCTCAACATAATCTTTAAATTTAGGGGCGGACATTAGCAACTTTTTTTTTGTATGGGGACCGACCCAGTCTAATGTACCCCATAAGTACTACAGAACGGGAAGAACAAGCAATCAGCTGTTTGTATGCCATCACCAGGTATATAATTGGCCTTGTGTAGATCTTTACAATGGTTAAAGTTGCAAACAGCCACCGACGTGTCTGACGGACGGTGACGGTTGACGTACGTGAGCAAATTTGCGATTTTTTATGAACGTTGGGCTTACGTAGAAACATTCAATACAGTGTTACCAGTCCTCAGTTTGCATGTATGCGTACCCAAACCTCTACTTTTGTATTGCTAATTTTTCATTTTGTAAAATGCCGAAAATAATATTAAATAACTACATGCAGTATATTTATTTATAAACTTTTACATAAGTCAAAATTTTTGAGATATTTCGACAATATTTAAAACTTTTTTGGGTATTTTTGTAAAATAATTGCAAACGGTCCAAACTCAACATGCAAATAGTTGAATAGGCAACACTGTGTGGCGAAGAGCGATCAGCTGACACGTTTCCTACGTAAAAATCAGAAATTTTTTGGTTTTGACGTAGCGACGTGCGTAAAACGTACGTCACGAACGTCGGTGAAAAATCGCGTACACGCAATTCTCATAAGGTAGATCGTGTCAGCTGACACGTCGTCCGTTTTTCCGTCGGTGGCTGTTTGCAGCTTAACATTCACAGTACTTCAGCTGTGTTAATGGTAGGCACTTACATATGTAGGCACTGGTAAACCAAAAAATGTTAATGAATATTTGCAATTCTTCGTTCAAGGGCTATGTGAATTAATCACTGAAGGCATCATGTATAAAGGATATTATAGTGTACATGTTAGGGCCTTTGTATGTGACTCTCCTGGAAGATCTTTTGTCTTGGGTGTTAAAAGTCACTGCGGCTATTATAGTTGCATAAAATGCCAACAACGTGGGAAGCATTTTGAAAATAGGATTACTTATAAAATAGAAGATTGTATGGTTAGGACTGATGAACAATTTCTAGGCATAGCATGTTTCCGTCTTCAAAATTTCCCAATAATTTTTACATTTTTGCAAACAAGATTTATAAAATTCATAACATTTTTGCTAATGGGGATAAATATACTATACATTCTAACGCAGTACTGAATACGAAAGATTAATTTGAAATACCTTTTAAATCAAGTTATTTAAATATAACCTGCTCCGAAAAACTTTCACATGATATCGAAACCACAGTTCACAATTGTTCACAACTTAAACAAAAGTGTTTACTTTTTATATCAATTTGATACCCATCGGTATTTTTGTACCCCTTGTACATAAAGAATAATGTTTAAAAAAACTTACAATTTTATACCAAATTCGCAACAAATGGACAGCCAAGTTATTCCTATGGCAATGGTTGAAGAATCTCAACCCATAAAGCCATTTCAGCAACTAGTTACTGTAAAACCGCCAATAAACACACGTACTTCGAGAAATATATTTGCTGCAATGGGATCGCCAATTAAGTCAGTAAAAGTCCCAATAATTACACGTACTCCGAAGCATTTATTTGCTGCCATGGAATTACCGAAGAAGCCAGTGGAGTCCCCAATAAGCTCTTCAGCTTTTAAACATTCATTTGCTGCCATGGAATCACCGATGAAGCCAGTAGAAGACACAAGCACACGTTCTCAGCAAATTTCTCGAAAGAGAGTCCCCATTAAAATCAGGTTAGTTGAAATTAAAATTTTACATGGTTGGGTTAAGCAACATAAAATTGAGATACTTTACAAAATGTACCATAGGGGTTTTCTTCCTTCCTGCGGTGTAAGTTTACATTTGTATATCTATTAGATAATAATTTCCGTAGAAAAGAAAATCAAGGTTTGCATAACAAATTAATCCTATTTCGCTATCCGACGTAAAAAAAATTTTAAAATAAAAATAAAATTATGTCTTTTAAATTAAAGATTTGAGGCGAAAACTTTGCGAAATGGATGAAGGAAATAATAAAATTCAAACAAATCTCTTAACAGAAGTATTAAGTGTCAAAAGAATGCTTTCAGAGGTTACACCGTCAAACAGACCACAAACAGTTCTGCCTAAGTCTGGCTTTAGCGTAAAGAAAGAGTTTTTAAGTTTTGAGGAAGAAATACAAAGCGATTTAGAAATATACAAAGCATTGGTAAGAAAAAATACCATCTGCATACATTACCTCACATCCAATTTTTTATTACACATGTCAAATATTCTATTCTGTATTGCGCGCAAGCCGTAGAAATTTCTTATCAAACATGTTCGCAATGCAAAAACTCTTTTATATGTTTATCATAATTCTTTTTCCAGGAAAATGAAATATTTTTAATTGGGATTACCGAGTGTGCCAAATTTGTGCGGCTCGTTTGGAGGCGCTTAATATCTGACGAGTTGGCTTGCGAAATGTCGTGGAAAAGTGTAGGAAACAAAATTACCATTTCCAACCTAGCAGTAACCGCTGCTTTTAAAGGTACTATTTAACACAGGTGTTTGATTTATTGATTTTTACATTATATTAAATCATTTCAGAGGCTTATTGCAGAAAATTTGGGAATGAAATGGAATTTAAACGATATACCACAAAATGGTTGCAAACTCCAATGGACCGAATCAAACGGGTTCAAAAATAAAAACATTTTAAAAAATATTGTTATTTAATAAATAAATTCTGTTTGTTTTAGTTTTCTGGACTGTTCAATATTACATATGTTTATTATAGTTCCGAAAAATTTCCCATTTTATATATTTTTGTACAATAAATGAAATTTATTGAAACTATATGCATTTGCATTTCAACCAGTTTGATGCATTAGGAAAAATTTCTCAAAAAGGTTTTTGTAGCAAAATATGTTTTAAATAAGAGTCAAAAATGAGCAGTATGTGAGGGTTATAATGAATATTTATATGTATTTATATGAAATTCGGCTCATATCGGACGACCATCGCAAGAAGAGAAACACGCTCATTTCGGACTCATAAATAGCATAAATACTCCAATTTAGGACTCTTTTCTGATTCATTTCTGACTCCTATGATTTGCTGGGTTGTCTTTACAACACTTGAAAATAAACGGATCAACCGGCCTTGCTTGATCACTGCCTCTCACTAGAAGTTCCTAGGTTGTTACCTCTTCGTGTTATCACAATGAGCCAGTCGGCCTAAGTGCGCCTCTCGGCAACGAAGAGGCAACCGCCTTAACCTTAATTTACCTCTTCGTGTTCAGTGTTGCCATTTTGGTGCTTTTAGAGCTAGATCTAGCGTTTTTATTTTGGTGTTTAGCTCCAAAATTCGGTTTTAGCTCCTAGCTCTTATTCTAGTCCTTTTTTTCATTTTTAGCTCTTTTTTGGCTCCAAATTTATTTGGAAAAATTGTATTGTGAAATGAAGAAAGTTTTTATTTCTTTTATAAACGATGTCGAAATTATTATATTAGTTAGTTTCATTGTGTACCATGGGGCAACTCAGTTCCCCTAACCGATAACAAATAAATCAGTTAACTTTGTCGAGTAACATTCCTTATGCCATATGTTTATTTTGCGAACAAGAATCAAAATGGAAAGGTAAGTAATTTGCTAAAGATTCTGCACAGCCGGCTTAAGGCTTCTGTCTTATTGATAAATAATCAGAAAAAATATTTCAAGCGTTTTGAATTCGGAGTCAGAAATAAAATGACTTCATTTGGCTTTGACGCAAAAATTAAAATTATTTTTGAGTTTTACGCAAAATTAAATGTTTTTCGTAACATTTATCAAGCTTGACCATTTTTCAAGAACACAGAATCAGGGGTTAAAGTAATTTTAAAAATATATGGCCAGCTATGAGAAGGAAAAGTTTTGCCTGGAGGTAGGTATTTGTAGCATGATCGTGATTGTGTGATGTTTACGTATGTCATGTCCAATGTCAAAAGAATAATATGCGGGGGAGCGGTGGAGTTATGTATGTTAACAGTCTTTTTAATGAGCTTTTCGTACCTTTTTTTGTTGAGTTAATTATACCTTTTTATACGTTTTAAACATTGTTAAAGTTAAATCTATACTATAAAAAATCTCTAGAAAAGTCGTGTCTGTACATTGAAAATTTCTTTAAAAAATGACTGGGGATGACTTTAGGCACAGCTAAAGATTCAAATGGAGGGTAGATGACAAAATGTCGAAGTTAGACTTTTAAAACTACCTTTTATTTAGTTGCTTACCGTAGACACTTTATATGGGAAAATAAATATTGTTCTGAAACTTCTCAGCCTGTAAATTGTTTTCGCAATTGAGGGTAGCAGGAATTTATGAACTACTTACATATCTGCATCCCGAACAACGCTGGGTACCCTGTTGGTATGAAATAAATGTAAAAACTTACATAAAAAATACTTAAGTGCTTTTTAGCTGCTCTTTTTACATGTTTTGTATTTTCTTGAACAAATCTAGCTCTTTTCTAGCTCTTTTTTTTCTCGAATCTAGCTCCAAAAAAATTTGTATCCTGGCAACACTGTTCGTGTTCTAAAGGTCTGTGTTATGTATTACCATCTCCTCTTTACCTCGTATTCGTAAACAATCGCGTTATATCTCTGCGTCTTTCTCACATGCATATATGTAACTCCATGAGTGTTAGTATTCGCAATCTCTGTTGTATTGCTAGTGGTGGGAGTGGTGGGTTAGGCATGGTAGATACTGGGAATATTCGCCGCAGTATGTATTCTGAACTTGTTCCCATAACCACACATAATATGAACTTTGGCCCTAAATAGTTTTTGTTGTTATTCACCCTTATTCTGCATTTCGACTTGGATCGAAATTTTCTCCGCTTGGCAACTTTACGTTCTGCGTTTCAATTCCGTTCAGTTCAACTTCGAAACTTACAACTACAACTTACAACTACACTTCGATCGCAGCTCCGTTTTTCTACGTTGCAACTTTGTTGGCGGATAGCTGCTTCGTTTGCAGACAATTTTAGATTAATTTCCGCAATTTTTTGTTAAAACTCTTAAAATATAAGTAAAACTCGTATATAAAAGTTGTAAAACGCTCTCTAAAAAGTAATTGTTTTCCGAAGGCACATCCTTGTTATTGGGACCGAAACGCGTCTTTTGATACCCCTCCCGACATTTTTGGGCAGGCATTAGCACTCGGCGACGGTTGTAACAATTACCGAAAATTGGACTAGCATTCAAAACACCAATCTAACAATTTTATTAGCACCATTAAAACTAAGTTAATGGCTTTGACTCCTACATTCCTTTGTCATTATGCCAAACGTTCACCGGCAGCCACTCCACAGCACCCCGTAAACTCCTTTGTCATATGCGGGGCGGCCAATGTCTCCATCCAGCGAAAAGTTCCACCTGCGGTCAGGCTTAACTCCGACATGTCTAATGTTTGCTCGGCGTACGGTGTGGCCCCACGACGCGACGCCAACCATCTGTGTACCTGGTCAACGAAGCAGACTCTTCTAGCACCAACTCTATTGAAAATGCCAGCTACCTACTGAAGATGTGGTTGATGTTAACCAACAGTGTCCTCTTGATTTTATTGGTCCTCCGATGACTGCTATAATTCACTTATTTTATTTAATAATACGCAATACATATGTAATTAAGTTAATAAATAATCACCCCTATTCTGCATTTCGACTTGGATCGAAAATTTCTCCGCTTGGCAACTTTGGTATTCTGCGTTTCAATTCCGCTACGTTCAACTTCGAAACTTCCAATTCTGCTAATTCTGCACTTCGATCGTAGCTCCGTTTTTCTACGTTGGAATTTTGTTGGCGGATAAATGCTTGTTTTTTATTTTGCAAACAATTTACGATTAATTCCCGCGATTTTTTGTTGAAATTCTTGAAATTTAAGTAAAACTCGTATGTAAAACGCTCGCTATATTTTGTTTTTGTGCTAATGATGTTTTTTGATATGTTTGCAGGGTAATTGTTTGCGACCGGTGGCGAGTGCTAAGATTTGTCCAAAAATGTAGGGAGGTAAATATATCAAAAGACGCGTTTCGATGCCAGGAATGTGAATCCGCATACGGAGATCTAATATTTTTGGACGCGCATTAGCATCGGCACCGGTTGTAAACAATTACAAATTGGACTAGCATTCAAAACACCAAACAATATTACTAACGAAATTAAAACTAAGGTAATGGCTTTGACTTTGCCATTATATCCAAACGTGCACCGGCGGCCACTCCACATCACCCACTCATACTCTGTAAACTTCTTTGTCAGTTCCGGGGCGGCCAATGTCTTCCTACAGCGAAAAGTACCACCTGCGGTCAGACTTAACCCTGACATGTCTAATGTTTGCTTGGCGTATGGTGTGGCCCCACGATGCGACGCCAACCATCCATGTACCTGGTCGACAAAGCGCACTCTTCTAGCACTAGCTCTATGGAAAACACCAGCTACCTACTGACGATGCGGTAACATCCACCAACAGTGTCCTCTTGCTTTTTGTTGGTCCTTCGTTGTCTGCTACAATCAGTCAATTGATCTATAAAATTTCACCCAATTTATTCAATAATGCTCAAACATATACAATTAAGTTTATAAATCATAATAAAGCTTTACTTTAATTTCAAAAGTAATAATTTGTGTAATTTAAATTGCTTTGTTATGTTTCAATTTCACACATTCCAAGGCAAACAGCTGACTTCGAAAAACTTATAGCTCTTCCTCTTTTTCTTTCGATCCAAGCGTAACTCAGAATGCATATTTACGATCCAAGCGGAACGTAGAGCGGGAACGTAATTGTAATGCAGAATAGGGGTGAATACAATTTTACTCTTATTTCATTAGCACTAATTTGTGTAATTTGCTTTGTTATGTTTCAATTTCACACATTCCAAGGCAAACAGCTGACTTCGAAAAACTTATAGCTCTTCCTCTTTTTCTTTCGATCCAAGCGTAACTCAGAATGCATATTTACGATCCAAGCGGAACGTAGAGCGGGAACGTAATTGTAATGCAGAATAGGGGTGAATACAATTTTACTTTTATTTCATTAGCACTAATTTGTGTAATTTGCTTTGTTATGTTTCAATTTCACACATTCCAAGGCAAACAGCTGACTTCGAAAAACTTCTTTCGATGCAAGTGTAACTCATAATGCATATTTTCGATACGAGCGGAGCGGAGAGCGGGAACGTAATTGTAATGCAGAATAGGAGTGATTGTTTTCACCCCAAAAAAAAAGTATATGGTTATACTCACCTTAATAATATCTATTGCTCCCTCTTCTTTTTTATTTAATCTGGGAGTACGATTCATAATGTATTTATGCCGAGGATTTTCATTGCTTGTCTTTTGATCATTGTTTACCCCCACTAGTTTGGCATCTGTTTTTACGAATCGGAGTGAAAGGCAGTGTATAAGGCACTCGGACAAAGTGGAATAAAGGAAATAGCGTTCAGAGTTGCACAGTTACAGTAAAAATTGCAACTAGAAACTTTAATTTAAAATGAAATGTACAATTTATAGCATCTGTTGTTAAAATTGCTTTATATTTAATAATTTGTGTTCACGTTTAATATTGCCTCATTAAATACCGATTGCTTTATTATTGCATGCAAGGTACCCTATAGACGCTGGGTTGCGGTCGTAAGCCATTCCTGTATTTCTAACCGGCTGTCCGGAATTTGTTTATTGCTGAGATACTTGGTTGAACAAGTATGTGAGTGATTGATAAAAAATCATATTTTACGAACAATTTCTGGAATGTTATAGCCCAAGTATAAATTTATGGAAATCTTCAATCATATCCTGGTTATCTTTAAATCCCACTATTTGCTTTGCAGCATCCTTGGTAAGCCATTTCATTTCGGTATGCTCATCTGATAATTGTGGTTCTTTGGTGACATCTCTTAATTGGGCTAACCAATATATTACAACTTTCGGGTTTCCCTTAACTATATAGTGCAGTTCTTTTGGTTTGTCCCGATATATAATTAAATCTTCCTCCGAATATCTGAAAATAATATTTACTTTATTTTATTTTAAAAAAGCTCACATAACATAAGTTATTATACAAACTAAATAACACAGCATAGGCTTTCGACTTACTGGTTAATACAAACTAGATATGGCGAAGGTCAGTTTCCTTTCGAAAATTATAAATTTGCTTAATTTCTAAATTTCTTTCTCAAATTAAAACCAAATCCGATGGATCGTTTGTCTTCTATAATCAGTTTTGCACACATCAAAACTTTTTATTTTCGAGAAGTGCCATGGATTTCATCAAGGCATATCCAATAGGTAGAAGCAGGAGGAGAAATGCAACCCTGCTATACATTTTGTTGTTGCTTGAAGAAACTTTATTGTCAAATAAAACTGATATTGACAACTCAATTGAATAAAATTTTTATGAAAAATCCATGGCATACCTTGAAAAATCAAATTTTTTCTTCAGCTAAGAATCAACAAATATGTGAAAATACAATTGAGATGGCAAATCGGTCACCACTTGGTCCTTCCATCGGAGTGGTGGTCTTCTTCTTCCTCTGCTTCCACCGGCGGGTGCCAATAAGTGTACCTTCTAGGCTGGAGCATCTTCGTTCATTCGCACGACGTGGCCTAGCCAGCCAAGCCGCCGTGTTTGTATCCGCTGAACTATGTCGACGTCTGCGTAAAACTCATACAACTCGTCATTAAATCTTCTTCGGTTCTCGCCGTCGCCAACACATATAGGCCCACAAATCTTTCGCAGAACTTATCTTTCGAATACTCCCAGTGCCGCCTCGTGAGATGTTGCTAGTGTCCACGCTTCTGTACCATATATCAATTTAAACACTGTAGATATAAAAACAGCAAGTTTATGAATATAGCTTTACAAAAAAAAAATTATGAAATCCATGGCATAGTAACATAGGTAAAATCACCCGCACAGCTGATATAATTTTTTTTTCTACACTAGAATCTTAACTATCAAACTTTGTTTATATTGGCTTTGTTTACATTTTATAAACAATTGTATTTTCACATACATATTTGTTGATTCTTAGCCGAAGAAAAAATTTGATTTTTCAAGGTATGCCATGGATTTTTCATAAAAATTTAATTCAATTGAGTTGTCAATATCAGTTTTATTTGACAATAAAGTTTCTTCAAGCAACAACAAAGTGTATAGCAGGGTTGCATTTCTCCACCTATTGGATATGCCTTGGTAAAGCCATAAGGCTAAAGATAATAACAATAATAAACCCAACGGATTATCCACCATCCCGCCCAACCGACACGAGGGGCGTATAACGCACGGATCAAATTTGCCGTGTCTTTGGAAGGCGGAGGTTTATTAAGCGTCGAGACGTCAAACTGTTCAGCTACAGAAAAACTTCATCAGTTGAATAAGGTGCATGCATAAGAGATTAAAATACATACATACATAAACATAACAAAAAATTATTAGGTAAGAGAGGAAAGAACAGATTTTTTTATTGTAAAAAGCAAGTCCGAAGTATCAAATTATCATGAATGAGAGTTATATTTTTCACATTAACATTGAATTTGGTTCTACATTGCTACGAAAAAATAGGTTTAAAATGTCTTGAAGCTCGGGAGGGAATATTTAATGTAACTTCATTTAAAAGGAATTTACTTGAAATGTGTCCGTTTATTAGTTTTACCAAAAATTACACCTAACATTTCCCTACGACTAGAAAGAGTTAGGAGATCGATAAGTTTACACGGCTATGTTCTTACTAACTTTTTCTGTCAAAGTGCTCATTGGGTTAAATAAAATTTGTAAACGAGAAACAAATCGAGAGCATAAGCCTTTGAGAACCTTACTAATTTTTACGAGTAAAGCAGCCATTATGCATAATTAGCATAGACTTGACTTGACTTGGGAACTGCCACTTAGCGTTCTGTTTAATGAAGTTTGCATGAATCCGATTATCCTACTTGACTTGACTTAAGCAGCCATTATGCATACTTAGCATAGACTTGACTTGACTTGGAACTGCCACTTAGCGTTCTGTTTAATGAAGTTTGCATGTATCCGATTACCCTACTTGACTTGACTTAGAATTCTGTTGAGTTTTGATTTTCTATGTAAATTCTAAGTTTAGTGAGCGCCGTGAGAGAACTGTGTGATGCCATACCTTTTTTTTTAAATTTTGAATAAAATCCTCCAACTATTCTATAGAGATAAGAATTTTTGGATGTATATTATTCATATGGCAGCCGCAAAACTTACTGTCAAATAAATTGAATTCAAATTAGGCTAACCTAAAAAAAAATTTTTTCCTCCCAAAATGCTTTATAGTTTTTTTTGGCATTGACTATATACTGATGCATTGGCATTGACTAAACCTAATGCCAAGAAAATGCGTTTTGCTACTTTTTACTGAGTTATATGTAAAAAATCAAACGATTACTTTTAAAAAGCAATTCGATATGGGAAACTTTTACTCTTATTTGAAACTGGCTAGTGTGCTCTCTTGTTATTTTTCTAAGTGCTAAGTGACAGTTCTCAAATCAAGTCAAGTCTATGCTTAGTATCCATAATGACAGCTTAAGTTTCTTGGTAGTAAAAATTTTTTAACTCAAAAAATCGTTGTCAACCCAAACTCAAATAAAATTCTAAATTTTTTTTTTACTTTCAAAAAATAAAATAAACTTTAGCTTTGCATCAATGAATTGAAAAGGGAAGTGTTCTATTATGTGATCAAATTCAACCACTTTGTAAAATATTTACATGCCTGCTGAAAGTAGATTCAGCATAGCGTTGCCCAATCACATATATTTAGAAGAAGGTATTTTGAAATAATAAATTGGGCTTTTTTAAAAATTTCTTCTTGTGTACTTACATATATGTGAAGTACACCACTTTTGCAAATGTTAAGGGAGAGAGGAGTAGGTGTCAGAGCATAGTTCTTGTCATTGTATGTACATTTTAAATTGTTTTTTTTTTTAACTAAAAAGCATAGCCCTGAGACACGTTTTTTTTAAAGTATTAAGAATGGAAATGAAACACCACCTTTTCAGCCATTCAAGTAAACATTTTTATTAAGTTATAGCAAATTTTATGGTTATCGTTTACGTGGGGTACCGAGCGCTAATACACAACCAAAAATGTTGAGATATGTATCAAGAGACGCGCTTTGGTCCCAGGAGCATGAATATAACTCCGCTGAACCAATATTTTTAGTAGTTTGCGAGATATTTGCAGTTTAAGTTCAGAATTTTCTGTCATTTTCATGTGGTTGTTGTAATCACATTACCCTGTGAGAAAAGAGTGGCACGCGGAAGGACATCACCGTGGCGGTAGCCACAGCTATGGCAACCACCCGGAGTTGGAATGGCGTAGCCCAGGGTTATTTTTTGAAGGTTTTCTGCACATAAAAAACATGGATCGGGCCCCTAAACCCGGGAATAATGGAAATATTGGTTGAGCGGAGTTATATTCATGCTCCTGGGGCGGAAACGCGTCTTTTGATACCTCTCCCGACATTTTTGGACGCGTATTAGCGCTCGGTACCCCACGTAAACGATTACCAATTTTATAAGCGAGTAGTATAACGTAGTATTTTTTTTTCGCTTTTTTATACCCAGCGTACTAGTACTATTACAAGGGTATTATAACTTTGTTGGGATAACGGTTGGTTGTACAGGTATAAAGGAATCGAGATTGATTGAGCGATGTCCGTCCGTCCGTCTGTCCGTTAACACGATAACTTGAGCAAATGACGAGATATCTTCACCAAATTCGGCATGCGTACTTATTTGGGTTCAGAATAGATTGGTATTGAAAATGGGTAAAATCGGACCGTAACCACGCCCCTTTTCCGATATCGAAAATTTCGAAAAACGTATAAAACGGGTTAATTCAATATTAGAAGCAGATACAATGATAAAATTTGCAATATGTATTGATTTCGATGCTCTAAGGCCGATTTTGTCAAATTTTTTGAAAAGGGGCGTGGCACCGCCCACATATATTTGAAGAAATTTTCAAATTTTGACTCTCGATAACTTCAGAACAGTTTGTGCTAGTATAACGAAATTTTGTAGAGGGCATACTATTGTTGTGTTAAATTCAGCTATAGAAAATAAACGAAATCGCTTCTCGACCACGCCTACTTTTTCATAAAAGTTATATTGAAAGGAGATGGAAATATTGAAAAGTCCATATTTAATTAACTGATACCACTATAATAATATAATTTGGTACATATTTTTACTTTTCTGGATTTTCCAACCCCAAGTACTTTTGTAGTACAAATATAGCAGTCCGTTGAATGGCAAGTTGGTTCCCTCCACTTCATTGGTGTAATAAATTTCCTACGTCGCCTAAATAGATAGTTTCAGAAATTAGTCAGCTATGCATTAAAAGGGAACAAATTCCTAATTTTTACAACGTACCTTTTTGTTCCGGTTTCCGAAGAAATCAATTCGAATTATAAACTGAACAGTATCCGGCGAGCCTTGCAGATATTATGAAGGAACAAGGCGCATGTACTCTTATTTATACTTAGATCCAGTAAAAATTCAAGCCTACCTAAACAAAAAGGTTCCCTAGTTCTACAAAGAATACACTACCTGCCTCAAAAATATGCTCTTGTTTAAAATGTACCTTGGTTTGAGAAAACGACACTAACAGCTTTTTGTATCTAATAACTTTTCGAAAATCTACCTGCTAACTAACTGATATACGAATACTAACACATATGTACCAGTAGGATACTTAAGCATTAAATGGATATATGTATTTACTTGAATGCTTATAACTTTTGTATTAGTTCCTCGATTTTGTTCACTGATAGCTTATTTTTTTTGTAATAAAACAGAGCTTAGAGGGGGGAAAAAATATCTGCAAAAAAAACAAAAAGTTTTCGAGATGCTTCCTCGCAAAGTATAAATTTTTTTATATTTTTACAAAAAAAATTTAAAAAATCCGAAATGATTGTTCACTATGTTTGAATCTGCAGGACCCAGCAAAAAGTGTTGTATGTACTGATTATAGTAAATTTTATAAGCTTTCAAATTTTTCAAACCGTTTTGGAAGAGCTCAGTTTGTTCTTGAGATATACACGATTAAGTGGAGCCATCTTTTTTGTTTTTTGAAATAACGGTAAATCGTAAATATCTCAAAAACGGTACCATTCAAGTAAAAATAACCTTGATTTTCGGAATTAGGAGGTGATTTTACATAGGAATTTCACTATGGCGTCTCTGGTGCATTTTGGCTGTAAACCAGTGTAGTTGGCTTAGTTTATACCTTTCTGACTAAGCGACAACTAAAAACTTAGTTTCGACTGCAGCATAAATGAAGTCGAAATTAAATTAAAATGAATAACTCGAGTTTTACCCAGCCGTAGTGCTTCTCTGTACCTTTTCTTGTCGTTTGTACAAATTTAATGTAAGCAAATTAGGTATGTGTTTGTTTGCTCTACAATATGTTATCGATAAATCGAAACTATTTAGTAGAAGCCTGAAAAGCGACTATGAATACAAGCATCATCTAAGTTGGTTCCTGAATTTAAGTTGCAACTTTACTAGTTTCGGTTTAGATTTCCGACTATGAATATGCGCCATTGATATTATTGTAATCTAGTGTATTATCTTTTAACTTGGTAAAGTTGCAAAAGCGACACTTCACATCGTTAGCCAAAAACGATAAATGTACCCTTTGTGCATATAACCAGGAAAGCGAAGGATACATCTTGTGTTAACTTCATAAAAACGTGTATTCTTTAAATATTAATAATTTTTTATTCCAAACGGACTTTTATTACGTAACCTAGTACCCATATTTACATACCTAAAAGCATTATGGAGCTGTACGGAAAATTAAATGGCGTCGAAATGATATTGAACTAATATGTCGTTCACGGGTACTTATTTCCATAAAAGACCAAGAATAGGGTCAGGGTCCAAAGAAATAAGCTTATCGTTACCAATACAAAGAATTGTTTTGGTGCCAATTTAAATTGCCGGTTCCTTACCTTGTTGAACTCCTTAAATACCGCCACGCACAAATAAAAGAGTTGTTTGGAATATTAAACGAACTTAACTTTTTATAAACCAATTCGATTAAAAAATAAAATAAAACTTTAGCTTTTCAAATTCAATGTACAAAAGCGAAAGACAAAATTGTTCGGTTTTTCTAACTGTAAGGAAACAAAAACAACAGAATACAAAGCAAAATGAAATGTCAAAATATGATGTGGTGAAAAGCTGCTGATACGGGGTGCTCCACAGTACTCCCCCACTAGACGAAAGCTACCTGTATCGTTGAGGAAGGATGACTCTGCGACCAAGACGAGTGGTTTTTGTCGGAACTTGTTTGTCGTTATCTTCAATTGGTATATTGCGTTTCGGATGATTCGATGCTTCGATATTTTGTTGCGGAGTGTGCCCTTCTGTAGGTGAAGGCTTTTCGAGATTTTCTTGAGAGTGATCTTGTGTTAGATCCGTACTAGGAGTTGACGTTTCAAGATCGGTGTGTGTTATGAAAGCTGGTTTGAGTATGCCGGTGCTGATAACACTATCCGACAAATTTTCAAAAATTTACAACTCCACGACATTTGATACATGATTCCTATGTACAATTTCCTGCTGATTCCAAATATGTAAACATTTTATTTAAAAGTAGAACAGTTTTTGAGATATTTTGAAATTTCAGTTTTTGAGATAAAAAAAAAAGTAGGACTACTAATTCGTCAATATGTCCGCTAATACTGCTTCGATGTTTATGCTGTTTCACTTTATCAGGAGAGGATAAAATACTGTTTTTACCTTGTAAAATTTATTTTAATCGGTTTTGAAGTGACGAAGTTATAGCGAATACAAAAAAAAATTTTGTGCAAATTTTCACTTTTTTTCTATATTCATCATTTTGTATGTAATTTTTCTAAGTGAAATATTCAATTAATTCCTGTTTTTACACCGTGAGTCAATAGCCTGTTTATTACGGAACATTTTGACACTTACCAGATTATAATCAGTAGAAAAATGATAATGTTATAAGAGATTTAGTGAAAAAACCCATATATGATTTTTCATCGAACCTCTAATGGCGATATGTTGCTTAATTACACTATTCGACAAATTTTCAAAAATTTACATTTCCACGACATTTGATACGTGATTCCTATGTAAAATTTCCTGCTGATTCCAAATATTTAAACATTTGATTTAAAAGTGGAACAGTTTTCGAAATATTTTTAAATTTCAGTTTTTGAGATAAAAAAAAGTAGGACTACTAATTCGTCAATATCTCCGCTAATACTGCTTCGATGTTTATGCTGTTTCACTTTATCAGGAGAGGAAAAA